>JAQPPZ010016747.1:3732500-4976666 GCA_028583015.1 Wollemia nobilis | reverse complement strand
AATTAGGGAAGCTCTTCTTTCTATCATTTCTTTGGATGGCTCCAGTTCTAAGGTACCTAGTTTCTTCTTGTTTTTTTTTTTTGCTTCTCTTTGGTTCATTCAGTTTTTTTTAGTTCCCTAGCTCATTCTATTCTTTATTTTGTTTCCTCTGTTGATTCTTGCCTTAATAGTCTTCTGGTCTAGATAGGTCATTGTTTTGTTCATTGTTTTTTTTTCTTTTTTCTTCTTTGTTTTTTTTTGTTTAGTTTTTTAAGGTGGGTGGGTTCTTTTGTTTTGTTTTGTTTTTGTGTTCTTTGTGTTGTTTTTCGTTGTTCTTGTGTTTTTGTTGTTTTGTTTTTTTTTATGTTTTTTGTTATTGTTCTTGTGTTTTTTTCTGTTCTTGTTCTTGGGTTTCTCTTTGTTTGTGTTATTTCGTGTTTTTATGTGTGAGTGTCTTCTATGTTTTTTGTTTTTGTTTATTGTCTCGTTGTTGGTTGTTTTTTATTTTTATTTTTATTTTATTTATTTTATTTTTTAGGTTTTGGTTGTGTTTATTTTTCATGTTTTTTTTGGGTTATGTCTTTGTAGTGTTCTGTTGTTTTTGTCTTGTTTGTGTTTTGTTATGTGGTTCTTGTGTTTTTCTATGTGGTTTGTGTTGTGGTTTCTTTTTTCTTATTGTGCGTGTTTGGTTGTGCTTTTGTTTTTGACACACTCAAGGAGCATGTTTTTTATTTTATTTTATTATTTTTGTTGTTATTTACTTATTTTTAAATTGGTTTTGTGTGTTTGTTTGCTCCTTGAGTATGTCAAAGGTGGTAGGCCAGGTCCGAGTCCTGGGCATTTTTGGCGGAATGGATACCCCTGCCTCCTTGGGTCTTACCCGAAAGTGGCATCCCTTTTGGGATGTTTTCCACAAAAAAAAAAAAAAGATAATTAAATAGCATTAGTTTAATTGATTATATTCTTCAACTCTCAAGGATACATGGATTCAAATCTGGTTAAACAATAGATGCATAACTATCAAGTTGTTATAATACTATTATATGGTCAATGATATAATATGGATGAAACCAATTTCAATCCCATATAATCAATTAGAAAATAATAATAATAATAATTATATTTAAATATATTTGACATATTATGTACATAAGTAAAACCAATGTAAAAAATCATAGAACATATAAATAAACTTAAAAATAGGAAAAAATGTGTTTATTTTAAAATAAATTTAAGATTGGATAGAAGGTATATAAGGTCTAAGTATTTATAAACTATACTTTAGATTACATAAAATTGAAAATGTTGTAGGCCATCTTAAAAATCAAATTACGATGTAAATAATATTAAAAAAGGTATCATATGGCATTAGCTCATTTAGCTATATTCCTTAACTTTCAAAGAGGAGACCAAAGTTCAAATCTTATCAGGTGATATATGCATAATTGTTAAGCTCATTGTAATGCCACCAGGTGGTCATGTTGTAATAGGGTGAGGCATATTTCAATCCCATGTACAATTCAAAAAATATGTTTATTATAAAATGAGGTTGTATAGTTGTTTTGATGCAAGATATATAGGGTGAAGAATGTGTATATATATATAAAATTATATATAATGTAAAATATTTTTTAAATAAGTGAAATGAAATATATTAATTTTAGTTATACTCACGAGACCAAAAACAAATTATCAAGGGGACCAGGAGCTTTAATACAAGATGGGGTATAGTGTTGTAGAGGAGGAAAATTGTGCATCGCATATGATTGTCGGCTAGATCCGCTGGGAGTCGAGGTGACCGTAGTGGTCATTATAATCTCTACACTTAGTGGGCAAGAAAGAAGGGTTCACCAGGAATGGTTTTAGGACTCACTCCAAGTCTAGGGTGGAAATGTTTGATGTGTCAATTAAGCATACACCTATTGTTTGGCCTTTCTAAACTAAGCTATGAAAATGAAAGAACAATGCAAGACACACAAGATGCAAGAATACAAGAGCTAACCCTAGTATGATTTTGTAATTCAATGATGTCTAACCCTAGGATTGCAAAATAAAGCCTTTGAGCAAGGGTCCAAGGGAAATGCACAAACAATATTAAAACCCTAGATGCACACTATATGCTTTTATTCTTTCAAATGCCTAGAAATTCAATCAAATGCTTTTCCTTTACTTGTAATCTAGGTTTTGGACAAAAATGAACAAAAGCAAACACCAAATAACCTAAAGATCTATTAGGGCACTTATCTGATCTGATGGTTGTTCCAAGCTTTATCTTGCATCCAGAATATCCAATAGCTTCAAACCTACAAAATAACTTCACAAACCCTAGAAAATTTGATCAACGTTTGGGGGCCTGCTTAGGCCGCTATAAGACTAAGCTTGGAGGTGCACAATAGTCAAGCCCCCTTGGTCCTTTTAGCTGACCATTCAAAAGAAAAATTGATCTTTGACCTTTGGAACATGCACAAACAGATGGAAACAAATATGTAACAATAAAATAAAATGCAAACAAGATGGACACAATAGAATGCTAAAATGCAAGATGCAAATTAGGGTTTTGGGGTGCGAAACTTACCCCCAAGCCCTAATTTACCAAATTCATGCCCTGTAAATAGGGAGCATGAATTTGGTTGACCAAATTTATGCCCTATAAGTATGGGATGCAAATTTGGTTTAGATGCCCTTTTCGGGCCCCAAAACAATGAAAAATAGGGCACAAAACAACGAAAAATAGACTTAAAAAGCGACTAACATGAATACCAAACCTGATGAGCTGATGGAGAGGTCAAGAAGAAATGAAGAGGTGGATGAAGCACTCCAAGAAGGTTGATCTATCCAATCATCAAGACTCCTCCACTCAATCCCCAAGGGCAACCACCACCAAAGCACAAAATAACAAAAATAATAATTTGGAGTAGATGAGCACTTGTTAGCATGAGCAAATGAGCAAGTCAAGAATTAGAATCTCAAAAGAACTTATTGGGTCAAGTTAGGGAGAGGAATCCAAACCCTTATTTATAAGAGGTTTGGAGGGAAAAATGGGTAAGAAAATGAAATTTCACCATGGGCAAAGGCCGACCCCAAAACAAATTAGCAAGGGGAGGGGTTTTAGTGAGAAAAATCCCTAGAATACCAAATTCGTGCCCCATAATTATAGGGCATGAATATGGAAAGCCAAATTCATGCCCTGTATAGACCAGGTATGAATTTGGTAAAGCTAAGGAAACAAGGCCAAGAGGAAGGGCAAAAGGGCCCCAAATTTACACTTAGCAAGTTTGGGTGGCTAGCTAGGGATCTAAGGAAGAATTGACTCATTTTGATGGGTCAATTTTTTATGTCTATATTTTACCCCCTCTTTGATGCATTTATGGCCAAATAAATGCATCAAAGAAATATGTAGACTCCTATGGGTGAACACAAAAAAACACAAAAAAGGGGTGGGTTTGGATAGAGGGGTGGTGCAAAAAGGGGTGTTAGCTTGAACACCACAAATTTGCATGCAAATCGAGGTATTACTACCATTAATGCCTCTAAGGCTAGGGTGCCCCTCAAGTTTTTAGAAGGAATACAAAATTCTAGATAAAAACTCGAAAAAGTGAACAAAGGTAACAAAGCGAAAAAAAGAAAAAGGGCAAAAGACAAGACAAAGAGAGAGAAAAGGAAGAAAGGGGGAGAGAGAAGAAAAGGAGGGAAAAGAAAAGGAGATAAGAAAGGGAGGAAAAAAAGGAAGAAAAGAGGAAAAGGAGGGAAAAGAGGCTCATTTTCATCGCATGAGGAGGAGAAAAGAGCTCTAGAGAAGAAAGAGGAGAAATGGCACTACCAACTCACTATGCTACCATGGTGAGGGGTGAGGCTAGAAATGCTAGAAGGTATGGATCGAGACCCACTTGCTCATTTTGTATTTTGCACTTACACACAAAAATTTAATATTTTTTACATTTTTTATTTTTTTGTCAATTTTTGGTAAAATTTATTGTGGGACATGAATTTGGTCATGAGCTGAATTTGGTCTGATGCAAATTTGTGCCTATATGGATGGGGATGAATTTGGTTGAGAACTTTGCCAAATTTATGCTCGATCATTCTAGGATGAATTTGGTGAAAATTTTGCACAAAAAGACTTTTATTTTTATGTTTTTATGTATATGATTTTATATGTGGTAAATAATGATTAATGATAAAATTATGTTATTATGTAGCTAGATGTACTTGAGAGTAGAGAGTGGTGGTCGAGCATATTGGATACTACCCTGGAGTAGCTCATAATGGAGGAGAGGGAGACACTAGAGAATGTGGGGCTACTACACTTAGTAGAGATACCCCGCATTGAGGTAGATCGAGCCCTACTGATGGCTCTAGTAGAGCGATGGTATCTAGAATCATCCATATTTTAGCTATCGATAGGGGAGATGATGATCACACTAGAGGATGTGTGGTGCATCTTGAGGATCCCTATTAAGGGAGGACTATTTACATGGTATGAGTGTCGATGGTGGCATTAGAGATGATGTCGAGAGACCCAACACATGTGATCTAGTAGAGTGGATTCCATGTCGATGAGATGCCACATCGATATGGAGTTGGGGCACTAATATTCATACTATGTAGAGTGGTGGTAGGGATGTTGGTGTGCCATACTAGTAGGTGACACCTACCATGGGCACTAGTGGGAGTAGTGGTAGACATGTAAGATTAGGGGTGAGATTTATATGGGGATCATATGTGTTGGCTTGATTATAGGATGTTGCATGATGTCATGTATAAGTGGTATATAGGGTTGATCTGTATGATATTGCTCTAGGTGTGGTGTTGGGAGCACATAGAGTGTAGAGATTGAGTGCACTACTAGGACCATTCCCAATGGAGTGACTAATAGCATATAGGTGGGACTAACACTATGAGTATGGGCATAGGTATATGTTGGTGTCTTGCCACTAGGGAGGTGGGTGATAGATGAGCTATGGGAGCACTAGATTATATGGTGATCATGGTATCTACACCTAGGCTGGAGGGAGGACATAGAGGAGCTAGCTTGGGTGAGGAGGATCTAATGGCTCATCATTGAGAAGGGTGAGTGAGAGCTATTCAGGTTTGATCAAGTATAATGCTAGTTTAATATTCTATAGGAGATTTTAGACCTAGGAGACTATTAGTTTTAATGGGTGAGGAGGGACCCATTAGGATGTGGAGGTACTCTTGATGTGGTTAGGTGGGTAGAGGAGGACTTGGATGACCCATTATATGTGGATCTAGGGGTGGATGATGTTGAGGTGGCCCTTAGGTATAAGAGATGGTATAGGAGCATTATGCCCTCGAGGATCTCCCCACTAGTGCTAGTGTAGATATGCTAGGTGATGAGTCGATGAGTGTAGTTGGTACTTTGAGAGGCCACTCGATGTGCCATCGAGAGGTAGTAGAGAGGCATGGTCCCATCTAGACCATCATGGGTATAGGTTTAGGTGGAGATAGTGATAGCTATGAGGGGGACCATCATGATATTTAGCTTAGGAGGAGGGGGAGCTATAGGGGTTACCCCCACTATGGCATAGGTAGGACCTGAGGTGATAGGTCTAGGGGAGGCAGAGGGACTATGAGCCATGGTAGTAATGTAGATATGGAGTCCATCCATAGTGTACTAGACTAGGCTTGAGCAAAGTGAGATATAACATGGACTGAGGTAGAGCACCTTAGAGGGGATATGGGTTGGTAGGCCTAGGTAGAGAGGATGGCTATCATGGTAGGTAACCAATAGGGTGAGGGAGACCACCTACTACTGATGAGCTATAGAGGATGAGGGAGTCATATGAGATGGTAGTATGAAGGGTGGCCTACTACCATATGGCCTATTACCATGCCATCCTAGCTGATTAGAGGGTTCTAGAACCATCATCTTGATGATCATAGAGTCGTTCATGTCATGAGCATGATCTGGTTCATGATCTATGAACATGACTCCTCCACCACCTCTAGTAGGTGGAGTAGAGGGGATAGGCTCACATGGCTAGGGTTGGGATTGGGATGACATGTCAATTTTGATTATGGTATGCACCCCTAGGGATGGTCGAGTGTGCCAAGCTCTCTATTGTGGCACATTGATCGATTAGCATGCACTTAGTGCTATCGAGTAATACTAGCTATAATTTATTTATGTGTTATGGTGCAATGTGTGTGCTTATGTGTGATTGCTTTTTATATATTTTTATATATTTTTATTTTTGTATGCATGGTGAACACAAATATAATGGATGTAATGAATGAACCTAAATGAATGAGATGGAATGGTATGAATCTAACTAAATGTAATGCATCTAAAATGTAAACCTAAATGAAATGCATGGGTGAATGAAAACAAAGCTCCAAAAGGCCAAAGAAAATGAAAAGAATAAAATCTTGTGAGGATGTATGCTCACAAATGATCGAGATGGAGGCTACCCCTCATGTGTGGCCATGAAGCTATCCTATGAGGGTTGTTGACTTGCAAATATGGATAAGGTGGAGTTGTACCCACTATGGGTGTAGTGCTCACTAATATGGTCAAGAAAAAGAGATATACCCATTGGGATGTATGCTCACAAATGGTCGAATGGAGGCTACCCCTCACTCGTGACCATGAAGCTATCCACTATGGGGTGCTGAGATGATGTGAATGATATTGCCAAAGTGAGTACTACCCAATAGGGGTGTGGTGTGTGCAATAAAGTGTATGGACAAGGCCAATGGAGCAAAACAAGAACTATATCCCTTGACTTGGAGAGATATAAGCAATGAAAACTTTCAAGGTCAAGGGATAAGAAAAATATGAGATGGGTGAATGCAATGATGGAAATGCATAGTGGGCCCTAGGTTGGGGATTTTCTAGGCATCAGAGCCCTAGTGAGAGTGCAATGCATGTGAGCTATGACCTAACTAGGTGTCATCACTTGCCATTATCACAAACTCCCCAAGAATCTATATGATCAAGCAATCATGCAAATATGAACAAGCAACAATGCAATTGTATGACAAGCAAAAATGCAAGTGGAATAGAATATCAAGCAAATCATGCAAGATATGATAAGCAATCATGCAGTATGAATAAGCAAACCAAATGTAAACTAGATGAAAATGGAAACATAACACCATGCATAATGTTTTAGGTTATTATTATTTTTTTTTATTTTTTAAAAGATTAAATTACATTCATTGGTTTTTAAAGTCGACACAAATTTTGAGTGTGCCACCTATTTTAATAAACATGATGATGGTGCAAGGATCTAACCCATCAAAGAAAGGACTATGATGGAGGATATCTTCATGATTCTCATCATGAAGGGAATCTCCCATAGTACATTCTCTAGAAGATGTTGCATGAAAGTTAGTGCAAACTCTGATTGTACCATCCTTTTTGATAAAAGGGGGAGCAATCCCCAACTTTGCAAGGTCTCTATAAGATAGAGGAATAGGGTCTTCTCGAGAATGAGAAGACTTGACATGCACAACACAAGGGATAGACCCATCGAAGGAGAAGCTATTCTAGGAGATATCCTTATGAGCTATGTCACAAGGGGTACTCCTTTTAGCATTCTTCTTTGGGGCCACACTAGACTCAGGATGCCCAATGGTTACCATATTGTAAAATAGAATATCTGAGGGATAAGGGGGTCCCTCATCCTCATCACTCCACTCCAAGATTTGATGATCTAAATATTCAACATAAGTAATAATATGATCATCATTATCAAAGGGTAAAGGTTGGTTTTTATTAGGAATGTAGCCTACACCACACCTCCTAGGCCAAATCTCCACATCCAAGGGTTCTTGAATACCCTTCTATCATGGCCCCAAACCTTTACCTATATATCCCATACTAGATAGGATTTTCTTGGGAAGTGGGTAATCATTGGATAGGTAACAATGGGTAAAAGAATGCTCAATAGGACAAGGGTTGCTACCATAAATATTTTCTTTGAGGGATGTACCTATGAAGATAAAGGTACACGTGCCAATGTGTACGACTTCACCCTTCTTATGAGGTAAACCCATAGTCCTTGGTGAAGGTGGTAGCTTGGCAAGATCTAGAAGAGGTTTTTGAAGAAATGGATTAACTTGATCCCATGATGAAACATTGATGAGAGGTTCCTCACTCACTTTAATATTTTCATGTTGCTTGGTTATGTGAGATGAGGAAACTGATGGGCATAAATTAAGATCAGATTGAGCTTTCTCAACCATCAAATAATATTTGAATGGGTGAGGATCACTTAGAATGGTGACCAGTTGATCTTTAGATTTGAACTTCAAACATTGATGAAAAGTAGAAGGGACCACCCTCATCGCATGGATCCAAGGATATCCGAGAAGCAGATTAAAATATGTAGGGCAAGACACCACATAGAACAAGGTATCTAAGATCTTAGGTCCAACCCTAAGGGGAGGGATATAATATCGTAAGCTTCTTGGGACTCATTGTTGAAAGCTTTGATGATGATATCAGATTTAGTTAAGTCTTCCTCTTTTAATCCAAACTTTTGGAAGAATTGATAAGTGCATAAATTGAGGGAAGAACCATTATCAATCAAAATCCTCTTGATAAAATTTTCCCCAATAAATGCAGTAATGTAGAGGGAAGAATCCCCTTATAAGTCTGAGGAAGGCTTATCATCATCCGAGAATGTGATATGATGTATCCCAAGAGAACTTACAACATTAGCTATAGCACTAGGGGAAATGTCTTGAGGAATAGATTGTTGTCTTAGAAGTTTCAACAAAGCTTCCCTATGAATAGGAGAAGTTTGCAAAATCTCTAAGAGGGAGATCTTGGTTGGGGTACTAGCTAATTATTGTTGAATGTCAAAGGAGACTTTAGGTTGTGGCTTCAACACTAAAGGTGGGTTTTCTAATCTTGTGCTCCTTTTTGGGTATTCTTCAAAACTAAGGTGGGTTTTGAAGGTGGGTTGGATGAAGAACTCATCTCCTACTGAGAATGTTGAGTCTATTGATTCTGTGCTTGTTGCCTTGTAGTTATTGCTATCATACCAACCATATTATCATAGGGAGGTGGCACATTCTGATATGACACTTGATTAGTTGCCTATTGACCATGCTTAGGGAGAGGATCTTGGAAGATCCCCATGTCTTGATTAGTTGTGGGTGCTTGTTGTGTAGGAGGTTGATTGTTTGTTGGAGGATTGGATCAAGAACCTTCTATGATAAGTCATCCTTCATCAATTAGGTCTTGAACCACATGTTTCAACCTCTTACAAGAGTTTGTCTAGTGCCCCTCCACTCTATGATACTCACAATGTTGACCAAGCTTATACCAATCAGTTATGGTATCTAGTTGCCTTATGGGAGGTAACTCAATCATGTTAGCTTCCAAAAGTTGTTGTAGGACCACATTCATAGGCATGTTGAGTCTTGTGAAATTCCTTTGTGGGGGTTTTTGGGGTTGGTTAAGCACCATATTTTGTAGGGTATTAACAACATTATTAATAGGCCTACTATCCGTTACCCCATCACCAACCACATGCTTGTTCTTATACTAATTTTTAGTGGTCCTATATTCTTTTACTTTAAGTTGACCTCTTCTTATAAGGGCTTGCTCTACCCTTCTTTCTAGATCTATAGCTTGGTCAAAATATGTGATAGTTGTAGTTTCCAATTCATAAGAGATTTGTTCTTGTAAGTTTCCAATAAATATCTCAAGCATGTCTCGAGGAGGTAAGGTATATCTCAAGCATCCAACTAGACTCCTCCATTGAGACAAAAATTCTGAAAAACTTTCATCTTTAGCTTGTTTCAACATATAGATATCTTTCATAGTAACATTCTTTTCAACATAAGCACCAAATTGTTGAACAAACATTTTAGCTGTCTCTTCAAAATTCCTCAAAGAATGATTAGGCAATTGATAATACCACTCTAATGCCATACCACCAAGGCTCTTAGGGAATATTTTTAGTAACAACATATCATCATATATGATATCATGGCATGTTGTTCTAAATATTCTTAAATGCTCAATTGGATCTTTCGTTCCCTTATAGATAGGCAAAACTAACATTGAAAAATGCTTAGGGTAGGGCCTAGAGGTAATGATAGGGTCTAAGGGTTGATTGCACATTTCTCTATAGTTGTAGGTGAAACTAGGTGGCTGAATCATATCCACTCTTGAAACTAATTATTTCACCATATTTTTTAAACTTTGCACTTTAGGATTGTTGTTGTGCAATACCCCTAGGTTCCCTAAAGGAGGGGTATAGGTAGGTTGTTGAAAGGGAACTTGGCTTATGTTGGAGGTATTGACACTGTTATGGTATGGGTTATGATATGTGGTATCTTGATGTGGAGGATAACTAACATTTGGTGGAATAGAAGCATGGATGTTGAGATTAGCTGAATGAGGAGGAAATTGAACATAATCTTGAGATGCACTACTAGTTGGAGGAATTTGTAAAACCCTTCCAATGTTGGTGGTTATAGTAGTAGCATATGTTGGTTGATGAGAAGGATTACTATGATGTAAGGATTCAAACAAGGGGTTGTTATGAACATTCCTAGGAGAGATGGTAGGAGGAGGAGGCACCTCACCTCTTTCGAGCTGAGCTTCCCACTCCATAACTCTAATTAAAGTCTCTCTATGATGTTTTATGAAACCCCATAAATGATCAACTGATGTAAAAGTGAAGCCACCATTGGGCCCCTCATAGGGATCATAGTTTGTATCAATTTCAACATGTTCTTGCTCTTCTATCTCAAGGTTATGATTCTCCCTATCAATCTGATCATCTTCTTGAGGAATTTGATCAGATTCTAGATGCCTTCGCTGACTCCTAAGGAAAGGAGCCATTAGAAGAAGTGAAAGGATAGAGGAGAAAACCAAGGAAAGACACACAAGAATATTCTTAAGATATTTTTAGATGTTTTTTGATCTAAACAAATAGAATTAGTGGTCTTGTTTAAAGTTTTCAAGAAGAACAAAGGAAGAGGCTTCCTATCTTGGCCACTAAGATGTGTTTTCATGTCGGGTTCACCAAATATGTAGAGGGGGAAAACTACCCTATCATGTATGATTCTTGGTTGGATCTATTGGGAGTTGAGGTGAACCGTGGGGGTGTGTTATATTCTCTACACTTAGGGACATGAAAGGATGGGTTCACTAGGAATGGTTTTAGGACTCGCTCCAAGTTTAGGGTGGAAATGTTTGATGTGTCAATTAAGCATACACCTATTGTTTGGCCTTTCTAAACTAAGCTATGAAAATGAAAGAACAATGCAAGACATACAAGATGTAAGAAGACAAGAGCTAACCCTAGTATGATTTTGTAATTCAATGATGTCTAACCCTAGGATTGCAAAATAAAGTCTTTGAGAAAGGGTCCAAGGGAAATGCATAAACAAGATTAAAACCCTAGATGCACACTATATGCTTTTATTCTTTCAAATGCCTAGAAATTCAATCAAATACTTTTCCTTTACTTGTAATCTAGGTTTTGGATAAAAATAAATAAAAGCAAACACCAAAATAACTTCACAAACCCTAGAAAATTTGATCAACTTTTGGGGGCTTCTTAGGCTACTATAAGACTGAGCTTGGAGGCACAATAGTCAAGCCCCCTTGGTCCTTTTAGCTGACCATTTAAAATTAAAATTGATATTTGACCTTTGGAACATGCACAAACAAATTGAAACATATATGTAATAGTAAAATAAAATGCAGACAGGATGGACACAATAGAATGCTAAAATGCAAGATGCAAATTAGGGTTTTGGGGTGCAAAACTTACCCCCAAGCCCTAATTTACCAAATTCATGCCTTGTAAATAGGGAGTGCAAATATGGTTTACCAAATTCATGCCCTGTAAGGATGGGATGCAAATTTGGTTCAGATGCCCTTTTTGGGCCCTAAAACGATAAAAAATGAGGCACAAAACAACAAAAAATAGACTTAAAAAGTGACTAACATGAATACCAAACCTGATGAGCTGATGGAGAGGTCAAGAAGCAATGAAGAGGTGGATGAAGCACTCCAAGAAGGTTGATCTATCCAGTCATCAAGACTCCTCCACTCAATCCCCAAGGGTAGCCACCACCAAAGCACAAAACAACAAAAATAACAATTTGGAGCAGATGAGCACTTGTTAGCATGAACAATGAGCAAGTCAAGAATTAGAATCTCAAAAGAACTTGTTGGGGTCAAGGAGGGAATCCAAACCCTTATTTATAAGAGGTTTGGAGGGCAAAATGGGTAGGAAAATGAAATTTCACCATGGGCAAAGGCCGACCCCAAAACGGGCTAGCAAGAGGAGGGGTTTTAGTGAGAAAAATCCCTAGAATGCCAAATTCATGCCCCGTCATTACAGGGCATGAATATGGCAAGCCAAATTCATGCCCCGTATAGACCAAGCATGAATTTGGTAAAGCTAAGGAAACAAGGCCAAGAGGAAGGGCAAAAGGGCCCCAAATTTGCACTTAGCAAGTTTGGGTGGCTAGCTAGGGATCTAAGGAAGAATTGACTCATTTGGATGGGTCAATTTTTTGTGTCTACAAGTGTACAATCCTAGAAATAAATAATATATATATATATATATATATATATATATATATATATATATATATATATATATATATATATATATATATATTTTGCTCTTTTTGAATAGAGAAGACCATAATTTTAGTTTTTCTAGTGTTTACCTCCATCCCAATTTCTTTACAAAAATCCTTTATAGCTTTTTAGATGTTCTTTTAAAGTTTCAATTGTCTTTCCAATCGAAATGAGGTTATTGATATAAAGAAGAAGTTTCACTACATAATTAGCTAAATGTATTCCCTCTCCTCTCATCCTTTCTACACATTTCTCCAATTTGTTAATATAAAGCCCAAATAAAGCAGGTGATAATGGACAACCCTATTTCACCCTAATATCACTCGTAAAACACTTTGATAATACTTTTGGAGTTCTGATATATGCCACCAATTACTCATAAAGTTTGTGTATAGCTACTCTATAGTTGGTTGTTACACCAATTTTTTCAATTTTTTTTTATAGTTTACCTTTAGGTATTGTGTCAAAAGCCTTTTTAAAATAAAAGTTTCCTTTTTTATTCCATATATTTTTTATTAGGTGCCTTAAAGTAATGTAATGACCTATTTGTGAGAACTTTGGTCTAAACCCTACTTTCTCTGTTACCCTCTTTCCTTGATTTTTTACCAACTAATTTATTTGTTTTTCTACTATTTTGCTAAACAAATATGCAAAAAGAGAATTAACATGATGGTACGATAATTTGAAGGATTGTTAGTGTCTCAATTTTTATGCAATGTTATGACTAGGTTGGTTCTCCATTCCAATGGAAAGCCTCATTTATTGACACCACTTTTATTTGGGGGCCAATCTCATTAAAATATCAAAATATTACATTTGTTGTTAGGTCAATTAAACCATATTTTTCATACCTTTTTTTATCATAAATATTTTTATTTCTTTTTCTATTAAATATATTATTCAACTTCTTCAAAGGGCAATCTTTCCAAAATTAGCTTCTTCACATAATTTTGATTAAGAGATAAAATATCAGTTGGCTAATTTCCTTCTAAATTTTGAATTTCACCAAGATGAAGATCAACACCGCTAAATTATCTAATACCTGATTTCCTTCTCTATAAACATACTCACATTTCCAAGAGATTACCTCCAATAATAGATAAGAACATCACCAATAATATTTTTTTATTCTATTCTCACATCTATTTTTGTTGATAGTATTAATAATAATTTGTGAATTCTTATCTATACTTCCATCATTTTTTTTTTGTAATTTTAATCCCTATAAGAAGTGCCTTATCCTCTTCATAGTTGTTAGTTAAATTTCCATATGATTGAGTGAGAATAATTTTGCCTTAATTATTTTGAAAACACCACCTTCATCGAATTTTCTTGGATTTCCTTTAGAAGCACCATCAAAATTAATTGCGATAAACCTAACTTCTAGGCATTTCTATTTTACCTTAGATCAAAGTAATACTTTGTTTTAATACCATTATTGCATATGAATCTTATATGTATGTTCAAATACTATAACCAAGTTGTTACCACCTCTTTTTCCTCATTTGAGACTTCCCATAATGATCTTCATATCTATAAATATTTTGTAAGAGAGGCAATAATACAATTCCAAACTTGGGCATGATTTTGAGATTTATTTTTTTAAATTCTATTATTCCTTTCAAGCCATAAATTCTAATAAATAATGATAGGGCAAATCCTCCATGGAATACATAATGCTTTAGCTTGAAAATAATTAATCCAACACTTCATCAACTCTTTCAATATTGATGAAACTACCCAATAACCCGAAACTATGAGCAAAGGGACAATGAAGAAGTAAATGGTACGATGTTTGTAAATTCTTCTCACACAAGGTGCATCTGAAAGGTCCATGATATCCTCTTCTTTGTAGAATCTCTCCTATAATAATCTTACTTTGAACTTCTAACTAAAGGAATGTTGGGGCCTTAGGGATATCCTATAGTAACCTAACATTCTTTGAAGGAAAATATTTGGGAGTACAAAATTTTGATTACTTTAAATCCTCATATCCCAACTTGATTGTGTATCCACCATATTTTGATAGATTCCAAACCAACTCATCATTTTGCGTAAAAATAAACAAATAAAACTCTTGAAGCATCTTTTGAAATTAATCTATAATTTTTTTGAGTCTCTCTCCTTCAAAAAGGTTACTAATAAAAGTCCATGATCTGGAGTTGTTGCTCATATAAATATAGTATTTGATCTTTGGACCTTTACAAGTTACATGCCTAAGCCAATGGTCACCATTTTTATTTGGAGATAAAAGGATAAGGCTTCAACCAAGCATCAAACTAAAAATTTATATAAGTCCCTTCTTAGATTGACCATCTAATATGTTTATTTATCAATAGCAAACTATTTGGTATGAAGTTCCATGTTATCGATCCTTTAGATAGGGTCCTTTTTCTAAATAATTTCATTACATCAAGAGAACCTATATAATTTTGAAGCAATATTTTTGACCAATTCTTTGCTTGATCTCTAAATATTCTCCACCCAAGATTTGTCCATAAGGCCAAACTCATAAGTCTACAATTCCACAAGCTTGCTCCTCCAATATTCTTTCCTTTGCAAACCCTATCCCACTTACAAAGAGGAAACCTAAATTCTTCCTTTCATCCTTTCCAAAGAAAGTCTCTTTCAATTTTATATATTTTTAATGTTATACCTACTAAAAATCTTGAAAGTGGCATCATATAAATAGGAATGGATTGCAATGTAGTATTTATGAGTTGTAGCCTTCTCATCATGGTTAAGAACCTACCTTTCCAACCTACCAAACAAGCTTTCATTCTATCCAAATAAGAGACCCAAAGCTCTTTTTTATTTCCTTTATGAGACAAAGGAATACCCAAGTAGGTTGATGGAAATTTTTAATTTTTAAACCCTAAAATATCCATAATAATTCATTGTAAATTTAGGGTAGTGTTAATAAAAAATCTTGGATTTTGTAGAACAAACCAACTATCCAATATCCTTCTTATATCATGATAATTTTGATTTAAACTCTATGGCCTCACTGACTAAGGAATGATCCAAAATAAAAGTATTATTAACAAATTGGAGATGAGATTTGAAGGGACCATTTTTGCAAACTGAATACCTTTATTTTTCCTTCCATTTTTACCTTTAAGAAATCTCTCCCTAATACCTCTACAAGAATAATGAATAGATAAGGAGATAGTGGATCACCTTGGAAAACTCCAAAATACAAATTAAGTAACCACTAGGAGAACCATTGATTAAATAGAATATTTTGCAATGCTATAACAACATTTAATCCATTCATGTCAACTATAATAAAAACCAAACTTTTTAAGAATATGTACAAAATATAAGAAACCATATCATACACTGTGTTCATATATAATTTTCTAAGCATGGCAAGATTTTTTGTGAAATGGAGAGAATGTATAACCTCTTGTGTAATTATTATATCATCAAGAATTTGTTTACCATGAACAAAATCACTTTGTTCCTCTCGGATAATACAATTGAAGAACACAGCCTTATATTGAGAGGGGGGATGAACTGTATAAAATCAACTTTTAATTTTATTTCCCAAACAATATTATCCAATATTATCAATGGCAATATCAATAGCAGTAATCAAAGCAATGCACAAATCATCACACACATGAGAGACACAAATTTAACGTGGTTCACCCAATGTGGGTTATGTCCACGGAGAAAATATTTCTTCTAAATTTTCTCAAAAAATCTCTTGGGAATAAATTACCTATTACAATGTTTATGGACCTCTATCCAAATGAGACACTAATCCCCTATACTATTATTTGTGGATCTCTCTCCACAGGAGAACTCTATCCCCTTGCTCTAGTTCGTGGATCTCTCTCCATAGGAGAACTCTTTCCCTTTTTCTCTGGTTCATGGATATCTCTCCATAGGAGAACTCTTTCCCCTTTGCTCTAGTTCATGGATCTCTCTCCATAGGAGAAATCTATCCCCTATGCTCTGGTTTGTGGATCTCTCTCCACAAGAGAAATATTTCTCCTTTGCTCTGGTTCATGGATCTCTCTCCATAGGAGAATTCTTTCCCCTTACTCTAATTTGTGGATCTCTCTCCATAGGAGAAGTCTATCCCATTGATCTAGTTTTAGGCTCTCTCTCCATAGGAGAAATATTTCCCCTCTACTCTCGTTGGTGAACTTCTATCCATAAAAGACCTTTGTCCCTACTGCTTTGGCTAGTGGACCTCTATCCATAGGATATCTTTGTTTCCACTACATTGGCTAATGGACCTCTATCCAATGGAGTCCTCTATCATCTTTGCTCTGGTCACTTACAAAGTTTGATCTCAACTCTATCTCAAATCTATATCAAAACTCATCATAAGTCTAGCACAAATATGCTCTAACTCTGCTTAAATATACCTTCAAAGCTGTCCCAAGTATTCTCTCAAGACTTACTCAAATCTGTCTCCAAAACTATCCCAAGTCTTCTCTCCAGGCTTGCTCAAATATGTTACAAGTGTGAATAGGGTTGTTTCGAAACTGGCTTAGAAAAATCTCTTTCTAAGCTTCAGTGTGAAATCTCCCTACATTTGTCGACAGAATTTGTTTTTGAATTTGTCGGCAGTCTATCTCCTATTTTGTCTCCCCTAATCTCCTATTCTTCCTCCTCCTTATCCCTCCGTGAATTCTTCCTTTCCCCTTATCCCTCCAACCTCCTTATCCCTCCGCGCCTTTCTTTCCCCTATCTTCTCCCTCCTTATCTCCTATTTCCCCTTATCTCTCCTTTGCCGACTTTCTTCCTATTCCCTTTCTATATATTATGTGATTTGAATATGTTGGAAGGTTGAATGCTTCAAATTAATAAAGGTTTTTAATTATTTGTCCTGCATTATTTTTCTGTTGATGTGACTGCGTTCGGATTTCATATCTGGTATCAGAGCCAGACTTCGTCGTCTGTCGGGCACGGTTCCCGAGGCGAAGTGAGGTCAACGCGGGCACGGTTCTCGAGGCGCGACCAGGCGCGCATCCCGAAGTAGTTCGCAGCAGGGCTCGGATCCCGAGGCGGATCACGAGCAGGCTCGAGCACGGATCCCGAGGCAGTTCGGGCACGGATCCCGAGGCAGAGGTGGCAGCGGCACGACAGTCGAGGCGACACGTGGCAGTGGCACGACTCCCGAGGTGACAAGTGGCTTTTGCAGATCGTGACACGTGTCGCAGTCTGGTTGGCAGTCGCAGTCTGGTTGACAGCTGGCAAAATTTTGCCACGTGGCAGTGAGGTGGCGAAGCGTGGCAGTTTGATTGGTCGTGGCAGCGTGGCAGTTTGATTGGTCGAAGCACGACTGCCCGAAGGCAGTCGAAATCATCTACGAGGGTTTCAGATAATAAACCCTCGCGCGTCCTTTTTAGGACGCATGTGGGATATACCCACGTAATTTTTAAAAAAAAAAAACGTGCCCGCCGTCGGTTTAAATCCCTGCGCCCTCCGTTCTATTTACGTCCGACGCATTTGGCGTGACGGTCAAGTGGCTTTGTGGCTGTCAGGAGGTCTGCGGATCGAATTCCGCCAGCATCATTTTGAACAAAGTTTTTTTTAATATTTCACCGTCGGGTCGAATAAATTGGAAGTGCTGCACTTCCGTTTGCAGCAAGGCCGTGAGGGCAAGCGGCTAAGGCGCTCGCACAGCATAGTGCCGATCGCGCGTTCGAATCGCGCTAAGTAAAAAGGTAAATTTTTATTTGTTTTTGTTTTTTAAAGGTTTTTAATTTATTTAATAATTTTTTATATTATTTATTTTTTAAAATTATCTTTTTTAAATAAATTTATTTTTTTAAAAAAGGGTAATTTAAAAAATAATAAAAGGTTATTAAATTTATTTAAAAAACCTTTAGAAAACTTTTTAAAGAGAATTTGTGAAAGGAGAAATAATGTGCTTGTGGAAATGGTAGATGTTCCGATCTGAAGGGTGTTATCATGCACTTCTCTCTCTTTTGAAGAGAGAATCGCCGGAATCCTTTGATGAAAGGGTTCGCCGAACTAGTCTGCACACTGTGTTTAGTCAGTTGGAGAATCAGGTGATTTCTCACCTAAGAAAGCCGGATTCAGGATACGAAGCAGACTCCGAAGACAATATCTTCGGACAGAGAATTGAAGAATCCGAAACCGTGCAATTTGTTTCGGACGTACAAACTGGTGCCAGTTATACACCAGGTGTGCCAACAGATGAATTGAGTGTGGGCTATACACCACGCTCTCCTGAGCCTGATCCTGAACCACGAGAAGCAGAGGAAGAAGAAGAGGAAGAAGAAGAAGAAGAAGAAGAAGCAGCAGATCCAGTGGAAGTGAAACCTGAGTTCATCATCATTAGCAGCAGTTACGAAGCAGAACATGAATGTACTAAGAAGGCGAGATTTGATTTAAATTATTAAATCATTATTGTACATTCTACTTTGTATTTCCAGTTTGCCTCAATAAAAGTACTTGTGTGCTTTGAATAAAAGTTTGTTTTTTAGCAATGGCTGCAAACACTAGTCTACCAATCCCTGAATTTAATGGTAGTGACTATGAATACTGGTCTATAAAAATGAAGACTTTGTTGATAGGAAAAGGTCTTTGGGATGTAGTTGAGGAAGGTTATATAGAACCAACTACTGCTGAATGGGCAGCATTTTCTAATGCTTGATAAAAAGACAAGAAAAGAAGCACAAAAGAATAATGCTTTTGCCTTATATCACATTCATTTTGCTTTAGATAAAACTATCTTCCCTAGGGTTGCATCATATGTAATTGTACAAGATGCATGGAATGCCTTAAAATAGAGCTATAGAGGCGGTGACCAAGTGAAGCAGGTAAAGCGCAAACCTTGAAACGAGATTTTGAGAATCTCAAGATGCAGGAGAATGAAAGAGTCGGTGATTACTGTGTGAGAGTGAAAGCATTAGTCGACAAAATGGTCACACTAGGGGAGGATATCAAGCCAGAGATGATGGTGAAGAAAGTGTTGAGAACACTTCTTCCAAAATGGAATTCTGTTGCTATAATTATTGAAGAATCAAAAGACTTATCCACATTGTCTTTTGATGCATTAACTGGTTCACTTCTCTCACATGAAGAGAGATTGCAGGAAACTCCTACCACCAGTTATGGAGGAGATGACAAAGCTTTTGCCACACATGAAGGAAGAGGTAGAGGCCGAGGCAGAGGTCAACAAAGAGGCAGAGGCAGGAATAATCAAAGAGGGGGAACTCCTAACAGAGGAGGATCATCCAACAGAGGTGGAAACCAGAATAGAGGAGGACAACAGCAATACAGAGGAAAACAATCTGGAAAAGGAAAAGGAGGAGACAAGTCAAAGCAAGTTTGCTACAATTGTGGCAAACCTGGCCATTATGCTCGTGATTGTTGGTCAAAGACTTCACAAGGAAGCAGCAGCAACCAGAGCAGTCAGTTTGGGAATTTTGGAGAAGAGGAAGAGTCCTCAAATCTCTTTCTCTCTTATGGCCAGACAGAGCAAAATTTGAATGATACATGGATTTTGGACACAGGGTGTTCAAATCACATGAGTGGCAAAGAAGAACTCTTTGCTAAGATAGACTCCTCATACAAATCCAGCATTCGGTTGGGTGATGACAAGTCATTGGCAGTTGAAGGCATTGGAGCTATGGCGGTTCCAACAAAAGAAGGCATAAAACATGTAAGTGATATCTATTACACTCCTCATCTTCAACACAATCTGTTAAGTGTTGGTCAAATGCTTGAAAAGAATTATAAGTTGATTTTTGATGAGGGTAAATGCACCATTTTTGACAAAAACAATAGTAATAGAATCATTACACAAGTGCCAATGTCGAAAAATAGATTATTTCCTTTGAAGTTTGGCCAGCCAGGAGGAAATAAGTTAGCAAATGTAGCTATTACCAATCCAAGTGTCCTGTGGCACTTGAGATATGGTCACTTGAATTCTGCAAGTTTGAAATTGCTAACTTCACAAGCAATGGTGACTGGACTTCCCAAAGTTCAAGATAGTAAGGAAGTCTGTGAAGGGTGTGCCTTGGGCAAGCATGCCAGGTCGAAATTTCCTCGTGGACAAGCATGGAGGGCCAACTATCCTCTTCAGTTGGTACATTCAGACATCTGTGGTCCGATGCAGACCAAGAGTCTAGGTAATCACTCTTACTTCCTACTTTTCATTGATGATTGCACAAGAATGTGTTGGATATACTTTTTGAAGCATAAGGATGAAGCATTTGCATGCTTTGTTGATTTTAAAGCAAAAGTTGAAAGTGAGAGTGGATATTCTATAAAATGTCTTAGATCAGATAGAGGAGGAGAATACTCCTCTAATCGATTTTGAATTTTTGTAAACATCATGGCATCAAGAGGCGGTTCACAACTGCCTACACTCCACAACAGAATGGTGTAGCGAGAAAGAAAGAATCGCACCATTGTGGAGATGGCGAGATCAATGCTTCGAGACAAAGCATTTGAGTAATGCATATTGGGGAGATGCAACAAGGACTAGTGTTCACATCTTGAACGAAGTCCTACTTCGAGTTTGAAAGGGAAGACACCTTACCAAGTCTGGTATGGTAAGAAACCAAATGTGAAGTATTTCCGAGTATTTGGTTCATTGGCATATGCTCACATTCCTGATGAGCTGAGAAAGAAGTTGGATCCAAAGAGTCAGGCTTGCATTTTTGTAGGATACTGTGAAAACACAAAGGGTTATAGACTCTACAATCCTACAACTCGAAAGATAGTGGTTTCAAGGGATGTGATTTTTGATGAAGGGGGAGAGTGGGGTAAGCCCCAAATATATAGTGATGTTGAAGCCACTGATGTAGTTGCTCAGCAAGTGCAACCACAACTACCACAGAAAGGAAAGCAGTCTCCGCCCACACATCCACCAAGTCCATCTTCTGATTCAACTGCTTCACCAAGTCCTTCTCCACAACGATCAGTAAGTTCCTCACCAATGGATATTGATGTTCCATCCAAAGGTAAAAGAACTTTACAGTATCATCCATCATCTCAGATGTTGGATAAGAATTTTTCAAGAAGATATACTAGGAGTCAAGCTAGTGAAATGGATTCTGTTTTACACAGATTAGAAAGTATGCACTTGTATGGTGATGATGAATCCCAACAAGAACCCAGAGGAGATCAAGTTAACTATGCTTTGTTAACTAGTGCACAGCTTGAACCTTCTAGTTATGAGAAGGCATGTACTCAGAAGATTTGGCAAGATGCCATGGAAGAGGAGATAACCTCTATAAAAAACAACGACACTTGGGAGCTCGTGAAGCTTCCGAAAGGAAAGAAATGTGTTGGCTGTAAATGGATCTTCAAGACCAAGTTTAATGCTAATGGTAGCATTGAGAAGCATAAGGCAAGGTTAGTGGCAAAGGGTTTTACTCAGAAGTATGGAATAGATTATGAAGAGACTTTTGCTCCTGTAGCCAGACAGGAGACAATAAGAACAGTTCTTGCCTTAGCTGCACATAAAGGATGGAAAGTCCAACACATGGATGTGAAGAGTGCATTTCTCAACGGTTACTTGACAGAAGAAGTGTATGTTGAGCAGCCACAGGGATTTGAAGTACAAGGTAAGGAACACCTTGTTTACAGATTGAAGAAGGCACTCTATGGCCTCAAACGAGGCACCAAGAGCTTGGTACTCACGCATTGATGGGTACTTCAAAGAATATGGGTTCACCAGGAGCAAAAATGAACCCACACTCTACTACCTAAAGCAAGGTAAAGACATCCTCATAGTTTGTTTGTATGTGGATGATCTTATTTTTATGGGTAGTAATGAGAAAATGAATAGGGAGTTCAAACACTCCATGATGACGCAGTTTGAGATGAAGGATCTTGGACTAATGCACTACTATCTTGGAATGGAAGTTCATCAATCAGATACAGGGATCTTCATCTGTCAACATAAGTATGCTCAGGATATGATCAAGAAGTTTGCTATGGAGCATTGCAAACCAGTTGCAACTCCAGTTGGACATGGGATCCAACTAAGCAAAGATGATGGAGCACAGAAAGTTGATGTGACCACTTTCAGAAGCATGGTTGGGAGTTTGATGTTTCTCGCCAACACCAGACCAGATATTCAATATGTTGTATCTCTTGTTTCTAGATTTATGTCTAACCCCTCAGAGTTGCATTTGAAGGCAGCTAAAAGAATTTTGAGATATGTGAAGGGTACATTGGATTTTGGAATCCAGTACCATAAATGTAACACTATCAAGCTTGTAGGCTTCAGTGATAGTGATTGGGGTAGCAATATTGATGACAGGAAGTCAACATCAGGAAACTGTTTTAGTCTTGGATCAGGACTAATAACTTGGAGTTCAAAAAAGCGAGACGATAGTAGCGCTATCTTCAACGAAGCAGAGTATATAGCGGTTACTTATGCAAGTACTCAAGCCTTGTGGCTAAGGAAAGTACTAGAAGAGATTGGAGAACAGACAAAGTGGTCCGACCGAGAATCTCTTGCGACAACATCGGTGCCATTCGGTTGGCATATAATCCTGTCCACCATAGCGAGAACCAAGCATTTTGATATGAAGTACCACTTCATCAGAGATATGGTGGAACATGAAATTGTTGAGCTTCAATACTGTCACACTTTGGAGAACGTCGCTGACATCTTCACCAAGGCGATGACAAAAGCTCAATTTGTAAAGCTGAGAGACTGTGTAGTCAGTCCTCTCAACTTTAAGGGGGAGAATGTTACAAGTGTGAATAGGGTTGTTTCGAAACTGGCTTAGAAAAATCTCTTTCTAAGCTTCAGTGTGAAATCTCCCTACATTTGTCGACAGAATTTGTTTTTGAATTTGTCGGCAGTCTATCTCCTATTTTGTCTCCCCTAATCTCCTATTTTTCCTCCTCCTTATCCCTCCATTTCCTCCCTTTCCCCTTATCCCTCCAACCTCCTTATCCCTCCGCGCCTTTCTTTCCCCTATCTTCTCCCTCCTTATCTCCTATTTCCCCTTATCTCTCCTTTGCCGACTTTCCTCCTATTCCCTTTCTATATATTATGTGATTTGAATAAGTTGTAAGGTTGAATGCTTCAAATTAATAAAGGTTCTTTTAATTATTTGTCCTGCATTATTTTCAGTTGATGTGACTACATTCGGGTTTCATAAAATATGTCTCAATGCTGCTCCAAATATTCTCAAAAGACTTGCTCAAATCTTTCTTCAAGTCTTCTCACAAGACTTGCTCAAATCTACCTTCAATACTGCTCACAGAACCTGCTCAAATATTTCCAAATCTTGCATACAAACAAAGCTTATATCTCTTTCAGAAATACTTTCTTCAACTAGGCAATTCAGACATATTCTACCTAGAATTCGTTTAACCTCTGGAACATATAGAGAATGATATGCTCTATCAAAAACCCAATATGTTCTTCACATTCACAAATATTGCATTCAATTAACCCAATCTCTATCTCTTGCAAAATCCCTTTCAAATCAAATCAAAATAGTGTATAACTTGTTTTACAAAATTGGTCTATCTTTCTTGCAAATTTTCTCTCAAAGATCAATCACACTAATGCACAATTTTCCCTCACAAAATTGATCTCAAACACTTTCACAATTGCTTTCAATATCTCTCAAACCAATGTTCAAAAGGTTTCACAATGATGCACTAACTTGTCTTCAAACCTAGTACAAGTAGTTCACAATTTCTAGCACAAATGTCTCAATCTCTTTCAACAATGGAAGCACATGTAGGTCTCAAACCCTAATACAAATATTTCCAACAATGCATACCAATCAACCCTTTTAACTCCACCTCAAAACTACTTTCTCAAAACACAACCACTTAGCTTAAAAGGTTGAATCACCATACCTCAAAGTGCTTGGTGAAGATGTGCCCTCAAATACCTATCTCAAAAATAATATCTTTTGCAACTACAAAAAGGATTAGCATAACACCTTTTCATATATTGGAAAAACCCTTCTCAAAATGTGTGCACAATTTTGTTCCAAACCAATGCTCTATAACTCTCTTGGTTTTTCAAAATAAAACATCAAATCATGAACCAAGTCCTTCAATATTAATGCAAATATTACAAACAATAAAAACACATTTTACACCTTTTATCTCCCACTTTCATAAAATAATTTCCAAACCACTTAATGACCCATAACACAGATTTACAATATTAAATCAACCATTTACACCTTATCACTCCTACTTTTGCATATATAGAAATAAAACTTAATGACAACAATATCTTCAAAAATATTTGGCAAAAATAAATTACCCTTATACCTCCTATATGCCAAAAACCTTTACACCATAGCACACCCCTCAAACTCCATGCAAAGAAAATATTAAACAACCTTAGCACATACCTTTTAATAAAAATATTATCACTGGCATGGATGAGAATCGACCCTCCGACCTCAAACTCCTAACACAGTACGTGACCACTTGTGCTAGCCAAGTGGTTGAGACCTAACGTATAGGCCTCCACCTTTATCCCCTCTGGCACATTCACCAAAAAAGTTAAACCCTTCAAAACTGGTGCTAGGGAGAATCGAACCGCGAACCACTCCCTCACAAATGACTTAGCATGAATCTAGCCACCATCTGGCCTACCCTGGCTGGATGATGTCAAGGAGTGAATAAAAATATTTATTTCATTCTCCTACTGTGCTCCTTAATCAATGTTGTCCCCTCTTCCTCATTCACTATCACCACTTCACATGAAAATCAAAAATCAAGCACACTTTCATTTCCAAAGTCTTAAGGGGTATTTATATGTTTCCATGCACATTTTTAGACGTCGGCCCTCTTTCAAATTTATTTTAATAATTTGAATTATCTTTGGCACCATGTAACTTTATACTTAGGTATTATAATATTTTTTTAAAAATATTATAATAAAACCTTTTGCCTTGGGTCTTTTTCCACCAATGAGAAGTCTTATCTTTTCTTTGCAATTTAAAATCTCCCTTTGTTTTTTATTTACCAAATGAAGCCCTTGTTACTTTCAAACTCTCTTAATAATATTTAAATTTAAAATTTAAATATTATAATCCTTTTCTTCAAAATTCTCTTTGCTTGCTTTCACAACCATGGAAAATTCCTTTGCATTTATTATTTCAACCTTGAAGACAAAACTCAACCTTTTCACCTTTGACATCAATGACAACCAATGACATCAAACCTTTGACATCAATGACAACACTATACTCAAAATTTCCAACAATCTCCCCCTTTGTCATTGATGGCAACCCTTTCTAAAAATTCCTTTTCCTACCACTAGATTCCAAATCTGCTCCCCTGAGGAACTGCTCCCCTTGATTGAATGCTCTCCCCCTTACTCAAATCTCTCCCCCTTTGACATCAATGGCAAAGGGACTCCTTTGGGGCTAAATATAAGACTCTTAGCTCAGCCCCCTCCCCACCTCCTCTCCTTGAGGTGATTAATTTTGGGGTGGGAGTATCTCTACTCCCAACATACAATGCTCTTTTTCTTTGTCAACCTTCTTTTTCAATATTTTTGTAGCCATACCCTTTTGATCCTTTTGAGTGTCCCTATTCTTGCTTGTCTCTGGAAGTTCTGGAAACTTTGTTCTACACCACTTGGCCTTATGCCCAAGATTATTGCACTTGTAACACTTAATGTTGTAGTTCTTGGAAGGTGCAAATATCTTGAAGTTCCTCTTGGTGAAGCCATACTCATTTCTATCATGAACCCTGCAATGGATTGCTTTATGACCAAAGTGATTACAAGAGTAGCAATACCCTTGGAAGAAATATCCATCTTTGAAAGAGTTGACATTCCTTTTAGTGAGGCCATACTCCTTTCCATGAGTCCTGCAATGCATAGCCTTGTGACCAAACCGATTACATGAAAAACAATATCCTTTGAAGAAATCTTGTCTTGAAACCTCTGGTCTCTTAGTCCTTTCTTTTCCTTCTCTGTGATGATCCTTGTTTCTTGTTTGTGCATTGTTTCCTTTCTTAGTGAAGCTTCTATTCTTCAACTTATCTGCATAGGTCTCAATTTCTTCTTCACTCTCTTCCTCTGAAACTTCCTCTTCTTTTGAGCTTGAGCTTGACCCTTCTTCTTGTTTCCCTTGTCCTTCTTCAAAACCAAGTCTTGTTTTGATAGATGAAGATCTTTGTGCATTGATAATTTTATCCAAAGTCTTTGAACTTTTCCCAAACCTGTGTAGCTTGTCCTTAGAATATTTCACTTCCATCCTTAGTGAAACTACCTCATGTTCTAATCTCTCACATTCTAACTCTTTTGCCTCTAACTTCTCAACCATGACCTCTTTAAATCTCCTTGCCTTAGCTTTTGAGTTTGTTAGGTCTTGTAGAAGCTTTTCTTTTTCTTCCTCATGTTCTTGAACTTGAGCCTTTAGTCTTGAATTCTGCTTTCTAACCTTTTTCAATTCTCTGAGAGCAACAATAAGTTCTACTTCTAGATCAACTATGCCTTCCTCTTCATTTTTTGAATCTTTTTCTACTTCTTGGTCTCCAAGAGCATCTTCATACTTTTCAACTTTATCTTCAATAGGAGCATCTTCTTCCTCTTCTATTTCCAAAAATAGAATCTCTTCTTCTTCACTATCTGAGAGTCTTTCATCACTGTCACTTGAAGCCTTGCTTGCCTTGTTAACATAGAAACTCTTTTTGTGCCTTTGAAAGAACTTCTTTTCATGCTTGCTTTGACCATACCTATTTTTCTTTTCATGCCTGGATTTTCCTCCTTCCTTTTTCTTATGATCTTGTTTCTCTTCACTGCTACTACTTTCGGATTCTGGACAATTAGATGCATAGTGACCAAAATTACCACAATTAAAACATTTCATAGTCTTCATACCTTTGTGCTTTCTTGAGTCCTTATTTCTTTTCACATAGTTAGCTTCTTCATCACTGCTTGACTCACCACTTGATTCTGGTTTCTTATATTTTGTCTTCTTTGAAGCTTTGAAAGTTACCTCTCTCTTGGAGTTGGGATCCTTTACTATTCTCATCTCATAAGCTATGAGAATTCCATGTAACTCATCCATAGTCAACTGATCAATATCTCTCATCTCTTCTATAGCTGAAACCTTTCCATCATACCTCATAGGGAGTGATCTTAATACTTTCTGAGCAACACTGGAGTCTTCAATTTCAAATCCAAGTCCACGCATGGTATTAACAACCTCATCCACATGAAGTAAGTATGTAGCAATATCTTCCTCATCTTCCATATTCAAATCTTCAAACCTTTTCTTGTGGTTTTGTAGTTTTGCCATTTTGACCTTTTTATCTCCTTCATATGTTTGCTTCAATTTGTCCCATATCTCTTTTTCTGATTTGCAGTGCATAAATTTCATAAATTTTGCTTCATGTAATCCACTTAATATTCCATTCATAGCCTTGGAATTATTCACATGTAATAGCTTACCATATTTATCTATGGGAGGAGTAGTTGTAGGTGTGAATCCATCCTCAACCGATTGCCATGTCTCATATCCTTGTGCCATCAAGTAAGTCTTCATTCTTATACTCTAAAAAGCATAATTGTTCCCATCGAACAATGGTGCCTTATTTTATGAGGATCCATTCTGAGATGCCATCTGTGTTCCTGTAATATCTTCCTTCAAGTTGTTAGACTTTTTTGAAGGAACCCACTCTGATACCAATTGAAGAACACAGGCTTATACTTGAGAGGGGGTGAATAGTATAAGATCAACTTTTACTTTTCTTTCCCAAATAATATTATCCAATATTATCAATGGCAATATCAATAGTAGTAATCAAAGCAATGCATAAATCATCACACACATGAGAGACACAAATTTAACGTGGTTCACCCAATGTGGGTTACATCCATGGAGAAAATATTTCTTCTAAATTTTCTCAATAAATATCTTGGGAATCAATTCCCTATTACAATGTTTATGGACCTCTATCCAAAGGAGACACCAATCCCCTATACTCTAATTTGTGGATCTCTCTCCATAGGAGAACTCTATCCTCTTACTCTGGTTCATGGATCTCTCTCCATAGAGAACTCTTTTGCTCGTTGGATCTCTCTCCATAGGAGAACTCTTTCCCCTTTCTCTGGTTTGTGGATCTCTCTCCATAGGAGAACTCTTTCCCATTTGCTCTAGTTTGTGGATCTCTCTCCATAGGAGAACTCTTTCCCCTTTGCTTGTTTGTGGATCTCTCTCCATAGGAGAACTCTTTCCCTTTCTCATGGATCTCTCTCCATAGGAGAACTCTATTCCCCTTTCTCTAGTTTGTGGATCTCTCTCCATAGGAGAACTCTTTCCCCTCTACTCTAGCTGGTGAACTTCTATCCATAGAAGACCTCTGTCCCCACTACTCTGGCTAGTGGACCTCTATCCATAGGAGACCTCTATCCCCACTACATTGGTTGATGGACCTCTATCCATTGGAGACCTCTATCCTCTCTGCTCTTGTCACCTCCAAATTTTGATCTCAACTCTATCTCAAATATACACCAAACCTCATCACAAGTCTAGCATAAATCTGCTCTAACTCTGCTCAAATCTACCTTCAAAATTATCCCAAGTCTTCTCTCAAGACTTGCTCAAATCTATCTCAATGCTGCTCCAAGTCTTCTCATAAGACTTGCTCAAATCTACCTTCAAGCCTTCTCAAAATACTTGCTCAAATATACCTCAAATTTGCTTCAAGTCTTCTCACAAGACTTGCTCAAATCTACCTTCAATACTGCTCATAGAACCTGCTCAAATATTTCCAAATCTTGCATACAAACAAAGCTTATATCTCTTTCAAAAATACTTTCTTCAACTAGGCAATTCAGACATATTCTACCTAGAATTCATTTAACCTCTAGAACATATAGAGAATGATATGCTCTATCAAAAACCCAATATGTTCTTCACATTCACAAATCTTGCATTCAATTAACCCAATCTCTATCTCTTGCAAAATCCCTTTCAAATCAAATCAAAACAATGTATAACTTGTTTTACAAAACTGGTCTATCTTTCTTGTAAATTTTCTCTCAAATATCAATCACACTAATGCACAATTTTCCCTCACAAAATTGATCTCAAACACTTTCACAATTGCTTTCAATATCTCTCAAACCAATGTTCAAAAGGTTTCACAATGATGCACTAACTTGTCTTCAAACCTAGTACAAGTAGTTCACAATTTCTAGCACAAATGTCTCAATCTCTTTCAACAATGGAAGCACATGTAGGTCTCAAACCCTAATACAAATATTTCCAACAATGCATACCAATCAACCCTTTTAACTCCACCTCAAAACTACTTTCTCAAAACACAACCACTTAGCTTAAAAGGTTGAATCACCATACCTCAAAGTGCTTGGTGAAGATGTGCCCTCAAATACCTATCTCAAAAATAATATCTTTTGCAACTACAAAAAGGATTAGCATAACACCTTTTCATATATTGGAAAAACCCTTCTCAAAATGTGTGCACAATTTTATTCCAAACCAATGCTCTATAACTCTCTTGGTTTTTCAAAATAAAACATCAAATCATGAACCAAGTCCTTCAATATTAATGCAAATATTACAAACAATAAAAACACATTTTACACCTTTTATCTCCCACTTTCATAAAATAATTTCCAAACCACTTAATGACCCATAACACAGATTTACAATATTAAATCAACCATTTACACCTTATCACTCCTACTTTTGCATATATAGAAATAAAACTTAATGACAACAATATCTTCAAAAATATTTGGCAAAAATAAATTACCCTTATACCTCCTATATGCCAAAAACCTTTACACCATAGCACACCCCTCAAACTCCATGCAAAGAAAATATTAAACAACCTTAGCACATACCTTTTAATAAAAATATTATCGCTGGCATGGATGGGAATCGACCCTCCGACCTCAAACTCCTAATGCAATGTGTGACCACTTGCACTAGCCAAGTGGTTGAGACCTAACGTATAGGCCTCCACCTTTATTCCCTCTGGCATGTTCATCGAAAAAGTTAAACCCTTCAAAACTGGTGCTAGGGAGAATCAAACCGTGAACCACTCCCTCACAAATGACTTAGCATGAATCTAGCCACCATCTGGCCTACCCTAGTCGGATGATGTCAAGGAGTGAATGAAAATATTTATTTCGTTCTCCTGCTATGCTCCTTAATCAATGTTGTCCCCTCTTCCTCATTCGCTGTCACCACTTCGCACAAAAATAGAAAATCAAGCACCCTTTCATTTCCAAAGTCTTAAGGGGTATTTATATGTTTCCATGCACGTTTTTAGACGTCGGCCCTCTTTCAAATTTATTTTAATAATTTGAATTATCTTTGGCGCCATGTAACTTTATACTTAGGTATTATAATATTTAAAAAATATATTATAATAAAACCTTTTGCCTTGGGTCTTTTTCCACCAATGAGAAGTCTTATCTTTTCTTTGCAATTTAAAATCTCCCTTTGTTTTTTATTTACCAAATGAAGCCCTTGTTACTTTCAAACTCTCTTAATAATATTTAAATTTAAAATTTAAATATTATAATCCTTTTCTTCAAAATTCTCTTTGCTTGCTTTCACAACCATGGAAAATTCCTTTGCATTTATTATTTCAACCTTGAAGACAAAACTCAACCTTTTCACCTTTGACATCAATGACAACCAATGACATCAAACCTTTGACATCAATGACAACACTATACTCAAAATTTCCAACAATAATCTAGAATGCATTTCAACCTATTTGGCATAATTTTTGAAATGAAGTTATAAATCATATTACAAAGGCTTCTTGGACAAAAATGACCAGTCTTGCCTTTCTTGGGCATCAACATAATAAAAATGACATTGATCTCACTTATTATAGCCTTCCTTTTCTAGTCCTCTTAAATCACAATTAACATGCCACTCTTCAAAAATCCAATTTTTTTTGAAAGAAAATTGTAGGAAATTCATTAGGGCCATGTGCCTTGTTATGATGAAAAGAGAAAATTGCTTCATGTAGCTCCTCCATACATATATTCTTCATTAAGCTTTTATTTTTATCCCCATGTGATAATTACTGGAATATTTTACAAAATCTTATCTTGTGCCTCCTTATCTTGCTTAGTATTTGACAATATATTTTTGAAACAATTAATTGCTTCCTTATATATTTTTTCCTCAATATTTATTCCAAATAGAGTTAAAATATTTTGATGTAACAAAAAGAAAATTTAATTTTGTTGTAGCATGAAACGTTTTGTATTTTGATCTCCCTTCTTGGGTCATTTCTCATATTTTTGGAACTAATATGACTCTTTTTCAATGCATTGTGATAATAATAAAGTAATTGTTTTTCTTTCAAATAAGAATCTTGGTTCATTTCATTAGTTTCTACTATCTCTTGTGAATTTTTGAGATTGGATTAAATTTCTTTATTTTATTTAAAAATATTACCAAAATATTTGGCATTCCAAATATTCATTTGCTCCTTTAAATATTTTATCTTTTGAACAAACTTGTACATATATGATCCTTCAAAATTTGCTTCATCCCATCATAACATAACCATCTAGAAGAAATTGGGGTCTTGAAGCCACATAGACTAGAAGCAAAATGGCTTTGGATGACCATTATTGGATAATCACAAGTCAAAAGAATCGGTTTATGATGTGATCCTGCTCACAATAAAATATTTGAAGAGATTGTATGCTTTATTTGCAACCATTTGTTGGATAACAATAATCTATCCAATCCTTATACTATATGAGTTTACTCTCAATAGAATGTATAAATATATTGTATACTTTATTTGCAACCATTTGTTAGATAACAATAATCTATCCAATATTTTCGCTATATGATTTTTTCCAATGCATCTGTTATCCCATGGATATTGAAAAATTCAAGGAAAAACATCCCAAAGACCATTTGAATTGATAAATGAAGCAAAATCTTGCATTGATTTAGATAATCTTGGAATACCACCCTTATTTTCCAAAGGAGATAGAACATTGTTGAAATCGATCCAAAAATACATAGATTATAATGAATCATAATTGTGTTTGAAAAAATATGCTAAGGTCCTTCTAATATCTTTCATGAAGAGTAACTATAGTTGAAGCATACATATTTATAACCCCAAATTTGATGTTTTCCTATTTTCTACAAATAGTATAGCAACATAATTACTTTTTGCTTCTAACAATTGCCCATTCCATTTGTGTTTGTCCCATATTGTCACAATTATAGATTCCCAATTTTTATATAGATCTAATCATCAATCTTGTCATTCCCCTGGTGGAGAGATTTTAAAGTTATGATTGTGGAGATCTATTGTGGAGGTTTTTCAGAGCTAGGGCATTTGGAGCTACGATTGTGGAGAGCTTTCAAAGCTAAGACTATGGAGGTTTTTTAGAGCTAGAGTTTTTGAAGCTGCAAATGTGGAAAGCTTTCAGAGCTATGACTGTGGAGGTTTTTTAGGAGCTTGGATTTTCAAAGCTAGGGTTTTTAGAGCTATGACTGTGGAGATATTTCAAAGCTACAAGTATGGAGATTTTTTTGGAGCTAGGATTTTTGAAGCTACAACTATAGAAAGTTATGATTTTTAAAGTTACAACTATGAAAGGGAAGAGCTATGAGGTAAGTACATATACATTGGTGGGAGATCTGTGTCACTAGGATATTTATGAGGTTGGTACATCTACATCATTGAGATATATACATAGCTAGAATATCTATGTCACTGGGAGAGCTATGAGGCAAGTACATATACACTAAGTGGGAGATCTACATCATTGGGAGATTTGTGAGGCTAGTATATTTGTATCATTGGGAGAATAGTGCCATTGGGAGATCTGGCCCTAGTAGTTATAGAGGATATGAAATTAATTTCAAATAGAATTTGTATGAGCGAAGGGGTGGAGGGGCTCAAGGGGTAGGGGTAGTGTGGAAGATGTGCAAAGTGAGGAAGACATTGATGGCAAGGGGGACATTGCAGGTGGACCTTGGGACTTTGTCTAGGTCATGATCTGTTTGACCTAGGAATTGGGGGTTCCAAAAGCTATGATGTCTTCTACTCCCTATATGGATAATTCAAACCATTCCTTGTCTCGAGTGTTATTAGGAGCTGAACCTATTATTAAGAGTTACTTTGATATAGTTTTAGAGCTAGAGGTTGATATTCCTTATTTGTAGATTTCTCAAGCTATTCTTCATCGGATGATAGTGGAACGAGCAAACTTAATGGTTGGGAAGTTTATTGGGGTTTGAAAATATTTGGACTCTATTAGAAAATGGACTGCTAAAAAATAGAGGCGAAAGGAGGATTTAGAAGTGGTGGCATTTCCCAAAGGCTTTAATCTCTTTAATTTTAAGATCTCAGAAGACATGTAGGCTATATTTATGAAGGGACCTTGTTCTTTGGTCAAAAAGTCCTCTTTTTGAGGAAATGGTTCCCAGACTTCAATCCGTCCATCAAAAAATGTCAATAGGGAACCCCTTTGGGTACATATACCTAGGCTACCTATGATATTCTAGTATGATGACATCCTTAAGGGTATTGCTAAATTAATGGGTAGCTTGATTATGGTGGATCCAACCACACGAACAAAAACAAGGATATTTTTTTCCAGATTTTGTGTTAACACTGATCTCTCTAAGCCTCTTCCTTCTTCTATTACGTTGGATTCAGATTTTGGAGTTTGAATCTATGATATAGAATATGAAACCTCTATGCCCATTTAAATTGATTGTAAAAGGATTGATTATTTATGGACTACATGCCCTAAGAAGAAACCTCCTTAGAAATATGAGGCCCAATTCTAGAGAAAGAAAAAATAATATTTCTCTAAAGTTGTTGGGATTTTTCTAGAAGTTGGTGGGCATTCCAAGGGTGTAGAGGTGAATCTAAATAAACTTGTTGTATTAATAGAGTTGTTGCCTTAAATTATTGAGGTTAGGTTGGATGCTATTCTAGATAAGGGAGTTGAATCCTAGATCATCAAGGAGATCAGTTACCTTCTGCTCAGGTTCCTTTGTCCTCCCTTTAGGAGGCTCATGTTGAGGTGTTTTTAGGAGTAGCTACCCTTGTTTTGTATAATGAGAGGGTTGTTGCCCCTCTTGATAAGAAAAATATGAAGCTATCATGGAGTCTCTTTGGAATGTAGAAGTGGGAGAGATTTCTACAAATGCATTGAACATGGAATCAAATGAGGTATCATTTTCCTTAGAGAAATATGGCTTTCAAGAAGTTCTAAATAGGTAAAATACAAAACTAATGAAGATAGCTTAGCAACAACAAATCCTTCCTCAATTAGTGAAATCAAGTAATAAGAGAATGATTGGCTCTATGCGGCCCATCAAAAACATCCAAAAATTAATGAAACTAAGTAGTGGGAAGAGGCTAGGAAGACCAAAAAATCTGAAGTGCCCTTAAAGAAACTGGTTCAAGATGTGGCTAATGGCTCCTAGTTGACATTATATTTGAGTAGAGGGAAGGCTCTAAAATACTTGAAGTAATGAAAATTATCTCGTGGAATATTTGAGGTTTGCATACCTCGACTAAACAAAGAGTGCTTATATATTTTAGAAAAAGTTTCAATCCTAATATTATTTTCTTACAAGAAACTAAGATGGGCGACGAGGATTTTGATAGATTAAGAAGGTTTGTTTGGAAGGGCTGTGAAGGTGTGAGTAGGGCTACTCATGATTGTTTAAAAGGGTTGTGGATTCTTTGGAATATCAATTCTGTGGAGGGTAAGCTCATTCATCAAGTTGATAGTTTATCTTCTTTTTTATTCTACTATAAATTGCTAGTTTTTTTTAGATTTCTACTAATGTGTATGCTCCCAATGTTGTTGTGGATAGAAGGAAACTCTAGGTTGAATTAAAAGCCCTTGGTTATTTGTTTAACCCTCCATGGCTGCTTTCTAGTGATTCTAATTCCATTATGCTCCCATGTGAGAAACTTGGAGGCTCAACTATTCTTTTGGATAGCATGGAGGAGTTTGGTGAGTTCTTGACCTCCATGGGACTAGTGACATTGATTTGCAAGGTTCTAAATTCACTTGGTCCAATAGAATAAGGGGAGGGGTTTGATTCAATCTAGGATTGGTAGGGCCCTTGCTTTGATGAGTTGGTTCACCATGGTTCAAGACTTCTCTTTGAGGACTTTATCAATAATTGCTTCAACCACAACTCGTTACTATTAGAATTTATGGAGGAGAAACATTTGACAAGTTATCCTTTCAGGTTCGATACAATGTAGCTTTCTCATCTAGATCTTGAGTCTTGATTAAGGCTTGGTGGAATTTAGATGTCCATGGCACTAAGATGTTTCAAGTGTCCAAGAAGCTAAAAAACATCAAAACTAACTTGAAGACGTGGAATCAAGAGGTTTTTGGGAACCTCTTCCATAGGAAGCAAAAAATATTTTAAGAATTACAAGAAATTGAGGAAAAAGGCCAAAGTGAAGGTTGGTCAGAGGAGTTGGCCAAAAAAAAGCAAATTACTCTTGTAGAATTTCATAATATTCTTGCTAGTGAGGAGTATTTTTGGAGGTAAAAATCTTGAGCTACATGGTTTAAGGAGGGGGATCAAGTTTTCCACCTCTCAACGTTGAAATATAGGATTGATAATAAAATAAGAGAAATTACATTGGACTTTAGTGAATGCCTTAAATATAAGAAAAAAATTGCTACTACCATGATATCCTTATTTTAGGATTTGTTTTATAGAGATAGGGAGGAATATGGGGATGCTTCGGAAGAACTTCTTAGGAATATTCCCCAGGTGGTGATGGATCTTTGAATGCCTCCTTTTCTAATGATGATATCAGGGTCAACCTATTTAGTATGAATAAGAAAAAGCACTTGGATCAGATGGGTTCCCTACTAGTTTTTTTAGAGGTTTTGACACCTTATTGGTTTGGATATTTCGAAAGCCTTAAGAGAATTCTAATCTTCTTCCTCTTTACTGTAGGCATTGAATACTAACTTTATTGTTTTTATTTTGAAGAAACATGGTGTCTCTTCTCTAAGGTATTTTAGATCTATCAACTTATGCAATACCCTATATGAGTTGCTTCTTAAGACACTTGCTAATAGGTTGAAAAGGATTCTCCCCATCTTTATTTCTCCTCTTCAAGGTGGTTTTGTTCATGGTAGGTAGATTGTGGATGGGACCATTACGGTTTATGAGACTGCATTGTATGTCCAAAAGTAGGTTGGTTGGAATTATTCTAAAAATTGATATGCAAAAGGCTTATGATATGGCCTCTTGGGAGTTCCTTGACAAGGTGTTGTAGAAATTTGGCTTTGGTGATCTATGGAAGAAGTGGATTAGAGTTTGTATTTCCTCTGCTAAATTTCTATCATCATAAATGGGATTTTGAGTGGTTTTTTGGGGGGTCACAAAGGTATTAGGAAAGGTGATCCCTTGTCTCCATATCTTTTCATTTTGAATGTTGAAGCTTTAGGAAGATCGATTCTTGTTGCTATCTTGTCCTCTAAGATTAAGGGTATTAGACCTACTGGTATAACAAAGGTAGTTTATTGTAAAAATTTTGTAGAAGACACTGTACTTATTGGTGAGGCTACTTTGAGAGGCTAAGGAATTCATGAATATTTTACATTTGTATGAGAAAGCTTCTAACCAACAAATTAACTTCCATAAAATTCAATTTTTTTTTGTGAATACTAGGGGCCAACTTCAACATAGAATTGTAGGGATTTTTTGTTGTGGCATTGCTAACCTTCCTTCTTTATATCTAGGTATGTCATTGTTCACTATTAGGATGAAGGAGTTGTGGTATCCTATGTTGGATAAGATTCAACGTAAGTTAGTTGGGTGGAAAGGTAATCTCTTCAGCCAAGCATGTAATTTGCAATTGCTTTAAGCTACCCTACAAAGCATTCTCATCTATTATATGTCTCTTTTTAGAATGCCCTTAAAAGTTAGGAGTGATATTGATTAGATCTTTAGGATATTTATATGGGTTGGGGTGGTGGATAAACATAGGTTGTCCCTTGTCTCTTGTAATAGGGTATGCTCTTCTAAGAAAGAAGGTGGTCTTGGGATTAAAAATTTATTGTTGTTCAATAAGGCATTGATTGCAAAAACAACCTGGAGATTATGTGTTGAGGAGGATCAACTTTGGAAAGATATTATGAGAGGTAAGTATCTAGAAAATCACATTCCTTTTTAGAAGTATTGCTTCCCCTAGGGGATCTATGATTTGGAATGGTTTGCTAGGGATTAGAAGTTTGGTTACAGATGGGATGTGGTGGTAGATTGGGAATGGCAAGGATTCATTATTTTAGGAGTATACTTGGATTCTTCCTGAACCCTTCTTTCTTAGTCCTGAGTTTTATGAGTTGAAGGCTCCTTTGTCACTAGAATATGGAGAAAAATTAATTGATTATATAATCATAAATAATTGCAAGAGGATTTGGAAGCATTTTATTTTACATATAGATGATCTTTGGATCCTTTAGAGTTTAGAAAATTTGAACATGTTGTTGCAAAAGTACTTTCTTCCTTCTATGGACTCATTCTCCTAAAGACATTTTTTCTATAAAGACTACATATGAGACCCAAACATTGTCTAGGGGAGTATCATTTCTGGTGGAAAGGGTATGGTATCCTCATTTTATCCTCAAGATTACTTTTTTGTGGCTGTGTTTGCAAAACAAAATTTTGACTGTTGATAATTTATGTAAGAAAGACTTCCATCTTCTCAACATTTCTCTTGTGTTCTAAGGATGCTGAATATATGGATCATCTTTTCATCCGTTGTAATTTCTCAAATAAGGTGTTCAATACTTTATTAGATTCATTTTCTATCAAGTGGACATTGCCTCAAAATTTCAAGGAACTTTTCACTCAGTGGAAATCCCCCTTCATCAGTCACAACCTCACTAGGGTGTGGGACTTGGTTCTTCCTCATTTTTTATGGGGTATCTAGTGGGAGAGGAATAAAATAAATTTCAAGGATATTGCTAGGGATGAATCCTTTATCTTTAGAAGGATTAAAATTGCTATTGAGAATAACCTAGCTATCTTTACTATTGGAAATGGTAGGGAGAAAGCTATGGAGAAAGGGGTTGGTATTTGGAAATTGAATCTAGGGTCTTCTGCTTTTGTATCCACTGTTAACAAAATATTGGCTACTATATGACATTAACTAGCTAAAGGGTGGGTCATTATAAACTTTAATGGGGCTACCAAAGGTAACCTGAGGAGGGCTAGTGGAGGGGGTGTTATCAAAAATGATAATAGTGAGGTCATTTGGTCTTATGTCAAATATTATGGTATTCAGACCAACCACCTAGCTAAAGCTAAGGGTTTTTTCTTAGGTTTTCATTGGTTTTTTGAGAGGGGATTTAAAAAACTTCTCACACAAGGTGACTCCTTGAACATCATTCAAAATTTACATGCTGGAAAGATCGATAATTGTTTCATCTTGAATATTATTAAGGACACCTCAAATATTCTGAAAGGTATGTTAGAAGTTAAAATTGAGCATATTTATAGGGAAGGTAACTAGGTTTCTAATGTTATGGCCAATTTGAGGGTGGATAGTGGCCAATTCAAAATTTGGGAAGACAATTTCCCTTCACGGTTAATGATAATTATTTCTTTGGAAGCATTGGGCCTCCCTACCCAGTAGACATTTTTATTGTCTTTCTACTTGGATGAGGTATCTTTTGTGTTATAGTGATCCTCTCTCTAGGGGTCTTTTTTGGGGGGTTGGTTATTTTGCTTCCTGGTGATTTCCATTCTCAAGAAATATGCTTGGTGTATTGCCCTCACCCTTTCTCTCTAGGATTGGGGTTTTGTTATCTACATATTGATGTATTTGTTGCCCTTCCAATATGATGTAAAAATGGAGTAGGATCTTTAGTGCCTCTAAAATAAAGTTGAAACAAAAATTATCCTTTATGCCCTACTGGGTGGTGGGTTGGTCTATGTTGTATCATAGTGTTATATTTTTATTTTGTTATCTTGGATGGTTATTGGGTTGGTTTAGTTTTTATTCTTTTGGCCTTGGAGGTTGGCTTGTGCTTATTTGACCTTCTCTTTCTCTACCTCCTCTAATATAAAAGGTTTTTAGACCCTTTAGAACCCTGATTTTCACCATTAATCAAAAAAATCTTGTCATTCCCCTCTTCAATAAGCCTTGTAATCAACCAAATTAAGTCAACCTTCCTTATACCCAAATTCAGGGTATTTATTGCCCCAAGAGCAATAGTGTTGGTACATGAGCAATAACGCTAATGATGCTATCATGACCTAGTGGTGATTTTGTAATATATTTTAAATTTTCTCTTTCCCACCCATTTTGGCCTCCAATAATAAAGAGGTGATAGCACTACTGTGGTGGCATCGGTGGCACTATTACCTCCTTTAGATTATTATGCACTAAAATCAATATTTTTGGCCTTCTAGCTCCTTCAAGTTGTTCATAAAATCTCCTAAAATCTAATTCATAGCCTCTATGGAAAATCCCAAGATCTACTACCCACTTTTAGAATCTTCCTTTTGACAATGTTTCAAGTTCTCACCTTATTTACTTTTGTCATTATTAATGCATCTTTTCCTTCCAAGTGCCCATGAATGCTTATAAATCTAGCCCTTGAGGTGTCCTAAGAAATAATTTTCAAGCACCCAAAACTTTTTCAAGATTTCTCTAGGCTCTTAGTCATTCAAGGAATAATTTTTAGTAACCAAACTCTGCCAAGATTGCTTTAGGATCATAGACACTTCATCATTTTGCATAGCAACATTATGCTAAAGTCTTGACACACCCTTGTAAACCCTCAATTATTTGCCTCTTAGCACTCTTGTAGGTGTCCAAGCAAGCAATATAAGCATCTAAGTGAGCATCCAGGTCTTCAATAAAGCACCAATAAATCATCAAGCAAGTCTCCTAGCATTTGATCAAGCAACAATCATCAAGCTCAAGCATGGGAGGGCCATCAAAAAGCAAGACAACAAGCTTTAGAAAATCTTACAACAAAGGGGAATCGACTTATTTCTTGGGTTGTGCTATTTCCCCTTTACTTATTTTTGTTTTATTCTCCACTTTCACATTTTAACTTTAATCTTATCATTTTAGCTCATTTTGTATCTCATGCTTACACTTAGGCAAGATTATCATTTTTGGCATTTAACATTATCCTTAAATTAGTTAAGTCTTTGTCCTTCCATTGTTATAGGGTCTTTGTCCTCCTTAGGTCAAAACCATTTAATATTGTCATATTAAATTTTACTTTAGCTTGCATTTTAGCTTGTAGTTATATTCTCAAAAGAAGTAACACTACTAGATTGCAGATCATTGGAACTATTGCTCTTTATTTTACATAGAGCAAAAGTGCAAGTAGCGATAACACCATTGACACTATCGCCTAATTTTATTTTTTCCACTATAGCACTTATTCCAAAATTTACTATTTTATCACGTTTATCTCATATGAACATGGTCTAATCATTACAATAAGGAAGCTAATTGTCCTTTGATAGCTCAGACATGCCCCTCTACACTAATGATCATCTTTTGTTGTCTGTTTTGTATGTTTTGGTGATAGTGCCAATAACAGGTGATAGTGCCAATAATAGGTGATAGTGTCAGTGGTACTTCTATGAGCAGGCAATGATTCTACCTCTATAGCAAAAATATGCCATCTTACTCCCATATCTATTGTTTTTAGCATTCTAGAGTTAGATTATATTTGTTGTGTGCTTAGGTTAGTTTCTATTTTTTGTTTATCATTAAAATCAATAAAGTGGAAGGAACAAAGCTAGTTTAATGTTAATTTTATATGGGATACATCTTAATCTTTTTGACTTTAGGCATTAAATTGAACTTGAACGTAATATTTTAGGCTAGATATTTTTTGTTGCATCTCTCTTGTACCATTATTCAAAAGGAAAGAAAAATAGTTATTTCATTCTATCATTAAAATAAAAAATAATTTTAGTTATAGGTCTTGTATGCTGCATTATTGTATATGCATACTAGACTAGATTAAGGTCACACTTAACAAAAGAGGAATCCTAGGAGAAACTTAATTTCTTATGAAACATGGATGTTATCTAATCTACACATCAAACTAGTATTTAGGATCAAAATATTCCATGATCTCAAAGTGATAAGAAAGGAAGAGACACATTGGATCCCTTTAGAGGTCCTTTGTGATCACTTTTTCCTCCTCATAGAAATATCACCTGAAGCTCCTATAGAAGAAACGACTAGACAATCACCCATATTTCAAATATTTTTAAAAACATACTTAAAGTCCTCACTACTTAATTTTATTTCTTGTATTAAAATAAACTTAGGACTATAACCTATTAATTTCTTACAATATATATTTTTTAGAGGTCTTAATCATGCTCCTAATATTCCATGATATAATTTTCATCATCATCAACTTTTATTTTTATTAGTGGGCTTAGCCCCACTTCTAGTTAAAACCTATGATATTTTTAAATGGACATCCCTTTGAGTTTCATTCTCTTTGTTCATGCTTTGATAGCCTTCCTTTCTTTTTTCATTTCCACCAACACTCTTACCTTCATCAATATATTTTATTTTTCCATATTGTTTATAATGAGACTTATCTTCTAAAGATTTATGTTTTCCTAAAGAATCTAAAATGCAAGGAATAACCTCATAAACACTTTCTTCTTTATGTTTTCTCAAAAAACCTAAAGTGCATGGATGATCCTCCATAGTCATTACTTTCTTATGCTACCTTGGAAACCCTGAATTTACTTGGATATCCTCCATATGCTTTTCTTTATTGTGATTCTCTTAAAACCCTAAAGTACAAAAAATACACTATGTACTAATTTCATTTTTATTGCAAGGAGACGATTTTATGCTACTTGAGGAAAATGAAGATGAATTACTTAGATTAACCTTCACCTCCACCTTAGTCACTTTAAATTTTGCCTCCCCATATTCCTTCACACATTTAACTCCTCTTGTATTTGAACTTATGCATTGTACTTCCTCATCCCTTGTGTCATTTTTTTCTTCTAATGGTTGATTTGAGTGAACTATAATGGCCTTTGCCATTTGATGATGCAAAGGAGTTTTTATTGCCACTTTCGTAGGATTGAAAAATCCTTGGTTTGACCCAAATTATCTTGTTATATGATCTCCTTATTTCATATTGAAGTTTACCTCATGCCCAAAATTTTCCATCTCTTTTTCCATTATTTTCACTTTGTAGTCTCTAGACATCTAATCCAATTTTATGATATTTGTAATATTAGAATGTAAGGTTTTCATAATCCACTTATTGATCCCATTCTTTTGATTTAAATTTAATCCTAATAAATTGTGGTAATGGTTTTAAAATATCCATGACAATACATATTCAAGTGTATACAACATGCCTTCTATCCCTAGTAGTTGGTCCCTCCTCAATAAACTTGCCTAGAGTATTGCCAATATTATTCAAAACCTCCTTATTAATGAGTTGATAAGAAGTCTAAAAATCCTAATCCATAGTGGAAGACTTTTAATTGTCCATCTCCACAAAAAATTCTCACTCCATGGTCTTAGATGCCCAATTTTACATGCCTTGTTTCACCCACATTTGGAGCAAGAATAGTCACTACAATTTTATTTGAAACTATAATTAAGTATCTTGATCAAATAAGCTTCAAAATATCTCTATAATAAGCATAAATATACATATACTTTTCATCAGTAATGGACTACTCAGACCCTCTTGAGTATTGAAAATATACTACCCATAGTTTTTTTTATGCTACAAATTTCTATTCAAGTTGTGGATCTTCATCTACATTGTGGATCTATGTCCATGCTATGAATTGTTGCCTATGCTATAGAACCCCATATACACTGCAGATTTTAATTTGCACTATAGATTTATTGTCAAACCATCAAGCCTATCATTTGTGGTAACAAAGTATTGTGGGTTCCTTTGTATTCTCCTTCCATAGGTTAGTCACCATCCAAAAGTGTCTTGATGCATGTTTAGCAGACGATCAAAATTCATCCATCTTCAAACATCCTACTTGGTACGTTTGCATTGTATATCTTGGAAATCTAAGTCAACATGCATGGATTCAGTGTATTCCCCTACCACTTGACTCTAGGACTTCAATCACAAGCAAGTCCTAAGAGTGAACCAAGTTCAATAATAGTTACTCAACAATTTGAAATTCAACATGCATTTACATAGTGAGTTAGTTGTGCCATGTTCATCAATAAATGTACCAATTATCTAATTCAAGTTTGTTGCTCTAACACTGTTTAAGTCAAGCACATTTAAATTTCTATTTTACAAACAAATCAAACAACATTTTCCCTAGAATCCCATTGGTTATTGTTGGTCTAAAAATCTGCCTATGGAAATATTGTGTGCCCAAAAACCTTAACCAATATTGAATGACCCTTACGCTATGAGGCTTTTAGATCAATCTCTAGAGCAGATCGGTTCCTATGGAGTTCTAGCTAACTGAAATTGAAATAAAGGGGTGTGAAAAGGGTGCTAAAAGAAACAAACAGAGTTGAAGCTAGAACTTATAAAGGGTACATATTAAGCCACATCAAAGTACATGTAGTTTAAAAGCTTTAACCATTGAGAAATCAACTATTTTAGTTAATATACCAACTAGTTTTTCTTCAATTAGAACACATTACCATTTACTATATCTATTTTGAATGCAAATTCTAGAACCAGAGAATGAATACATGAATATCCAACTAATATAATAGCAACATAATCATTCAACAAGTTATATAGAAATAAGCAAGCATTCATACATACATGTTCTACATAGAAAATCAACCAAAGGCTAAACATTGATTTCATGGTATTTCTTTAGAAGCCAAAACTATTTATATGTAAATTGTAAAATCCTAAGATTCAACCTTTATTTTTGGCATTATGACCTCTATTTATAAATACTTGCTGTTAAAATTTTGTATGGAAGTTGTTACAAAAATATGCTAGAGGGCCAGGTTAGCAAAATGTCTATGTGGTAACCTCGCATTTTATTAAAACCCTAATTTTGAATTAGCTTCATTGATTTAAACCATATTCTATAAATAAAAAGAAATTTGTTTCCTAAACTTTGATCTGAATCGTCCTCTGTTCTTGTTTCCATTCTTCATGGAAGATCTTCAATAGAATTTGGTTAATTAAAAGCTTCTAAATATTGTTGCTTAGTCTTTTAGGCCCGATGTTTCAACTCTCACTAACAGGTTCAAATGAATGGTCCCAACCATACCTTTACTTTTATTTTTATCTTCCATCATGTGACCATGGTGAAATTTCTCTTAATTCATGCTCTTTCGAAGAATTTGAATCTATCCATTGATCCGATTTTTTTAATGAGTGCGATCATATCTCCTTATATCTTCTTGAAATGGTCTACTAACTTGGTCAATTCTTGTTAACTTGTCTCAAATCCATATTCATATCTTGATTTTTGGTTGTTTTTGACCATTCTAACCATGGCCATGAGATCTTTCTCCTTTCTCTTTTTTGTGTTTCAAAACTGTGATTATTTTTTGAATTTAGGCTTGTTGGACCAGTTTGACCGTAATTTTGAAACATCCTTATCACACAACCACAATGCTCTTTCTTTGAACTAACTTGTCACATGACCACAATGTATTTTTAACCTAGGTGCATGTTGACCATGCTGACCATGGTTTTGGGACATCCTTCAACTTATCATGCGGTTGCGATGCATATTGAACATGGGTGCATGTTGACAGTGTTGACCACATTTTTGGGACATCCTTTGTCACATGACCATGATGCTCTTTATTTGAGCCAACTTGTCGCACGATCGTGATGCATCCCGAGCTTGGATGCTTTTTGACCGTGTTGACCATGGTTTTGAGACATCCTTCATCACATGGCCATGATGCTTCCTTCTTTGTGCCATATTGTCACATGACTACGATGCATCTTGAGCTTGGGCTACTTTGACCCACCTTTGACCGTGGTTTTGGGACATCCTCCGACATAGTCATTTTTGTAAATTTTTCATTTTTTCTTAATGTAGCCATTTTAGCCTATATTATTGGTGTCGTTCGGGGGGTTTTTCTTGCAAAGATACAAAATTTAGAGCCTTATTCATTGGGTAGATGGAGTCAAAAATTGAAAGGATGAAAAGTGAATAAAATGTACAATGTACGAATGAATGAATAAATGGAGGAATATGAATTGATAGGGCCTATGATGGGATAATAGGGTGATAAGGAGTCAAATATCAGGATTGGACATAAAATTTACGCCTTGATTTTTATTTGTTGCATCCACCCATGTCAACCGCATTAGAGGCTCGTATAAAAACCAATTGTAGGTCACCCATGTTTTTCTGCCTCTTTAAAATCCTCTTGTCCAGAAGGTTCTTCCTATGCCTATCCTAGTTGTTCCTATCCTACTTTTCATTCCACAAGTTGGACTATGCTGCTCAAGACTTTGCAAGCTTATTTCCAATTTTCCTGAGTGGGATATGATGTCTCCATTATTTGTTGGTGGATGCATTGTAGCTCAATTTTTTTTAAATGATATATTTTTACCATTGCTAGCCATTTCTTCCATGAGGGTTTTTATCTAAGTTAGATTTTTGACCAGTTGAACTAAATGATCTTGCTAGATTGGTCTTGGCCAATTGTCAACTTTAGATCCATCTTCTATGATTGTTGTCAGGGTTGCTCGAAGCTTATTTTCTCCTAATATTTTGGATCTTTCATCCTAAAATCCTTGGAATCCACACTATAATTTTTTGTAAGGATTGTATCATCAAATTTACCTTTATTTTTTTTTTGAATTAGCTACCACTCTTTGGCTATTAACCTATTTTTTCTTAGAAGTTTATTGGCTCTCATATTTGTAGAGCACCACTCTTTATTGGGGATTGCTTGAGCAATATATCCAAACTTACTTTCAACCACTTTTTGGATTTTTGATGCTACTTGCATCTTAGGTTGTATTTCCTTTTGGATGGCTTTGATGTCTTCCTTCATCTCACCCACCACTTAGCTAATTTCTTCTAGGAAGAGGAGCACAAGTTGGACCTCAAATATTTTCTCCAAGATCTCGCTCTAGGATTCTTTCCTTATTTGTTTCACACCTTCCTTTGAGAATCCTTTGATGTTTTTATTTTTTATCTGGAGCTACCGTTGAAGGTCCTTGATCTGCTCTAATAGAGATTTATTTTGGCTCTAAGAATCTTCATTACATTTAGCCATTTCTTAGAACTTTTCCTACTACTTTTTAACCTCATTTTTTATGGTCTTATCCACATTATGTTTCTTGAAAATTATTGCTTCCAACTCCCCAAATTTCTTCTCTAGTTTTTCATATTTTCCCTTGTATAGATCACCTTGTATGTAGACTGTATCCATGTGGGATCTAGCAGCTATGACTTCATCCTCTAAAGACAACTGTGTAATATCTTTCATTCTTATTTCTACCTAGTAATCCTCTACAATCATATTCTTTTCTAGTTTATTTTCCAAGGGAGTGAATGTAGCTTAGGTTTGTTGAAGAGTAGTTGGGTCAACTGCCATCATATATGTTAGGCGAACAAATTTCTTATAAGGCTGGGAAATCATTTCATTCCAATATTTCTTAGCATTCATTATTGTCTTCTTGATTTTTTGGAAAGTCAAGACAGTGGGGTGAGTGGGGGCGATGAAGGTGTTGACCAAAGAATGCAAAATTGAGAATGGAAAATATGGAGTGTTGTCAACTAACATTATGGTGGAAAATATACTCCTCGATGGATTTGTAATTGGGATTGCCATGGTAGAAGAGGAGGGCTTTATTGAGGTAGGTGAGCCTTGATTTTAGAGTGTGAATTGTGAGGTATGGAAGGTAAATGATGGGATGGAAGGTGAAGATGGTATGGATATTTGTGTGAAATAACTATGGACTAAAGGGATCATATGGGAGACTTGTTGTTGATAAAGGAAAGAGGGATTATTTAGGGAGTGAGGAGGAGAGGAAGAAGAAGGAATAGTAATGATACTTGCATCTCTTGGCTAGGGCTATTGAGTTGGTGAATATGTTTAAGACAACTTTTTATTCTTTATCATATCCTTCTTAGTACCTCCATGAGCTACATCTTCAAATTTCCTTTTGAAAAATTTGGGAGGAGGGTTAGCCTTTACAAGCATGGCTTGTTGTTGGGATGATGCAGCTATTTCTTGGAACAAAGGGAGTTGCTACCCTGTAGAAGTTGAGGCTACAAATGAGATTAGGGAAGTAGGGGACCTATACTCCTTTATTTGTATGGTATTTTCCACCAAGGCTTGATATTTGGGCCTTTGCTAGACCTAGATTGGATTTTTTTGTCCTACTAAACCTTTCCCTAGACCTCCACCAATATATCCCATCTTCTACATTATTCCCACCCCTTTAGTATATGTAACTAGTAGCATCTATGCAGGGGCATAAGTAGGTTGCTTCTAATTGATCATAGAAGGAGGTACTATCTCTAAAGGAACTTGTTCTTGGGATTGAGATGAAGACTCTTGAATTTCTTGCTCTTTTACTATGTTCCTTATTTTTTCCACCTCTTCATCCTTTGCTACTTTAGTTTTGCTGAAGCTTAGGGCTATATTTTTTCCATTATTGGCCACCCATGATTTATAAGCTTCATTATATTTCTATAAGTTTGTGTCTATCTTAGTGTCGAATCTATAGTTGGTGGTATTTGTTTCCAATATCATAATATACCACTCTAGTATTTTGACATCAGTCCATTTAGTTCTCTTATGTATACCCCAATCTTTGATTCTTGTAGGACATGTTATTTCTTGCTCTTGGTTATAATCCACAAGCTAATCATAGAAATACTTTCATGGGGGAAAGACTTACATTTGGTCAACATTCCATTCTAACTCAAAGGTTTATTCATTATTTTTGAAGGACTCAATATGGGACCTTTCTATTCTATCAAATTTTGGAGGTTTACCTATGTTAATAAGGCTTAACTTATCAAAGAATTTTTCTGTAGGGTCATACCTCCACCTTTGGGGAAGTTCGATTAGGCTCAATTTCTTCAAGAATTTGGTAATGATCTTATGCTGGCCCTTCCTTGTTGTTGTTATATCTTCAAAATTGAAGGTATAATTTCAAATTCCCTTCTTATTGACCCCGATACCAAATGTATAGTTGATATAGTCCATCTGTCAATAGTATTTCATTGTGAACAACTAGTTAGTAACATAATGGGGCAACAAGAATGTCTTTTTAATGAAGCCATATAGCCTAATGACTATGCCTTCTATTAGGATATACCAATCTCCCTCCTCTGCATGAGAGCTTTGTAGCAGGGTCATTGCTTTGGGGGATAGCTTGGAAAAATTTCTAGATAAAATTTTGAGGGTTGGTCCCAAGAATTCTCTATTAAAATTATAATAAGACTCAATATTGGTTAACAAGCCGGTCCATTTGTATACAAGCAAAGGGGCTCCCTTATCATATTTTGTAGTTAAAGCAATCCATGGTATTTCTTGCACAATAAAGTAGAAAAATAGCCAAGCCAAATAAGAGAACTATTTGAATGGATTTTGATACCCTTTCTACAATTTGACCAACTGATCATGGACTTGGTTGCATAGGAATAAAAGCCAATCAAAAAATAAGGTCTTGGTATTTTTATACATTAAGGTCGTATCGTAATTCTTGGGGCTAGAAATTACATAGGTCGTGGCTATCTGCCAGTAATAGACCTTGCTTTCAGTGTTTAAACCTCCTAGTATTGCCAACATGTAAAAAGTCTTAGGGTTGTGGAAATGTTTAGTCAAAATGGGAGACTTGGGTAAGGTATCACCTACTTCTATGGGTTTTAGCTATGACTTCAACCAAATGTTAAAGTAAGACCCTTCATCTAAGTGACCTTCTAGGGTGTAAAATTTTACCTGCTCCTTAGTATGAAAAACATTGGGCTTAACCTTAGGCACCATGCCCATAACAAAAGCCCTAGAAAAAAGGTCTAGTGTCATTTTAAAAAGAAGTCTTCCCTAAGTAGGGAATACTACCCTTTTCTTAGGATCATAGAATTTAGTTATGGTCTGAATTAACTCATGAAATGGGTGTACTAGAGTACAAATACAAAAATATAGTAGATAATGGAGAGGGAAAGAACCTTGACTTAAAGATGAAATATCTTGCAATACTCTATTCTCTACATGGGTCCTAAGCTTGGGTGCATGGTGGACCAATTTGATCATGATTTCAAGACATCCTTGTCACGCAATTATGATGCTCTTTTATTGAGCTGACTCAGGGATGCATTCTAAAATTGGTTGCATGTTGATCATGTTTTTAGGAAATCCTTTGACTTATCACGCTATTGTGATGCATCCCAGACTTGGGTGTATGTTGACTGTGTTGACCATGATTTCATGATAATCCATGACCTTGAGTAATGTTTGTCATTTTTTATATACATATTTTATGCCATATCATCTAGGCATAGTTCTTCAAATATTGATCATTCATCGAGATTGGGAGGAATTGGCCATCCAGATCATGTAACTGGGATGCATTTATATCTTTACACTACTCAATAAGAAATGGTCAAAGATCACATAGATTCAAATTTATCATGTGCTCCTGGATTTTGCTCGATCAACGTTCCACTTTAAAACTAGATTTCCTTCATTGAATGCCTTCAGTGCTGCCCTCTTATCAAAATAACATTTCATAATTTTTTGATGTGACCATTTTTTGTATGGTTTTTCATGCTTTTTTTCTAGTTGTACCATTTCTACCAACCTTCTTTCCATTGGCTAATTTCTTTTGGGTTCCATCTCATTGATAAACCTAAGAGATGGAAGCTTGAAGTTGATTGGAAGAACTATCTCTTTTTTATACCTCTTTTTTATACACAAGCACATCTGGATGTCTTTAGTGATTTCTTGGGTGTTATCCTATCATCCCATAATGCTTGATCAAGCAACAAGTGTTAGCTTCTAGGGTTTTCTTCAATGCTTCTCTTAATTATTTTCAACAACTTCTTATTTGTGGATTCTACAAGGTCATTTCCCTAAGGATAATAATTTGAAGATGCATTCCAATATATACCATATTTTTTTGTGAAATACATTATCTTGGCACCAATGAAAGATCCAACATTGTCTAAAATAATGGTAGCTAGAATTTTGAATCTTGTAATCAATCTTTCCATGAATTCAATAACTATGTCTTGATCAACATGCTTTGTAGCCTCTGCTTCTATCCACTTAGTAAAATAATTCATCACCATCAAGATGTACTTGTGCCCAACCAATGAATTAGGATTGATCATGCCAATAAAATCGAATCCCTATTGCTAGAATGGTTCTTCTACAACTATTGGCTGAAGTGGCATGGCAACATTATTTTTTTGATAGATCTTTGGCATTTGTCACATGTTTTGGCTAGTTTGAATGCATATAAGGAGGTTAATGGCTAGTAGTATTCAAATATCAATATATTTACTGTTACAGTCTACTCTAAATAGTATCCTCCTAAAAAATTAGCATACAATTCTCTAAGGACTTCTACTTTATTTGGATGTAAACATATCAACAACACTCCATACAAGTTTTTTCGGTATAGAATGCCATCAATTAATGCATAATTTCCTACTTGTAACCTTTATCTGCATATCTAGGATATAATTAGGCCATCTGGAAATCTACCAAAATTGAAATAGTGTATTAAAAATTCAACCCAAGTATCCAACAATACTTGTGGTCCTTCATGCTTAGTGAGTTGCTTTTGTTCCCCTAGTAGTAGATTTACAATTTGTAACGAGGATTGTACTAATTGTTGACATAGGGCTATACCCATTATTAGTTTGGTTGGCTTGATCTCAATATGATATTCTTGAATCTTAGTCCTCCAAACAACTCTTTTGTCACCCAATTCTCCTTGAATTACAAAGTTATGGACATCTAGATGCACTACATATACCAAGGTATTGCTCTAAGAAACAAAATGCCTAAACTTCTTTAAATATTTTATTATTGCATAGACTTATTTCTCAATAAAATTATACCTTTCTTCATGATCATGCAAGGTTTGACTCAGGAAATATATTGGCCTTTCATTGTTTTCTTCCCTTTTTTGAGTAAGTACAACAACATAGTTTTCTTCTACCCCAAACACATAAAGGATGGAATTTTTGGAGTAGTCCATATTAACTAGAATAGGGGATTGAAATATTGCTTATGTAATGTTCTTGAAAGCATTTTTCAAACAACCATCCATTTGAAATCCACTTCCTATTTCAACATCTCAGTCATGGATTTAACTATCTAAGTAAAATATAAAACGAATATTCATACAAAGTTAATCTGCCCAAAAAATGACTAAAGCCATTTCTTGTTTAGTAGTAGAGAAAGTGTTAAAATGGTTTTTATATTGTTCAGATCAATAAATAGCCCTATTTTAGACACTACATGTCCTAATAACTTTCCTTTATGCACGACAAAAATTGATTTCTTAGGGTTTAATGAAACCCCAAATTCCTTGTATTTTTCAAATACCAACTAGAGGTGCTCTACATGTTTCTCTTTGTCATGAGAGAACATAGTCATGTCATCCAAATAGATGACTATTATCTTATTTAATAACTCTCCAAATATTGAATCCATAGCTCTTTGGAAGGTAGCACCAACATTGGATAGGTAAAAAGGCATCTGGTGATATGGAAAGGTACCCCATTTGGTGGTGAATGCAATATTGTATCGATCCTCATCCCAAACCCATATTTGGTTAAAACCGAAGAATCCATACAGTAAGGAGAATATTTTAGCTTTGTCTATAGTATGCAAAATCTGATCAATTTATGGGAGAGGATAGTGGTCCTTCAAAGAAGCTTGATTTAGGTTCTCAAAGTCCACACAAAGATAGATGTCTCCAATTTTTATTTCTTAGTAGGACCAGATTGGCCATCCACGTAGAATATTTGATTGGATATATGATCCTGGTATTTAGTAACTTTAGTAGCTCCTATTTCATAAGGGCCTCTATCTTAGGATTTACTGGATGCTGCTTCTATATAAAAGGTTTTGCATTTGGTATGAACTCAATGGTGTGTTGAATGGTATCCTTGGTGTACACATTGAGGTCATCATAGGTCCATGCTATCATTGAACTCTTTGCATAAATCTAAAATCTAGTTGAAATCTTCCTATAAACAATGTACACCAATTTTGATGTTCTTTCCTGGCTCAATTTGCACATCCTTGTAGTTTTGGCTATCAACCTCAATTTTACGAGTATACGATTGGTCACTACCATTGAATAAGCTTTCTACCATTATCAACACTTTTGGGATGTGATTTTTTTGAAGCTGTATCAATTTACTTTCCTCATCCTCTTCTGGCATCCGATCATTTGCATAATTTATTTCCTGAATCATAAAATCAATCACTTGTTCATCATTGTCAAACACTTGCCAAAAGGTGTCCTTATTAGGCACATAAGGCCTATAAACAAGTCTCACTATTTTGGCCTTATGTATGACATTAAATATTGGGCAAAAGTTACCTCCCACAAATGCTAATATGTCAACATGACTATTTTGATCTCTAGGGATGGTTTTAATATTGATAGCCCCAAAAGCCTCTAGTAAGTCCCATACTCTATTTTTGTAGTCTTTGAGATAGTGTTGTTTTCTAACACACTTTTCTATAATTTGATTAAGTATTAACTGCTGAATCACAAAATATATGTAGTTGTTTGATCTCCGTATTTTTAACTTTCTTTAATCATAGGCACAATGCTTCATATTCTACTAAATTGTTTGTACAACTCCATGCCAACCTATATGAAAATAATTTTTTTGTTCCATTAGGTTCTATCAACACTATACCTGCTCCAACACCAATTTTACATCTAGCTCCATCAAATAAGAGCATCTATATTTGTATTTGTTGGGGGTATTGGTCTAATGGAGTTGAATTTTTCTTTTCTCTAGACTTCATTATTGAATATATGCCTATTCCTATTTCAATAATAGAATTAAAATCCTTCAAATAAAACTAATCCTCAGTTTGGAGATCTTCCAGTACTTCCTCCATCAGATCCACTTCTTCCGTCATCATGTTGAATGTGTTAGCTTACTGGTTTTCCTTTTCAAGCTTCTCTATATGGAAGAAGGATGGTTTATCAAAAAATATCTTGACTCTTTTACCTTTAAATAGGATCCCCATGTGATAGTAATAAAGATATAAGTAACCACCCAACTTGGCAGTGAATTCTCTTGATAGACATCCCAAAATAAGGTTCTAAATCAACTACCATAATTTCCTAGATAATAGTAATTTGAGGTAATCTATGCAATTTTATGGGCACATAATTGATTACACCTATCATTTTTATTGGTGTACCATCCAGATGTAGCACACTAGGACTACTCCTTGTATATTCCATGGCTATTATTTCATAAAATACTTTGGTCATTACTGTGGTAGCTGCTCCAGTGTCAATCATACAATTGTGAACCACCTATCCCTCCATTTGCAAGGATAAATAAAATGGTGATGGTCTAATTTTTTGTTATTATAGAGGTAGGATGACCATGAGCTAAATTAAGCTCTACCTAATGCTTTGCTTGAATCTTGATAGACTTGAGTGAAGCCTGTAATAGATCAATCTATCCTGGAATAAGGAGTGTATCATACATACTAGCTTTTGATGGAGTCTTCTTCAATTCCTCCACAATGTTGAAACTAGGATTGTCAGACTATTTTCTATGTTCCTTTATAGGTTCATCATATTGAATTCTATATTCCTGAGTTGCCTCAATCCTTTGAAACTTGGTCAGAGAAGGGTATATTAGCTTATCTCTTGCCTACTATTGGGTTTCACCTTCATTTGTCACCTTTTGTTATTGTTGATTTGGCTTTTGGGCTAGGCAGCCTAAGGGACATTCCTCTTTGGATGGTATTTTATCTCAAAAGATACTTTAAAAGGATCCATTACATTAGGATCAACTAATAAAGGTTTCTTCCATGATCTTGTTAGGATCGATACATGTTCAAAAGATGTTATCATAAAATTAAAGTCCATTTCCCTTAGCATATTTACTTGGCCTTTTTGATCCCTTTGTGCTTTTTCAATGACATTTTTTTAGATGTGATGTTGGTGCATCATTCATGAACTCTCACCATGTTGTCCATTTTAAGTTGAACACCAGTAGTTTGAATTAGAGCCTAAGGCAGATGGTTCATATTCTTGATTATTGTATACAGTATTGGATTTTTCCATAGGCTTGCTATTAGAAGCAACTTGTTCCTTTGTGATATATGGAAACCTTATTGGTTGAAAGGTTCTACCAATATCTCTCCTTTTCATGGCAGTAAATTCATTGGTGAGATTCTTCATAGCTATGACCATCTCTTGCAAAACAAATGTCTATGAATCAAGAGTTGTTAATGTATAAAAAACAAAAGGTCCTAATAGCAATGGTATTGTAGGAGGGGTAAGGTGTGTCTCAGTAATTAGTGTGTCTAGCAATATAGGGAAGTTGATGGCAAGAGTGAAAATGGGGGCTTAGGTCTGAGGAGAATTGCTCATATGAATTTAGCTTTACTAGCTAATAAGGCATGGTGCCTCATTTTTGATGAAGAAAATGAATAGAAAGCTATCATAAAATGAAAGTATCTTCAAAATATGGAATTTCTAAGTGACTCAGTTCCAATCAAAGGTTCTGCTTTTTGGAAAGTAATTCTCAATTGTAAGGAAATCATCAAAAAATGTTTAATATGGGTTTTAGGCAATGGTGAGAGGATACATTTCTAGAATGATAGGTGGGCTAAGGACAAACCACTAACGTAATATCCTAACTTAGACAGAATCCGAGATATCACAGAAGAACTCATTGGCAGAATAGTCTCTGATTATATGGTTGAGGACAAAGGCAGAATGAAGTGGAAACAAATAAAGATTTAGGGATTTCAAGCAGAATAAAATGATCTTTGTAACATTCTCGTGCAATCATTTATCCCCATGAGACCCAAGGAAGATAAAGTGACCTAGGCTTCTACGGAATATGGTCAGTTCACTGTTAAATCAGCTTATAATCTTATGCTTGATAACGATGATTTTGTCATCCAAAAGGACTTAGTTTAGATAAAAAATTTAATTCCAAAAATTGTAGTATTTTCATGGTTGGTTATCCAGTGAAGAATTCTAACCATTGATAATGTGCTGCATAAAGGTATTTGTATCACTAATCACTATTATCTATGCAGGGCTAATTGGGATACCATTTATCACATTTTCCTTGAGTGCCCTTTTTTCTTGACTGTCCTAAGTGGGGTTTTTTAGGCCTTCAATATTTATTGGGTTAAACCAAACACTGTACTTGATTTGTTCATTTAGTGGCCTTGCCCCTTTTCAAGCCAAAGACTTAGATACATGTGGAAAATTTACCTCAATCACTATATTTGGTAGGTGTGGTTAGAAAGGAACCATAGAGTCTTTAATGAGTCCATTCATGATCATAAAACTATCATTGCTAGGATCCTATCCTTTGCCAACGAGAATGTGAACCTTATCCCTTTTGATAGTTGTAAAACTCATCTGTAGGAGACCACAATTGCTCAATATTTAAGCTTAACCTTTTTAGATGAGTCTGTGCCTAGGGTAGTCAACCCCAGAGCCAATGTTAAGTGGTCCCCACCTCCTACGGGTTGGTTTAAGCTTAATTTTGATGGAGCTACTAAGGACAATCTTGGCAGAGTAGGCACTAGTGGTATTGTGTGAGATCATAATAAGAATATGATGCTTACATTTTTTGAATATTTGGGAATAGGACAAACAACGAAGCTAAAACTAGAGCTATGTGGAGAGGCCTTCAAATGACTCAAGACTTATAATGCAATTTGATCGTAGAAGGAGATTCTATGCATGTTATAAATTTCCTCAATAATTGGAAAACACCTCCTTGGAGGATTAAAACAATTGTTGAAGAGGCTAGGATCCTTTTCCAAGGAAGACATGATAGAAAAGCCCAACATGTCTTTCGGGAAGCTAACAAAGTTGCTGATAAGCTGGCCAATTTGGGTGTCGATGATGATGGAATTTTAAAATGGGAACACGATGTCCCGAGCGAAGTAGAGGAGCTTATTCAAAAAGAATGCAAAGAATGATAGTCAAATTTACCAACAGGGAAGGCACTGTAAGTTCGAAGGCTATGAGTATTCCCATCCCTTTTTTGAAATGGACTCACAATAAAAATTATTCGACCTATCAATCTTGGTGGATGCTGCTTGGAAATACCACAAAGACTAATCGGGACAGTCACATGTCAGATAACATGACTCCTAGTCATATTAGTAATTTGAGGTTGGTTGATAATCATAGGGTAGGAAAGAAATGACAATATAAGACTTCGAACCAGAGCCATGTTGACCACCAGATAGCCACCGCCATAAATCTAGCCAGCAAAGTTTACTTCTCCATGGCTGATTGGGCAAGATGGGATGCGGTCCCAAAGCATGTCATATATGGAAGAAAGCAATTACCAAAGAATTATTAAGAGTAACTATCAATACAGAGCTTGTGGGAGTTTTTTCAGTACTCTGCTATGTGTGTCTGCAGCTTTTTTTTTCTCCACTATTTCAAGGAAGGGATCCGTGTCTGTTTCTTTTTTTGTAATTATTATGCAAGTGTGTTTTCTCGGGGTATACCCAAAATGTTGTATGGGAAGTTTATTTTTGATAACATGCTATGTGCCTTATCGAATGTAATGGTTTTGGCGGTATGTAGATTTTACATATATAGGATCCTTAGTAAGGACATGTTCATCAACAACCCTGGGCTTATTTTTGTAAAAGGTTTTGGGTCAACCTGTAAAACCTGGTATTAATGCTATAATATTTTATCTACCAAAAAAAAAAGGTAATATGGATAGATACCTTCATATAGGCATGCATTTATGGAAGGGATACTCATCGATGGCTGATCACCTTGAGATTTAGTTGATAGCCTAGCATCTATCATAAAATATCTGGCTAAGATAGGTTATTGGGTTGATGTAAATATTCCATCTTTGTTGATTATGTAAATGTGTTTGTTCTTTACTGCATCATGGTTTGAGTAGTTGATGTTGAGTTTCTATATAAGAACCACTGCAAGATGCATATAGATGCATAGGGTAAACTGTCATATTTAAAGTAAAGATAAAGCATACTCCTTGTGAAAGAAAGCAAACTAAATTTATATGTTGAATTTAGATTCAAATTAATTAATGAGGTTTAATAAAATAATGTTTGGCTCATTGGAGCTCATTAGTAAATTCATTTGTAATTAATAAATGGGTTTTTATTTGAATTAATTAAAAGTGTTCTTTTAATGTTAATAGGGTATTCATTGAAAGGCTTTAATTAATTAAATAAAAGAGAATTCATTTAAAAAAAAGGAGATATATGAAGATATATAATAGATATATTTATTTAAAAAAAAAGAAAGAATAAACAAAGGGGCAATAATGGAATTGGGTAAATCAAAAGTAATGTATTTTAATGTAGATAAATATCTTAAGAATGACATTTTAATTAAAAGGCCATTCTTTCATTTAAAAAAAAGATAATGAAATGTAATCATCCCATTCCTAAATGATGAAACCTAGGAGATATCCTTTGGCACTGCTAAGTTTCTAAATGTGGGAAACATGGGAGGAGCGTGTAGAGTAAGGAGACGGTGCATTGAAGAATGGAGGCAGATGACAGAGCTCGGGGTTCAAGAAGATGACGAACGGGCACCTTAGGGAGATAAAGGACTAAGTGGTGAAGAGATTACATCTGAGTTAAGATAGCTCATCGTGGAGACGAGATAGATAGCTTAACTCATAATACTCATAGCATACCTACACATAAGGATTTGTGTATGGTATGGAGATGCGTGTATACCTTTGATGGACTAAGGGTGATAGGTCTAGCTCATCAAGGATGATGGGACAGATGGACTTATCTACAGTAACACACATTACGCCTGCATAGATAGACTTGTGATAGGGTACTTCATGAGATGTAACTTCCAGGGAAACTTAGGTGATTGAAACTTTAGGTTACACTAGTTAGGTTAGGGGTTCATGAAGGGTTCATGTACCTCTCTCCTTAGTAAAAAAAAAAACTTTTCTATTTTTGTATTTTTTTGTTTGTGTGTTTTTGGGTCGTTACATTTGGTATCAAAGCTCTAGGTACGAGGGTATAGAGCTTCTATGTGTGCTAAATGGAAATTAGATGCATCCAATGAAGGCTCGCTTATGGCATAGGCTAAATCTAGGATGATCTAGGATACCCCAATTGCTAGAATCTAACGAGAATTAGCCCAAGGGAGTGTGGAGTGTCAGGATGCCTTAGTATGGGCTTTGGTATCGGTGATGCATCCCAACCTAGGGTATTGCCCTAGTTAGGTTGATGATGCATATAGCAAGAGAACTCTGTATTATGGCTTGATTAGAGATACAACTTAAGATGAAACTGTAATCTAATCCCCTTGCTTGGATGGAATCAGGTTAAGATGCCACCTAAAACCAGAAGAGGGAGGCCTACACCTAGACAAACTCGAAAAAGTGAGGTGGAAGAAGAAAACCAAGATGAGGAACCAACCAACCCCAATAGGGAGGTGGAAGACCTCACCGCTATGGTCACTGCTATGCAGGATCAGATAAGACAGTTTCTTGAAATGGCTGCAAATCAAAATTTGCAAGTTTGAGGCTCAGAGGTTGGCCTAGATGGTGGATTAACTATAGAACAAGTACAATCCAGAGCCTTAGAAGAAAAATAAATAGCTAGGGACATGAAAAACATCAACATCTCAAATTTTTATGGAGAAGGTGATGGGGATGCAGCGGAAGCATGGCTAAGAGAGGTAGAGGTTCATTTTACGATAAAAGGTTACTCATCTAGAACCCAAACACTATGGGCTATGATTAACCTAGAAGGAGCTGCTCTGGAATGGTGGGAAACCCACTATGAGGAAACCAAGATTGAACCCATTGATACTCCATGGGAAGAATTTATAAACATATTCAAAAAGATATTTCTAACAGAGCATTTCTATGCCCTAAAATTTGAAGAATTTGCTAGTCTTAGACAAGGAACCAACATAGTGGAAGTGTACTATAAGAAGCTGGTAAGACTATTCAAATATGTGCCTATTTATAATGAGAAAATGTGAGTTCATAAGTTCACCCTTGGATTGGAATCTAGGTTAAGGCACGATGTGGAGATGCAGGAGCCCAAATCATTGCAAAAGGTATATGACCTAGCAAAGAAAGCGGAGTCACACTTTTGTTATAAGTATGACGCTCTACCCGAGCAAGCGCGACAAGAACTTAAGAAGAGGAATAGTAATGGGTTTGTAAAATGGGAGGCTGAGCAAGAGCGAAAAGCCAAGAATCCCCAAAATCCTGAGAAGAAACCCTATGGGAATCGAAGTAAGTTCAAGAAGAACTTTCGGAAGAAGGATAACAAGCCCAACAATATGAAACCTCAATCGTAGAAGTCGCATACTCCAACTCCAATAGCTAAGAATGGGAATGAGAAGTCTGAGAAATAGCAAGGACCCAAGGAAGGGTGCTACAATTGCCGAGGACCTCATTACTATAATCAGTGTCCATATCGAGCAGGGACTAGCTCGATGGGTGTGAAAGGGAAGGAACCAGAACATCGGATCTATGCCACAACCGAGAAGCAGAAGCTAGAGGGACAAGCCACCCCATTACTTGTGAAAGGTAAGGTTTTCAATAAGCAAGTAAACATTTTAATAGATAGTGGAGCCACTGATAGTTTTATTTCATCTAGTCTAGCAAGGACTATGTCGAAAAGGCCTGGGTATTTGGCTCAAGGGTGGAAGGTAGAGTACGGTTCTGGGTAAACCTACTCGGTAAACCAATGTTACCCTATGGAAGAAGTTACTCTATCTGAAGGGACTACAAAATGTTGTTTATATGTAGCTCCCCTACACGCCTTTGATGTGATTCTTGGGATGGATTGGCTACAGACTCATAGAGCCTTAGTCAATTTCCAAGACCGTTGGATTGAGTATTCAGAGAAAGGCGGAGAAAGACTAAGAGTTCATAGCGATCAAGAGGCTTTTGAACCTCAAATGTTGTCCACTATGCAAGTGAAAAAGGCCCTCAAGAGAGGAGGAATAGTGTATGTGGTAAAACTCAATGAGGTGGGAGACCAAGAGAAAGGAAAAATACTAGGACGACATCCAATCCTATAGGATTTTTAGGACGTATTCCCAGAGGACCTACCTAGATTACCTCCTGTATGGGAATTCAATTTTACAATTGAACTTATGATGGGAATTGAACCTATTCATAGATCCCCGTATAGAATGAATCCTACTAAAATGCATGAACTGAAGGTTCAATTGCAAGGATTATTGGAGAAGGGTTTGATAAAACCAAGTGTGTCACCGTGGGGTGCACCGGTTCTATTCATGAAAAATAAGGATGGTTCACTAAGATTGTGTATTGATTACAGAATGCTAAATAAGGCTACAATCAAGAATCGATATCCTTTACCTAGGATCGAAGATTTATTCGATCAACTAAAATATGCCAAGGTGTTTACCAAAATTGATCTGAGGTCAGGGTATCACCAGTTGAGAATTCGTGAGGAAGATACTCACAAAATGACATTTAAGACTAGGTATGGGCATTATGAGTTTACGGTCCTACCCTTTGGACTGACTAATGCCCCAACCGCTTTCATGAACCTAATGAACAACGTGTTCCAGAGACATTTGGACCAATTTATTTTGGTATTCCTGGATGATATCCTTATATACTCTCGAGATAAAGTAGAGCACGATAAGCATCTTAGGATCATGTTGGAATTGTTGAGAAAGAATCAGCTTTATGGAAATATGGCTAAGAGTGAATTCTATGTTCCAGAGGTAAGATACCTTGGACACGTTATATCGAAAAAGGGGATTGTTGTGGATCCAGAAAATATAGAGGCTATTCTGAATTGGCCACCCTCGACTAATGTCACTGAAGTGCGAAGTTTCATGGGGTTAACGGGCTATTATAGACGTTATATAAAGGACTACTCTAAGATTGTTGGACCCATAATGAACCTTCAGAAGAAAGGAAAATAATTCAATTGGTCAGAGAAGTGTGAAGCTGCCTTTGAGCTATTAAAGCATAAGCTTACTACTGCACCGGTACTAAAGGTTCTCGATCCTCAAGGGGACTTTTCAGTGTGCACATATGCATCAATAGATGGGTTGGGTGGGGTACTCTCACAAGAGGATTCAGTAGTGGCATATACTTCAAGGAAACTTAAGAAGCATGAAGTTAATTATGCTATGCATGATTTGGAGCTGGCTGCAGTGGTGCACGCTCTAAAGGTTTGGCACCACTACTTGGTGGGAAGGCCCTTTGAATTGAAAATAGACCATCAGAGTCTACGGTATATATTCACCCAACCAATACTTAATGCAAGGTAGAGAAGATGGGTAGAATTCCTCGCTGAGTATGATTTTGAGATTGAGTACATAAAAGGAAAGGAGAATAAAGTGGTTGATGCTTTAAGTAGAAGGAGATATATAGCAACCATCACTAGAGCTCACATGGATCTGATGGATCAAGTGAGATAGAGGCAATCTCAGGATGAGTATTGTCGAGGAATTCGAGTCAATATGGACAGAGATCCTGAAGGAAATAAGGAGTTTAGTGTGAAATATGACCTTCTGTGCTATAAGGGAAGGGTCATTATACCAAAGATAGGTGATTTGAGGAACTTAATCATGCGAGAAGCTCATAGATCTCCTTATTCTGCTCATCCGGGAGGAGCCAAAATGTGAGAAAACATGAAAAGAGCCTTCTTTTGGGTAGGAATGAAGAAGGATATCATAGATTTTGTTGCTCGATGCCTCGAATGTCAGAAGGTTAAGGTAGAATGCCAACATCCTACAGGAAAACTTCATCCGCATGAGGTACCTATGCAAAAATGGTAGGTCATATCCATGGATTTTATTGTGGGGTTACCCAAGACTCGGTACCAACATGATGCCATATTTGTAGTGGTCGACAAGTTGACTAAGGTTACCCACTTCATACCAGGAAATACCAAGGATGATGCTCAGGTAGTAGCTAGCAGATTCGTCAAAGAGGTATTCCGATTGCATGGGTTTCTAGAGGTAATCATCTCAGATAGAGACTCCAAATTCACTTCTAAATTTTGGAAATCCCTTCATAGTGCAGTTGGTACAAAATTGAATATGAGTTCAGCATACCATCCTGAGACCGATGGACAAACAGAGCGGGTAAACCAAGTTCTAGAAGACATGCTCCGCATGTACTGCATGGATCATAAATCTCAGTGGGAAGACTGTCTACCTTTGGTAGAATTTGCCTACAATAATGGATATCACTCCTCGCTAGGAATGGCACCTTTTGATGCCTTGTATGGGTGAAAGTGCAGAACACCATTGTCATGGGATAACCTAGAGGATCGAGTTGTGATTGGACCAGAGATGGTCAGGGTAATGGAAGAGCAGCTAAAAGAAATTAGGCAAAGGCTTAAGGAAGCTACGGATAGGCAGAAGAGTTATGCAGATCTAAAAAGGACTCCTAGAGAGTATTCTATTGGAGATAAGGTGTTCTTAAGGGTTAAGCCAAAGAAAAGTGCTATCAAATCCATGAAGTTGGATCCACATTTTGTGGGGCCCTTTGAGATCATAGAAAAGATCAATCTGGTTGCTTATCGACTTGCATTACCACCTAATCTATCCAAAATCCATGACACCTTCCACATATCCTTGCTTAGGAAATATGTTGCTGACCCTGAACATGTGTGGGATGTTTCTAAATTGCAGATGGCAAATCTAGAGGCCATTGAAGTACTATCAATGAATATTCTTGAGTTTTGATCCAAATCTCTACGAAATTAGACTCTTGATCAATGTAAGGTCCAGTGGGACCAGTTCTCTGAGAAGAATGCCACTTGGGAGAAAGTGGAGGTTATGCAAAAATATTTTCCCTTTTTTTTTGAATATTATATGATGTAATAATTTTATTTTCTACTGAACCACAAAAGAAAAATTGGAAACATCGAGGATGATGTTTAATCCTAGTGGGGGAGGATGTCATGACCCTCCCTAGCTGACTTTAAGGCACAAGAAAACAATGTATGGACCGATGATGTGGTGATACTTAGTTTGAACATTTGAACCAACTATGTGATGTTTAGTTGATTTATAAGGGCATGTTATTGCTAACATATTGCCAAGTGTGTAGGATCAGGTACACTCGTAGGTGGAACAGGTAAAGTTACCCACCAGAAATGAGGGTACCAAAGATCAGGGGAAATGATGATTAAGGTACTCGAAGGTAACATGGATAGATACCTTCATATAGGCATGCATTGATGGAAGGGATAATCATCGATGGCTGATCACCTTGAGCTTTAGTTGATAGCCTAGCAACTATCATAAAATCTCTGGCTAAGATAGGTGATTGGGTTGATGGAAAGATTCCCTCTTTGTTGATTATGTAAATGTGTTTGCTCTTTACTGCATCATGGTTTGAGTAGTTGATGTTGAGTTTCTATATAAGAACCACTGCAAGATGCATATAGATGCATAGGGTAAACTATCATATTCAAAGTAAAGATAAAGCATACTCCTTGTGAAAGAAAGCAAACTAAATTTATATGTTGAATTTAGATTCTTTAAATTAATTAATGAGGTTTAAGAAAATAATGTTTGGCTCGTTGGAGCTCATTAGTAAATTCATTTGCAATTAATAAATGGGTTTTCATTTGAATTAATTAAAAGTGTTCTTTTAATGTTAATAGGGTATTCATTGAAAGGATTTAATTAATTAAATAAAAGAGAATTCATTTAAAAAAAAGAGATATATGAAGATATATAATAGATATCTTTATTAAAAAAAAAAAGAATAAACAAAGGGGCAATAATGAAATTGGGAAAATAAAAAGTAATGTATTTTAATGTAAATAAATATCTTAAGAATGATATTTTAATTAAAAGGCCATTCTTTAGTTTAAATTAAAAAAAAGGTAATGAAATGTAATCATCCCGTTCCTAAACGATGAAACCTAGGAGATATCCTACGACGCTGCTAAGTTTCCAAATGTGGGAAATATGGGAGGAGCGCATAGAGGATAGGGGACGGTGCATTGAAGAATGGAGGCAGATGATGGAGCTCGGGGTTCGAGAAGATGATGGATGGGCACGTTAGGGAGATAAAGGACTAAGTGGTGAAGATATTACATCTGAGTTAAGATAGCTCATCGTGGAGAAGAGATAGATAGCTTAACTCGCAATACTCGTAGCATACCTACACATAAGGATTTGTGTATGGTATGGAGATGCATGTATACCTTCGATGGATTGAGGGTGATAGGTCTAGCTCATCAAGGATGATGGGACAAAAGAAATTATCTATAGTAACACACATTACGCCTACACATATAGACTTGTGATAGGGTACTTCGTGAGATGTAACTTCCAGGGAAACTTAGGTGATTGAATATTTAGGTTACACTAGTTAGGTTAGGGGTTCATGAAGGTTTCATGTACCTCTCTCCTTAGTAAAAAAAAAAAAATTCTATTTTTGTATTTTTTTGTTTGTGTGTTTTTGGGACGTTACAAAATAATTGGCTAGTATCCATGGAACATACATATTAACTCTCTGGTTTTAAAAACCATTATATCATAACTGATCATCTCATCCTTGATAATCACTTTTTATATAGCTACTACCTGGGTAGAATTTTTCATCCTCTTATAACTAACTAGGGCATCCTTACTTCTAGTAAGGATTATCAAAAATGATTTTCTTGCCATGTTACCTAGATTTTCTTTACATGAATATTTTAGTTTTTGAGTTTCTCCTAAGATATAGAATAAGAATTGACACTCTCTCCTTGATCAAACATTGCTTCCTACTTCCTACTCATGCTTCGTACTTGCTCTTGGCTTGCACTCACTCCTGGCTTAGAAAGAAAGACAATAGTAATATATAATATTAAAAAAAAAAAATTACTTGTGAGAAAGGGGTTGTACTTGGGTTCCCCACCCTTGATAAATCATAACTTTCTTTTGTAAAGCTTGAGAGTTTACAAACATATTCAATTCTCATCTCATTTGAGATGTTATAACTAGATATCTACATATTTTTCACAAAAAGTATGAATTTTTTATATTTATTTTTGAATCTTCAAATTTTTAAATACAAATATTCAACATCCTTTTTCTTGAGAATTTCCAATCTTGTTCATCCATCCATCCAAGTGAAATCCTAACTAGTGATGGTTTTTGATGATGCCAAGCTACCATTGTTGCACTTGAATATTCATAGCTACTTTTTTGACTACATGATTTTGTTGTGTTGCTATGATATTTCAAACTATTGGTTCTATTGTTCCTTGATGCTACTACACCCCTTTGAAATCTAGAAACATTATGCTTTTTCTACCAAACACTACCATACTTGATGTCATTTTTACTCCTTGTAGATCTAAAATATTGATACCTTAAGCCATGCCTCCAAGATTATTACCGCTCAGGATGGTGTGGGTGTTGATATGCTGTAACCTTAACCTGACAATTTGTTCTCTTTGATTATTCAAAAATTTATTTTTTATTTTAAATTCTTCTTTATAATTTTCTCTCTTATACCTTTCTTTTGGTTCATCCTTATGAAATGTTGAGTTGTGATGTCACACATTTAAATTATCAAACCAGGATTAGATTTAAAGAATAGTTATCTCGTATAGATATCCACAATTTTGACCATTGATTTTTATTCATGTTTCTTGGTTTCTAGCATAAAATAAAGGCTTGAAATAAATGAAAATACGCTTAATTTAAGGAATGCAATTATAAGTTATGCTAGGATTTTGTGTGGATCCACTATTATGATTTTAATAATGTATTATCTATTTTATTATATTATGTAGTTTTATAATATGTTATTTAATTAAATTTATATTCTAAGACTATTCTATGTTCTAACCAAATGTATTGTATTTTTGAAGGAAGAGAACAAGGAACTAACATTTTGGAGTGGGCCATGCCTCCTCGAGGTCAGTATTAATGTCTTCTCCTCTTTCTACTCTATTTTACTTTTAGTTTTTTATATTCATTAAACTAACTTTATGCTACTTAATTCATGCTTGTAGGAAAATGAAAGGAAGCTATAGTAACAAAAAAAATATGAAAAAAATACGAAACATTATTACCATACTCATAGGAGAAGAAAATGATGCTAACTTTACTCTTTTATTCTAATCCTCATAATTTGTGCAATGCAAAATATTTATAAAAATATTCTCATTTTCTCTTATGCGTATTTGTATGGACTGGAGTGGACCTTTTTCAAGGTCTTGACTTTGTAATTTATAATTTAACATCTTTGCTTTCAATAGAAGTTTTCAACCTCTTTTTGTTACATATCAAACGGATTTAGATTGGATACTAAAATTACATTACAAAATATTCCATAATTTAAATAATATAACAACTACTTTGGACTTATTGCAATAACCTTGTCCTTTACTTTAGGAGAGGATAAATTTATTATAAACCATAAATTGTAATCACATAACAATTCTTATACGGTCAACTCAAATAAAGAATGATAGATCATTCATGTCTAATTGTTCCAATGGTCCACACGATATTTGACCAAGCTGTCAATACATGTGGTATTTTCATTGTACAAAATAGGTTTACAAAAATCAATAGGTTTTGTAGACTATTTTTGTAGCCCCCTTCTATAGATGCCTTCCATAGATAACATCTGTAACCTATTTCTACCATGCTCTTTTGTATATTGCTTCATCCGTGTTCACTTGTAGCATTCCCCTATGGATCACCTATAATATTTACTTGTTAAAACACAACAATCTCATAGATTTCATGTAAAATTACAATCATTCAACATATAATATCTTGTAGATTACATTTATACATAAATTATATAAAATCATGCAAAATATTTATAAAACACATATATACCATGCATATTTGTAGCTAAAATGTAGAAGTAAACTTCATATCAGAGTCACATTTCAACACTCATCATTTTTCCCCAAACTAAAGGAAGTGCATGTCCTCATGCACACACAAAAATGGTGCTACTAAAAATTGGAAGGACAAATCATACATGAATAATGATAAATACAGATCTACAATTTTTTTATGTCAACATCTAAAAATTTAAACATTTTTAGCTCTAATCCAGGATGAAGTCCAAACTAGAGCAGGGTGATCTTATGCCTTCAAATTTTCACCTTATCGTCCTCCAATGAAATATCTAACTCTGGGTATATCTTTTGTGTGCCATGCATAGAAGAAGTTCACTTTTGAAACCTCAAATCTCCCAACATCAAGGATAATGTTGGTGAGCTATCCCCATAAAGCACCTTGGATAGGGAAAAATGTTTGTTGATATTAATTAAACACCTTATCTTCTTCCCTATTGAAATTTTAGTGAGTGAGGCATCCATGATAGGAATATGGGAGATAAGATTATCTTGGGTTGGTTGCCTTACTCCTGACCTCCACTGATATTTTCCTTAGGAGATCATTCTAGGTGAATATGACCTTCTCCACTAAAGCTACATGTTTCACAAACTCTTTGCAGAAACTATCCAACCTAAATTGCAATAAGGTTTGTTAGATGTGGATCTAAGCCAAGGCATCGATAAATTTTGACTGAGGACTCATGGGTATTGGGTCAATCATGGGCTATCAGATTACCTAGATATCTATTGGATTTTTTGAGTCCTCAAGTCAAAGTTGTCATTGATGTCAAGAAATGAAGTCAAGATATGTGTCAAGATACAAGTTATCAAAGTTGTCATTGATACTCAGGAAGAAGCATCTAATAAAGTCAAAGGTCAAGAGGAACAATGCAAAGGGGAAAGGAAAAGGGCTCCATAATATTTTTAAATATTATGTGGAAGCATAAGATAGTTTATTGCAAAGCTAAAGGAAGGTTTAATATTTATTTGATAAATTATTTAAATTCAAAATGAATTTAAATTTTATAAATAAATATTATTTATACCAAGGTGCAAAGTGAAAGATGGTTTAAATAAACCAAAGGGTTTTAAAAAGAATTAATTTATAAAATTTAAATTCAAAGGAATTTAAATATTTTATAAATTAATAAAGCTCCAAAGGAAATTCGAGTGTCGACATCCAAATATCATTGAAGGCAATTCGAGCATCGATGTCATGCATGGAGGAAGGAAATTTGGTATATAAGCTAATGCCTTAGAGGTATTTTAATTCATCCTTTTGCTTGATGATCGAAAGCGTGCAATCATGTTTGAATTCGTGAGGAAGAAAGTGCAGTGACCAATCTGTTTAAGCACCAACAAATAACGTCAAGGGGATTTGCACCAAAAGTCTAAGCACCAACGAGGCAAGTGGCCTAGTGGCAAAGAGGACAACATTGGGGTGTTGAGCGCAAGGAGGTCTGTGTTTAAAAAATAGCGGCAATTTTTTTGTGGTAATAACATTGGTGTTGGAGAGCACCAAGGTAATGCGTACATTTTGCACAAGGTAAACAAGGAAGATTTTTGGAGCACGTGGTGCTCATTAGTCCCCAAGCAAGCTCCTAGCTTGTGTGGAATTCGGAGCCACAACTAGGGCACCAGTTGAGGCTACGTGGTGTGTTTGAATCCCCTCCAAGGCAAGGTAATTAATTTTGAGTTTGATTTTGTGTGTTGCCTAAAGTTTGGAGTTAAAAGGGTGCATGAAAGGTATATTAGTTGGAAATTATTTTTGATAAGTTGGAGGAATAAGGTGTTAAGTTTTTATTTTAATAAAGTGTTTTGACATATTGATTTATTGAAATATTAAAAGGATAGAGGGAAATTCTTGTCTTAGGTAATTTTGAAAATAAGAGTGCATTGAATATTATTGGGAGATTATAAGGTGTAAGTGGTAATTTACTTTTTGTAAATGTTGATGAATGTTTTATTAAAGATGGAGTGATAAGGTGTATGTATGTTTTGATGTTTACATTGTATTTTGAGGAAGTTAATCACCTTATAATTTCTTTGAGCTTGGCAAGAAGTGTTTGAGATTTTTGGTAGATTTAGAAGATTCCTTCATCATCAAGAAAAAAATATGAGCACATTTTCCAAAGTTTAATTTGATTGGTTGGTTTTCTGGAAAATAAGTTTGAAGTGAAAAGGACTTGATTAGGGTTTCCTTTTGAGAGTGTTTGAGTTAATGCATCAAGATTTTCTAGAATAAAGAGTTGTTAAAACCTTGTTTGATTAGCATTGTTGTTGAAGCCATTGGTTGTGTGAAGAACTTGAGTTAGGGTTTTGAAAAGAACATGAGTATCATTATTATGTGAGAGTTGTTTTATAAGCATTGTTGTTGAAGTTGGTTGTTATGCAAAGAACTTGAAATAGGGGTTGAAAAGAACATGAGTATAATTTTTATGTGAGATTAGTTGCTAATCATTGTTGGAAATATTTTGAGTTGGTGGTTATATGCTTGGACTAGAGTTTGTGAGAAAGGGGTGTTTCATTGAGTGATTGGTTGAGTAGAGTTGATTGAGCCTAGTCAAGTGGATGTGTGAAGTGATTGTTCAAGTTCCATAAAACAAACTATTCTATATTATGATTTGAGTTGAGAAAGTGATTGAGCATTGAGTGTAGAACATATTGAGTCTCTAACAGTTCTCTTTATATTTATATGATATTGGACAAGTTCTGAGTGGACTTGTTGAGCAGATTTGAGCAAGTTCTGAGTGGACTTGTTGAGCATATTTGAGCAAGTTTTGAGTGGACTTGTTGAGCAAATTTGAGCAAGTTATGAGTGGACTTGTTGAGAAAATTTAAGAAAGTTCTAAGTGGACTTGTTGAGCAGATTTGAGAAAGTTCTGTGTGGACTTGTTGAGCATATTTGAGCAAGTTCTGAGTGGAATTTTTGAGCATATTTGAGCAAGTTCAGTGTGAGCTTGTTGAGCATATTTGAGTAAGTTCAGTGTGAGCTTTTTGAGAATATTTGAGCAAATTTTCTGTGAACTTGTGGAGTAGAGTTTGGTGCAGATTTGAGGATAAGTTTATGCCAGACTAGAGATAGAGACTGAGCAGATTTGTGCTAGATTGAAAGACTTAGTTTAGTGCATACTTGAGATAGGTATTTGGAGGTGATAGAGCAAAGAGGATAATAGTCTCCAGTGGATAGAGATCCATTAGCTAGGGTAGTGAGGATAGGTCTTCTAAGTGGGGACAAGAGTCTTTAGTGGAGAGATATCAACAAGCTAGTGCAGTGGAGGCAGTAGTCTTCTAGAGTATCACCAACCAGAGCAGAGGAGAAGGAGTTCTCCTATGAATAGAGATACACAAACTCGATTTAGGGGATTAGTGTCTCCTTTGGATAGAGGTCCATAAACATTGTAATAGGGAAAGTATTCCCAAGAGATTGATTGAGAAATTTTTATTGTAATATTTTCTTCATGGAGTAGCCCACATTGGGTGAACCACATAAATTGTGATATCTCTATTGTGTGTGGTGATTTATGCATTGCTTTGATTATTGCTATTGATATTGCTATCTATACATTGCATAATATTAATTTGAAAGAAAAGTAAAAAGTGGTCTTATACTGTTCACCCCCTATCAGTATAAGCTTGTGTTCTTCAATATCTCACCCTTATTTTATTTTTTCAGGTTATATTGCCCAAATCATATATTTTTTACTAGTGCAGGTGAGGAAGGTTTTGAGAACTTGGTGGTTTTAGCTTGAGTGACCTTATTCCTCACAAGAGATTTATCTTCCTCCTAGCTATCATCAGACTCAGAGCTATCTTCCTAATCATATTCTTTCTCGTCCTCAAATGATTCTATGGATAGGTTAGATTCCTCTACCACCTTATCCTATGTAATTTTGGTGCCAAGGATTTTGTACAAAGCAAGCAATTTAATGAGACCATGGTGGACAATCCAATGAAGTTTAGGTGCATATCTAGATTTATTTGGTTGAAATTTCTCAACTACTTTTAGGGACTTGTATAAGAAATAATGCAGGTTGATTACACAATCCTCTCGATCAAGAAAATTAAAGTTAAGCAGTAAATTCAAGTGGTAGGCCCCACAAACTGATAGTATTCCTTCTATAGTGAAAAATTTCATCACCAAGGTGATGGATTCTTGCCACTTGAGTGGGAAGGAGTAGTTTGCTACTCCTTTAATCCAACCTTCCTAGTCTCAAATAACTGAGAACTTCTCCCCTAGGTTTTCAACCAGTTGGGTGATGCCCTTGTCACTTGATTTAAAGTATTATTACCCTACTTCAGGTAGGTGAAGGACCTAAAAAATTAGACTCAGGATAATTTCTATTTTGACTTCACCCACTTGTGTAACCATTGATGTGGAGTTGCAATTCAAAATAAACTACTCAACCACACCCTTGTCATGGCCTTGGAACTGAGTCAAGGCTGGCCACCACCTTGCCTTTAAGAAAAGGTTTCTGATAAAATTATTGGGCATTTGGGTTGCAATGGAGGAAGGCTCACTCATTTTTTGAAAGGTTTATTTCATCATGGATAAGCAATGGATTCAACTATGGTAGTAAGGAATTTTGAATAATTTTTTATTTTCAATTTGGTTTTACAATTTGCACTCAAATGGTTGTGATGATTACCCTTTAGAAAAATTAAATATACATATTCATTCATAACTATCCTATAGGAAAACCTAATGCATATAGAAGAAATATTTAAATTAAAAAAATATATATTCCATTCTTATTTGTTTTCAAAATTCTTATTATATTAAAAAAAACTTATTACATTTTGAAATATCCTCATTATATTTCATTTAAGAACTTAAAAAATTATAGTCACGGTTGATTAATTGATCCCTATGCCCTCTTTGTTTATGTTTGCAATTCCTTTGTCGTAGCCTTCCATAAATCTACCATCGCTCGAATTTCACCTCTACATAGCACCTTTGAGTGTAATTACAATCACTTTTCATGAGGTTCGATCATCAAATCGGCTAGAAGCTTTGTCCTAGCTACGTTGTAAAGAAAATAATTTCCTTTGCGCATGAGATTAAGGTTTTCCCCATGTCCTATGGTACATTGTGATCGAAAAACATAGTCATCGATCATTATTTTGATCGAAATTTTTTGTTCTTAATCCACAATGTACATCCTCACTTTCTTCACACAATTTGGTTGACCAGGTGCTAGTGATCAATGCTTAAACATGCAATGTGGTCACCCCATAAGGGTTTCGTTGCTACCATGGTATGCTAACACCCTATCAACTTTTCACGATGCACGATATACAAATGAGAAGCCTTGTTTTAACCTTACAATGCCAACTATGCTATATGGTGAGAAGCTTTGTCATCAAGAATCATATATGTGGCACTCACCGATAGAGTGATAAACTATATAAACATGGATATTATTGATGATAATTCCCATTAGAAAATAAAATGTCCTCTCTAATTATGTTGTGTCCATGTAAGGCATATGACTTATCAAAATAGAGCCTTTGATTTTTTATTATTTTCTTCCACTCATATTAATAGCCTTGTTTTACGACCCCTTTTGTGATGTAATTCATGAGTATAAAGCATGCATAAGATTTAACATTGATTTCCCAGTCAGATTTCCATTTGGTGTCATAATATTCCAAGATCTGGATACGTCTTCTACTTCTCAAGCACAAGCTCCTTCCCTAGCTGATGAATCATGCTTTCGCATGATGTCTTCATGTCTTGGGAATTTTTCCAAGGTGGTATTTTTTGCATGTGATAAATCCCATGTGGTTTTGCTATCTTCCAACAGTCATCCTCGCCTGGCAAAAATCCCAAATACCTACACTGTATGTAAATTTTGACTCACTAATTTTCTTAGGGTACTTATTTGGTGCTTATTTTTCCATTATTTCTTCACATCCTTTGGTCTTGCTTACACTTAGTTCTATGTCATCCGTGATGATAGGCCAAAACCCTATTGAACGATGTGTGTTCAAGCTTCTGTTGATTTGTCAACCCGTAACCTCAAATATGAATAGTGAGAGTCCATAGCACCTACACTCAGTTTGCAAGGTAGGACTTGCATCTTGTGACTTTCGTGCTAAGGTTCATGGGGTATATTACACATGCGTATTTTATATTTAATTCCTTTATGTGAAAAAGCTTCAATAATTAATGTCGAAGATGACCATCTTGTAGAGCCTTATTACCTAAGACACATGACTTCTATTGTGGTTTTTTTGATGTGAATTCACTATATTCACATATTTAGGAAAATTTGATGTGGCTATGCGCTTATGAAAATCCATCATGAAAAAATACTATGGAACTTAACTATGGAAATAAACTACATAAAACAACTATAGAAATTAAATACAAAAATGACCTGCAGAAGTAAACTACAGAAGTGAACTACAAAAGCAAACTACAAAAATATATTATGAAAGAGAATGTTGTAGAAATGTTTTAATTGCTTCCATTTTTCTTTTCTTTTATTTTTCTCCCAAACTATATTATAGAAAATATTATACTATTCCTTTGCTTCTCCCCCAAACTGAATTTTTGGCTATATAGCCAAAACAAATAAGGAGGAATTTTTTTATTTATAGGGGTTTATACTATAAAAAATATTAATATAATAAAAAATATATATTTTATTTTTATTTATTTAAGAATATGGGGGGTGTTTACTTATATATATCAACCATTTAAACAAGATTGTAGGATAATAAATCTTCTTGAAACATAACTGTTTATTCCCAATATCAAGATGGTCTACAAAAACATTGATGTCTTCCTTGACCTTTGATAAAATATTCCATGGGCTTCATAACAAACCTTTCTAATATCCTAGAGAGATCAATTTATTTGTTCTACTTCCTTTAGCATCATTGTGGAGCTCTTTATGAGAGAAAAAATGATAATGAGCTTAAACCAGTCAATCAACAATACTTTGGTTTGCAGAAATAGGTCTTATCAATGGTTGGACACATTCAAAACCTATTTTGGAAGAGGAAAGTAAGATAGTCATTCTGGTATCATCTTTGATTTACCATTTTATTGCCCATTTTTTCATACATATAGATATAATTTTTAGTTTTAGGGATGCAAAGCTTTGGGAAATCGGATTTCCAACCACTCTATCAAAATTCTGATTGCAATTATCACCCTATCCTTACTAATATGCTCCCTTAGTAGGAAGAGTTAAGGCTTTGGGGAATCAGAGCACATAACCCTCTATATGGAAATGTAATTCTATCCTTATTACCTTCTCTTTTATTTGGGGAAGAAATTAGAACTTTGGGGATTCAGACTACATAACCATCTGGATGCAAATGTAATCCTATCCTTACTATTATTTATTTTCCTTTATTGCTTGTGGGCTATATAAAATAAGGTCTTTTACTACCTTAATTTATTAATTTGTGATACCATCATGACTAAATGACCTTCTTCTTGTAAGGTAAGAATATATTTTAACACATTGAATCTGATTTCTTCCTTAATACTTGATATTGTGACTGAAAAGTGATGAATGATAAAATAAATGAAAATATTCTATGTTATAATTCCATCATGAAATAAAGGAAGAATATTTAAAGAACATAGTGTGATATTCTAGTTCATTTTCAAGAAATATTATTATTCCATGATAATCTCCTTTCATCGGTCAAGTAGTGCAAAGATGTTTGCCTTCCATCTTATTTACTAGCATTTATACATCTAAATAGGAGTATTGATTATACTACATTATTTTAATGACTACACTTATTTTCTTAACATATATTAAATTATAGAGCAACAATTTATTTATTATTTTACTAATGTTTTATTACTTTAGATAATGAAGGAGAAGCTCTTTATTTAATAGTAGTTGATTACAATTCAAATATGCAGTACCAATCAACCTGTTGTTTAAGGTAGTTTAAGAATTCTTCTTTAGAAAATGGCTTCCTATAGAGCTTAAGACTATGTCCATTAACTAATAATATTCATATTGAATCATAAATAGGTTTAAGTTTTACTATACCATTCCAAAATATTTCTTCAACCTCATAGGGTCCAAGCCATCATGTCCTTAGATTTCCTTGGAAATTTTGGAAGTGAGATTCAAATAGCAAGGCCCAATCTTCTGGTTGAAATGTTTATGGTACAATATGTTTATCATGCCATTTTTTATTTGTACTTGCATTAGTTCTATCCTATGTATTTCCTCTAATATTCTTTCATCTAGAACATTTAATTATTCCAACCTAGCCTTTTGTGCTTGATCCAAATCCATGTCAAGTTCTACCATTGTGCGAAGAGTTTCAATTTCAAATTCAATAGGCATAATGGCTTATTTTCCATAGACCATTTCATAAGGTGATAGTCCTATGGTGATTTTCCAAGTTGTATTATATGCCCATGTGTTTCTTTTAATATTTTTGCCCAATCAACCCTATTGACAGCTACAATTTTTGTTATAATATTTTCAAGCTCTTTATTTGTAACCTCTACTTGCCCATTAGTAAAGAACACAAGATTATACTAAAAGGGGGGTGAATAGTATAAGACTACTTTTTACTTTTCTTTCCAATCAATATTATGTAGTATAAAGATAACAATATCAATAACAATAATCAAAGAAATGCACAAATCACCACACACAATAAAAACACTAATTTTACGTGGTTCACCCAATGTGGGCTACTCCACGGAGAAAATATTTCACTAAAATTTTCTCAATAAATCTCTTGGTAATACTTTCCCTATTACAATTTTTATGGATCTCTATCCAAATGAGACACAAATACCCTAATCAAGTTCGTGGATCTCTATCCACTGGAGAACTCCTTTCTCCTTAGCTCTGACTAGTGATATTCTAGAAGAACTATTGCCCCAACTAATCTGGCTAATGGATATCTACCACTAAAGACTCTTGTATTCACTGCCCCAAATCATGAATTTCTATCCACTGGAGACTATCGTATTCTATACTATATCACCTCCAAAGCTCTATCTCAAATCTATACTAAACACAGTCCTTCGGTCTAGCACAAATTTGCTCATTCTATGTATCTGGTCTGGCATAAACATGTCCTCAAATTTGCACCATAATATGTTCTTAATTCTGTTCTCTAATTTGCACTAAACATAGTCCTTTGGTATAGCAAAAATCTATCCTCAATCTCTATTCTCAAGCCTTAACTCAAAGCTTGATTCAATCTCAAATCAACTCTACTGGATCTACCCCAAACCTTTACTCAAGGTTTGAATAAATAAATCAATCACTCTCAAGTATTCACAAAGACTTGTCTCAAATATACCTTGTAAGCTTCCACACAAGCTCACACTAATCTATCCACAAATACTCTCTAGAACTTGTCCAAATCTGCTCTACAAGTCCTCACTAGAACTTATCCAAATCTGCTCAATGAGTCCTCACTAGGACTTATCCAAATATGCTCTCAATCTGTATTGTAAGCTTCCACAAAAGCTCACATAAATATGTCCACAAGTATTCTCAAAGACTTACCTCAAATCTGCTCAACAAGTCCACACTAGAACTTGTCCAAATATGCTCGATGAGTCCTCATTAGGACTTATCCAAATTTGCTCTCAATTTGTATTGTAAGCTTCCACAAAATCTCACACAAATCTATCCACAAGTCTTCTCAAAGACTTACCTCAAATCTGCTCAACAAGTCCACACTAGAACTTGTCCAATATCATAGAAACATAAAGAGAATTGTTAGAGACTCAATATGCTTCACATTCACTTCAATACTCAATCACTTTCAATCACTCTCTTATCACAAAAACATATAGATAATTGTTAGAGACTCAATATGTTTTCACACTCATCAATACTCAACCTCTTTCTCAAATCAATTCATAATATAGAATAATTTGTTTTATAGAACTTGAGCTATCACTTCACACATCCACCTGACTAGGCTTAACCAACTCTATTCAATCAATCACTCAATGAAATAATCCTTACTCACAAACCCTAGTCCAAGCATATCTCACTCAAAATGTTTCCAACAATGCTTATCAACCAATCTCACATAACAATGATACTCATGATCTTTACAAACCCTAGTTCAAGTTCTTCACTCAATCAATGGCTTCAACAACAATGCTTATCAAACAAGTTTTTATCAACAACTCTTTATTCTAGAAAACCTTGAAGCATTAAAGCACACTCAACAATGCTTATAAAACAATCTTCACATATAGCTCAACAACTCAACAAGGAAACCTAATTAAGTCCTTTTCACTCCAAATTTGTTTTTCAGAAAACCAACAAATCAACTCAACCAAGGAAGAATATGCCCATACCTTTTTCTTTGATGTAGAATGACCTTCAAAACCTAGATCAAATATCACAACTTTATTTTCCAAGTACAAAGGGTTAGATGACAAGAATTATCATCCTAACACTTTTCATAAAACACAATGATAACTCAAATACCAAATACACCTTATTGCTCCATCTCAATAATACATTTCAACATCATAATTTTCATCAAAAACTCTTAAAATATAACTCACTTTCTACTTATAAATCCTTTCTCAAATTGCACTTATCAAATAAAATTATTTATAAAATAATGCAATTTATTTTTCTAACATAAAAATTAATTACCTTATTTTTACTTTATCAAAAACAACCTTTTATCATGCCCAAAATTCAATTTAGCTTATAAGTAAACAATCTACTTTTAATCATCACCTTATCCCTCCTAATAATCTCACACAACCTTAGGGCAAAAAAAAATTAAACCAAAATTGTACCTTTACCCTTAGTGGGTTTTGAACCCATGAGGCTACCTCCCAAGCACTCTAGCCACGGCCTTGGCTACCGTGTGAGCTAGCACTCACATGTGAGCTAGAGTGCCCAAGCACTCTATTCTCCTTTCTACTACCACCAAAAACATAAATAAAAAAGGTCTTCAATACTTTGCTGCCTCCAGGTTTCGAACCCGTAACCGTCCTTCCATAAGAGCCAAGCCAAATGCCACTTGAGCTAGCCACCGAATGGTGCTAGTAGTAATACACCACATTTATTAAACTTCACGAAATATGAATTTTTACAGCGCACGAATTTCCTTAGCACATTTTCCAAATTTGAAATCGTTATTTCTTTTGCCTTAGCAAAGGCAATATTTATATTGCCTTGTTTATTTCAACACGTCGGTGGAGATAACTTCAACTTGCACGTCGGCGTAGTAGCTTTAGTGTTTTTCTATTTTGAATAATTAGATATTTATTTATAAAATTTAAATTCAATTTGAATTTTAATATTTATAAATTAAATATTTAACCTTCCTTTAGACTTTTTAATGTGGAATAAAAAGCCTCCTTGGATTTTTATGAAAACCTTTTATTTTTCCAATCCACGGTTTTTAATAGAACCTTTTATTTATGCTTCTTATAATAAAAATGAATATTATGAATCTATTTTGCCATAAACCTTTGCATTGCTCCTTTTGACCTCTTGGCATCAATGGTGGTTTAATTCTTGGTATTAATGACAACCTCATGCCTTGACATCAATGATAACTTTATGGACTCAAAATGTCCAACAATTAGCTTGAGGGTGATATGGGGACATATTTCTATGTTTGATTTGGTATAGTTTAACAAAATACTCAATCGCATGAGAGGTGAATTGAGTCCCTTGGTCTGAGACTAATTCTCTTGGTACTCCAAAGCACTAGATGATGTGTGTATAAAGAAAACCAACTATGGGCTCAACTTGTGCTTGTGGCAAGGCTTGTACTTCAGCCCACTCAGTAACATAATCTATGCTCATGAGTATATGTTTATTGCATTTACTTGGATGATCTATTGGGATAACAAAGTCAATTTCCCATTTCTTGAATGGTTCAAACATTAATTGTGGAACTAAAGACATATCTATTATGGGTGTAGGTTTATTATATCTTTGACAAGCATCACATCGGTCACCAAACCTATGGGCATCACTATGCATAGTAGGCCAAAAATAACCTGTTTGAAATATTTTACTAATTATTCTTTGAGTAGCATAATGACCTCCACAAGGTTCTTCATGTGCTACCCGAATGATGTAATAAATATCATCCTCTTGCACACACCTTCTAATCACATGGTCAGGATAAGACTTAAACAATGCTCCATTGACCCACATATAAGGGATACTTTGATGTATTAACTTTCTACGCTCATACAGTGTGAAAATTTATGGTATTTTTCTTGTTACTAAATAGTTTACAATATCAGCATACCAAGGAGTGAAAATGGAAAGAGCAAACAAATGTTCATCTGGAAAATGATGAGAAATTAATTCATCATCATCAAATATATGCATATGAGATAAATGTTTTGCAATGCCATTATATTTACCTACTTTATCTACAATTGTAACATTAAATTATTACAACAAGAGCAACCATCTAACCACTCTTCCCCCAACTATGGTTTTGATCATTATATATTTAATGGTAGAATGGTCAATATGGACAAATACTTTATACCTTATTATATAATGCTTGAATTTATTAATAGCATGAGCTATAAATAAGAATTCTTTTTCAATAATGGTATAGTTGAGTTCTACCCCATGCCAGTTTTTTCTCACATAATAGATAGCAAAAGGTATTTTGTTCTCAATTTTTTGTAGTACTACCTCTATTGCATAACCTAAAGCATAAAAATGTATATATAATGGTAATTACCAATTTGGTCCCCTTAAAATGGTAGAGGTAGTCAAATTGGATTTTATAATTTTAAAATATTTTTAACATTCCTTTGTCCAATTAAATTCACTTTCCTTCGTTAAGAGCTTAAGCATAGGGGAGGAAATTTTACTGAAATCCTTAATGAATCTAGGATAATATCTTGCATGTCCCAAAAATATCCTTACCTTAGTTTGTGTCTTTGGAGGTTGGAGGGATTTGATGACCTAGATCTTTGCAGGATCTACTTTAACACCTTCCTCAGATATATAATATCCTAAGACAATACCTCCTCTCATACATTTTTCATGACTCAAGGAGAAATTTTATTCTTGGCATCTAAAAAGAACTTTTTGTAAGCTCGACAATATTTCTTCAAAGGTGTTACCATAAACCATGAAGTCGTCCATGTAGACTTCTACACATTCATTGATTAAATTAGCAAAAATAGACAACATAACTCTTTAAAAAGTGGTAGGTGCATTGCATAGTGCAAAGGATAGAAATTTGTAAGCATAGGTACCTAGGAGACATGTAAAAGCTATCTTCTCTTGATATTCTTCTGCTATTGAGACCTGATTATATCCACTAAAATCATCCAAGAAGCAAACCTACTTCTTCCCAACCAAAGTATCAAGGCCTTGATCAATGAAGGGTAAAGAAAAATAATCCTTCTTTATAAACTTATTTAATTACCTATAATTCACACAAATTCTCTATTTTCCATTATTTTTGGGAACTATTACTAATGGTGATATCCATTGGCTATCAGAGATTGGGTATATAAATCCTGTATTCAATAGCTTAATAATATCTTCTTGAACTATATCTTTCAAAGTTGGATTTAAACTTCTTTGAGGTTGTCTCACTGGATGGTAACCTTCTTGGATGAATATATGATGGGTGTAAACATTTGGGTGTATTCCTTTCATATCCTCATAGTTCCATAAAAATAATATTTGGTATTTCCTAAGTACGTCTACCAATTGTGACTGTTGTACGCTTGTAAGTGCATTATTAATGTTTAAAGTTTTTCCATTTATAATGTTTATTTGTTTGCATTTTTTAGTGTTTACATATATTCTCATTATTTCATGTTCAAGAACATTTGATTGATAGTTATAGGGCACAAATTGATGAGATTGACTTGTAATTGCTTTGTCATTAGACATGGTAGATTCGGGTGAACAATTAGCATTTTTTCTTGATCTTCCTTTTGATCATCTAAAAATGGTGATAACGCTCCTTCAATATCTTGTTGTAAATAATAACTTAATACATTGACTAATAAAGTTTGAACATCATTCAATTCATCAGGAAAATCATACCAAAGTTGTCTTGGAAAACCTTGATTCAATGTTGACTTAGAAATAGGTTGAGGTCTTTAGTGTGTTTACCATTGGAGATAGTCATATTTCTAGACCATTGATGTAGGCATCAATTATTCCAAGCCATGGGTGTCCTAGAATTAAGGGATATCCCCATAATTTATTATTTGGTTTTAGAACCACAAAGTCTATAGGATACACCCATGAACATATAGAAACTATAATGTCTTATACCTTTCCTTTTGGTAGATCTATCTGCAAGTTGAAGTACTACAAAGGTTGGTTGTAATGTATATACCCCTAAATATTCTACTATTTACTTAGTCATAACATTGATCGCAGCCCCTAAATATACTAATACAATTTTCAAGGTTGTTTTACCAATATGGACTGTGAGTATAGGTACTCCAGGATCTGCATATTTTGGTCATTATCTCATATAATTACCCGATAACTTGCATAGTTTGAGATTAATTTTTATTTTTCCTCACTAAATTGGTTGTGCACATACTTTTTATTAATTGGAGTAAATAAAAATATCCTTGATAGATTTTAAAAGACGAATTTAATGGTAACATTTTATAGTTCTTGAAGGAAATTGAAAGTTGGTTTGGAGGGTTCTTTAGTTATTGCCAATCTTTCAGGAAATGGAATTTCTAGTTCTTTCCTTTGAGGGATTTGAATCTATTTTTGCTTTGCTACTATATTCTCTAGTAAAGTTTCTATCTCATATTCTAATTTTTCATCTTTATCTCCTTTTCCAAATGAGTTTTAGGTAGGTTCCTCAATTTCTGTAAAGGTCACCCTATTATTATCCAACACTTTTCTAGACCTTAAATGGATCTATTGGCAAGGTATCATAGTTATTGAATATGTTTCATTGGATTCATATACTTGTTGAATTATTTTATTATTAGGATTGGGTATTGGTTGACCTGGAAAGGGTGGCTACTTAGGAGGATTTTTCACATTGTTTGGCGATGGTAAGAGTCTATTTTGAGGTTGGTTTTTAGGGGCTTGTCCCTTAAATTAATTTTGAAAGTTTTGCTATTGGGGTGGACCTTGACACCAGCTAGGTCCTCCTTGATTATATTGGCTATTCATGTTCCAATTAGGCATATTATGATATTGACATGACATTCCTTGAGTCCATGGAGGTGGAATCCCTTATGAGTTGGGCATAAATTGAGCCAATGGAGACATATTCCATTATTGATTGTTTTGGTAATTATATGGGTTTCAATTTGTCCAGTTTGATGTATTTGACCAATGGTTAGGTCTTTGCTAGTTGGAATAATTAGAATTTGACCAATTAGATGGACCATTGAATGGACCACTTCTTATTTGGGCTACAAAGTAAATATCCTCTGCTTGCTCAACTTCAAACTCTTTTATAATAGATTTGATAGCTAAAATATACTTGCAGTTTTTAGTACTATGATTCTTGTCATAGATTTTACAATTAGTAGAAATGTTGGAGATATTTGTGATGTTAAGGGGGCATTTCATTAGATTGTGTCTTTTCCTACATCTATGACAATATATCTCCTCAAGATATTTTGGTTTATTTTCCATGAGGTCAAGAGATGTAGTTAATGTACTCAACAAATCAATCTTCAAACTTTCCAACATGTTGTCAATTTTTGCTCTCGTCACTCCTCCCCCTATTGATGAGTATTTGTTGTTCCTAAGAGGCTTATTTCTTGAATAGTTTTTGCAAAGATTTACAATATCTTAAAGCGCCATATGATGAATATTTTTCTTAGCCATAATATTTAATATGTCAAGGACATCTTCTTTTAACCCTTTGAGAAAAAGTTCCTTTAATATTTCTTCATCTAGCTCGATATTGACTCTAGATCGCACAAACTGGAATATTTCAAGATAGTCTTCAAGAGATTCTTTCTATCGTTGGTTCATATAAAATAATTCAGCTTTCTTGTCCCTAAATCTATAGTAATCTTGATATATTTCAAGGAACATATCCTTTAATCCATTCTCTCCGTCCCATCATCTAAATCCATGAACCATATTAAAATTGCATTCTTTAGTGTAGACAGAAACAGTCATAATTTCTATTCATTAGTGGTGTAGAAGTAAGCTTGGAATACCACTTCAAACTTCAAAAGAAATACTTCAGGGTCCTCATGTGGTTTTAAATGGAAGGTAGGAAAAATAGCATCAGATACAGGCTTTGGTTCTCTCGTTATCCTATCATCTAGAGAAGGAATCAGAAAGGCAAAAGTTTTTCTTTACCTATTTCTCCTCTGGTTTCCTTCTACCTCTTTGTGATCATTATTTATTTATCTGTTCCTCCTTTAGTTTTCTTTTACTTCCTTCTATTCACTATTATGGTCATCCATGACTGATTGAAGGAATTCTAATATTAGACCAGGTATGGGTTCAAAAAAGATAGGGGAAGAATCTATATGATTATCAAATTTAGGTTTTGGTTACTTTAGGATTTTGACATAGTAGAGTTAATGGAAAATTGGTTTGTTATTTTGAAAAATCCTTAGTTGCTAAAATCTTAGTCTTTTTTAATCCAGTAATGCCAAGCTTTTCACTAGATTCTCTTCTAAAGTTCTCTTCTTGTTTCTCTTTGTAGACTTTGATGAACCTTCCTTTTGAATCTCTAGGTCTACTCATAAATTTTCAAAGCTCCTAATTTCTACAAGTTTGAGTGTATTACAATCATTTAATCCTCTTTAAACAGTTTATGGATGCCATTGATCAGTTCTAATTATTTAGGGGTCATGTAATGCTCTTCTTCAAATGTGAAATATTGCTTTAAAAGATAAATTAATTAAGTAATAAAAGTTTATCCTTGTATAGCAATACAATTTTCAAACTATAAATTGTAACACAACTCTTTGAAGCGTATAATTATAGGTGCTTTGTGGTGTCTTTTATTATATTCTAGACTCACCTCTCTATTTTCTATGTCTACTAAGAAGTTATGGACAACAAGGGAATCCTCAATATAATGCTCCCAAGGATATGTATATGAGTTTACACTTGCTCTTCTATCCCCTAACCAACGTTCACAACTTCTCAAGAGGTCAAGGTAGGGTGAGTGATAATTTATACCTAGGACCTTAGTTATATTGATCCTCTTAACTTTACCCAACTCTTCTGACCTTTGCCTAATAAGATAAAGGTGTTTCCATAGACAACACCATTGTTCCCAATATTGACCTATATCTTGTTCATAAAATAAATTGATTTCTTGTTCTATGAGTGTTCTTCTAAGGTCTATTAATGCATATTGACTAATGCAATTTTACACCATTAACAATATATACTTCTCTTTTTTTTTAGTTTTCAAAAATATTTTTGTTTGTTTTTTCTTTTCTTTTATTTTATTTTTGAAAAAAATGTAATTCATAGAAACTAAATTTTACTTTTCAAAAGAAGCAATCTTACTGCTATTAAAACTAGATCTAAAATACATCAATCAATTTTAGTGTAGCAAGAAAAATTTAAAATGTTATCACTACTTTGGTTTAAAAATACTTTGTATGATCTTGTTGCACCACTGACTTATATACAAGTAAATTTTCTAAACCCAAAGATGTAACAACTACAAAGCTCTGAAAGTAAAATGTTGGAGATAAATATTGTTAGAAATAGAGTCTAGTATAGTATTTGGGTCATGTAAATGTATCTTCCAAGGTACATACTTAGGACATTAGATTAATTTAGGGGGAATTTATCTAGTTACTTCATGTAATGTAATAAATGCACAAGTGTTAATGTGTAAGATATATATGTACAAGTTGTCCCTTGCATAGCTAGGTAGAGTGTTGGGCCAAGGAACCTATTTTACCTATATAAGAAAGGCCTCATTGTAATACAAATATTGTTAGAATATTGTTTAATGTGCACTATGCCTTACTTAGGTCTTGCCACTTGTCTTTATTTCAGTTTGAGTTGGAGTTGTGTTATGTTGAAGTGCAGATTATGACACTTGTCAAATATCACTCATAGGCTTCATGCCTATATATTGTATCATTTTTGTAAATACAAATAGTGCCTTATTATTCAGTCCCAATATTTGGTATCAAAGTGGTGAGATTTGCCTTTGGGACGACTAGCATCTTGAGCTATGGGCTTAGGGAGTATGCTCTCCACTCATTGAGTGGATCAGAAACCAGAAAGCTCTCCTCATTCTAATTTTTTTTGGGGTTTGTTTTAAGATCTGTGAGATAAAAATTCATGAAAAATAACAAAGAAGAGGACAATCCTCACCATTCGAGGACATGCCTCAATCATATGAGAGAAAAATTTCCTATTTCTTGTTGTCGTGAAGTTATTTACTCTAGATCAAAGTGTTGCTAGGAAAATTTTTGTTTCAGTTAAAATTCCATAATAGAGGGAACTTTTTTAAGTTAAAAACCCTTGAGTAGAACTTGTTACTGTTGTCAAATTATTGGAACTATTATTTATGAGATCCGAGTTTTGGGGCTTAGATATATAGATCCCTGCATCTATTCTGTTCTTTGTTTGATTTGTAGTGTATGCAAAGTGCTCTAGTTGAAAAGCATGGTGGGACCCTCCACACGACATTTTTTTTAAATGAATAATTTCTATTTTTAGGTATAGCTTCTTCACTTTGTTGATTGGCCTCGACTAGATTTAGTATTTCCATGGATTTTTTGCCTTTGAGTTAGTTGTCTAAGTACCTCAGGGTCATCCTATGTGCCTTAGGGTCAGCCACTTCTGGGTCTGTTACCTCTACAGGTCATCCTATATGTATGTTGCCTCTCGAAGGTCATTGACTAGATTCACCATGAATATTATCCCCCCTCATGGTGAACTCAATCTAGAAGGTGTTGATCTCTACCGAAAATGCACCTTGAAATTTTACTAGATAACAGAAAAACCCAGTTATCATTTTTCACTTTGAGTTTTATAATTGTAATCAAGTGTAGTTTCATTGCATACACACTTGAAACTATGCCATATACAAGAAAGCAAACATATACAAGCATTTTTTCATAAAGCCCCCAAACACTTTGGCACATCTATTGTAACAAATTCTCAAAAAGAAGTATCACAATTTAATAATCACCTAAGTTCCATGTATTGTTCTTCTCATATACTTATAGTTTCCCTCATGTAAGGGCGAGTATTTGAGAAGTTCGATATAAAGTTCTGACAGGTTATTAAATTTTAGGAAATACCTATGTTCCACATATCAACTGCTCACATACCTACAGTCTCCCTCACATAAGAGCAGGTATTTGAGAAGTTTGGTATAAAGGTCTAGCAGGTTATTTAGGTTCAAAAACGCTTATGTTCCACGTATTTCTCTCCTCATATACTTATAGTCTCCTTCACATGAGGCCGAGTATATTGAGAAGTTTGGTATAAAGGTCTGGAAAGTTATAAAAAATCCCCATTTCAATTCTAACTCTCTTTGGGTAAAAAATGGTGCTTATGTTCGAGTTATCCCTCCTAATGTTAGAATCACTTGAATATTTAGAGTGGAAAAACTAAGTGAACCCTCCTCTGGATTTTAAGTGGTGTACCCTAGACTTTTTTGAGGGCTTTAATTTGGTATTTGTGTTTCTTATTTCATCCTTTGTTGAGCCCTATTTTTATTTTGATCATTTTCTAAATCATGGCTACTACAAATCTATTAAGTGGACTCACTAAGAAGCTTGAAGGAGCACAAACTTTTGCAAACTGGAAGTATGAAATGGAATCTATCTTAATGATGAATGACATGTGGGATTTTGTGAGAGATAGAAAAGCTAATGAAGACCCAGTCACTGCACCTGAAGAACCCAAAGAAAAAGCACAATTTGAAAATAATTCCAATATAAATTTAAGTCTAATCAAGCTAGCAACAAGAATTCAATGCAGAGAAACTATAAGGGCTGCAAAAAAACCTAAACAAACATGGGATGCTCTCAATAGATTGTTTGATAGGCCAAGTCAAGATAATATTTTGTATCTCAAATAAAAATTGCACAATCTATGTATGAAAGGCTCACTTAACGATTACCTTATGGAAGTGAAGTCTATTAGGAATGATTTCCTAGTTGCTGGCAAAACTCTTGAAGATAATGAATTGATTCCTTTAATGTTGCATGGCCTTCCTTCAAAATTTCAATCCTATGCTACAATGTTAGATCTAAGTGGTAAAATAATGAATTCCACACTTGAGGACATTGAGATTCTACTTAAGAAACATGAGAAATCCCTACTAAAAGATGAAGAAATTGAAGCCACATCAACAACTTTTGCCACCAAGGGATATTTACAGCCTAAAAAAATCAATGATCCAAATTAGCAGAATCAGAATCAGAGATGTAGACAACATCAGAGATACCCCTAGTACCAAAAATAGCTAAATAAGCATTACCAACAACAACCAAATTAGAAATACTAGTAGCAACCAAATCAGCAGTACCAACAACAACCAAATTAGTAGTACCAGTAGTAGCCAAGATGGAAAACAAGACCTCAAGGGGGTCAAAACAACAATCAAGGGTGTGAATATTGTGGAAAATGGAATCATAATGTTGCTAATTGCTATCAGAGGCAAAGAGATCAAGGGGGTCCACAAAATAATAATCTCAACACATTATATGCAACAAACCAAGTTCATGTTGAAGATAAAGAATGTTGGTATATTGATTATGGAGCAGCAAAGCACATGATAGGAAGGCAAGATTGGTTGACCAAGGTTCAACCTAATTAAAATCAATTCATTACTTTTAGTGATGAAAGTGCTCTTCCCATTAAAGGTTTTGGGGAGACACCACTTACTTTGCATGATGGGAATAATGTTCCTACGACATATGTTTTGTATGTGCCCAGTCTTAAAAAGAACCTTCTTTCTATTGGGTAGCTTATAGATAAGGGCTATACTGTCTATTTTGAAAAAGATAAATGCTACATTCAGGAACCCAATGGCAATGTCAAATCCATGGGAGTCAAAAAGGATGGTGTTTACTACCTCCTTACAAAATCTATAACACAAACATCTTTGCATACAACTACTACTTTTTCTTTGGAGTACATGTGGCATGAAATAATGGGGCATTTAAATCTTAATAATATTCAAATGATAGAAAGGAAAGGATTAGTTAAAGGACTTCTAAATCTTAAGGAGTCAAAATGTTTTTGTGAGCCATGTGTAATAACCAAACACCATAGAAAAAAAATTGAATTAGGAAAAGCTTGGAGAGCCAATAGACCTTTGTAATTGGTTCATTCAGACATTTGTGGGCCAATGTCTATTCAATATTATACTGGGGCTGAATACTACATCACTTTCATTGATGATTACAATATAAAGGTATGGATCTACCTAATTCAATATAAGTGACAAGACCTTGATAAGTTCAATGAATTCATGGAACTTGTTGAAAGAGAAAGTGGCTATCAAATCTCCACCTTAAGATCAGATAATGGTGGAGAATATGTATCCAATGAATTATTCAATTTTTTTAAGTATCATGGGATAAGGAGGCAATTCACAAACACTTATACTCTACAACAAAATGGAGTAGCTGAGAGGATGAATCAAATAATCACAAATAGGGCAAAATCAATGTTACATGTTGCTAGATTGACTAACTCATTTTGGGGAGAAGCTATTCTTACTACTGCATACTTGACTAATATGTCCTACACAAAGGCCTTAAATAAAAGAACACCTGAAGAAGAATGCAGTGGAAGGACACCCTATGTTGGTCATTTAAGAGTCTTTGGATGTGATGCCTATGCTCATATTCTGCATAAGAAAAGGAAGAATTTTGATGATAAGAGAAAAAAATGCATCTTTGTTGGCTATAGTGATAGTGCCAATGCATATAAGTTATATGATCCTATTTCCAAGAGGATTATTCTATTTAGGGATGTTATATTTCATAAGTATCCCCCATATAATCTTCCTAAGGCCCCCACTTTGGAATTAACTAATGAAACAGTTGCTCCCTTGATGCATACAATATCATCTAGTCCTTCCCCTTCACTCATAAATCAAGAAATTACTCCACATGAAGAACTTCCCATAAATGATCCATGTCCTCCATCTCCTCCTACTTCTCCATCTCCTCCTACTCCATCTAATGATCAAGCCACATCATCCAAACCTTTACCTAAGTGGGTTCAAGCCACCATAGATGAAGTCCGAAGTCATATTCCCAATTATACAGGTAAAAGGCCTTCAACCCTAAGACACCAAGTGAATTATGGCCTCATGGCCAAAGTACTTAGCCAACCTGAAAATACTACTATCAAAGAATAACTTGGTTATCCTAAATGGGTGTTTTACATGGATCAAGAATTGGATTCCATTAAAAGGAATCATACTTGGGAGTTGGTTTATTTACCCCAAGGCAAATATACCATTGGAACAAAATGGGTGTACAAGGAAAAGTACAAAGCAAATGACTCACTAGGTCACTCCAAGGAGCTCAAGGTTACAACCAATAAGAGGGAATTGATTATGAGGAGAATTTTTCTCCTGTGGTAAAGATGACTACAATCAGGACAATTATTGCTATAGCAGCTCAAAAGAATTTGCCTATATATCAAATGGATGTCAAAAGTGCATTTCTCAATGGTCACTTGAAGGAGGAAGTGTATGTGAAATGAACACTAGGGTACACAGTTGAAGGCCAAGAAAATAAAGTCCTTAGATTTAAGAATACTCTATATAGGTTGAAGCAAGCACCCCGAGCTTGGTATGCAAAAATTGACTCCTATTTCATCAACCTTGGTTTCACTAGTTTTGTAGCATAATATACTCTCTATGTGAAACATTGGAGGAACCATATCATTTTGGTAACATTTTATGTAGATGATATTCTCATTACAGGTGATGAAAATAAGGAATAAGGTTGCTCAAAGAGGACTTATGCAAGAATTTTGAAATGAAATATTTAGGCCTCCTCCACTATTGCTTAGGCATAGAGGTATGGCAACAACCTAGTAAGATTTTTATCTCATAGGCTAAATGTGTTCAGTCTATTTTGGAAAGATTTCACATGGAGGAGTGTAAGCCCTCCCTCACTCCCATGGAAACCGGGTTGAAATTGGTTAATAATGATGATGAAGAAAGGGTTGATGGCACCCTTTATAGGAAGCTAGTTGGAAGTTTGATCTACTTAACTTCAACTAGACCAGATATTACCTATTCAGTTGGTCTTATTTCCAGATTCATGTAGGATCCTAAGAAGAGCCATTGGATAGAAGCTAAGAGGATTGTGAGATTACTCAAGGCCACACCTTATCTTGCTCTCATGTATACATCAAGTGATGATTTTAATTGATTGACTACACAGATTTAGATTGGGCTAGTTGTCCTAAAACTAGAAGATTCCACATCAAGTTATTGCTTTCAGTTGGACCAAGGCTCTATTTCATGGAGCACAAAGAAGCAGAACACAATTTCATTATCTTCAGCAGAGGCTAAATATAGAGCAGCAGTTGAGGCAACTAAGGAGGCAATTTGGTTGAGGCAATTACTTCAGGACATTGGACTATTCATATATGGTCCAACATATATATATTGTGACGATCAAAGTACCATCAAGATGACCAAGAATCCATTTTTTCATGCCAGAACAAAACACATTGAGATTCATCAACACTTCATCAGAGAAATGGTCCAAGAAGATATTATACACATGCAGTATGTACCCAATCAATATCAAGTGGCTGACATCTTCACCAAGTCACTTGGGCAGGACAAGTTTTCTAATTTTAGCTAATTGCTCTATGTATGTAATAGAAGTCAACATTAAGGGGGAATGTTATCTAATATTGACTTATTTTCTTTTTTCTATAGTTAGGATAGTGCACATTAAGGGGGAATGTTAGAATATTGTTTAATGTGCACTATGCCTTACTTAGGTCTTGCCACTTGTCTTTATTTTAGTTTGAGTTGGAGTTGTGTCATGTTGGAGTGCAGATTATGACACTTGTCAAATCTCACTCATAGGCTTCATACCTATATATTGTATAAGTTTTGTAAATACAAATAGTGCCTTATTATTCAATCCCAAAAAATATATATAAATAGAGAGAGTTGAGGATATAGTAGCTTAGAGGTTAGTATAGTTATGTGTGGATCACCATCCAGTGGTGATGGGTGTAATGTAGTTCAGTAGCTTTATTAATGGAGTTTTTATTTTCTCCATAGCCACATTGCATTCATTTATATATATAGACACCTAAAACACATCATGTTTAGGAGACTACTCATATGGGCACCTTTGTAGACCATATGAATGAGCTTGGACCTTTCCAAGACCCAACAGTGATTCTAATCACTCATTTAGGGTATTCTAGGCCTATGCAACCTTAGCCACTGACATCAACAGTAGCTAAGATCCTAGCCACTGATGATCAGAGTGGCTAAGTGCTAGCCATGACTATCGATAGTGGCTAAGGGCAGCCTACCCCTAGCCACACTGAGTGAGAGCGGCTAGCCCTGTAACCAACTCGAGCTCCCCGAGCCAAGCAAAATTAGTTGCAACTAACCAATTTGCAATGATTCTTGGGTGGTTTTGGTTGCAAAGCTTCCAGAGGTTTCCTCCTAACTGCTCAGGCCAACTTATTCTTGATCTTGGCTTCCTTGAGAATCCAATATGAGGACTTGGAAAAGTCTATTTAAAGGCCTCCCAAAGAGACATATGCATCCCAAATTTACTGTAGTGAAGCCCTATCATATTGGAGAGCGATTTTGTATCCCTTGAGGAGTGTCAAAGTGTTGTTCAATTGTGGAATGATAACTGTTGTTGTTTCAATGGAGCTTCCAAAGGCTTGATGATAAATCTTGTAGTTCTCAACAAATTAACCATGAATTCAAAACAATATGCCACCAATTCTATGTTATGAGACACAGGCGACCCTTGACCATCAATTTATCAAGGAAATCGAGCATCATCGAGCCAATATTTAAGGAGTAGAATACCTTCCTCATGGCTACTATTTTCAATAGTGGCCCGCAGGCTTAGCTATCGACTTCGACAGTGGCTACCAGAGCCAGCTGCTATGAGCGATAGCGACCAGGGTTTGACATGCCATTTTCTTTGCTTTAGCCATAGATTTCCTATTTTTAGCATGTATTTAGCTTTATCTAGCATAGATTAGTTATATTTACAATATTTTCATGGTTCATTCTTAGTTTTATAAGCATATTTACATTCCTTTGTGTATTTCATGCATTTCATCTTACCTTTAAGTTTTAGCTTTCTTTCTTGCATTTACTTGGAAACTAGCCTCATCTTGAGAGGCATCATGTGCTTTTGATATATTTTCTAGTTTTCTTGTGTGCAGGTGATAGGGATAATCAAGGATTCAAAGCTATTCAAGATCATTCCTCTTGACACTAGAGAAGGAGGTAGCTAATAAGCCCTCAAGCAAAGTGGTGGATATCTAAAGAGCCTATAGAATACATCACCCCCATTTTGGGGCTCAAAACAATTGTAATCATGTATCAAATTTGGTATCCCTAAGAGGGATGAATATGTAACCAAGCTTCACAATTGATTAATACAAAGGAGGTATTATTTATTGTAAATTCATTTGGTTATATATGTTCATTGCTTTAAATTTGATTATCATGTTGCAATTAGCTTAGATGTATGCTTTTTAGAGCTTTACAAGTGGTGATCATGATCAAACGGATCCTATTTTTATATTGTTACTAATGTTTTTGTCTTTTTCTTCATGTAGGTAAAATCACTCTGATTAACAGTGGCTAACAGTCCCAGCCACCATCAACGATAGTGGCTAGCATTGCAGCCACCCTGATTGACAATGGCTAGCAAAAATCACAAACAAAAATAGTCAACAACCTATTTCTTCATTAGATGTGGATCCATTGGTAAGAGGTCCTATCTCATTTTTTGTTTTCTTGCTTATTTTATTTTTTTGAAAGGTAGTAGAAGTAATTAAAACACATAGAAAAAGGATTTAAAGGTAAATAAATTTTATTTTTCTATGCTTCTGTTAGTTGCTATTGGGAACAACGACTAGTTCTGCTAGCCACCCTAGAAGATAATGGCTAGGATTTTAGCTGCTACTATCTATAGTGGTCGAGACTGTGCATCGCTATTTACAATAGTAGCTACTATTTAGCCTAATTTGTAGGTGTGCCTACTTGAAGCCTATGCAAAGGCTATTTCATATGTTAATTTGCATTCTCTGAAACACATTTTCATTCTGCATTTTCTGAATATAAAACACAAATTATATGCATGTAGGTGAAAAGAGCATTGCATGTTGATTGATGCATTTATTTTTATGCAAATTAAAATGAACCAATCACACACCACGATCCAAAAGTAAACATCAGTGGTGTTGGGCCTTCACATCCAACCCATTGATCAAGACCAACGGTGGAAGTCATTACCACTCGGTTGGCTTGTATGATATTGTATCATCGGGACCCATCCATGGCCAAGGTCGATTCAAGAACTATCCTATCCATGGAAAATTACACATATTCCTCTTCAGAGGGGTGTATCATTGACCACAGTGTGTTGGGTGAGAATCGGTAGTACCTATGCTCCCTAATTGGGTATGGATTTCATCTCCATATTTTAGTGGGTAGATAGCCTAGATGTCATTATCGGTTTGTCACTACGAGTGTATAGGTGAAAACCTTAAACAATCTAAGAGTTACATCAACTATTGCAAACACGATAAGAGTTAGATTGTATTCACAACAAATAAAAATGCACGAAACAAGTTTTAGGAAACACAAAGAAAACTTAAACAAGATAATCACCTTGTATACTTTGTTTGTCTTAAAACTTACATAAGAGATAATTCACAAGTTATGGTCAAAACATAGGGTCGCCATCCTCAATCCACAACTAAGGCAAAAATTGATGCTCCACCCAACACACAAAATAATGAAGTTGAGCCTCCCACATAGAATGCTCCTGAACGACGTTCAACTAGTATTAGAGGTGACAACACAACTCATGAGGGTTCTCATCAAGAAACCCCAATTAGAGGATAAAATACAAGATCCTCTCATGATATAAATGAGGGTGGTTCAAGACCCCCACCATCACAAGATAGAAATAGACAAGATCTACCCAATGAGGGACAATATGAAAGGGGTACATCAAATTATAGATCCACAAGAGTTTCAAACCACACTGAGTAGTGGAGGTATGTGCTAGATCTCAATACTATTAGGATGAATGGTATGCCTTCTGATCAACCTTGGAAAACTAGTCAGCTCAATCAACTAGATCAAGCTCTTGTAATATTAGAGTGTAGGACCTCTACTGCCCACTCTCACTCTAAGAGCATGCATAGTGAGGACATAGAGAGGCATACTTATGCCCAGGGGGAATGCTCAAAATGCCCCCACAGCACAAACACCCCATCCACACATGCAGGTACAAAACAAAGACCTCAATAGAATATCAATGTAGCTTATGTTGATAGAGGAAAGAGCATAGTGGATCACTCTATTAGGACTCATACCACTAGAGCTCCGCATACAAAGCTGAGAATCCAAAGACCCTACACAACCGATCATTCAGATTAGGTACGTAGGCTTTTTTCAAGCCAAAGGTAGAAAATACTCCAAGATCAATTGGAGGATTTGTGCGTGGAGCATGAGTGGTTGGAACACGAAGACACACAATGACAAATGTTGCTTTGACAATGTTTGTATGAGCATCACTTATGAGAGTAATGCATCCTCGATCAAAGGAGTAGGAAGAGAGAGAGGACAGGTTAGCTCGAGATAACCTACCTCCCACTAGTGAATACAAAGAGTAGCATAACACAAGATATGCTATATCACACCCAGAGATGCACCCTAGGTAAGTAGAGCACCATGCTCATCGTACTTCCCATCACGCTTCAAGGCAACAATAACATCAAACGCTAAATCAACCTAAGTAGAGTCAGTATGAGGAGTTAGAGAGAGATGACTAAGATTAGTAGTATCCTGAACCATATTTAGTAGATGTGGATGATGAGCACAATCATCCATCTTGATCTCAAAGAAATTTACCATTGCTTGCACCCCAGAGGTCACTTAGAGAAGAAGAAATCATATCTTCTCAAGCGTACAAAGTCCTTGCTGAGAAAATTAAATCTCTTGAGAAATAGGGAATGAATTACCAAAATCCTACTCTAAGTAAGATTCATAATCAACCTCTATGTCCCTCGGTCCCAAGTCTGGCATATCCCAATCACTTTGAGATGCCAAAGTTGGACAAATTCTAAGGTGACGACGATGCGCAAGAACATGTGACCAATTTCATGAATATGTGCTTTCAGATTCAAAATAATGATGCCTTGTTGTTAAGGACTTTTATGATCACCCTTTCAAGCCCAACCTTGGAATGGTATAACCAACTATCGAGGCATAGCATCACCAGCTTTGAGCAGCTGGTAAATGCTTTTCTTGAATGCTTCTCATTTGGCATCAAGAAAAAGACTAATCTGTCTGATTTGGTTGCTTTACGATAATATGATGATGAGCCGATCATAGATTATGGGAACATATGGAGAAAATTAATGGTGAAATTACCATTTTCCATTCCCACCATAGAGCTCACTCGAATGTTTGTGAAAATCTACGCAAAACATATATCACTATTGTTGCAATTGTAACAATATACGACATTCGAAGAGGCTTTGGTGCAAGCCAAAGTAATTGAGGATATTAAATTGTAAGAAGGAGACTTAAAGCTCTGAACTAAGAAATACTAGAACAACAAGAACACGAGAAATCAACATCATCAGGCCAAACCTGCACCTATTAATCAAGTCATGTTAAATCTTCCAAAGGGGGATAAAATCCAATAGCAACAAAATTATCAGGCACAACCACCCCCTATGCAGTATAATCAGTGCAACAAGAATCAGGGCAAAGATAAGCAACATCACCCACCTCACTAGTTTATGCCATTATCGGAGACTTTGGCATCAATTTTTAATCAATTATGCGAGGCTAAGGCACTTCGATTGCCCAAAGTGCAGCTGCTAGATCCTAACCACCCCAAGCCCAAGGGGTTTAGAGAAGATCACTATTGCCCATATCATCGGCAAAATGGCCATGACATTGAAGTGTGCCATGGGTTTAAACACATGGTACAAAATATGATCGATAAGGATCAACTATAAATCGACAACCCCTTGGCGCCCGACAACCAAAACATGGGAATCTTCAAATATCCCTTACCAAATCATGAATCGCTCAAGAACCATGCTGGACAAGTCAACAAGGTGTGGATAGATCCACCTACACAAGGATTTGTAGGTATGGTTAATGTGGTCACTAGGAATAGGAGGTATAATCAACTAGAGCCACCTACAGCTCCCATTTGTATCCAAGTTGTGCCTCAATAGAGGCTAACGTAAAACCCAATGCCAGGCCCACCAACAAGACCAGTGGTAATGATCATAAATAGACTCACCCAGAGTCTACAGATAGCCTCGATGAAGATATCAATATATGAGCTCATACAACAATCTCCTAGGCATAGGGAGACATTAATGGAAATCTTGAGAGCCATAGAACTTCAACCCCAAAATCCTAAAGCTTTTACTAACTTCATGGGGCATGTGCAGTAGTGTCAGGAGCCCATGATCATATTTTATGATCATGAAATCAAAATGGTATCCACTACCATAGCAGACCCATCACTACATATCATTGCATGTGTTAACCACACTCCCTTCAAGTAGGTATTGATTGATACAGGATCATCAATCAATATAATAACCACTAAAGCCTTAGGAAACCTAAACCTCCCTAAGTCGCATATTGTAGCCTCAAATTTTATACTACGAGCATTCAATGATACATTGTGCTTGATAGTAGGCACAATAGTCCTTCCTATTCAAGTTGGGCTAAAAACCATCCCAGTGATGTGCCATGTTCTAGAAGGTGCTATGCAGTATAACATCCTCCTAGGTCATCCGTGGATAAGGGACATGCATTGCATCCCCTCGATTTTGCACCAATGCATCAAGTATGTGCATGAGGGACAAGTACATGTGGTCCCATCAGATGAAGAGCGATTTAAATATGTAAATCGGGTTGACTTGCTAGGAGATTTCATCCTCCCATCTACTCACTTGGATATTTGACCTACGTCTCCCATCAGACATCTAATGAGTAAATTAAAGTCAGTGCAGGCCGATCCTTCTACGTCGGCACCACAACCAACCCCTAGTACAACAACTACTTCTGAAAAGCCTACAACATCGTCAAAACTAAAGGATGATCAGAAGCTAAAGGTAATTTTAGGTGAAAAGGAACCTAGGGTGATCCCAAATATAGCAATCACAGAAATTCCAAATCTTATGGAAGAGAAAAATTTACACAATGTAGTCAAGGAGGTACCTCAACCTGCCTCGCCTATGTCATCAACTGCATCATCTGCACCACAAGTGATGATTCATTTAGTTAACCCCAAGTTAGATGAATATCTTGTATAGAATGTAACTTTCACACCTATAATAGAGTCTGCACAAGACATGGGGAGGCCTCAAGCCCCTTATTTTTCCTATTGGAATGGTGGTACCACTAGGGGTGCCACCCAATCAGACTAATTTAATTTATGGGGGCTTGGATCAAGTCATAGATCACTTGCCCATGGAGGATGATGATGATGAACCATTCATGGCTAACATTCATTATCTATCCAACCCAGAGTTCACCCTTAGGTATTTTGAACGTCACCATTGGTATGGTTATGGGCTAGGTTTATTTGAGCAAGGGCGTAGAACTCCGTATCAGCTATAGTACCAACTATCGACTGATAAGTTTGGCCTTGGATATCACATTCAAGGGCAAGATGAATTACTAGCCATATCCTTGGATTATCTAAATTTGGGCTTGGGGGAGGATGTTGTCTGGAATCCCTATCACCCCAACCTTTCACACTCATAGAGGGGTAACTAGCCTAGGACCATGGTTACTATAGAGCCACCATTTATCTATCATGAGAACATCCTTGTGAAGGCTAACTTAGAAATCATCCCAAGGATTAGCTAGGTTATTATAAATAATGAGTATGCTGATGATATTAGCATTGAACCTCATAGCCCTAGCATAAATGAAGAGTCCAATTTAGAATCCATTTCTGAAGAAGATGAATCAGGGTATAATTTTGAAGAAGATGATGGTGAATACTTCTTAGATGATGAGGAATATGAAGATGAAATAAAGATGGCCTACCTAGGGCCTCAACATCTACGTCATCTTAGGGAGCCTATGGACATGGAGGAAATCTATCATGCAGTCTTCCCAAGTCCTCCCATCCCGAGGAGACCAATGAATTTAGAAGAGATCTATCACATAGCTTTCCCTAGTACTTCGAACTTAAGGTAATTGCTTCCTCTAGAAGATCCAATTATTTTATCTATTCCCAGAGTAGACCCGGTTATCCCCATACCACCTGAGCCACATCTAGAGCATGGGGGACAACCCAAAAATAGTGAATTTCATCCATGTGGTCCTGGATATTTCCTTCCATCCATTAACATGATCTCCATCGATCTGACCACTCCACTCCATAATCCATCCTACCCTTCAAAACCTTTGCACCTCAATCACGAGGCCATTGATTTTGACCATATCAATTCACCCCTAGAGCTTGAATATTTCTTCTCTAATGAAGAAATGCTGCAACCGTTCCATTTTATGCTAGGATGTGCACATGATGTCTATCATGCTGAGGTCGATCCTGATTTGGTGGAACCTTTAAACCTAGTAGATGACATCCATTTGATCCCTACGCCTCATCAACTTGAGGAGGGATCACATATGTCAATAGAGGAAACTTTCAAAGTGGATATCAGCAACGATCCCACCAATCCAAAGAAAGTTAAGTTTAGAGAAAGCTTATCTCCTAAGGAATGAGCCAACCTCATACCTCTATTGAAAGAGAGACCTGATCTCTTTTCTTGGACCTATAAGGACATGCTAGGTTTGGATCCAAAATTGGTTGTTCACAACCTTTCACTAGATCCTACCAAGAAATCGATCAAGCAAAAACTTAGGAAAATGCATCCAACCATTGCCTTGATGGTTAAATATGAACTGCAAAAGTTGTTGGATGTAGAGTTCATAATTCCCATCGACTATCTAGAATGGGTATCAAACATGGTACCCATAGGAAAACCTGATGGAAGAATCTGCATATGCATGGATTTTAGGGACCTCAATAAGGCAACACCCAAGGATTCATTTTCATTGCCTAATATCGATGCTCTTGTAGACGCAACTACAGGTCACGAAATGCTCTCACTCATGGATGGTTTTTATGGTTACAACCAAATTTGGATTAAACCTGAATATCAGCACAAAATCGCTTTCACCACTCCATGGGGAACATTTTTCTATAAAGTTATGCCATTTGGCCTCAAAAATGCTAGTGCCACATATCAACGGGCTATGACATACATCTTTCATGACTATATGCACAAAATTTTGGAAGATTATATTGATGACTTACTGGCCAAGTCATTACTACGTGAAGAGCACGCTGAGGTCCTTAGGAAAGTCTTCGATCACCTGATTGAGCACAATGTCAGGTTGAATCCCAAGAAATGCGTCTTTGGTGTAACTTCAGGAAAACTCTTGGGATTCATCATTTCTAAATGAGGGATCGAAGTAGATCTAGTGAAGGTAAAGGCTATATTGGAAATGGACCCTCCCACAAATATCAAAGAATTAAGAAGCCTACAGGGCAAGGTAGCATCCATAAAGTGCTTCATCGTGCAATTATCAGATAAATGTTGACCCATGAATCAACTGCTACACAAGGGGTCCCATTTAACTAGGATGAAGACTACCAAAAAACCTTTACTAAAATCAAGAAATACCTGGCATCACCGCCAGTATTAGCTCCACCTAGACCATATGTGCCATTTTTGTTGTACATATCCACCACAAATTTTGCACTAGGAACCATGCTAGCCCAGAAGAACATGCAAGACAAAGAGTAGGTGATATACTACATTAGTCAAACCCTGGTTAGTTACGAGATATGATATGCATACGTAGAAAATATATGCTTAGTAGTGGTCTTTGCAACTAAGAATTTGCACCACTATATGTTGAGTCATACGATGTATGTTATATCAAAACAAAATCCTTTGCAGTACATGATGAGCAGGACATATCATAACACACGTACTACAAAGTGGATCATGCTATTGATAGAATTTGACCTAGAATTCATCAATCAAAAGTCAATCAAAGGGTAAGTCATAGCTGATCAACTGGTAGAGGCACCTCTTCAAGATCATAGGCCTCTTGTCATAGAACTTCTTGATGATGTAATATTTGCATTGTCAGAGTCACCCAAACCTGAAGAACCAGATAATAAAGTTGATATGTCTTTGTTCTTCGATGGTTCAAAGTGTGAGCAAGGGGGTGGCGTAGGGATTGTGTTTTTCATGCCACAAGGTGCTCCAATACCCTTGTCATTTAAACTCAACTTCCCTTGCACCAATAACAACACTGAATATGAGGCCCTAATATTGGGTCTCCAAACAATGCTCACCATGAAGATCAGAAAGTTGAATATCTTTGGTGACTCCCTTCTCATAGTTAATCAAGTTAAGGTAATTTATCAGTGCAGGTGTCCCATCTTGAAAGTATACAAAGAACTTGTGGACACTTACTTAGCCCAACTAGAGTGGTACAACATCGAGGTAATCCCTCGAATATCCAACAAATTTATAGACACTATGGCATCTTTGGGATCCTTAATCCCTCAAAATTCGTCTGCTGACTTCACTACCATCCAAGTAAAAATGCTATCGTAATCCATGATATGATGTGAGGCTTAAGAAAATCATGAATCAATCCACATGATTCATATAGAACCAAACCATGAGTGGTTCTATAGAGCTAGAGACTTTTTGAAGAAGGCACCCTAGGGGTCTTTGATCTCGCAGGGTCCTACGGAGAACGATACCACTATTCTCCATAAGGTTGTTTCCCAATATACATTTGTACAAGGGCTTTCGTTGGTTATATCACAATTACATGATTTCCTTAAGCTTGGAGTAATCCCATAGGGATTATCGCATGCTACAAAAAGAGCATTCAAACAAAAAGTGACTAGATATGTCTTGTTAGGAGATATCTTGTATCATCGTAGCTATGATGGAATTCTCCTTCGTTGCCTTGAGCCCCAAGAATCAGCTTGGGAGATTTCACAAGCTCATGATGGTACATGCGATGGCCATTTTAGTGGCATGGCCATCGTCAAGCACATCCTTCAAATGGGTTACTATTGGCCCACCATGGAGAAGGATTGCATAGTGTATGTTAGGAAATGCATTAAATGCCAGCACCATGCTAATCTTACGCACCTACCATCGTAGGCCTTATAGCCCATCCAAGCGGCTTGGCCATTTTCTCAATGGGGTTTGGATCTAATTGGTAAGATCTCTCCCCCATATTTGGGTCGACACACGTTTATCATAATGGCCACTGAGTATTTCACCAAGTGGGTGGAGGTAATCCCTTTAACTACAATGATAGGAGCACGTATTGTGGAGTTCATACTCCATAATATAATATGTCATTTTGGGATACCATCCAAAATAATTTTGGATAATGAAACTTCATTTAAAAATAAAATTGTAAGGGCTTTAACGTCCAAATATAATATTCAACATAGTTTTACAACTCCATATTATCCATAGGCTAATGGGCAAGTAGAGGCCTCGAATAAAATAGTGGTAGCCATATTAAAGAAGATTGTTCAAGAAAATCATAAATATTGGCACATTCAACTACCTCTTGCATTATGGGCTTACAGGACTAGTATACGGATGCCCACTAGGGCAACACCATTCTCACTAGTATATGGTGTTGAGGCCATCATGCCCTTGGAATTGGAAATTCCAACATTGTGCATGTCACATTGAAAGAGTTCATCGATGATGACACTACGCGACAAGCTCACCTAGATCAATTGATGCTTCTTGATGAACGTCGAGTGAATGCTCTTGAGCATCTCCGAGTTTACCAAGATTGACTAAAATGAGCTTACAATAATAAATTCCACCTGAGAGACTTTAAAGTTGGGGATCTTATGCTAAAATAAAACCAATAGAACTCAAACCTACCACCGCATCTGTGAGATAAATTTATGGCCAACTGGTTAGGTCCATTTATCATTTCAGAGAAGATAGGACTAGGGACTTATTGCCTAGCATCACTAGAAGGTGTTGAAGAGCCCAAAACTCTCAACATTCTTCACCTAAAGGTGTTTCACACATAAAGCACTCAAAATAACAAAAATAATTTAAAACATCAAAAATCCAAAAAAATCATAAAACAACAAAATTCAAAAACAATTTCAAACATCAAAATAAAAAAAAAACAATTTTAAACAAAAATGCAAAAACATTTCAAAACACAAAAACGTAAAAACATTTGCATTTTCATTTTGCATATGCATTCATTTAATTGCATTGCATTAGGCATTTTCCTCCATTGCACTTGCATTAGGATAGGTTGTATTTACAATCTTACAAATGACACCATGTTTGTATCTTAATCATGCATCTTTACATCATCATCATCCATCACCCTTGTGAGTAATTGTGTTTTTCAACACAACCCCATCTGTTGCTATGAGGAATATACTAGGGTTTTTGGTAATTCAACCATACCTAGTGATATTCTTAGATTTTGTAGAAATTTATCTTTGCTTTTGGATATGAGGTCTAGTTTTGATAGTATCTTGCATATATCAAAATCCTATCACTTTTTAAACATTAATAATCCTAGTTTGAACAAGGAAAGATGAACACTACAAAGTGGTCCTAGTTCACCTTAAGCGAAAGGTTTTTACTTGCTCATCTTGTGATGCACATGGTCTAGGATGTTGATCATTGGCAAAAGGACAAGCTCCCCCCTACCTAAAGAAATCCCTTGCTTTCATACAAAATAAGAAAATTCCCAAATCAAAACAAAGCAAAATAAATAATGATTTTCATCACTAAGCAAATCCCTTGCTCAAAAAAAAATAAAATACAAAATAAATAGTGATTTTCATCACTAAGCATGAGCAAGTATCCCAATAAATCAAAAGAAAATAAGGGGGTGAAGAGCTTGAATCCCTGGAATGGTCAGTATTTTGAAGCCATTGAGTGATCCCCATTATAGCAATGGGCTGAATGAATCTCGCCTGGCAATGGGGTAGTTCTAAGCAATTTACAAATGAGCTAGCTTTAGGTGGCTTGTATTACCTAGTAGTCTAATCCAACTACGTCCAAACCTAGGATCATGGTGAGCATATGGTGATCCTCATTACAAAAATGGGCTGAATGAATCCCACCTAGTAATGAGGTAGTCTTATGTCTCATCTAATATATTCATTTGCACACATAGGGATAGTGAATATCTTGGTCTTCATAACAAAAGCTTTTATCTTTCAAGAGTCTTGTGTAGTCATTATACAACTTTTGATTAATCAACTAGGGTGTTTGAGTCTCATGGAAAACCTCAAAAATCCCTTATAGCAACAAATCATCTCATCAATCAATCACAATTTTTCTTATGAGGTTTTGTTTATTAAGGGGTGTTCATGAAATAGGATAGATATCGGATGGATATCAACAATGATATTTAGACGGCCACTGACTATTTTGTGCATATATTTTAATTTACATAAGCTTATAAGGGAAAACCATACATCTCACATCATCTCATCTCACATATGGATGCTTAAATGATTAATTCTTATGATAAGAGTTACCATTTTCATTCATGATTTTTATACATTTAGTGGTGTCGTCCATTAGTTTGTAACACATATTAGTTTCATTCCTTGTGTTTTAAGTGATTAAAGCATACAGGTTCATTTACACTAGATCATTCTCATGTAATTAATGCATTACATTACACATCATCTATCATATCATATCACATAGATTAAATGCATAAACAATCAAAACAAATTAAACATGCATTTAATGTACATCATTGCATCCATATATGCATACATAGTAGTGCATCTATACATCTAGATCATAGCATCTATCATCTATCTAGTGCATGTCATCAGTACATTGCATCCATATAGCATAATCAAAACATCATATAAGCATTGCATCCACATTTGCATCACATGAACATAAAGCAACAACATAATACACATAATGAGAAATAAAAGAGTATCATATATATGTGTGTGTGTGTAAGTGTCATAAGTACATGAGGTACAAAATATCGAAGGCTACAATAGTGTAGGTCCTCAGACCTTACACTAAAAAATAGTACAAGCCAAATCATGGCATATCAAATAGGGCCTGCACCCTCAGAGTCACCTCCACCCTCAGCTCCCTCTCTATGAGGCTGTCTAGAGCTGGTACCCATTGATCTCTCAGATTGAGCACCTGACCTGTGGCTAGGGTGCACTAAGGACTATCTAGACTCACTCCGCCTACTCTGGTGAGAACCTCCTGATAGTAGACCAGTAGTTGGCACAATGTACCACCAAGCATCCTGACTTGAGCCTCTAATAGAGCTATATGGGTCACATATAAGGCCTATCACCTAGCATCATCCTTCAAAAGACCATACAATCACTTGATCTTTGCAATCACATCCAATCATGTCAACTCTTGAGCAGCTAGAGCAGATGGTGTAGACTGGTCATCAGGAGTAGTCCCCACCTATGTTCTAAGAGTATATCTCTCAGTAGTCCTAGAATCCCACTATGCCTATACTAGATCCCTCTATGTAGTGATCTAATATATCTTGGTCTAAGCTAAATCCACCTATGCATGCAAAGTGATCCTCTCCTCTGCATACCCTTGACATTGCCTCTACCTTACACTCAGATGTCTTTGCACTATAGCAAGAGATGTATCTCGCTCTAAGATCTATATTTATACTATCTAAAGTTGGTCCTATAGACTATGTACCTATACCCATAGTTGGGATACCTCATCAAATGGGGAATTCTCCTCCTCCTCATCCTATAGCTCCTCCTCCTACTTCGTAGCCTATCCCCATGGCTCATCTACCCTACGATGCACTCATCACCCATCATCATCACCTCCTTCAACTGTCACACCATATCTAGCCCTACCTAGGCTACCACCACCCTGCCATAGCTGAGTAGTCCACTAGGTGTTATACTCACCTATGGTCCCCGTATCTGCTACCCTTGTATCTATTGCAGGATCATCATCCTCCTCTATCAGAGTTGTAACTTGAGGCCATATAAGTTGCATCTCTACCTTTAGGTGGTGGTAGAGGATTGGCTCCTCTAGCACATCCTACCTAATCCTAAACTACCTAGTCACTTAGGAGAAATGGAAGAACTCCCTCACCTTGACCTTACACCCAATGACCCATCTATCGTACCTCATCCAATCTAGGTACCTGTCTACCTCCTCTAATGCCAAGTTGGACAATCCAAGTAGGGTCTCCATATGATATGACTAGCTTGTAGCCCTATCAATGACCTCATATAGTGATCAAGATCCCCAACATGAGATCTTCTTTGACGTGTCTCTAACTCCCATGGCCATCGAGTACCATAGCATTGTGCCACCATTGCTACTATTGTAATCCCTAGGGGTAATCCACTAGGTCTATCTATCCTGATGTGCTCCCATCCCCAAACTTGGAGTAGTAGGCTACATCCAACTCCTACTCATCTCCATCTATGTAATCTGAGTACAACTCATCATAGAGATGGGCTAGTAGTGCACTCCCCATGCCATAATCAATGGCGTAGTGCTATCTAGTAAGTCCTGTACCATCGCCAAGAGGTTCCAAGGGAACCTCACACCTGAAGTGTCTGGTAGTAGCACATTATAGATAATGTGTATAAGCACGACTTGGCACCATGAGAAGACATCCTCCCTGAACCAATAGGTCACTGGCACCCCACCATGCTCAATGTCGCCTAGTGCCTCAACAACTCTATCTCCAAAAACCCTTTGGAAGATGACCACCTTCATTGAAGTCGATGAAGAAGTGATAGCCTGACCATCTATTGGGATCCTAAATATGTGGTAGACATCCTCTAACATCATCATCATCTTGCTAGTAGGGAGATGGAAAGTATTAGTCCGTGAATCCCATTGGTGGACTAAGGCTATCAGGTAAGCCTGATCTGACATAATCATCGGTAATCTAATGATATAGCTAAGGCCCAATAGCCCCAAACCACTCCCAATCCCCATCATCTAAATGGGGTAGTAGCTCAAGCAAAAAATTAGGCTCTCGCACCCATGTTGTCAAGGTCTAAATGTGCAATTAAAAAAAAAAAATAAGCAACTTCAAATTTAAAAAATTCAAAAATATATTTTTTAAAATTTTTGCTAAGGTTCCTTAGTCACTTGCATTGATAATAGCCACCATGGCCATCATTGACGTCGATAATGGCTAGCACCAATGATCAATTTTTTTACCGTTGGGGTTTGAACCTAGCTGCCCATAATGATAATGACCCCCATTTGGTAGATTGGGAGCCACCATCACCAATAGTGGCTACGGGAAAGACCCCATGTGAGGTCATTTCCCACCCCATAAATGCCCTAAAATTAAAATCCCACCCATCTAAGCTAGCCTAATGCTAAATCTAACTAAGGTGAGGTTAATTACTTATAGTTTAGTGAAGTTCATTTAAACTCATTACTTAGTGAGGTTCATTTTATTAATGCATAATTCACTAGAGAGATATGGAGAGCCTACCTTAGGAGCTCTAGCTCCACCACTAGTAGAGGCCTCAGGCTGATCCACCATAGTGGTGAATGGTAAGTTTGCAAGCGTTCTGTATCAAGTTTCTCCTTCTCTCCCTCAGAGCTCACTGTTCACTCAAGCCAACTAGAAATAATGAAGAATAAAAACCCTAATTTTGCTTTTATATTTTCCATGTTTCTCTTGGTTGTTGACATCATCATAGCATAGATTAGGGTAACCCCAGTCTCTGATGTCAACAATGACTAAGGAAATTGTAAAAAACAAGTCATAGATTTTGATAGTGACTAAGAAGCAATAATAAATGCTCCTAATTTCTCACCATGAGGAGCCTCAAAATGGATATTAATGCATATCTACCAGTCTAAAAGTTTCAAAAATCATCAAAATAACAAAAAATCAAATAAAACAAAATTCAAGTGCACCTCGTATCTAGCTATTTACTCTATTGGGAGAAATCTGACAAGATGAGTAAATTACCATAAGGCCATTTGAACCAAATTATTCATCGTTGACTTGAAATGTCTTCACTTCAATCCTAAAGAAGGCCATGGAGGCTGGACTGCTCCATGAGAATGAGGTATTCATTTCATTTCTCCTATGAAGTTTCATCAGATCATCGAACATAGTGATTCATCACATGCTTAAATTGAATTGCTATCATCTTGATTCCCTAAGAAGACCATTGCGATCAGACTGCTCCACAGGATAGAGATGTACAATTACTATTAATGGTTGAAATCACAGTTGTAATAGGACCTACCTTACAACAAATGCAATCATCTTGAACTATCCAAATCAATCATCTTGGTCAAGCGACTCATCACTTTCATCACTTGTCCTTTCCTCATCGACTCGTCGCTTGAGGGGGTAGTCATAATAACAACATTCATAATCAAAATCAATAATTGAACACTCGATCATGTAAATCGCATTCGTCTTATGAATCATTGCTAACAACTATCACAAGCTTACCCTTTTGCTAGGAAAAAAACATACATAATGAACTAAACCTCCTTTAGCAATCCATCTATCGGACCTATTGTGATTTGAACCCTAATATGCTATCCGATTTCATGCATATCGATGTCCGAAAGCTTTACACAAAAATTAAACCTTTCATCCCATTGGAAGCAATGATTTTGAGATGCACACCCTTTCTATGATTGGGGCATCTAACGTTGACCAGATCAATGAACACCAATTAACCTATAATATGGCTTTAGGTGGTCTATTTTTTCTCAACATCGTGTTTTCCACACAATGCATCCCAAAAGGGGTATCTGTAGACACCTAAAACACATCATGTTTAGGAGACTACTCATATGGGCACCTTTGCAGACCATATGAATGAGCTTGGACCTTTCCAAGACCCAGCAATGATTCTAATCACTCATTTAGGGAATTCTAGGCCTATGCAACCTTAGTCACTGACGTCAACAATAGCTAAGATCCCAACCACTGATGATCAGAGTGGCTAAGTTCTAGCCATGATAATCGATAGTAGCTAAGGGCAGCCTACCCCTAACCACGCTAAGTGAGAGTAGCTAGCCCTGTAACCAACTCAGGCTCCCCGAGCCGAGAAAAATCAGTTGCAACTAACCAATTTGCAATGGTTCTTGGGCAATTTTAGGTTGCGAAGCTTCCAGAGGTTTCCTCCTAACTGCTCAGGCCAACTGATTCTTGATCTTGGATTCCTTGAGAAGCCAAGATGAGGACTTGGGAAAGTCTATTTAAAGGCCTCCCAAAGAGACATATGCATCTCAAATTTACTGTAGCGAAGCCCTATCGGATTGGAGAGCAATTTTGTATCCCTTGAGGAGTGTCAAAGTGCTGTCCAATTGTGGAATGACAACTATTGTTGTTTCAATGGAGCTTCCAAAGGCTTGAGGAGCAAGCTTGCAATTCTCAACCAATTAACCACAAATTCAAGACAATCCACCACCAATTTCATGTTCTGAGACACAAGCAACCCTTGACCATCAATTTATCAAGGAAATTGAGCATCAACAAGCTAGGATTTCAAGAGCAAAAAACCTTACCCATGGCCGCTATTTTCAACAGCGACCCGTAGGCTTAGCCATCGACTTTGACAATGGCTAGCAAAGCCAACTGCTATGAGCGATAGCGGCCAGGGTTTGACATGCCAGTTTCTTTGCTTTAGCCATAGATTTCTTATTTTTAGCATGTATTTAGCTTTATCTAGTCTAGATTAGCTATCTTTACAGTATTTCCATGGTTTATTCTTAGTTTTATAAGCATCTTTACATTCCTTTGTGTATTTCATGCATTTCATCTTACCTTTAAGTTTTAGCTTTCTTTCTTGCATTTACTTTGAAACTAGCCTCATCTTGAGAGGCATCATGTGCTATTGATGTATTTTCTAGTTTTCTTGTGTGCAGGTGATAGGGATAATCAAGGATTCAAAGCTATTCAAGATAATTCCTCTTGACACTAGAGAAGGAGGTAGCTAATAAGCCCTCAAGAAAAGTGGTGGAGATCTAAAGAGCCTATAGAATACATCACCCCCATTTTGGGGCTCAAAAAAATTGTAATCATGTATCGAATTTGGTATCCCTAAGAGGGACAAATATGTAACCTAGATTCACAATTGATCTATACAAAGGAGCTATTATTTATTGCAAATTCATTTGGTTATATATGTTCAATGCTTTAAATTTTGTTATCATGTTGCAATTATCTTAAATGTATACTTTTTAGAGCTTTACAATATCATTTCTATTTATTGCATATCTCAGTATTCTAGCAAATTTAATTTCTTTCATATTGTTTTGCATCTCATGATTGTTATCTCCCTATGTCCATTACATCAAAAGCTAATAGTGGTATCAAAGTTACGATAGATCTAGTCTTATTAGATCAATAGGGAAACCACCATTATCATTGAGCCTAAGGATTTTGTCAACCTGACGTGTCGTTAGACCAATCACTATCAAAATATCTTAGAAGAATATAGGTGGTATAATTAGGGAGAGTCACAAGTGAGGATTGAAAAAATATTAGTTCCAAAAATATTGAGATTGCATTTGAGTAGAGTCTTTCCACAAAGTTATAGAAAAAAATCATGAAGACCAAGAATCAGCATTCAATCCACTAGATTGATATATCATCTAGTGAAGATCATCCAGGGTAGCTGGAACTTGCTAACTGTTGTCCAAAGTTTATTTTGTTGTAGATAATTAATTCTTAGAGTATTGGTACTCCTACAATATAAATCTAGGAGACTCCAACTTCATTGCATGAAGGTCGACGTGCCCTCATAGTAAAAAGATTAGTTCCTTGTGCAAGAGAAGTAAACTACATAATAAGACTTATGGAGAAAAATTATGGTAAATTTAAGAGACTAAAGATCTCCATTGCTAGATTGAAGAACTTCATAGTTGAAGAATATGCCATAGAATACTTGATACAAAAAGGCCATAGAAGCCTTGAAGAAAATTCCATATAAGTCTTGAAGAAAAAGCCACAGAAGCCTTGATACTCAAAAGGCCATAGAATCCTTGATATTGAAAAGGCCATAGAAGCCTTGATATTAAAAAGGCCACAAAATCCTTGATACTAAAAGAAATGCCACAACAACCTTGATCCTGAAGGACTTTAGAAGAGAATATCTAAATCAAAAGTAGATTAAGGTTCTAGTACTAATATTTTTTTTGTAGGGAAATAAGATTCAGTGAGTTGGAAAACTTCCTATAGAAAATTTAGGAAGATTATCTTCTTCAGAATCAATTCATCACCTGAAGTAAAAGAGATCAGGAGAAGATATCATTGAAGGACTTCTAGACTTGGAAGAAGAAGAAGGACTAAGAGAGTCTGGCTTGAATCCAAAAACAATAGAATCAGAGATCCATAAGCAGATCTCATCACCAAAACTTCTAGGAGTAGAAGGTTGAAGAGATCTCAAGGGGAGACCAGCAGAAGCTGCAAGATAAAAGACCTTGGAAAGGTCTCATAGAGCATCTAGTAAAATGTCAGGAGGCCCTTATTGAAGAACTCATCAAAGGAGAACTCACTGGATAAATCCACTACCAAGGAGAAACTCTTGATATTGAAGGACTTGGGATAATTATTGTCATCCGATAACAAGCCCAAGAGAAGAAAAATTTGGCAAGGAGTGCAAAATTTGAGAAGAAGAATTTGGCAAGGAGTGCCAAATCCAAAAAAGAAGAATCCAATGAAAGATCTCAAGACATTTAGAATCTTGATAAGAAGATCCTGCTTGAAATCAAAATTCAACAAGAAGACTTGAATATCGAATAAGCTCACCAAATCTAGGAGATTTGAGGATTACCTCTCACAAGTAAGAAGGCACTACTTTAGAGACAAAGAATTCTCCAAATATACAATATAAGGAGACCATAAGAGGAGGACAAGCCACAAAATCTTAGGCTGGTGAAATAAATTTTGAGATCATATTTTTGTGAAGAAGAAGTTGTTCAAGATAGTCTACAAAAAGCTACAAGATCCTACTCGAAGCAACAACTTGGTGATCTTAGACACCAAGATCCACATCCTCTACAAAAGTGGTAGAAGAGTTACAAAAGCTTTTAAAAAGATATGCAACTATTGGTGCTAGCTAACTCATTAATTGGATTACTTTTTAGATTCATTGGAGCACCTTATTTAGATTAAAGTTGCAAGAAGGGAAAGCAAAATTACAGTATTCAAAAGTGTAAAAATAAAGGGTTCATTTTAAGGTTCATTTGCACATAAAGGGTTGATTAGATTTTAGAGTTATCTATCAACTACCTATCTTATATTTTGAAAAAAAGAGAAAAATAAGACTTGATCCTACAACTGTGTTTGTAGTGAAATATGCATTGGTTCATTCTAGATTATGCTTGAAAGGTTGTAGTGAAATTATTAATGCATTTTCAAGAGATTAGTGGAGCAATAATGTGAGATTATTGTTACCATTAAAAGGTGCATTGTTAAGCACTAAACTAGTTGATTTGTTAACTGTTTATCTCAATTAAGTTATGTTGTTGAAAGCATACAAATTAGCATAAAATTTGTAGCACTTTCATGGCCTATAGAAGCCACCATTGGAAGCAAACAGTGAAGAATAAAACCACCACTGAAGTACTTGAAGGAATCCTCAAATCAAGACCTTGGAAGTCTCAAGATTCAAGTAAATTATAAGGGGTTTATTTCAGTGCAAAGAGCATGAATTCCTATTCAAATTCAGCAATAGCTTGGATCATCTATCATCCAAGGAAAGATAAAAAAAATTATGTAAAAACTCTTCATTTTGGTGCAAAAACTATATATTACAAAAGCACCACTTTTGTTCTTTTAGAAGAATAAAAGCATCTACAGGGGGCAACAATGGTGTTTTATCCAACAAAATAAAGGAGCCATCGAAGAGCCCATACATCCAAGGAGTCAAGGTGTTTACAAACACCGATTTTAAATCTTCAAATCAAGCTCTAGAAGAGTACGTATCACCTGTAGCATTGGAAGCATAAAAAGGAGTAAAAAAATAGTTTAGGATTATGTAGAAGTATAACCTATAAGAAAGAAACTACCTATGTAAGAGTAGCATTATAAAAATTAAGCAAAATAGAAGCATTCAACTATTGTAAAAACAAACTAACAACATATTACAAAAAATGATGTGGTATATCCAAGGAGAACATCCACCATTGAAGACTACAAGGAGCTACCATAGGACCACTATGGAGGAGTGTCGAAGATCCAAGATCCAATACATATAAGAAGACAAGAACGTTGGGATATTACTTACATTTTAAGAAACAAGGCAAGTTTATGTAGAAGGCAAGATAAAGGGCCCAAAGAAATGTTACAAGGGAGGCTTACATGCATAAGCTCTACATTCCACTTGGCACATATACTCTACACTATTGAACGTATGTGAAGACTCAAGAACTCACAAAAAGATATTACACATGCTTGGAAGGAGTTACACATGCTTGGGAGGAGTTACAAATCTTGGGAGGTTACCACTAACCTCATAATTGCAAGGTTTATGTTGAAGGCATCTAAAAAAAATATTTTAGGTGATACTTGTCACAAAGTGCAAGAATCTCATTCTATTTAAGGCACCAAGGAGGTTAGACAAAGCAAACAAAAGGTAATACATAGGTCATTTGGAATTAGAAGACTACTTTCTAGCCATACACCATTCAAAGGTGTAAGAAGTGTATTTAAAGCACTATCATAAACCAATGTCAAAATTTAGAGGGTGAAAGCACATTTCAAGGAGAAAAAGGAGCGTCATACGAGGGAGAAGAAAGTGCAAGTCAAAGGAGAATTTGATTCCCAAAATGCCTAAGTTCCAACATTGAAGACAAGGAATTCTAAATCATCTCCATTGATTCCAATGCCTAAGGTAACCCCAATCTTGTTGTTATATCTAGCCAGAATAAGCATCGAACAATGAAGAGATTTAGCATCCAAAGGTAAGGTTTAATCCCATTTTATTATTGCTTTCATTTTTGGAGATATAAGGGATATAAGCTAAGGTTAAAACTTAGATTTTAAAAGCAAAATATATAAGGGATAACTTATCAAATTGAAATAATATTTACAATTTAACCTAGGAGATATAAGGAATTCTACGTGGATTAAATTCCTTAATATTTTGCAAATATTATTAATTTTCTAATTTTCCAAATTTGGGAGTGATTAGGGTTACAACATCAAACTAGGTTATTGGAAATTAGAAACACTTGAATAAAATACTAAGGGTTACAAAATAGGTTATTAAATATTATTTGTTAAGGTTGGAAATTTACAATTTACTTGTCTGAAAACTTCTAAAAAGAGATAAAAGAAATACAACATTAAAACCTCTTCAAAATTGGAAAAGTGCTTGTTGAGCAAGGTGTTGCAAGAGTTTTGTCATTGTTGTCAACACAGGCAGTTAGATCTAATGATGCAGTGGACAGGCAGTTCAGAAGTCATTCAGATGCAGAGGACAGAAGTTCAAAGGTTATTCAGAGCATGGACAGTGAGTTTCCAAGAAGACCATAGTTGCCTATTTGCAAAAGATCAAAGAAAAAGACAAGTAAGAAAAGTGTCGCGATATCGCGACATATTCAGCAGGCAAGAAAAACTGTCGCGATTTCGCGACATGTTAGAGGAGAGAGAAAGCACAAGCAAAATTGTCACGATTTCATGACATGGCCGAGGAGAGAGAAGGCACAAGGAAAACTATCATGATTTCGTGACATGTTGGAAGCAGAGAAGGCAAGTAAGAAAATTGTCATGATTTCGTGACATGTTCGGAGAAAAAGTGCTAAGGAAGAAAACTGTCACGATTTCGTGACATGTTCGGAGAAAAAGCGCTAAGGAAGAAAACTGTCATGATTTCGTGACATGTTTGGAGAAAAAGTGCTAAGGAAGAAAACTATCACGATTTCGTGACATGTTTGGAGAAAAAGCGCTAAGGAAGAAAACTATCATGATTTCGCGACATGTTTGGAGAAAAAGCGCTAAGGAAGAAAAAAATCGCGATTTCGTGACATGTTCGAAGAAAAAGCGTTAAGGAAGAAAACAGTCATGATTTCATGACATGTTCGGAGAAAAAGCGCCAAGGATGAAAAGTGTCACGATTTCGCGACAGGTTCGAAGAGAAAGTTCCAAGTAGAAAAAGTGTCACGATTTCGTGACATGTTAGGAAGGAGGATGTCACGATTTGTGACATGTTTTTGGGGCAAAGACAGAAAATGCATAAGGCAAGAGAAGTGTCACGATTTCGTGACATGTTTAGTTTTCGGGCCAAAGATAGAAAAGAGACAAGGCAGTGAAGATGTCACGATTTCGTGACATGTTTGGTTTCGGGGAACGGTAGAAAAGACACAAGGCAGAGAAAGATGTCACGATTTCGTGACATGGTTTGTTTTCGCTAGAGCAAGCCAAGTAGAGTAGCGAGAGGGCGAATGTGTCACGATTTTGTGACATGTCTGGTTTTTGCGGTTGCAAGCGAAGAAGTGAACAAGGAGGTCGAGAATGTCATGATTTTGTGACATGCTGTATTTTCATGGGTAAAAGGTGAGAAGGGCAGAAAGAGATAGAAGTGTCACGATATCATGACAAAAGCAAAGCAGAGGCTGTCAAAGACAAAAGTGTCACGATATCATGACAAGAATAGAATGCAAGTCTCTAAAGGTAGAAGTGTCATGATATCGTGACACGTGTGTTTTCATGGCAACAGCAATAGAAGAGTTGTAGGGGCAGTCGAGGCCGACAAAGACCGATGCAGGCCGATAGTTTTTAGGGTTTGTAGCCGATCAAATTTAGGGTTTTGTAGTCGACGATCTTTAGGGTTGAAGCTGACAAAGTTGAATCTAGGTCGATAAAATTTAGGGTTTTGTAATCGATGATCTTTAGGGTTACAGTTGACTATAGTTCAAGATTTATTATTGAAATTTCTATTATTTAAGGAGGGCTATTTTGGAGTTTGTAATGTGAAGTGTGCGTATCAAATTTGCGTGAATTAAGTGCATGGGTTGTAGAGGTTGAGTCATGTCGATCTAAGTGCGAAGTGAGAGTGAACTGAGAGTAGGAAAGCGCAAAGGAGTAGAAGCGATCAGTTGTTTGTGTTAGAGCGAAGTGTGCGGGGCTGTTGCGTAGAAGCAAACTGGTGGTGCAAAGAAATTGCGTAGGAGAAGCAGAGTGTACAGAAATAGCAGACAGTTTGCAAAAGGTTGAAGGTATTTTTCTATTATTTTCATTGAAGTCCAAGTTGCAGCTTGGCATAAGGGGTTGGTGCTCTTTCCAGTAGGTGCTGGTGAATTAGGGGTTAGTACTCCTTTCTGTTGGTGCAAAAAAATTGAGGGGTTGGTGCTCCTTCCAGTTGGTGTTGGTAAATAAGTTGTAAAGTTGTTGCTTTGCAAAGGCTGGATTTGGATGGTAGTCCAAGCAGTCATTTTTGAGGAGTAGCCACATTGGTGAACCTCGTTAAATCTGTGTTGTGTGTGATGCTCTCTTGTTATATCTGGTTTAAATTTGCTTTATTTCAGCTTTAAGTATTGCAAGTTTAAAATATTAAAAGATCACACTGATTCACCCCCCTCTCAGTGTCACTGTGAGTCTAACAATTGGTATCAGAGCTAGGTTCCTGAATAGGCTCAATCAGCTAGGGAGATCTTGGAAGTGACGCAATGGCAAGTGGTGAAGGTTTCTCCTCAAACAAAGCACCATTGTTTGATGGAACTAATTATGCTTTCTGGAAAATAAGAATGCAGACATATCTCCGTGCTTTGGGTTTTGACATCTGGGGTGCAGTAGTTAATGGTTACAAAGCTCCCGCCACTGCTCCAACAGACACTTCCGATAAAAAGGCATTTGAAAATGATTCGAAAGCAAAAAATGCCATCATGTGTGGATTAGTGGACAGTGAGCTAGTCAAGATCATAAATTGTGAATCAACGAAAGATGTATGGGATAAACTAGAGAACATTCATGAAGGAGACGATAGGATCAAGGAGGCCAAGCTTCAAACACATCGAGCTCAATTCGAATCCTTAAAGATGGACAATGATGAGAACATAGAGGCTTTCATGCTAAGAGTCAATGGAATCACTAATTCAATCAGAGGTCTCGACGAAGATATGGATGATGCTACGATCGTGAAAAAGGTATTAAGATCACTCCCTCCAAGGTTTGATTCTAAAGTCTCAGCCATAGAAGAAGCTAAAGATCTAAATCACTTTAGTATGGATGAGATGCATGGTTCTTTGACTGCTTTTGAAATGAGAATAGGAAGGTCTAATCCCACAGATAGAGAAGCAGCCTTTAAAGCCCTAAAAGGCAAAGACACAAAACAAGAGTCTGAAGAAGAGGATGTATCAGATGAAATGGAAGCAAATTTTGTCAAAAAACTGAGAAAGGGAAAAGGAAAATACAGAGGAAAGCTACCATTCAAATGCTTTAACTATGGAGGCATTGGGCACTTTGCGACAAAATGTCCTCTCAATGAGAAGAACCAGGGTGAGGAAGCTTCGCACCAAGAAAGAAGTGACTGGAAGAAGAAATCAAACTTCAGGAAAGGCAACTTCAAAAAGAAAAGCTTCATCTCCAGGAATGCAAATTCTTCAGAGGACAACTCTAGTGAGGATTCTGAAGAAGAAACAGGTGAAGCTCTGTTCATGGCATTTGAATCAAAAAAATTGGAAGAGGTAGAACAATCAAAAAAGAGGGAAGTAATGAATTCTAAAGTTTCTGCTAAAAATCCTGAGGCTGAAGTAGATCTAGAAGGTGAGCTGGTCTCTGCTCTTGTAGAATGGAAATCTGAGAAAAGAAAGAATTATAAACTTTCAAGAAAGCTTGAGGATGCAAATGACATCATAACCAGTTTAAAAATACAGACAGAAGAATACAAGAAAATGTCTGAGGATCTCGAAGTTCAGATAACCATGAAGATAGATTACTGCTGTAAACTAGAAGAAGAGAATGTCAGTCTACGAATGCAGATGCAAGAACTGGATCAAAAAATTAGCTGCCATCAAAAGCGTGAAGAAAGTTCGATGAAGCTGGATAAAATTTTAAGTGATCAAAGACCTACTGGCATCAAGTTTGGTCTAGGCTTCGTGGAAGGAGAATCGTCAAATGGACCAAAAGCCAAAAATGTAGAAACTATAAGGAATGAAGAGAAGAAACAGACTGATGAAAGAAAAACAACTCAGGCAAATGAAAGCAGTAATGCCAGGCCCGAAAGGAGAACTGACAATGATGGATTTACCAAGGTCACTCATCAAAAGAAAAGAAGATCTATGGCTCCTACAACAACCTGGCAAAAACCATCTGTCAGGTTCAATCATTTCTTTTCTGGCTTCTGTTTCAAGTGTAATGGTTATGGGCATAAAATTGCAGATTGCAAGTATAATGTAGGACCAAGAAATATTTTCAGTAGAAATGCTTTTTCACCGTTAAATTATGCAGTAGAATGTTTTAATTGTCATAACTTTGGACATATTGCAAGAAACTATCGTAGTCCTTCAGCTGCAAATCAACCTCAGAAAAGAAAATTTCAACCAAATAGGACAAGACAAAATAGAAATCCTTCTGAAAGATATACTCAAGATACTGGAAAAGGAAAGTCCAAACTAGAGCCCAATACGGTAGCCAAATCAGAGTGGAAACAGAAAGAGCAGCCTCAGGAAGAAAAGGAATCCCTAATAGTTCAAACAACTTTCAAGGCACAGAGTAAAAGGGTACCATGGATACTTGACAGCGGATGCTCAAGTCATATGACAGGTGATAAACAAAAATTTGAAAAATTACAGAAATATGAGGGTGGTTCTATAAAATTTGGAAATAATGATGGAGCTAAGATAATCGGAAAAGGATCAGTTAAAATTAGTGATGGGAAGATCAAGTCAGAAGAAGTTTTGTTTGTGGATGGTTTGAAACATAACCTGTTGAGTGTCAGTCAGATCTGTGATAAAGGACATGAAGTTGTTTTCAAGAAGCAGGGCTGTGAAGTCAGGAAATCAAACAGTGGAAAATTGATAGCTACTGGATCAAGGACCTCTGGCAACCTGTACACACTCTCAAAAACTTCAGAAGGTAATTGTTTCATTGGACAGGAAGAAGAAAACTGGCTATGGCACAAGAGGCTTGGACACATTAGTTTTGATAATCTAGTGAAAATCAGCTCGAAACAGGCAGTAAGAGACATTCCAACCATCAGAAAACCTTCAAATAGCATTTGTGCTTCATGTCAAAAGGGAAAGCAAACCAGAACCTCATTCAAAACAAAAGAGTACCACACCAACAAACCTCTGGATCTTATACATACAGACTTGTGTGGACCCATGAGAACTCAAAGCATAAATGGTGACAAATACTTTATGTTGTGTATTGATGATTATTCCAGAATGACATGGATATTCTTCTTAAAGAATAAAACAGAAGCTTTTGGAATGTTCAGATCTTTCAAACATCTAGTTGAGAATGAAACAGGAAAAAGAATTAAATGTTTGAGATCAGATAGAGGAGGAGAATTCATCTCAGATGAGTTTACAGAATACTGTGAACGGCATGGTATCAGGAGACAATATTCAGTAGCTAGAACACCCCAACAGAATGGCATGGTAGAAAGAAAGAACAGAACAGTACAGGAAATGGCACGTACTATGCTGGCTGAAAACAAAATAGCAGACAGATTTTGGAAAGAAGCAGTCCACACTGCAGTATACATCCAAAATAGGTACATGCTGAGAACTCATGAAAGCAAAACTCCTTATGAGCTGTGGTTTGGTAGAAAGGCAACAACAAAACACCTCAAAGTTTTTGGCTGTAAGTGTTACATCAGAAAAACTGAAGACAATCTTGGGAAGTTTGAAAATCGAGCAGATGAAGGTGTCTTTGTTGGGTATTCGATAAAAAGCAAAGCTTATAAATGCTACAACAAGAGACTCAAGAAAATTGTGGATAGTGCTGATGTTAAATTTGATGAAGGAAGGGAAAGAACAGTTAACTATGAAGAAAACTACCCAATTTATGAAGAAGTCATTGAAGGAGATGAGGAAAATGAAACAGAAAAGAAACCAACTCTTAACTCAGATGATTTAATTGATGACTCAGAGGTGGAAGAAAACAAGAAATTCAAAACAAGCAGCTGGTAGAAGAATCATCCCAGAGATCAAATAATTGGAGATCCCACAACTGGTATTCAGACAAGAAAGAAAGTAGTAAGTAACTACTCTCTTTTATCCAGCATTGAGCCCAAAAATATAGTTGAAGCAAGCAAAGATGATAGCTGGATGAAGGCAATAAATGAAGAGTTAGATCAGATTGAAAAGAACAGAACTTGGGAATTAGTTCCTAGACCGGCAAATAAGAATGTAATCGGCACCAAATGGATATTTCAAAATAAATTGAATGAAGACGGACAGGTAGTTAGAAATAAAGCTAGATTGGTCTATAAAGGGTATGCACAAGTTGAAGGCATTGATTTTGAAGAGACTTTTGCACCTGTGGCCAGATTAGAAGCAATCAAAATGTTTCTAGCCTTAGCAGTTCATAAGAATTTCAGAGTTTACCAGATGGATGTAAAATCAGCTTTCTTAAATGGAAAACTTGAAGAAGAAGTTTACATTGAACAACCAGATGGTTTCCAAATTGGTGAAGATCCCAATCTTGTCTGCAAATTAAAGAAAGCTTTATATGGCTTAAAACAGGCACCCCGAGCATGGTATGCACGGCTCGATAACTATCTCTCTCAATAGGGGTTTAAGAAAGGTATGGTGGACAGTAATCTGTATGTCAAAATAGAAAATGGGCATCTCATTGTTCTTGTTGTTTATGTAGATGATATCATATTTGGCAGCAACAAAGATGAATCATGTACAGACTTAGCAAATAAAATGCGGAAAGAATTTGAAATGTCTATGATTGGTGAACTGTCTTACTTTCTTGGGTTACAAGTTAATCAAAATGAGAAAGGCATATTTATTTCCCAAGTCAAATATGTGAAAGAGATGCTAAAAAGATTCACAATGGAGGACTCGTAAGCCAGTTAGCACTCCTATGGTGACAGGCTGCAAGTTGAGTAAAGATGACAAATCTCCACCTGTAGATCAAACCATGTACAGATCAATGATTGGAAGTTTACTATATTTAACAGCTACCAGACCTGATATTCTACAGGCAGTTTGCATGGTAGCAAGATTTCAGGCCAGTCCCAAAGAGACTCATGTGACAGCAGTAAAAAGGATTCTTCGGTATCTCAAGGGTACCATGGAGTATGGGTTGTGGTATCCAAAAGGTAAAGACTTCACTCTTATATCATATTCAGATGCAGATTGGGCTGGATGTGTAGATGACAGAAAGAGTACCAGTGGAGGCGCATTCTATCTGGGAGACAGATTGGTTGCATGGCACAGTAAGAAGCAAGAGTCAGTTTCTTTATCTACAGCTGAGGCAGAATATATTGCAGCAACAACATGTTGTACACAAGTTTTGTGGATGAAACAAACTCTGAAAGATCTTGGTATTAATTTCAGTGAGCCAATAACAGTAAAATGTGATAACACCAGTGCAATTAACATCTCCAAGAATCCAGTTATGCATTCTCGCACAAAGCACATTGCCATCAGGTATCATTTTTTGAAGGAGAAAGTTGCAGAAGGAGAAGTTAAATTGGATTTTGTCCCAACCACAGAACAAGTAGCAGATATTTTTACAAAACCATTGCCCAAGGAAGTGTTTGAGTACCTTCAAAACAAATTGGGAGTAGTCACACTTCCCAAGAAGTGACTAGCTACAGGGATCACTTTCTCAGGGGGAGCATTTGAGTATTTGACTATTCTTTTGCTCATGATCATAATTTGTGCTAAGTGCAACAAATTATGCCTGAGAATTGTGTGTATGGACTCAAGGGGAGTCTGCAGTAGCCCTTTGGTATTATTGACAAAGGGGGAGAAGAGTTACAGGAATTTACACAGGTGTTGCCAACAATTCCAAAGGGGGAGATTGTTGAGCAAGGTGTTGCAAGAGTTTTGTCATTGTTGTCAACACAGGCAGTTAGATCTAATGATGCAGTGGACAGGCAGTTCAGAAGTCATTCAGATGCAGAGGACAGAAGTTCAAAGGTTATTCAGAGCATGGACAGTGAGTTTCCAAGAAGACCTTAGTTGCCTATTTGCAAAAGATCAAAGAAAAAGACAAGTAAGAAAAGTGTCACGATATCGCGACATATTCAAGGCAAGAAAAACTGTCACGATTTCGTGACATGTTAGAGGAGAGAGAAAGCACAAGCAAAATTGTCATGATTTCATGACATGGTTGAGGAGAGAGAAGGCGTAAGGAAAACTGTCACGATTTCGTGACATGTTGGAAAGAAAAAGCAAAGTAAGAAAACTGTCACGATTTCGTGACATGTTTGAAGAAAAAGCGCTAAGGAAGAAAACTGTCACGATTTCGTGACATGTTCGGAGAAAAAGCGCTAAGGAAGAAAACTGTCATGATTTCGTGACATGTTTGGAGAAAAAGGCTAAGGAAGAAAATTGTCACGATTTCGTGACATGTTTGGAGAAAAAGCGCTAAGGAAGAAAATTGTCACGATTTCGTGACATGTTCGGAGAAAAGTGGTAAGGAAGAAAACTGTCGATTTCGTGACATGTTTGGAAGAAAAGTGTTAAGGAAGAAAACTGTCACGATTTCGTGACATGTTCGGAGAAAAAGCGCTAAGGATGAAAAGTGTCACGATTTCGTGACAGGTTCGAAGAGAAAGTTCTAAGTAGAAAAAGTGTCACGATTTCACGACATGTTTGTGAAAGAAAAGAGAAAGGAGATGTCAGATTTGTGACATGTTGTTTTGTGGGGCAAAGACAGAAAAGGCATAAGGCAAGAGAAGTGTCACGATTTCGTGACATGTTCAGTTTTGGGCCAAAGACAGAAAAGAGACAAGGCAGTGAAGATGTCACGATTTCGTGACATGTTTCGGTTTGGGCGAACGGCAGAAAAGACACAAGGCAGAGAAAGATGTCACGATTTCGTGACATGGTTTGTTTTCGCTAGAGCAAGCCAAGTAGAGTAGCGAGAGGGTGAATGTGTCACGATTTTGTGACATGTCTGGTTTTCGTGGTTGCAAGCGAAGAAGTGAACAAGGAGGCCGAGAATGTCACGATTTCGTGACATGCTGTATTTTTGGGTAAAAGGCGAGAAGGGCAGAAAGAGACAGAAGTGTCACGATATCATGACAAAAGCAAAGTAGAGGCTGTCAAAGACAAAAGTGTCATGATATCATGACAGGAACAGAATGCAAGTCTCTAAAGGCAGAAGTGTCGCGATATCGCGACACGTTGTGTTTTCATGGCAATAGCAATAGAAGAGTTGTAGGGGCAGTCGAGGCCGACAAAGACCGATGCAGGCCGATAGTTTTTAGGGTTTGCAATTGATCAAATTTAGGGTTTTGTAGTCGACGATCTTTAGGGTTGAAGCTGACAAAGTTGAATCTGGGTCGATAAAATTTAGGGTTTTGTAGTCGATGATCTTTAGGGTTACAACTGACTATAGTTCAAGATTTATTATTGAAATTTCTATTATTTAAGGAGGGTTATTTTGGAGTTTGAAATGTGAAGTGTGCGTATCAAATTTGTGTGAATTAAGTGCGCGGGTTGCAGAGGTTGAGTCGTGTCGATCTAAGTGCGAAGTGAGAGCGAACTGAGAGCAAGAAAGCGCAAAGGAGCAGAAGCGATCAGTTGTTTGTGTTAGAGCGAAGTGCGTGGGGCTGTTGCATAGAAGCAAACTGGTGGTGCAAAGAAATTGCGCAGGAGAAGCAGAGTGTACAGAAATAGCAGACAGTTTGCAAAAGGTTGAAGGTATTTTTTTGTTATTTTCATTGAAGTCCAAGTTGCAGCTTGGCATAAGGGGTTGGTGCTCTTTCCAGTAGGTGTTGGTGAATTAGGGGTTAGTGCTCCTTTCTGTTGGTGCAAAAAAATTGAGGGGTTGGTGCTCCTTCCAGTTGGTGCTGGTAAATAAGTTGTAAAGTTGTTGCTTTGCAAAGGCTGGATTTGGATGGTAGTCCAAGCAGTCATTTTTGAGGAGTAGCCACATTGGTGAACCTCGTTAAATCTGTGTTGTGTGTGATGCTCTCTTGTTATATCTGGTTTAAATTTGCTTTATTTCAGCTTTAAGTATTGCAAGTTTAAAATATTAAAAGATCACACTGATTCACCCCCCTCTCAGTGTCACTGTGAGTCTAACAAGACTTAGTTTAATAAGGAGTAATAAGGTGTTAGAAAAGTTGATTTTTGATCTATACAAAACTATACAAAATCAACCATAAATTGAACTTAATTTTACAAAAGCACTATATTATATTCCAAAATCATTAGGGAGTTATAAGACATTCTACAAAATTTTATAATAATATCTATCAAATATTATCAAGTTGGGAAGATATGCTTTCTTCAAATCTTAAAATTAGGTGTTCATACTCTCATTACTAGGGAGACATAAGGAAGCCTACAAACCTAAGGATTAATAAAGGTTTCATCAAATAAAGCTTATATACTTCAATGAGGTATCATATATAGGGAGCTATAAGAAATACTATAATTCTATCTCATTTCTTCAAATTTAACCTCTTCAAATGGGTAAAGGAATGTCATACAATGAATGTAAAACTTACTCCAATAGGAATCAGTTCACAAACCATGAACAAATATGGTATATTAACTCAATATCTAGTCATCATATGACAAGAAATATACAATGGTTCGACTGTCTTGAAGTTTATAAAGGTTACAGAATAAGAATTGTATACAGTCAAACTTATTCTATACATGGATATGGATGTGTAACACCCAACAAATAATTTCCAAATATTATACTATACAAATTATTGTATGTTCATGGATTAACATTCAATCTCATTTTAGTAAGCAAACTAGTAGAAAACAACTCTATGATTAACGTTGGATATATGAATGGGATCAATACATGTCTCATTATGAATCAAGATGGAATAAAAGAAATAGGTTCAATCCATGAAAATACGTACATCCTAGAATCAATGAAAATCTCACAAGATATTGTGGTGTTTCCAAATGATACGAACATATTTACAGAGGAACATGTTGAAGAAAATGAAGAACCAATACACCAAAAAGGCAAGAACAGAAGGATCAAAAATAAAAATATGAGAGGACAATTTCACCATGCTCTACTCATTCATCAACAATTAGAACCAAATAGAGATACTTGCAAAGAGAACTATAAAGGTTGCTGGATAGAAGACAAGGATGATGAATCTTAAGAAGCCAAAGGTCATGCAATGGAAGAAGAATATTTAGCTTTAGCTACAACTTTCTTTGCATCATATGAAGATACAAATTACCTGCTAAACCTAAATACAAAGAATGCAAAAGAAGAGTATAAAGCTCAAGATGAAGAAGAAGATCAATATTGAAGACTAAAGTCTTAATTACCCAAATAATGTAATACAGAGGGGTGTTAGAAATAGATTCTATTACATCATTTGGGTCATGTAAATTTATCTTCCAAGGTACATACTTAGGACATTATATTACTTTAGGGGAAATTTATATAGTTACTTCATGCAATGTAATAAATGCACAAGTGTCAATGTGCAAGTTGTCCCTTGCACAACTAGGTAGAGTGTTGGCCAAGGAACCTATTTTACCTATATAAGAAAGACATCATTATAATAATATAGACATAGAGAGATTTGGGGACATAGTAGCTTAGAGGTTAGTATAGTTCTATGTGGATCACCATCCAGTGGTGATAGATGTAATGTAGTTTAGTAGCTTTATTAATGGAGTGTTCATTTCCTCCATAGCTACATTATATTCATTTATATCATTTCTATTTATTGTATATTTTAGTCTTCTAATAGATTTAATTTATTTCATATTATTCTGCATCTCGTAATTTTTATCTCCCTATGGCCATTACATCAAAAGATAACAAATATTAACTAATATTACAACTAATTTAGTTTAATAAACACTCGGTATGATCTTGTCGTACCACAAACTTGTATACAAGTAAAGTTTCCCAAACAAAATATGTGACAACCACAAAATACTAAAAATAATTTGTTAAAATTAAATGCTAACTTAAAAAGCAATGAAATTGAACCCAAGAAAATGGAACCTAGAAATGCTGAAATGAAGACACTTAGTGGAACTTCTTGTGCCACTTCTATCCTGCATGCAGGTAATACTTCCTGTCACGCAATCCAGTAGTGTCCAATAATAACTTATGATACTATTCTCCCTAGCGACGATGTCAAAATATTGAGCCGTGATGCCTCACATTTAAATTATCAAACTAGGATTAGATTTAAAGAATAGTTATCCCGTATAGATATCCACAATTATGACCATTGATTTTTATTCCTATTTCTTGGTTTTTGGCATAAAAATAAAGGTTGCAATAAATGAAAATACACTTAATTTAAGGAATGCAATTATGAATTACGCTAGGTTTTTGTGTGGATCCACTTTTATGATTTTAATAATACATTATCTATTTTATTGTATTATATAATTCTATAATATGCTCTTTAATTAAATTTGTATTCTAATACTATTCTACGTTCTTACTAAATCTACTTTATTTTAGAAGGAAGAGAACAAGAGACTAGCATTTTGGAGTGGGCCCTGCCTCCTTGAGGTCAATATTAATCTCTTTGCCTCTTTCTACTCTATTTTACTTTCAGTATTTTATATTCATTAAACTAACTTTATGCTACTTAATTCATGCTTGCAGGAAATGAAATGAAGCTACAGTAACAAGCAAAACATGAAGGAAATACGGAATATTATTACCATACTCATAGAAGAAGCAAATGATGCTAACTTTACTCTTTTATTCTAATCCTCATAATTCATACAATGCAGAATATTTGTAAAACTATTCTCCTTTCTCTTCTACGTATCTATATGGACTGAAGCAGACCTTTTTCAAGGTCTTGACTTTGTAATTTATAATTTTACATATTTGCTTTCAATAGAAGTTTTCAACCTCTTTTTGTTACATATTGAATGGATTCATATTGGATACTAAAATTACATAACAAAATATTCTATAATTTAAATAATCTAATAACTACTTTGGACTTATTACAACTTTATCCTTTTCTTTAGGAGAGGATAAATTTATTATAAAGCATAAATCGTAACCACATAAAAAATCACATGATAATTCTTATATGGTCAACTCAAATAAAAAATGATAGGTCATCTATGCCTGATTGGTCCAATGACCCACATGAAATTTGACCAAGCTATCAGTACACATGGCATTTTCATTGCACAAAACAGGTTTACAAAAATCAATAGGTTTTTGTAGACTATTTTTGTAGTTCCTTTCTATAGAAACCTTTCATATATAACATTCGTAACCTATTTCTACTATGATCTTCTAAAGACTGCTTCAGTCATGTTCAATTGTAGCAATTTCCCGTGGATCACTTGTAATATTTACCTACTAAAACACAACAATATCATAGAATTCACATAAAATTACAACCATTCAACACATAATATATTGCAGATCACATTTATCCAAAAATCATATAAAATCATGTACATTATTGATAAAATACATATATACCATGCATATTTGTATCTATTTTTTTTGGCAAATAAGATACTATAGCATTAATACCGGGTTTATAGGTTGACCCAAAACCTTTTACAAAAATCAGCCCAGGGCTGTTACATCCGGTAAGGCACATAGCCTGTTATCAAAAAGAAACTTCCCATACAACATTTTGGGTATACCTCGAGAAAACACACCTACATCATAATTACAAAAAAGAAACAGACACAGATCCCTTCCTTGAAATAGTGGAGAAACAAAAAGCTGCAGACACACATAGCAGAGGACTAAAAAAAACTCCCACAAGCTCTATATTGATAGTTACTCTTAATAATTCTTTGGTAATTGCTTTATTTAGTATATAACATGCTTTGGGACCACATCCCGTGCATATTTGTATATATAATGCAGAAGATATCATAGTCACATTTCATAATTTATCATGCACTTTTGACAAGACTTCCTTGGACTTTGTTGTTTCTTCTTCCATGGATTCTATTGCTGGTGCTACTATAAATTCAACTTTTGATTTTTCTAATGGTTCTTCAACTTGTTCCCTTACCATAACTACTTCTTTATTCTCCTTGGATCCTTGCTTAAAATTTTCCTTTTGAATGTGACCATGAACTTGCATGTTGTCATTTATATTTTTTCCTTCTATTATATCATTTTCATTTGTTTCTTTCAAATCTCTCTGAAGCCTTTTTATTTCTTCTTCATATCCTTTAATGGTGACCTTAAAACTAGCTATATTTTTATAAGGGTTTCACTAACTCAAGAATACATGCTCCATTTTATCCCATATAAATATTATTTCCTTAGCATGAATTTCCGTAGTAAGAATATCCCATTAATTATAAGATTCCTCTTTTAAAAGATACAAAAGTTAGCAATTTTGAAAAATTTCACTAGAATATATAGACGAAAATTGGTAACTCCATGACTCAACCCAAAAAAATCCCAAAAGTAGCTAGGGTTTTGGAAAGGAAAAAAACTAGGATTTTTAAAAATAATTTCTCTTTTTCTTTTTAAATCTTCTAATCCTTGCTAACTATCACTAGTAAAATAATTTAAATGCAATATAATTTACATAAAAAGGAATGCAACCGTCTATTACAACTTTGCATTAATCCATTACCAAGCTTGTCCTCCAAAGGATTCAAAAATGTTGCACAAATTAATGCTACTATTGCAAAGAAGCATGGATGACTTTGATGGCAATGCGGTTTTTCTTGATGGCGGCGATGATGGTGAAATATTTTTTGCTGATAAACAAGATATTGTAGTTGAAACTCAAATTACTTCTTTTACTAGTAATCTTCAAATTGCTTCTCTTTGTTGGTAATCTTATCAATAATCTTCTCTTGTGGTAATATCCTCTTTCGTAAATTCCTCTTGCCCTAAATCTTCTCTTCCATAAAAATATTCTTTAAATAAACTGTATATCCTTGGATCATGTTCCAAAAGATGAAGCCACACATTTTGAATATAATATTTAAAATATTATTTAATGTAAAATTTTAAATTTAGAATATAAATATATAAAATTATATAGATATATAAGGTACGAGGATATGAAAATATACAAAGTTAGAATGTATAATTAAAAACTCCATATATTATTAAAATGATGTGTATAATATCAATGCATTTAATATAATATTAATATTAAGTATACATAATCAAAACATTCAATAAAAATACATCCCTCACATTAGTCCTACTCACCTCAAAATCTAAAAAATTAAACCAAACAAAAAAATCAATTTATATATAATAAATTAAAAAATAATATAATCCTACAATATGCATGTTAAAACCAATAAAAACTTAATCTCAAAGTTAAACAAAAATATAATAGAATTTTTAGTAGATCATTATTAGAATAACAAATGAAGAGTATCTAGCAATGGTGAATAAGGAATAATTGCTATTAATTGGAGTGATAAGGTAAGGTTTAATTACTGCAATGATTAGAGTCAAAAATCATACACAAGACGTAGATGCAAGACAAAGGTATGTAGTGGGTTACACAATGAAAACCCTTGTGCACATCAAGCAGAAAAAACAACAAACAAATCTGGAAGCAGTGATGGCAGTGAGCAATAACAACAACAAAAAATTCTACTTGAACCTAGTTGATGAGAGTAGTAGTTAGGACGAATAACCAGCGAGGGGTCAAAACCTAAAAAGGGAAAAAAAAATGAAAACCCAAAAAATAGAAATTTCAATTATTTTCAACCCATAAATGAGTGTTTATGTTAAATAATGGAACGAATAGAGTGGATGAACCAGGGTTTGAAGCGACTAAAGATGATCAAGGATCGGATGGCATAGGAATTAGAGTAGGGCATGGCTATAATGGGGCCTTGGAAGATACATCAATAGATGGGGCCTTGGATAAAGATCTGGAGAATAGATTTTTGGAAAGAAAAATCCAAGAACTTCCTAAAAAGGTGGTCCCAGAGAAGGGGCAGGATGAATCAGAGGTAGAAAATGATCATGAGAATTGGGCACAAAAATACTCTTGGGCCCAGGTGGTACATGGTTCTAAACCTGCTACTACTCTTCCTCCGTTGGTAATCCACTTAAACTTAAGAGTTAAATATGACATTCTCAACATTCCCTCAGAGATAATTTTGAACATGAAGGTGGAAGGCAAACACAATTTGGTGGGCAAGTTTTTTGGGACAAGGTAAGATATAGATACTATTAAAATGTGGGCCTTTGTTAGATGGAAAAACAATAGGTTGCATGGATATTGTGGCACTCCCAAATAGGTTCTTCATGATCAAACTTACTGAGGTAAGTGATATGCAAAAAATTCTAGGTGAAGGACCATAATCGATGGGGAAGTGTAGCCTATGTTTTAGAAAATTGGATTTGGATTTAATCCTCATACCCAAAGTCTCAACATAGTTGTTGTTTGGGTAATATTACCTCACCTTACCTTTCAATATTGGCATGATGAAGTTTTAATGGCTATTGCAAATGGTATTGGTACCTTTGTTACCATTGATAGGGTAACCAGGCTGAAGTCCCATATGGTGTTTGCCTGAATATATGTTAATGTTGATCTGGATAGCAAGATTCCAGAAATAATATACCTAATGTCCCAAGTGGGTACCTAGAATTAGAGGTTGGAGTATAAAAATATTCTGCCCCTTTGTGATCTTTGTAAAGAGAGAGGTCATATCTCAAGCTTATATTCAAATAAGAAGAAAGCTCTCAATAAGAAATTCTGGTAGAGGAAGAAGAGTAAAGATGCGGAGCAGGGTAAAGGCATGGATTTTGTGGTGGATAATCATAAGGAAGCAAGTACCTCACACCAATGAAATATGGTGGCTAAGGATGAATACATGTAAGATCTCTTTTATGGAGTTGTGGTAGTCCAACCCCCCTGGAGCTATGGAATTCCTTGACTTTGCAGACCCTAACTCTTTTGCTTTCTTGAGAGGAGTTTAAGAGGATGAAATGGAAGACCCAACAAAATTTATGGAATTTATGGAGGATACACAATGGGTAAATCATGAGAGGGTACAACAAGATATTGTAAAACCTCTAGAAGTGGATGTAGAGGTTAACCATATGACACGATTATTAAAAATCGAGATATGCATGATGAAGCTGGAAAAACATTAAGGGAAGATAAGAATATCCTAAAAAATATAGAGGTGAAGCTTGTAGCTCCAATACGAGAGGATTCTAGTTCAAAGGAGGTTCCAATGACACCCTCAAGGGTGACTAGGAATCAAGCAAAGAGAACTCCCCTGGATGTTGGCAAGAAACACACTATAGGTAGACCCCATTTAATGAAGGTAAGGAAGAGAGAAACAATGATAGATATAGCCAAAGGAACACAAACTATAATCAACCTGGGTAGGGAAGGAAATAAATTAGCTAAATCTAAAAAATGAAGGTTTTGTCATGGAATGTATGAGGTCTCGACGGGACTAGAAGACAGATTATTACAAATATTGAGAAGATATAATCACCTAGACATTTTGCTATTACAAGAGATAAATATGGTAGAAGCAAACTTAGAAATGGTTAAAGACAAGATTTGAAGAGGAGCAGACTTTGTTGCTCAACCCTCAATGATCTCCTCAGGAGGAATGATGTGTATTTGGGACCCAAATAAATTTGAAGGACAAAAATTATCTCAAATGATAGATTTTGTGCTATCCACTTCTTTTCGAAGGAGGATAATTCCCATTGGATCATTAAAAATGTCTATGCACCCACTATTGTGGTTGGAAGATGAAGTTATAGAAGAAATTGAGTTAACTTAGGAATATCTTTATAGGTATCCCATGGATCATTATAGGGAACTTCAATATCCCTCTGTATCCGTATGATAAGAAGGGAGGCGTTGAAGGATATTCAGAGTATGATTGAGTTTGGTGATTTTATAAATTCAAATGCTTTGATGGACTTGGAGCTTAGACAAGCAAAGTTTACCTAGACTAATAGGTAGCTAGGGAGTCAATTGATTTAGATCAGAATGGATAGGGTGTTTATTTCTCAGAAGAGCTTAGTGCTATTTGGGTACACTACTCTCATGGACCTCCCAAAAATTGGCTCAAACCATAATCCTTTGATTTGAGAAACAACAGATAGGAGAAAGCTCTTTACTACCCATTTTCAATTTGAAAATATGTGGATCCTTCATTCTGATTTAGAGAGCATGATTCAATCTTGGTGGCATCAAGATTTTTTTCGGGATATATTGACTCAAGTAGCAAATAAACTAAGATTTGTTAAGTAGAACTTAAAACTATAGAATAAATAGGTGTTTGGAGACATTATGGTTAAAAATGCAACTTTACAACAATAGCTCATAGAGTTAGAAAATTTTTTTCATATGGGGGAGTATTCAGGGGAAGTTTGGACTAGAGAATATGATCTATGTGATTGACACAATACTATGGCATGTGAGGAGTCTTTCTAGAAGCATAAATCAAGAGATTTATGGTTAAAATAAGGAGACATGAATATGAGATTTTTCTATGTTTCAACTCTCAGGCACATAAGTTTTCATAAAATCCAAGAGATAAATATTTTTGATGGTTCTTCTACAAGGGATCCTTTCCAAATTAGAGGGGAAGTTGTTCAATTTTTCTAAGATATGTTAGGAGTGGATTTGGAGCTGGATGAAGAGGCGATGAACCTTTTGTTAGGCCATATTATCTTAAATATTACAAACTGGATAAATGACTATCTCCTCGGTCCCTTTACAAATGATGAAATTAAAGAGACGATCTTCTCCATGAAGGAAGACAAATCCCCTAGCCCATATGGGTTTTTGACGCTCTTCTATCATAAGTTTTGGCACATCATTGGCAATGAGGTCACCTTGGCAGTTAAGGAGTTTCAAACCTCTAGAAGGATCCCTTTTGAAGTGAACTATACATTCTTATCCCTCATCCCAAAGATTATAGGTGCTAAATATTTTGTAGATTACCACCCAATTAGCCTATGCAATACTCTCTAAAAAATTGTATCCAAAGTCCTTGTAAACTGATTGAAGATGGCTCTCCCTTTTATCATTGACAAGCACCAAAGGGGTTTTGTTTAGGGATGACCGATTCTTGATGGGATCATTTCGATCCATGAGATCCTGCACTCTGTCTCTAAATAAAAAAGGAAGGTATGTTTCTTAAATTGGATATGAATAAAGCATATGATAAATTTTCTTGAGATTTTCTAATCAAAGTGCTCCAACATTTTGGTTTTCATGAGGATTAAATCTCTATGATGAAAAACTGCATCTCCATAGTGACGATCTCCATCTTAGTTAATGGGTTTGTAGTGGGTTATTTTCCTAGCAAGAGGGGGTTGATACAAGGGGACATCCTATCCCCTTATCTATTTATATTTTTATCTAAAGCTATGGGTAGAGCCTTCACAATAGTCATAGATATATGAGACATAGAAGGTATCAGACTAACTTCCACTCGAGAACCAATCTCTTTTCAATAGTTTGTGTATGATACAATTTTGCCAAGATCATATCTTCCACAAGCAAGAAATATTAAGATGATTTTTCATTTCTATGAGCTTGCAGCAGGCAAAAAGGTAAATTTTAATAAAAGTAAGATTTTTTTTCCTGAATACCTCCAATGCTCTTGAACTGTAGATAACAAGAATCTTCAACTATTGGAGTATGAAGGAAGCCTTGTGGGATTCGGTTATTGAAAGGCCCAACATGTTTCAATATTGAGATTCATTGTTGTTTTTTATTAATGGTTTGTTCTTGATTCTAGATAAAGTTTTTTATGAATTACTCTACTTAAAAAGCTAATAGTTGTATCAAAGCCATAAAATAAAGGAATTGGGGCAATCATCACCATTAGATGACATGCTCATTTGAAGTTTGAAGTTAGTGGAAGCTTGCTAGATTTATTGGAGGAAAAATGAACTGGTGAGGATATGGATCTATTGAAGATTGAAGGAGGAGCACATGAGAAAGTGCGACATGTTACATTTAAAATTCAGAACTAAAGCGATAATAAAATAGCTACGTTGGAGTTCACCATTGACGCAATTAGGAAGCTTTGATATATGGCTAAGGGCTATCCAAGAATATATTGTCTAAAGCAAATAATTTTTGTAAATATTTGAAGTGGAAGTCACCTAAGACTAGAACATTGACCAGTATTTAAAGAGTGCTAGTGCCAACATCATTGAAGTTATAAGACAGAGGTTGCTATCCAAAATTGTTGTTGGAAGATTTTTGATCGATTTATGTATTGGACTATGTCTTCTTAGAAGGATAATTAACATCTTACGCTATTTCTGAACGAGGAGATTGCACGAATGGACTAGAGGAAGCTCATTGACCTTAAAAAAGGTTGTGGAGAGAAATATTGTAAAAAAAAGAGTCCTTCTACTTAGGCCAAGGATTTGATGGCTTAAGTTGATTAAGCTCTAGAGGACTGAGAATAATAATTTTGCTTAGAAGAAATCAAATGACTTCTTGCTGGGCAAAACCTAAATTTTGTAAGTTTTTTGGATGACTTTGATGAATTGTAGCTATCTAGAGGACATGAGTAAATACGGCTACAAAAATTAGGTGACACAAAACTATTCATAGGGCTTGTAGAGAATGGTATTCCCAAAGGTGCAATTCTATTTTTAGTTGATGATAATAGCCATATTATCCTCATGAATTAGTCAATAGTTTGAGGTCGATGAAATTTAGACCATATCTCAACTATGAAATGACATCTTAAAGCAATCAAGAATACCAAGTGGCTAGTGAACCAGGTGACTAATGCATAGAAAGCATCAACTAAACCAAGAGATAGAAATCCACTCAATTAAATAGCTCAATGGCATATGAAACATCTCAAGAGTAGGTTCAAGGTCCTCAACAACATGGAAATATTGGATGTGAAGTTGTTGATAAAGCGGTGTGCATGAGTAGGAAGTGGAGGTAGGAAACAAATGAGAAGATTACAGAGTAAAAGCTTTGCCGATGCCAAGTTCAATTAGTTGTTACATACAATGTCATTGCATAGTCTTCAGGGACACAAAAAAACATAAAGCCACAAGAAGTTGAATATACACTCGAGAGTGAACATTGATTTGTTTGGGAGTGACTTTGGAACGTTACAATAAGTAACATAAATTGCATCACCTATCAAGTAAGAGACGTCAGAAGACTAATCAATTAGAAGCATGCATTTTTAAAGAATATTGTACCATTGAAGAGTTTGGTAAGATAAGATTTGGTTTTAGTTAGTGCAATTGTGTGGCAACGTCTTGAAGGTAATAGGACAACATGTAAGAAGAGAGTGCAACTCATATTCGATCAAAATTACAATTGTACGGTGAGGACTTACTCTAAGTTTTTAGGGTTTTATTTAACTAAAGTTTTTAAAGAGAGATAAGGTTAGATATTTAATTAGGGTTAATATTTTTTGGAGTGATGATATTAGAGAATTAAATTAGTACTTGATTAGTGAAAGTTTGATCTATTAAATATTTAGATTTATTTTATTATTTTTTAATTAATAGATTATTTGCAAACCTAACTACTTGGGAGTCAAAAGGAGTTCAATATCAAATTTAGGAATTTTAAATTTTCAAAATTTAGATCTTTAGTTTCTAAACATTAGGGAGATATAAGGAATTCTACTTAGAAAATTTAAATTTTAAATGTTTTGAAATTTATTTGAAATATTTGAACTTTAGAAATTTTGAAAAATTAAATTAGGAAGTCAAAGATTTTTTCTTCTATTTTTTTGAAATTTGATATTTGAAGGTTATATTGATCTCATAGGAAGTTTAAAAATAGAAAAAATATTGAATTAGTGAATTATAGAAAATTTAGTTATTTTGGAGACAAAAGGTTTTCAACTTCAAACTTTAAAATATATATTTGCAAAATTCATTCTTTAGTTTCTAAAACTAGGGAGTTATAAGGTTGTCAACTTCAAAGGACATGACAACAATTGAAAAGAAAAGTAAATGATCAAATAGAAATACAAAAATATGATTTGTCAAAAATAATAAAAATAGAAAACTTATATTTTCAAGATGAACAAATATACATTCAAGATGACTCACTAGAAGTGACTAAGAAAATGTTGCAAAATTTAAAATATTGTACTCAAAATATGACAGCAAAAATTGAAGAACAAAAGGATACATCAAAGAAGGAAAAGAGAGTTTTACAATTAATTATGAGAGAAGCCAAAGATGAAAGTTTCTCAATACTTAAAGATTATCTAACTTCAAAACATGATGAAGAAATTAAACACTTTAAAAATGTTTTCACACTACCTAATGATATAGGAAAGATAATGTATATGACATTACTTTCTAATGAAGTTCTAAAAGGTAAGAATAGAAAGCAAGAGGAAATGACTACAAATTTAGAAAATAAGCTTGTTGATATTATCAATGAAGTAGAGAAGGGAAAATTTTGAATGCTTCAACAATACATGCAAAGTATACTTAATAATGCTAATGATTGTTATGAAAATTTTGTTACTGTTCCTATTAGTCTATGGAGAAAAATCTACAAGGGAATAATTAAACTAAAAATTTCTAAGATAAGAAAGCAAGACAAGGTTGAAGAATTAGGGAACAAACCAATGATGAAAGATGTTTGCTATGAAATTATTTAAGGCCAATGATTTTAGATACATGTTGTGATACTAGTGATCTTCATCAAAAGGAAAAAGATGTGTGTCATGATCCTCATCAAAGTGAAAAGAAAATAGAATTCATGACGAAGATAGAAGAGCCTATTACAAAAATAGATGCTACATGTGATACAAAATATTTGAATACAACTCATGATTATTCAAAAATATCTTATGCTATAAAAATTGATGATGAGACGGATTCAAATTATGATAGAGATAGTGATGCTCAGAGTTGTGTTGATATTGTTAGAGACTAGTCGAATGATATATTTGCTTATTTTGAAAGGTATACTAAGGGAATTGGCTTAAAATTGTTAAGTAAAATGGGATATAAAGATACAAGTTTGGGAAAACATGGAAACGGAATGAAAGAACCAATTATATCAATAAGAAGACCAAAATGTGAAGGTTTTAGATATATAGGACATATGAGAAACAAGGAATCAAGAACTAAATTTGTGATAGGAAATTACAACATAAAATCTATGATATATAGAAGTAATAAAAATGAAGGAACAAATGGGAACATGAATTTTGTAATAGAGAATAGATGTAATATTTGTGGTAGATATGGAAATAAGATAGAGAAATGTTGGAATCTCCATAGTTGTGATATTTTTGGAGGACATAATCATTCACAAATATTTTATCTACAAAAAAAAAAGAAAGGTTATAGATTGAAAATATATTGTGGATGGATAAACATGAATGAATGGGATAAGATAAAAGGAAAGTTGTATGGTTTCTATAAAAGGAAGAAAAGTATAATCAAAGTTTTCTAAGAATATTATGACCCAAGAATAGCTTGGAAGATAGCCTATAGTGAAAGCATTTGTAGTTTTAATCCTACAAATATGATGATATTATTAATATTCTAGTGGATGACCCAAAGACAATGATAATATAAAGGTGACCTAGAGGTAAAGTTCTAGAGCCAATGACCCAAAGGTAGTGATCTAGTGGAAGTGGTCTAGAGGCAGTGACCTAGAGGTAGAAACCCAAATATAGTAACCTAGAGGTAGATCCAGTGGCAGTGACCAAAAGGCACACATATAGAGATGACTCAGATAAATTGATCCAAAGACATACATAGATAAATTATAAAGGAATACCTAATGAAGGTTGTATATATCTAGCCATGATAGAGTCTTGTCACAACCCTCCTTGGTAGAAATTCTAAGTGGCATAGATTTGGTGTGCAGTAGCATAGACTTAATATTTAGTAGAATGAATTTGTATATGGACTTTGTATGGACTTTATATTCAATAGTGTATTGAAAGTAGTATTTTTATAAGTATAGTCATGTTGGTTAATCAAAGATATCATGAAAGGTTAGATACATTTGATATTGTGAATATGGTGTTGACGGTTTGTGCATTTCAAGAATAGGTACTTCATAGTTGAGGATATAATATTTGATTAAGAGAGAGAGACCAATTGAAGGATAATACTCATGGTTAACCACCAATGATGATTAATTATGATTGAAATATTTTTGTATAGATTTAGGAATGGTATTATATTCAATTTAATTAATTAAATTTAATTAGGTAAATTTTCACTTAATTTGAGATAGAATTAACTGTTTTATCCTCCTCAGGTTTGTCCAATTCTAATTGGACCAAACTAGGTACTAACTTTAGGGGATTATTTTATTTATTTATCCCAACCTCATGGCTTTTGCCTATTGGTGGAAGTTGATGAAGATTCCCTTCTCCAATCCCTAACAGTGTTGGTTTTGTAATATTTTGGGAAAGGGAGAACACAAACCAAGATAAGGTCATTCACCTTATCTCTTCTTGGACCCCTTTTGATTATAAAATTAAATCATTGATTCCTCTCCCACATGGGAAGATGAGAATGTATGAATTATTTAATATGAAGCATATTTTATTGTCGGGGAAGAAAGTTCTATAAATACTTCATGAAGGTCTTAGAAGAACTAGCACGAAGAGAGGAGAATAGGGAGAGGAATAAAAATAAGTAAAATAAATAAGGAGACACTTGAAGCTTGAATATTGCAGGAGTCCTAGGTCAGAGGTCTCGTATCTATGTTTTGATTTGCATAAGGTGTAAATAAATAGTTTTGCTTTTCCTCAAAGTCTATGTTTGACATGGTTATAGACACATCATTGAACACTTATTTATTTATTTGGTCAATTATTGATTATTTTAATACGTGTATAGGTAATGGTAAACCTAGGGATTATGATTGTTTTATAAACTTTATATACATAAAATATTGATCAGCCAACCCTATGTTGAATTCCATCATTGATATTTAGTGTATTGTTGTCCTCGAATGTTTTGGGAGATAAGCGACTAATATTTTAGTGGTACACCCTTTTTCCATCAAGGAGTTTGGTCTTCAAAAAAAAAAAATCATGCAGACAAAGTTTAACCAATTGACGACATCGTTGTTGGCCATCACGTTATACCTATTACTCCCTTGTAGTTACCTCACGGCTTGTGATTGTGATATCAAGAGACACCATCATTAGTATCACTTTCTATCTACAAAGCATTATATTATAAAATAATTTATAACCCAAGTCCTTTGGGTAATAATCGAAATAGATACATGCTCCCTAATTCACAAAGCAGAGTTGGGGAAATGTAGTAGAGCCTGTAGTACATATAGACACTTGCTAAGGGCTTATGAGTCCTTGTAAATGGTATATACTGTGATGTTCTTACCTCTACCAATCAGATTTCAATAAGCCAACCCTAGCGCCATCCACTTAAATATTGTTATGACAATCCTATAATAGCTATATGATTGTCCCTGTTATGTACTATGGATGTCTACCAAATTAGATTTTTTCAAGTATGACCAATCCACCAGTTACATCTTTAAATAAATTAATTAAACCTTTGTATTAGGTTTTAGATACTATAGGGTGGTTCAGATCTAGTTTAACTACCTCTTGTGTGTATTTTGAGCTGCCATGGTATCTATGGAATGCTTGGTGAGCCTAGACAACATGTAAAAACCCTACCTTTGTTGCACATGTAATGTGTGGTGGGACAAAGGCCCTTTATAACTTGTAAGGTATGAAGGATTTTACAGCAAAGCACCTAGGCACTTGGCTAAGCCTTTCCCAAATCCTCCACCCTTCCTTTGATTGCTTATAGTGTGAGTTTGAAACATGGTAAAATTCCTCCTAGAAGTCTATGTTGTTGGATATGGTTGTCTGCACTATTCCATAAGGTTGCTTTATCCTTAGTCATACATGGTAGACATCATTAAAAAATATCTTTTAGCTATATGGGGATTAATAATCCACATGCTCACAACAAGAGCATGTGGAAATGATAATTAAGGGAAAACCTCCCCTAGTATGTTAGAGTCTACTAATACTCAAGACTCCCACTATTGGAATCATTGGTGAAGCAAAGTGGAGGAGCTAAGCGAACCCTCCACATCATGTGGGTCTTAAGTGGTGTACCTTAACCTTTTTTAATAACCTTAATTGACATATGTGACTCCTGACTATGCTTTTTCTTTAGTATTGTATAAATTATAGAGGGAACATAAGAATAACCAACTTGGTGGATAACTTTGAAAAAAAATTAGTACCAAGGATATACAATGATAAGCCATTAAAAGAATATTATCTTGAGTTATGACACAATACAACCTGGATTTTAACTAGAGTAGGGAACTAAATATCCCAACACTGGCGGAAGAATGCGATACAATTCCAATTATGATAGGAAAAAACCATCAGTTACTATCCTCAACATAGATTAGTATACCACCCAACCACTGGATGGTGGTCAAGTTCAATATTGCTCCGCATAATATTTGAATAATAGTTTGTACCCTCACATAACACATGTGGTACTATTAATTATAAATGAAATTTAGAGATCAATAATGAAGCATCGTAAAGATGTAGTATAATAGGTGATATATATCCCACATGTATGTTCTAATTTATTTAGACTAGCTGAAAGAGTAAGTTGAACTAGAACTAGAATTACAACTTGAGAAAATATTTAATAAAGGAAAACTAATACATATATATATGACCAAGAAAATGGCACCAACCTTGAGAATTGGGAGACGTGGAACTAAAATAGCATGTGGAATTAAAATGACATCAAGCAATACCGAACACAGAGAAGCAAATACCGTACCTCACGTAGAAAACTCCAAGGCTTCAAATAAGGAAGAAGTAGATTTGAAGGTATTAATGTCTTCATTATAGGAACAAATAATCCAACAAAAAGAAGTGATAGAAGCTTTGGTGAACCAAGGATCCAAGAACATAATATTGGAGAATGATCTTTCTAGAGAGCAAGAAAACAAAGCCCTTATAGCAGTGGAATTGGACAAAGAATTAAAGAAAGTCAAAACTACTATATTCACTGGTCAAGGAGGAGGAGACACATCCAATGCTTGGTTGAATGAATTGGAAATGTATTTCTCTATGAAAATCCTATCTCCAGTAATAAAAATGGCTTATGCTATCCTTCATCTACATGAAGTTGCTCTATACTAGTGGAACACTCATAAATATAGAAAGGGAATATAGGGAGTAAACCTTGAATGGAAGAATTTTGTCAAATATTTCAAGAATAAGTATTTGACAAAACAGTTTTACAGTGAAAATCTTGAGGAGTTCTCTACACTTCAACAAGGAAATATGACCCTTGAGTCATATTATCAAAAATATAACAAAATTTTGAAGTATGTACTTGAGTATGAGGTAAATAAGTGGTTGAAGGTATACAAGTTCATCCAAGGGCTGGAATGTAAAATAAGGCCAATGGTAAATGTGTTAGACCCTAAAAATCTAGAGAAGGCTTATAGCTTAGCCAAGAAGGAAGAGTTGAATCAACAATATAAGAAACTTTTGTTTAATTATACTGGGATATAAAAAAGGTGTAGGCAAGAGGTGAAGAAAATAAAGAGTTTTGGGTTTATGATATGGAATCAAAACTAGAGTCAAATCCTGAAGAACAAGGGGTACCCTAAGTTTGAAACAAATAATGATGATAAGCAAGGAAATTTTCAGCAAAATATCAAAAGAAAGTTCAACCATCCTCAACTCCAAAAACAAACAACACAAAAAGAGGGGGTAGGGAATTGAGATCAGGGAAGAGGCTCAGGACCTAAGGTGGATGATTTAATTGTAGAGGTACACATTTTGTAAAAAATTATCATCATCCAAAATCAAGCAAAGATGAAGAACAACGCCACAATATTTATGCGACCATAAGGAATAAGAATCTAATGGACAAAAAACTCTAATATTGCTAAATGGTAAGTTATTTAATAAAGAGGTTACAATTTTAATAGATAGTGGAGCTATTGATAGTTTCATTTCTACTAGAATTATTGGAGATATGTCTGAAAGAATTGAATTTTTAAGACAAGGATGGAAGGTTGAGTATGGGTTTGGACAAACCTACTCAGTGGATCAATGTCTAACCCTAGCTGAGATTAACCTATCCCATGGTTCCACTATTTGGCACCTATATGTAGCACCCTTACATTCCTTTGACATCATTCTAGGGGTGGATTGGTTGAAAGCTCATGGAGCCTTGCTCAATTTTTAGGAAAAATGGATGGAATACACTGATAAGAGTAAGAAGATATTAAGAATTTATAGCAAACAAGGACCATTTCAACCCCAGTTGTTATCAGCCTTACAACTTAGAAAAACCATAAAGAAAAGGGGAATGGTTTATGTCATCAAAATAAATGACAATATAGAAGCAAATGAAAAGGGTGACTTGTTTGAAAAACATCCAATTCTCCATAAGTTTAAGGATGTATTTCTAGAGGATCTCTCGAGAATACCTCCTAAATGTGAATTTGATTTCACTATTGAGTTGATGCCTAGAGTAGAACCTATCAATAGAACCCCTTATAGAATGAACCCAATTGAGTTACAAGAACTACAGATACAACTTCAAGGGTTGCTAGACAAAGGTTTGATCAAACCTAGTGTGTCACCATGGGGTGCACTGGTACTATTTATCAAGAAAAATGATGGTTCCTTAAGATTATGCATAGATTATCGGATGTTGAAAAAAGTAACCATTAAGAATAGATATCCCTTACCAAGGATTGAGGACCTCTTTGATCAGCTAAATGAAGCTACAATATTTTCAAAATTTGATTTAAATTTAGGATACCATCAGCTAAGAATACGTGAGGAAGATACTCATAAGACAACATTCAAGACTAGATATGGACACTATGAGTTCGCAGTATTACCATTTGGGTTGACAAATGCTCCTACAACATTTATGAATTTAATGAATAGTGTGTTTAAAAATAATCTAGACTGGTTTGTGCTAGTATTTCTTGATGATATCTTGATATACTCCCGTAATAAGGAGGAACATGACCAACACTTAAGAATTGTGTTAGAGGTATTGAGAAGGAATCAACTTTATGGAAACTTATCCAAATGTGAATTCTATACTACTCAAGTTCAATATTTGGGGCACATTATATCCACTAAAGGAATTGTTGTGGATCCTAAGAAAATAAAAGCTATTATGAGCCTGTTGGCACCCACCAATGTGACATAAGTAAGAAGATTCATGGGTTTAGTTGGATACTATAGGAATTTTGTGAAATATTATTCAAAAATTGCTTCTCCCATCACTAATATTCAAAATAAAGGGAAGGAGTTCAAATGGACTGAAAAATGTGAAGCAACATTTAATATGCTTAAAAAGAGACTTACTTCAACACCAATTCTCAAGATATCGAATCCTCAGAAAAGTTGTGGTATGTACAAATGCTTCAAAGGAAGGATTGGGAGGAGTATTGTTCTAAGGGGATGCCACTATTGCATATGAATCTTAAAAATTGAAGAAACATGAGATCAATTATGCTATGCATGACTTGGAATTAGCTACAGTTGTGCATGCCCTTAAGGTTTGGCACCACTATCTGGTAGGAAAACCTTTTGAGTTGAGATCTGACCACCAGAGTTTAAGGTATATATTCACTCAACCTTTGCTTAATGCAAGACAAAGGAGATGGGTGGAATTCTAGCTGAATATGAGTTCAATATTGAATACATCAAAGGAAAAGAAAAACCTATGAATGGACCAAGTAAAAAGGATGCAGTTATATTGTAGCCTTGACCCGAAGGCATGTAGACCTAATGGACCAAGTAAAAAGGATGCAGTTACAAGATGATTATTGCCTTCAAATTTGGGCTGACATAAAAAAAATTCCTTTGGAAAATCATGATTTTAACATGAAGAATGGTATTTTATGTTTCAAATATAGGGTAGTTGTATCTAAAATGAGTGATTTAAGAAGGAATATTATGCATGAAGCACATCGATCTCCTTATTCAGATCATCTTGAAGGGGAAAAATTGAGGGAAAATATGAAAAGACTTTATTGGCCTGGAATGAAGGACATTACCAATTATGTTACCAAATCTCTGGAATGTCAAAAGGTTAAACCTGAACATAGACATCCAGTAGGACGTTTATACCCACATGCTATACCAAAACAAAAATGGTAGGTAGTATCAATGGATTTTATTGTAGGGTTACCTAGGACAAGATTTCAACATGATGCTATTATGGTAGTCATTGATAAATTGACTAAGGTTGCTCATTTCATACCTGGTAGCATCAAGGATGATGCAAAAGTAGTGGTAGACAAATTTTCTAAAGAAATATTCAGATTACATGGATATCTAGAAATGATCATTTTAGATTGGGATTCCAGATTTACCTCAGAATTTTGGCAAACTCTACACCGTGCGGTGGGTAAAAAGTTAAATATAAGTTCTTCATACCATCCAAAAACAAATGGGCAAACTGAAAGGGTAAATCAAGTATTAGAAGATATGCTTCATATGTATTGTATGGATCAAAAGACTAAGTGGGAATATTTCTTACACTTAGTGGAATTCACATACAATAATGGTTACCATTCATCCTTAGGAATGACACCATTTGAAGCCTTGTATGGTAGAAGGTGTAGAACACATTTTTCATGGGATAATCCAGAATATAGAGTGGTCATCGGGCCAAAAACTGCCAGAGAGATGGAGGAGCAACTCATAATTGATTCAACAAAGGCTTAGAAAAGTCGTTGATCGACAAAAGAATTATGCTGACCTAAAAATATCACCTAGGGAATTCTCGTATATATGTTTTAATTTGCATAACGTGTAAATAAATAGTTTTACTTTTTCTCGAAGTCTATGTTTGACATGGTTATAGAAGCATCATTGAACATTTTTTTATTTATTTGGTCTAGTATTTATTGTTTTAAGACGTGTATAGGTAATGGTATGCCTAGGTTTATGATTTTTTTATAAACTTTATATACATACAATATTTATCAGTCGACCCTATGTCAAATTCCCTCGTCGACATCCAGTGTATTGTTGTCCTCGAATATTGTGGGAGATAAGTGGTTAATTTTTTAGCAATACACCCTTTTTCCACCAAAGAGTTTGGTATTAAAAAAAAACATGTAGGCCAAGTTTAACCAATTGAAGACATTGTTGTTTGGTCATTACGTCATACCTATTACTCCCTTGTAGTTACCTTGCAGCCTATGATTGCGATTTCAAGAGACACCATCATTAGTATAATTTTCTATCTACAAAGCATTATATTATATAATAATTTGTAACCCAAGTATTGTAGGCAATAATTGAATTAGATACATGCTCCCTAATTCACAAAATAGAGTCAAGAACACGTAGTAGGGCCTGTAGTACGTATAGACACCTGTCAAGGGATTATGAGTCCTCATCAATGGCGTATACTATGATGTTCTTACCTTTGTAAATAAGATTTCAATAAGCCAACCCTATAGCCATCCACCTTATGTACTGTGGATGTCTACCAAATCAGATTGTTTCAAGGATGACCAATCCACTAGCGACACCTTCAAATAAATATATTAAACCTTTGGGTTAGGTTTTACATACTATAGGGTGGGTTAGATCTGGTTTAACTACCTATGGTATGTCTTTTGAGCTGCCATGGTATCTCTGAAATGCTTGGTGAGCCCAGGAAGCATGTATTAACCCTACCTTTGTCCCACATGTAATATGTGGTGGGATAAAGTCCCTTTATAACCCTTAAGGTGCAACAGAGTTTATAGCCAAGCACCTAGGCACTTGGCTAAGCCTTCCTCAAATCCTCCATCCTCCCTTTGATTGCTTATTGTGTAAGTTTGACACATGGAAAAATTCCTCCTAGAAGTGTGTGTTGTTGGATATGGGTATCTGCACTATTCCATAAGGTTGCTTTATCATCAGTCATAAATGGTAGGCATCATTAAAAATATCTTTTAGATATATGGGGATAAATAACCCACATGCTCACCACAGGATCATGTGGAGATGATAATTAAGGGAAAACCTCCCCTAGCTTGACGACCATGTGGTGGTGGTCGATATCCAAGAAGGTTAGGTCATTGGTAGTTAGGCACTAGCAAAGTTTGATTAGACTTGACAAAATTTTGAATTTGATTTTTGAGTTTGACAGAATGTAAATTATTCTTTTAGATAAACACCATTTATTATATATTTCTTTATGCTAACTAATCCTAGGTTTTGAAGGGGATTGCCTTACTATTTTTTGAAAGACCTTTCCTCCTTGCAATACAACCTTTAACATTTAAGGTTTCTAGTATAACTTTTAATTTTAATAAATAGTCCTTTAATAGAAGGTGCAAGAAATAAAGGATTATATCCATTATTTAAACTTTAGAGGTAACATTATGTGAGATCAATGAATGGATCTAAGATCAACTTTGGAGGATAATTGATTTATCAATCCTATTGAAGATATTTGAGATTAAATGAATTAATCTCCCTTTTAAGTCTAAATTAGGGATTTATTGGATAGATATCTTCTTGGAAACTAAATGGTATTAAGTGGATTAGTCTTTTATTCTAGAGTGAAGGGAGATTAAGAGGGTAATCTTCCCAACTTGGTTTAATGAATGATTATTAGTGTACCTTTTGGAAAGCTAATAATAATTGGGAAATTCTCTTAGAATAAATTGTTTTGGAAATATAAGGTGGAATAAAATGAATTATCTATGATTTGGAAGGATAGACTAAATGATGTACTTAGGAATCTTGAGATGAGCAATTGTAAATTTGAGAAAAGAATGGAATAGGAAGTCCATTATTGAAGGGATTAGTAGATCCTTTCTTGAGTTCCAAATTCTTGAAGGGATTAGTAGATCCTTTCTTGAGTTCCAAATTCTTGAAGGGATTAGGAGATCCTTTCTTGAATTCAATTCTTGAGGGAACCATGGAGTTTCCCTCATATACTCTTTTAATATGTTTCCAATGAGCAATTCATAATTTTAGAAGTAGAAGATTCTTATGTGAATTATTCATGAATGATTTAGAAGAAGGAACTAATTGATTCCTTTACTTGTATTAATAGATTTGAAAATGAACTATGATAGTTCCTTGTACTATTGTAATTGAAACATTGATATTATGAAATACGAGGAAGTATTTTTAGAGGCTGGGTTTATTCCCCATGAGGGTTCCTAGGATATATGTTGTGTATTTTTATCTTGTGGTTTGCAAATGGTATTTTATACAAATGTTATTTACCTTTCCAATGAGATGTTACTTAGATGAATTATGGATGTGTACTCTAAAATACTCATGATGCAATAATTTATATGCTTGGTTTAATGAACATGCTTAGTTTTCATTAAGATGGATATATGAAGGAAATTATGCTTTGATTTAGCAAATGATTTTTTTAAAAATACTTGTGAATGCTTTAATCCATAGTTACTAAAGAAATGGATATGTTATATGGTAATTGGTATGTTTCGAGTTGGATCTCGAAGGGGTTGAAGCCCAAGGATTGCAATCCATGTTTGAGTTGGAGCTCAAACAAAGTTCTTACATTATGAGTTGTAGCTTGAATGTACATGCTGAGTTGTAGCTTGCATGTGCTTGGGTCGAAGCCCTAGAGATAAAGTATTATAATTGGTTAGCAGCAAGAGTAGATAAGCTCTATGACAAATGGAATTTAGAATATTGTATTGATGTAATTTCCGCATACAAAAAAAAATGTTAACACTCTCGGGTGTTTTTAACTAACAATTTTGGGTTGTTACTAGTCTGAGTTGAAGAATGAATAATGAAGAAGAATAAGAGATTGAAGGCAAAAGCCTTCCTACCAAATAATGTAATACAGGGATGTTGGAAGTATTACATTATTTGACCCCCTTGTAATATTAGTTTGGTAGATGATTTATATTTTATATAATGTATGTGTCAATATGATAGAAAATGCAAAGTGTTAGGATAGAGAATGAAGAGTCACATGATATGTGGCAAGACGAGAGTTTTGTATTTATGAGAGGAATATGAAAGGTTGCATCTCCTAGATGTATAAGGAGAGAAATATTTAGAGTACTAAAAAGTCATATAACATTATATATTGGAGATAAATCTCCATGCAATGTAATCAATCTAAACCATTCTTGTGATATTTAGATATTGTGTACATTTGAGTTATATTTTTGAGATATTACTATTGTTTCAATATTGAGATTCATTGTTGTTTTTGATTAATGGTTTGTTCTTGATTCTAGATAAATTTTTATGTGAATTACTCTACTTAGAAAGCTAACACATAGGTGTCTTTATAACATGGCACTAAGTGAGATTAGTGCATTTGCTAATATAATATCTAGTTTTTTTTCTAAAGCAATCTAAACTTTATTATGATAATCCATAACATATGTTATCATTTTTAGGCTTCTTTTTTTAATAAGCTATGTGTGGCTTCTATTGGGGGCCACTCCCATTACAAAAATAAAACATTACATTGATATCATTACATTTATAACAAGTTAATTAAAGCATGTCCAACTTTGTATTTCTATCGGAGATATTCTTCATTTACCATTCTATCAAAGATATTATCCATCATCCTCAAACTGCTAAGTTTCCATGATCAATTCCTTTTATATCAAATTCTTTAAAAAAATTTAAATTTCTTCAAGATGAATTTCAACATTGCAAATGGCTAAAATATTTCCTACCTAGCTTCTATATCCAAAAATATCTTGTCTATATCAACCTCACAATTTCTTAATACCTTTTTTAGGGTTCTTATTCATTCCCCTAATGTTCCAGGATATTATTTCATTGTTATTTTTTATTTTATTTGTAGGTTTTGCCCCAATTCTTGTTAACACTTGTGATATTTTCTTTTGTTTTCCCATATAAATATCCCTTTGTGTTTCTTTTTTTCTTTGTTTTTGCTTCTTGGGTCTTCCTCCTTTTTTTTTTTTTTATTCTCAACAATATTTTCATCTTCATCAATATCTTCAATCTTCTCATATTACTCATAGTAAGACTTATCATCTTTAGGTTTACCCTATTCTAAAGGATCTGAAGTGCAACGAATAACCTCAAAAGCACAATCTTTTTATATTTCCATAGAGACCCTAAAGTGCAAGGATGATATTATGTAGAAATTACCTTCTTATTCTACCCTAAAAACCCTAAATTTTTATGGATTTCCTCCAACCTCATTTCTATATTATTTTGCTCTTGAAACCTTAAAGTGCAAGGGATAACATATTCACCACTTTTACTTTTATTACCTAAAGAGGATTCTATACTACTTGAGGAAAATGAATATGATTTACCTAGAATAAACTTGACCTTTTTGTTGTCTTTATTTTGGGTTTTATCTCCACATCTTCTATTACATCTTTAATTCCTTCTAAAATTACCAATTGATATTGTCTATAGTATTTATTTACCTCTTATTTTTGAGTGGAATATCCTTAATCTGATCTAGATTTTATTATTGAATGATTTTCTTGCTTTGTCTTGAAGTTTATTTCATGGCTATAATTTTTTGTCTCTTTATTCATAGTTTTTACTTTGCAAACTCTTGCTATGTGTCCAATGTCAAAACAATTGTGGCAAAAAAATATAATATTTTCATAATCTACTTGTTGATCTCATTCACTTTATTTAGATTTAATAATAATGGATTGTGGCAAAGGTTTTGAAATATCCATAACAACACATATTCAAGTATATATAGCATGTTTTTTCTCCTTAGTTTTTTATCCTTATTTGATGAATTTCCCTAGGGTATTTCCTATAATTTTTAAAACATCCTTATTTGTAAGCTGTTATGGAAGTCCAAAAAGCCTAGCCAATACTAGAAGCTTCTTAATAGTTTATAACTCAATGGAAATTTTTTTATTCCATGGTCTCAAATAAAGTGCATATCTTCCCCTAAACCATGTATCACCAACCATTATTTAATCCCTAATTTATGAACTGGAAAATATGATGAGGAAAAAACCTTTGAGAAGAAAAGTCACAAACTAATTTGAATTCAATCCCCACTTCCACTTGAGCCAATTTTGAATCTCTAAAAATCCTGGCCATGATCTATAGAACTTACATATTAGCCCTCTACTTTTAAAAACCATTATATTATGCTCAATCATCTCATCCTTGATACTTACTTCTGGTGTACCATCTGCTACTTGGATTGAACTTGCCATGCATTCACTCTTTTTCTTATCTCTAGCTTGAGCCTTAATACTTTTAACTAGGGCATTTTGATTTCTAGCTAGGATATATTGACTTCCCATTAAGGATTTCAAAAACAAATTTCCTTCCACAATAGCTAATGGGGCTTGCTCTTGGCTTGCACTCCCTCTTGGTTTGCACTCCTTCTCTGCTCGTACTTACTCTTGCTTTGAGCTTGAACTCTCTCTTGTATCATACTTACTCTCAACTTGCACTACCTCCTAGATCACAATTGCCTATATATATTCTTTTTCTTGGTGTTCCTTTGCTTCAATTTTTTTTTGAAAATAATATTCCATGCATTCATGGTAAGGGTTTGAAGCATTGATGCACTCTGGATGAACCTACCACTCTTTTGCCATGATTGAACCTTAGCTTGCACTCCCTCTTAATTTTCACTCCATTTTGGTTTGCACTCTCTCTTGGATCACACTCTATATTACCTCAAACTCACTCCCAGCTTGCACTCCCTCTTGGCTCATAATTACGCTTGTCTCTTATTTTTCTCGATGTTCCTTGGATTCAATAATTTTTTGAAAACAATGTTCCACACATTCATGGTAAGGGTTTGAAGCATTTATGCACTCTGGATGAACCTGATGCTCTTTTTCTATGAATGAATCTTGGCTCGCACTCCCTCTTGGTTCACACTCCCTCTTTGATATTATTCACTCTTGACTTGCACACTCAATCCCAGCTTGTGCTTGTACTCGTTGTTGCACTTAATCCTGGCTTGCACTTGCACTCACTCACACTCACTTTTGGTTGCACTTACTCACACTTACTACTGTACTTAATCCCAGGTAGAGCTCACACTCGTTGATGCACTTAATATTAGTTCACACTCACACTCACTGTTGCACTTACTCATGGATCATGCTCGCACTCACTACTGCACTTACTCTTAACTTGTGCTCACACTCGCTGCTACATCATTTTTAAGCTATTAAATTGTTACCTTTCATCTTTTTGTAGAAAATACCCATAACATAAAGTTAATATAACATGTATTAGTTTACAAATTATTAATTAACTAAGCATGAGAAAATATTCATGATCTAGAATACCCCACTAGGTATTATCCTTTCTACATACACTAGAAGTAGAAAATAGAACTAAGATACACATTTTTTAAACATATAGAACAAACAAATTGATATAATAAAGAATTTGTAACTAAACATGTTGGAAATTTTGAGTCCTCTAAGTCAAAGTTTTCATTGATGTCACCTAATAGAGTTATCACTCATATCAAGGAATTCGACAAGAAATAAAGTAGTCCAAGGTTGTCACTATCATCCAAGAAAAAGCTTCAACAATGCAAAAGTGAAAGGAAAAAGGCTCCATAATATTTTAATATTATTGGGAGCACATGTTAAGTGATTGGTTCATAAAAACCCAAGATGGGTTATTGCCAAGGTTAAAAAGGAGGTTTAATAATTATTTATAAATTATTTAAACTCAAAAGGAATTTAAATTTTATAAATAATATTCGTTACACCAAGGTTGTGCATTAAGACAAGGCTCCAAGGTTTAATTAATCTAAAACCTAAGTTTGGTCTAATTTAATTTAAATATTTAAATTTAATTTTAAATTTAAATATATTATAAATTAATCAACCACGTCGATGTCAAATTAAATCGATGTGCCGACGTGATTGCATGGAAGACAAAGGCATTATATATAATGCCCCAAAAGGTATTAATGAAAATTATCCTTGCTAATTCATTTGGAGTGCATGCGAATTAAGGCTCGTGTTTAAAAGGCTTGACGATTTACGAAAAGGTTGAAGCAGGGAACGTTCGGGGTTTTGGAGAACATAGGCCAACTTGACCTAGTGGTGCATTGGCTTGGCGAGACAGAGGAGGTCCTGTGTTCAATTCACTTAAAGGTTTCATGCAAGATCAAAGCACTCGAAGCATGTTTTGATTATTTTGAAAGGCACCAGTTCGTGAAGTTGTTGATGCAGTTCTTGCTTTTTTAGGAAAGTGTGGGTGCATGGCCCAACGATGGCTTGGCCACGGTTAAGGCATTGGGAAGGAGGACATCAGGGGATCGAATCCCTTCGAGAGGAAAGGCAAGTTAATTTTTGTATTTTAATTTTTAATAGCCTTAAGGGAGAAATAAGGGTTATGCTATGCCCTAAAAAATTGAGAGATTTTTGATGGTTTTATTATTGGAAGGATAGCATATTATATATTGTTGGAAAGAATTTTTAAAGGGCTATTTTATTAACTTGCTTAGAAGGAGAAATAAGGTGTGTGTAAAGAGATATTTCTATTTTTTTAAAGGGGTTCAAAAGTGAGTTTGATTTATTCTTTTTCAAAGGGGATTGTTTCTTTCATGAGAGGACATGGTGAATTTTATTGAGTAGGAGTAATAAGGTGTTATTGGGATATTATTTTTATTTTTGTGATATTAATCAAGTTCTCTAACCTCTTTGTTATTGAAAAGGAAATATTTAAAAGTGTGTTGAGTTTGAAAAATTTTGTGGACAACTCCTTGGCATCAAAAAGGTATGGGAAATATTCTCCATTGACTTGATTGGGTGATTGATTTCTGAAAATATCATTGGAGAGAAAAGGATTGATTGTGGTTTCCTTTTCGAAAGTGGTTGGTTTAATGCATCAAGGTTTTCTGGATTGAGAGTTGTGATTAAAATTTATTTTATAAGCATTGTTGTTGAAGCCAATTGGTTATGCAAAGAACTTGAACTTGAGTTAGAAAAGAACATGAGTATCATTGTTATGTGAGATTTGTGGTTGAGAATTGTTGGAAATATTTTGAGTTGGTTGATACATGCTTGGACTAGGGTTTATGAGAAAGGGTTGTTCCTTGAGGTGATTGTTGAGTAGAGTTGATTAAGCCTAGTCAAGTGGATGCATGTGGTTGTTCAAGTTCCATGAAACAAAATATTCTATATTCTGATTGAGTTGAGGTTGAGATTTGAGAATAGAACATATTGAGTCTCTAACAATTATTTTTATGCTTCTATGAGATTGATTTGAGTTGAGATTGAGGTTTGAGAATAGAACATATTGAGTCTCTAACAATTATATTTATGCTTCTATGAGATTTATTTGAGTTGAGATTAAGCTTTGAGAATAGAACATATTGAGTCTCTAACAATTCTCTTTATGATTCTATGATATTGAACAAGTTCTGTGTGGACTTGTTAAGTTGATTTGAGGTAAGTCTTTGAGAAGGCTTGTGGACTAATTTTGTGTAAGCTTTGTGGAAGCTTGCAATGCAGATTTGAGCAAGTCCTAGAGAGGACTTGTTGAGAAGATTTGGACAAGTTCTGAGTGAGCTTGTTGAGCATATTTGGACAAGTTTTGAGTGAGCTTGTTGAGCAGATTTGGACAAGTTCTGAGTGATCTTGTTGAGAAAATTTGGACTAGTTCTGAATGAAATTATTGAGAATATTTGAGTAGGTTTTAAGTGGACTTGTTGAGCAAAATTGAGCAGGTTCTGAGTGGACCTGTTAAGCAAATTTGAGTAGGTTATGAGTGGACCTGTTGAGCAAATTTGAGTAGGTTCTGAGTGGACCTGTTGAGTAGATTTGAGCAGGTTTTGAGTGGACATTGTTGATCAGATTTGAGAAGGTTCTGAGTGAACCTATTGAAAAATATTTGGAGGTGATAGAGTATAGAGGAAATATTCTCAGTGGATAGATATCCAACAACCAGGACAATTGAAGACAAATATTCTGAGTGAGGAGTCTTCAAGTGGAGATATATCCACCATTCAGTGCAGCAGTGAGATAGAGTCTTCTAGAAGATCACTAGCCAGAGCTGAAGGGGAAAGAGTTTTGTGGAAGAGATCCATGAACTTGGGATTTAGGGTATCAAAATCTCCTTTAGATAGAGGTCCATAAATATTGTAATTGGGTAGTATTCCCAAAATATTATTTGAGAAATATTTAGAATAAATATTTTCTTTGTGGAGGTAGTCCACATTGGGTGAACCATGTTAAAATCTATGTCTCTATTGGGTGAAACATTCGTGACTATCTCAGTAATATTGATGAACTTGTACATAATATGAGAGGTCTTGGAATGAAGGTTGATGAGTCTGATGCTTGTGATAAGATCTTGAGAACTCTTCCAAAAAGGTATAGTGAAAAGTTTTCTGCTATAGAAACATCAATTGATAGTGATTATTTGACAAATAATTCTTTGCTTGGCATGCTTACTACTTTTGAGATAAGAACAAAATATCTTATTCCTCCAAAAGAAGTTGGATTCAAAGTGGACAAAAATAAAAAGGGTAAGAAGACAAAATCAAGCAGTGAGTCATCTAGTGATGAAGAAGAAAATTTTGGTAAAAGAGATAAAGGTTCCAGAAGACCTATAGATCTAATATATGTTAATTGTTTCAATTGTGGAAAGTATGGACATTATGCAACAGAGTGCAAAGAATCTAAGAGCAACAATAATAAAGAAAAATAGGATCATAGGTATAGGGAATCAAAAATACATAGGTACCAGAAGAAAATCAAGGATGGAAAAAATAGACAAGGGAAGAAGTTCTTCCAAAGGTAAAAGAGAAGCTACTATGCGGATAATGCAAGTAAGTACTCAATTTATAGTGATGCTAGTTTTTCAGATAATGATAGAGATGAAGTCCTATTTATGGTTGAAGAGAAAGAACCAGTTAAGAGAAAGACTCCAGTTATTCTCAAGTGTTTTAGATGTGGTAGATTTGGACATCTTGAAGATGATTTCAAAAGGGATGGTTATAGTTTCAGTAATGATGATTTTTAAGATGCACTTGATAAACCAAATTAAAATATTCTAATGGCATTAGAAGATGAAGTGAGTGATCCTATAGAAGACAAGCCAAAAGAAAGAAATAATATGGACAAAGGCAAACAAATAGAATATTATTCAACAGAGAATGGTTATTATCTCAAGGGAGAACTTATATATGCCCTTGACACGGTAAAAAAGGTAAGAAAGCAACACTCTAAGCTTGAAAGTCAATTTCAAGAATGTGATGAAGAAAGATTATTGCTCATAGAGGATTTAGAAAAGTCAAAGGCTAAGGCAAGCAAGTTCAAAGATAAGTTAGAAGCAAATATTCTAGAATGTGAAAATTTAACACAAGAAGTGGCACTACTAAAGAAATATTTAGAGGATTCCAAGAATTAGCTATACAAGTATGTGAACAATGCAAAGAGTGTGGATAAAATAGTCAAGATACAAAGAAGAGCAACAAAAAAGACATGTATTGGTTCTAAATAGGTTCAAAAGAAAAAGGAAGAAGATTCTACTTCAAGTCCTAAAGAAGAAGAAACTTCAGAAGAAGACAGTGTAAGTGGGAGTGAGACATCAGAGGATGAGTTGGACATCAAATAACTCAACAAATATATGAAAAATGCACAGAGAAGATATAGATGGAACAACAATCAAAATAGGAGACCAATGAGGTCGAGACAAAGAAGCTTCAATGGAATATTTTTTTCATGACACAGGTTTGGGCACATGGCTTCACAGTGTTGGACACATGAAAGACATGAATATGGAAAAGGACAACTTTTCCAAGGGTATTGCTACTCATGTAATGAGTTTGGTCACAAGGCAATGGATTGCAAAATTTATGACAAAAGAGGATATGGCTTCATTAGGATAAGTCCTAAGATAGTTGCACCTCCAAGGAATAATAACATTAAGTGTTATAAGTGCAATAATGATGGTCACACAACAAGATGATGTAGAAAAAATATTCTAGAATCAGGCATGAATAGGAACATGAATATGAACAAGAACAGAGGCCATAATAGGAATATGAACAAGGATGAGAACAGGGACATGAACAGGAATAAGGATGAGAATAGGAATAGAAATAGGAATAGGAACATGGATGAGAACAAGAACATAAACAAGAACAAAAGTGATGACAGGAATAGGGATGATGACTTGGAAAGAAACAATCAGAGGATTCAGAAAACTCAAAAAAGAAGAGATAAAGATAAAGGTAAAGAACAGTGCTTTCGGGGAGTAGAAATAATCCTACCCTAGAATTAACCACCTCATGTGGAGGTAGGGAGGGGCTAAGCTAAGAGGCTCATTCTTTGCCCTGAGCCCCAAATGTGGCACTTCTCCATTGATGTCAAAGGGGGAGAGATTTGTGTATATTGGGAAAGATATTTTATATGGGGAGAGATTTGATATTTGAGAGAGCATTGAGCTAGGGGGAGCAAAAAGAAGGTCAGGTTTCATTAAAAGGATATGGGTTGCCATCAATGACAAAGGGGGAGATTGTTGGATATTTTGAGTCCTCTAAGTCCAAGTTTTCAGTGATGTCAACTGATAGAATTATCACTCATATCAAGGAATTCAACAAGAAATAAAGTCAACCAAGGTTGTCACTATGATCCAAGAAAAAGCTTCAACAGTGCAAAAGTGAAAGAAAAAAGGCTCCATAATATTTTAATATTATTGGGAGCACAGGTTAAGTGATTGGTTCATAAAAACCCAAGATGGGTTATTGCCAAGGTTAAAAATGAGGTTTAATAATTATTTATAAATTATTTAAATTCACAAGGAATTTAAATTTTATAAATAATATTCGTTACACCAAGGTTGTGCATTAAGACAAGGCTCCAAGGTTTAATTAATCTAAAACCTAAGGTTGGTCTAATTTAATTTATAATATTTAAATTTAAATATATTATAAATTAATCAACCATGCCAACGTCGAATTAAATTGATGTGCTGACGTGATTGCATGGAAGACAAAGGCATTATATATAATGCCCCAAAAGGCATTAATGAAAATTATCCTTGCTAATTTGTTTGGAGTGCATGCGAATTAAGGCTCATGTTTAAAAGGCTTGATGATTTACGAAAGGTTGAAGCAGGGAACATTTAGGATTTTGGAGCACATAGGCCAGCTTGGCCTAGCGGTGCATTGGCTTGGTGATACAGAGGAGGTCCTGCGTTCGATTCGCTTGAAGGTTGCTTGCAAGGTCAAAGTGCATGAAGCACATTTTGATTATTTTGAAAGGCACCAGTTCATGAAGTTGTTGATGCAGTTCATGCATTTTTAGGCAAGTGTGGGTGCGTGGCCCAATGATAGCTTGGCCACGGTTAAGGCATTGGGAAGGAGGACGTCGGGGGATCGAATCCCTCTGAGAGGAAAGGCAAGTTAATTTTTGTATTTTAATTTTTAATAGCCTTAAGGGAGAAATAAGGGTTATGCTATGCCCTAGAAAATTGAGAGATTTTTGATGGTTTTATTTTTGGAAGGGTAGCATATTATATATCGTTGGAAAGCATTTTTCAAGGGCTATTTTATTAAATTGCTTAGAAGGAGAAATAAGGTGTGTGTAAATATATATTTCTATTTTTGTAAAGGGGTTCAAAAGTGAGTTTGATTTATTCTTTTTCAAAGGGGATTATTTCTTTCATGAGAGGACATGGTGAATTTTTTTGAGTAGGAGTAATAAGGTGTTATTGGGATATTATTTTTATTGTTGTGATATTACTAGATTTCTCTAATCTCTTTGTTATTGAAAAGGAAATATTTTAAATTGTGTTGAGTTTGACATATTTTGTGGACAACTCCTTGGCATCAAAAAGGTATGGGCAATATTCTCCATTGACTTGATTGGGTGATTTATTTATGAAAATATCATTGGAGAGAAAATGATTGATTGTGGTTTCCATTTTAAAAGTGGTTGGTTTAATGCATCAAGGTTTTCTGGATTGAGAGTTGTGATTAAATTTTTTTTTATAAGCATTGTTGTTGAAGCCAATTGGTTATGCAAAGAACTTGAACTTGAGTTAGAAAAGAACATGAGTATCATTGTTATGTGAGATCTATGGTTGAGCATTGTTGGAAACATTTTGAGTTGGTTGATACATGATTGAACTAGGGTTTGTGAGAAAGGGTTGTTCCTTGAGGTGATTGGTTGAGTAGAGTTGATTAATCCTAGTCAAGTGGATGCATGTGGTTGTTCAAGTTCCATGAAACAAACTATTCTATATTTTGATTGAGTTGAGATTGAGCTTTGATAATAGAATATATTGAGTCTCTAATAATTCTCTTTATGCTTCTATGATATTGATTTGATTTGAGATTGATCTTTGAGAATAGAACATATTGAGTCTCTAAAAATTCTCTTTATGCTTCTATGAGATTGATTTGAGTTGAGATTGAGCTTTGAGAATAGAACATATTGAGTCTCTAACAATTCTCTTTATGCTTCTATGATATTGATTTGAGTTGAGATTGAGCTTTGAGAATAGAATATATTGAGTCTCTAACAATTCTCTTTATGCTTCTATGAGATTGATTTGAGTTGAGATTGAGTTTTGAGAATAGAACATATTGAGTCTCTAACAATTCTCTTTATGCTTCAATGAGATTGAACAAGTTTTGTGTTGACTTGTTAAGATGATTTGAGGCAAGTCTTTGAGAAGGCTTGTGGATTGATTTTGTGTAAGCTTTATGGAAGCTTGCAATATATATTTGAGCAAGTCCTAGAGAGGACTTGTTGAGCATATTTAGACAAGTTCTGAGTGAGCTTGTTGAGTATATTTGGACAAGTTTTGAGTGAGCTTGTTGAGCAGATTTGGAAAAGTTTTGAGTGAGCTTGTTGAGCAGATTTGGACAAGTTTTGAGTGAACTTGTTGAGTAGATTTGAGCAGGTTCTAAGTGGACTTGTTGAGCAGATTTGAGCAGGTTATTAGTGGACTTGTTAAGCAGATTTGAGCAGGTTCTGAGTGGACCTGTTGAGCATATTTAAGGAGATTCTGAGTGGACCTGTTGAGCATATTTGAGCAAGTTCTGAGTGGACTTGTTGAGCATATTTGAGAAGGTTCTGAGTGAACCTATTGATAGAGATTTGGAGGTGACATAGTATAGAGGATAGAGTCTCAGTGGATAGAGATCTGAAAACCAGGAGAATTAAAGATAGATCTTCTGAGTGAGGATTATTCAAGTGGAGAGAGATCCACCAGTCAATGCAGCAGAGAGACAAAGTCTTCTAGAAGATCACTAGCTGGATCTAAAGGGGAAAGAGTTCTCCTATAGAAGAGATCCACGAACTTGAGATTTAGGGGATCAACATATTATTTGGATAGAGGTTCATAAACATTGTAATTGGGAAGGATTCCCAAAATATTATTTGAGAATTATTTAGAAGAAATATTTTCTCTGTGGAGGTAGCCCACATTGGGTGAACCATGTTAAAATCTGTGTCTCTATTGTGTATGGTATTTTGTGCATTGCTTTGATTACTGCTATTGATATTGCTATCTATACACTGCATAATATTGATTTGAAAATAAAAGTAAAAAGTGGTCTTATACTATTCACCCCCCTCTCAGTATAAGCTTGTTTTCTTCAAAACACACATAAGAAACTTAGAGAATAGTTTTACATTTTACAATGCATAATGGAATCCTAAAGTGGACAACCATGTCCTTGTCAATTGTTGGTTATAGCATACTACTTTTCCATTTTCCATGCATGATGTAACTAAATATACTTCACACAACATCCCTTTCTCTAAGTTGGGTATACCCAAGGGTTTTCACTCCTCAACTTAAAAATGAAATGTAATCTTAAAATATTCACATCCATGGCCATTGAAATTAGATAAGATAATATAAATATATGAAGTCACTTATAACACGATCTCTCTATGATGACTAGGTGGATTACTATGGCCATACACTACTTGAACCTCATATCATATACCATGAGGGAGAAATATAAATAAACTATTGAAGGTTTTAAGCCTTGGTAAGTTATTCATCCACTTTTTGTCAAATCCTATAAATGTAGAGGGGATCCCTCTAGATTTTTTTAAGACCTATAATAAGCAAACAATGAATTTTCCCATCACAAAAAAAAAATATTAGTAAGGGATCTATCTCTTCTTATCAAATTTTTAGTTGATCCTTCTAAATTTAAAGGGACTTGCTACTCTAATTTAGCTAGGTCATTCTAAAACAACAAAATAAATAGTGAATTTATATATTAAAACATAAAACGATGGCAAGGGATCCACACCACTTTTCATAATTTTATCCCACATTTCTAAATTTAGAAGGACTTCGTCCTCTATATTTAGCTAGGTCTTATCATGACAAACAAACAATGATTTGTCCCATCACAACATAAACCCTCATTTACTTAACTAATTAATTTTAATATATAACCATATTGATTAGCATAAGCATAAAGCAAAATATATTTACTCACCCCATTAATTGATCTATTTCAATTTATAGCAAGTCATTTGGGAGCATGAAAACTTAATGTCAAGGAAGAACGATTAAGTGAGGTTGACCCTGTAAGCATCCAAAACAAGGCAACATTGTATTTTGGCCATAAATCCTTCAAATTAAGTCATACTAAATGAAACTTTTGAGATTGGTTCTTGACATGAAGAAGAGTAGTTAAAAATGATCTCAGCTCAAAACACATCGTATAACCCTCCAAAAATAGGAAATAACCATCACAACTAGTGAGAACAAATTTTGTCATAAATCAACCATATCAAAGTCCAAGTTAAATTATTATTTTTGCAAGTGAAAGAGGACTTAGAGGGTTATCATGTAAATTTTTTAAGTCAAAATATGTCTATTTTGGCATTCAAATTTGGTAAAAATCAATATGTTGTATGGTCTTATTTTCTTACTCTTGAGAGCTCCAAATAAAACAAAAATTTAAAAGAAGGTCATTTATATATATTTGAATCAATTATATGGGATTGAAATGGCCCCACCCATATTACATCATGACCATATGGTGGTATTACATCAATCTTGACAATTATGTGTAGATACCTAAAAAATGTCACATTTACAATGGTTGATATTAATATTTAATAATGTGTAAAATTATTTTACCTAGTATATTGTAACCTTATAAATGATTTAATATTGACTATTCTATCCCATTTGACCCACTTAAACCCCTTCCTATGCTTAACCATGATCATCATGAGACTACTCTGCTATTTTTAACTCTGGTTCATATTAAATTTGGTTGGCATTTATTTTCCCTATTGCCTCCATATTTTAAGCACATTAATGCACATGTGTGAGGATTACCTCCACCCAAGCACATTGATTAAGCATTTTTTTTTGTGGGTGAGGAATATCTCCACAAAAAGAGCATTAGTGAGGCATGTTATGACACGTCATAATGTGTCATAGGGTGTCATAGCCCAAATAGAGAAAGTTGCACATTTGTCCACCCAAGTGGGAAATCCATAAGATTCCTCTCTTACACACCCATGCCACTTGTCACCCAATCTCTTCCATACTCATCACCCTCCTCCATCCATGGGAGACTTTATAAATAGGTCTCCATTTTCATGTTCATGTGTGCACAAGAATCATATCAAAGCTTTGCTCAAATTTTATTTGATTTGTTGTATACGTGTTTTGACATTGTGATTGCAGGTATACCATTCAAATAACTCAAAGGATTAAATAATGGAGACTCTTGATAGTGTTTTATAATGATTTTTTTCAGCCACACCCACATTTTACATCCAGTAGTGCATCAAATCTGCATCAAAGGCTCCAAAACACGTCCATGAAAGGTAGAATCTAGCCAGACCCACCCTCATTGTTTTGGGCATAACTTCCTCATATGATATTGGATTACCCTAAATGAGGGAAGATTATTGACATCATAAATGATGTCTCCACCAGATTTCACTCTATTATGAGTAGCAAAAATCCAACTATCAACCATATAAAAACCTATAGTCAAGATCCATAATTTCAGTCACAAATTGCCTGACTTGTTTTGTGTGCAGATTGCAGGTTCGAGATCCAATCAATACCAAATTTGGAGGGAATATTTTTGACATCATGAAGGATATATAAACTAAATTTAAAACTATTATAACTAATGGATATCCAAATTTTAATCTTCTAAAAACCTATAGTTTGTGTCCATATTTTGTCAAAATTTCCTTGACTTATTTTGTATGCAGTTTGTAGGTCTATGCTCTAATTGATGCCAAATTTGGAGGTAATATTATTGAATTCTAGAGTAATTTTTTCACAAATTTTCAACTCATTTGGAGTAGTATAAAAAAATCTATAGTTGGTTTTTATAAGCTATTGTATTCATTTTTCATGATTTAGGGCCTTATCTTGAAAGGCCTTGCATACACTATTGATGTTATCATTGTGAGATTATGTGCAGGTATTGGATACACATGGAATATTGAGAGGTCAAGAAATACATATAATAAATCCTCCCACAACCTGATGTACGCTCGAGGAGATAACTTGCCACACCATGAATTTCACTTGTAAAAGGAAACCCTCCATTTTGGGAGGACAATTGTAATTGAAAGGGCTTATTTGTAAAAGGATTGAGTTTTACCAATATTAATATAAATTGCAAATATTTTTTCAATATAATTTATCTATTGTTTTCAATTTTTATGGTATATTTCCCTTTTCACACATTATGCATGTATTGTTTGGCAAGATTTAAACCTTGGTCTCCTCCTTGAAAGTTGAGGAATCTAACTAATTGAGCTAATGTCGTTTCATATCCTTGGTTTATGGTGTGAAAGTCCTTGATCCCAAACATTATCCTAAATCCCTTAGGTAAATGAAGGTCATTTATATTATTGAACACCTTCCTACTATTGTTTAGCTCAAAATTCATCTATTCAAAAGTCCAAAAAAAATCCAACCAAAAAGTTGGTAGGGGGTAGACTAGTTTTGCATGTGCAATGTGGCCTAAAATTGATGTGGTCAAGTTTTAAGAGGAATACTTAAATGGAAAGGTATGAAACATCATATCAAAGTATTATTTTAACTTTGAAGGACATTAATAATCAATAAAAATTAGTTACACATCCAAATTTAAAAGAAAAAAAGGTAAAATGAGATCTATTTTGAAATAGGTGTAAGGCATTTCCAAAAAGAAGAAAAGGAATCTAGAGAGTTGGAAATAGGTGGAAGTCAAGGAATAATAAGAAAAGGAATCTAGAGATTTGAAAATAGGTGGAAGTCAAGGAATAATAAAAGGAATCTAGAGAGTTGGAAATATGTGTAAGGCATTTCCAAAAATGATAGAAAAAGATACTATTGAGAGACACAATGTGAAGCTTCAAGCAAGGGCATGGTGGATGTGATGGCCAAGTTGATGGTGATAAACCTTGTTATCTCTCTATTTTGTATGGAATAAGAATATTGAATGATTATTTTATGGGTTTTTTTTTTGAAATGGTTTTTCACATTTATTAACTCTATTATTTTCCATTGTGTATGTGTTATTTGTAAGCATTTCAATAGTTTTATTTGTATTTTATTCATTATAGGTAATGTTAGCAAGTCTATATGCTTTCAATATTTGGAAACAAGCTAATTTGAGCTAGTAATGGATCATAGTTTGATATAATGATTAAATATTAGTTCTTTTGTAGCTTTCTAGCTTTATGAACATTGTATAAGTATTTTTATGGATTCGGTAGCTGCCACAATGATCTAGGTAGGGTGTCCATATTTATAGTTACCATGATATTTTGTGTTGTCTTCCCCAAAATCTGCCACACAGTACTCTGTGCAGTCCACCCCTATAACCACCATGTCATGTTTATTTTAAACCTTTTATGCCACTGAAAGCACCAGGAAAGGGACAAGCATTCAATCCAACGAGGCCTAATATTTGAACCCTAGGTGTTCGTACTTCTTATGGGGTTTTTCCACACCAATTGATCTACAAATTTCCATAATATTACAAGAGTATTTTTGGTATGGAAGAGCAAATTTGAGACAAATTTGTGGATTTTACTAATGACTAGTGACTAGTTTCATTGGATCCTAAGTGAAACTAAACTAGATATCACTAAAATACCTTGAAAAGTATGGATCAATAATGGTATATTTATATAATATTCCCTTCAATGTACTAATTCTTCTTCCTTCCTATAGTTATCTCTCCTATTCCCCAAAATTTTAAGAATGAGCTCACCCTTTTTTCTTTTTAACTCTTGTATGAATTCATCATAAATATAAGAGAATGCCTTCCAATAGTGTATTGACATGTGTCCTTTAGTGCTTTATTTAGAAAGGGGAGAGGAAACTCATTCATCCCTAAAACCCTCATCTTAATTTAATTAAAATAAACTTTATTAATTGATATTTTATTAATAACTAGACCATGGTCATAATTGATTAATATCATCATATAATTATACATCCCTATGCCAAATATTAAGTGAAATAAAAAGGGTTTAAGCATGTCAATAATATGGAACTTTTATAACTAACTGTAAAGTTTAACATGATATGAATACATATTATACATTCTAGTTTATATATATATATATATATATATATATATATATATATATATATAATAAGCTATGTGTGGCTTCTATTGGGGGCCACTCTTATTTTTTAATAAGTTATATGTGGCTTCTATTGGGGGCCACTCCCACCAAAATACCAAAATATTACATTTGCTACAACATACCTTTTATCACAGTTTTTCATTTCTTTTTCTTTTAAATATATTCTTCAACTTCCTCAAAGTGCCATGTTTCCATAATCAACTCCTTGACATCATTTTGACAAAGATATAAAATCTCACTTGGCCAGTTGTATTCTAAAATTTGAATTTCATTAGGATGAAGATCAACACCATAATTCACTAATTTATGTGCTACTTGATTTCCTTCTCTATAAATATGCTCACACTACCAGGAGATTAACTCTAGTAATAGATGATGAACATCAATAGTAATTTTATTTTTTATTCAGTCTCCACATCCATTTTTTTAATAGCATTGATGATAATTTGGGAGTCCCCCTCAATTGAAATATATTTTCATCTTTTTCTATTGCAATTTTAATCCTTGTAAGAAGTGCCCTAGCCTCTAGATAGTTGTTAGTTGAAGTTCCATATAATTTTGAATAAGTGAGAAGAATTTTGCCTTCACTATTTCTCAAAGCACCACTTCCACCATATTTTCCTAGATTTCCTTTAGAAGTACCATCAAAATTAATTTTGCTAAACTCAATTTCTAGACATTTCCATTTTACCATAGATTGAAGTAGATCCTTTATTTTAATTCTGTTGTTGCAGATGACTCTTCCATGTATGTTTAAATCCCATAGTGAAGTTATTAGTACCTCTTTTTATACAATTGAGACTTCCCATGATGAGCACCATATTTGTAAATATTCTGTGAGAGAGGCAATAATATGGTTTCAAACTTGGGCATGATTTGAGATTTATTTTTAAATTTTTTGTTATTTATTTTGAGTGATAAATTCCAACAAATAATGGCAGGGCAATCCTCCAAAGAGTACATAAGGATTTTAGCTTTGAAATCCTTTATCCAACACTTTATCAACTCTTTCGATGTTGATGGAGCTACCCAATATAATTTCACATTTTTTTAAAAATAATCCCAAATGGTGTAAGAAAATGGACAATGAAGAAGTAAATAGTCTAATGTTTCTAAATCCTTCTCACACAAGGCACATATGAAGGTTCCATAATATCCTCTTCTTTGTAGATTCTCTCCTATAAGAATCTTACTTTGAACTACTAACCAAATAAATATTTAGGCCTTAGGGAGAGCCTCTAATGACCAAATATTCTTCTAAGGAAAATCTTTGGGAGAAGGAAATTTTGATTGTTCTAAATCCTCATATCTTAAATTCATTGAGTTTACACAGGTTCTTATGAGGGGTTCCAACCCCCTCATACTGAGTAGGGTTTGAACCTTGGACCTCTCAAAGAGTAGTAAAATCCCTTACCACTGCAGTAAGCTTGCATCTTGTTGGGAGCCACTCTTATTAAAATAATAAAACATTATACTATTCTTTTTTTTGGGTAAGTTAATTATATTAATTTAAAAATGACATTTGAAAGGCGCCCTATCACCTTTTACAAAAATGAACTCAGAGGAATAAGAGGAGGAAAAGAGAAACACAAAGAACAGAGCAAAGCTCATCAAAACTGAAAGGCCTGAAGCCATTACACTCAAAAAGCAACCTGAAGGATTACCAACGACCCTTTAGCACAAAGAAACAAAAAGGAACAGCACCAAAAGGCAAAAAGGAGGATACAAGCAAGAACAAACCCAGCAGAATGCCACAAAACCAAAGGAAATGGAGAACAACCCAAAAAAATGAACGAGACCAGCAAAAAATACCATCAAGGAAGAGCGTCAGGCTGTAGAAAAGTGTGGACATCAATATTCAAAACATTGTCCTTCGTTGCATCTTTCTATACATCTTTATTTGCATTCTTAGAGGCCTATTTCACCTTTGTAATACACTTATCAAGGCTCACGGGGTTAAAATCATTAAAACTCATGCAAAAAAACACCTTGGAATGATGGGAATGAGTGGTTACTTGAAAAAGTTTACGGATCTTGAAAAAGGTAATATTGAAATAGGAAATAGAGCCTATGGGTGCGTGGATCCACATTTGTCCTTTTTAAGAATGTCATCCACCTCAGCAGGTAGACTATTTGTCCATGTTAATAGTCCTTGGGCATGAACCCCAATGTTAGCTAGCTTATCAGCAATAGTATTGGCCTCTCTGTACGCATGTTGGAGTTTGCCACTTAAGAATTTGCTTGCAATATTCAATAATTGATCTGATCCTCCAGCTAATAGGCTTAGAAGAATTCAAGTAGTTATTTATATTTAAGGAATCTCCTTCCACAATGATGTTTCCAGGGATAGTTTTGATAAATTGAAGACCCCTCCAAACAGATTTGGCCTCAACAATATAGTTGGTGATAATACCAAGAGGTTCAACATAGGCAAAAATAGGATTTCCTAGATGATCCCTTAGGATTTTGCCAATCCCTCCTAACCTAGGATTTCCTTTTGCCGCACCATAAAAATTGAGTTTAACCCAACCATTAGGAGGAGGAATCCATTTAACATTACTTCTAGAATTGGGAATATCACCACTTTTGGGGTCATCAAGATTGATGTTACAGGAATTTAAGATATCTTTCTCAAAATGAGGACAATGATGTGGATTAAAAGGCATATTTGGAGCATTTTCTATGGAAAAAAGGATGATTTTATTGGCAATGTATTGATGTTGGATAGTTTTTTTATCGAGAACTCTACGATTATGTTCAATCCAGATTTGCCATAAGAAATGTTGAAGGCTAAACTTGCACAATCCTTTAAGCACAAGATTTATGAAAGGATTAGGCCATTGGTAAAATAGGTCAACAATTGATGGAGGATTGGCCCAAACCAAGTGAAAAAATTGAAGAGGTTTATTAATGACCTTTCTGGAAAAAGGACAGAAAATAAAAAGGTGGGAAGTGGACTCCCAATCAGACAAGAACATATGGAACATTATATTATTCTAATTACATTGATATCAAAATAATTTAACCATATCATACTTGTCTTTTTTATCAAATATATTATTATTTTTCCTTTCTATTAAAAATATTTCTCATATCGGTTTAAAAAATTTTATTTATCTAGTGATTAAAGGTTTAAGATGGGTAGTGGGAACTGGAGAAAACATTTCTATTTGGATGGATACTTGGTGTGATAAAAAACCACTCAATCTAGATCCAATTTTGAAACCTTGGATGAGATTAATTCAAGACAAATATGGTGATAGGGTTTCAAATATTTTGTACAAGGATCAAGAAGGAAGATACAAATGGAAAGAAGATTTTTTTATGAGTATACAAGACATTGATGCTAGGAGGCAGTTGAGTAGAAAGATAACAACGATGACTATTCCAAGGGGAGCCAAGGATAAATTTATTTGGTAGTTGAATAGCTCAAGAGAATACACAACAAGAAGTAAATATAATGTAATGCACCAACAAAATAGGAATATCACAAGAATATGGAGAGATATTTGGGACAACCTAAGCATTCCTAAAGTCAAATTGTTCATTTGGATGGTAGGTCATAGAAGAATTTTATCTTGGGATAACCTTATGAAAAGGGGTTTTCATGGCCCCTCACAATGTGTTATTTGTAAAAAGGAGGAGAGTATAGACCATATCTTGGAATATTTATCAATAGTTTTGAAACTATGGCAATGGATTCTTAGTATGTTTGGTAAATGCATGGTGATGAATGGCAGAATTGAAGAATGGTTACAAAAATGCCAAAACACTTTAAAAAATGAGACTTTACAAAAAATCTGGGATATATCAAAAGATACAATACTTTGGACTATATCACTAGAAATGAATAGAAGAATATTTAAAGGAAATGAAAGTAGTTTAGAGGTAATGAAAATGAATATTTGATTACCCATAGAGGAGTCTAATCCAAGCCTATCAACTCACCCAATCCCTAATCTAAAAGCAGAGAGCCTTGATAGATGGAGTTAAGTCATCAAATGAAATTATTTTTTTTTTGGTAAGTAAGAGAATATTATAATTAACACCGGGTAAGAAAATAGAGGGATTTTAATTGAGGATCATGAAGTTAAATTCCATTTTTCATGGTTAGAGGAAGTAGTAAGTTTATTTTAAGCTGATAAGAAAATGTTGACTACCTGAATAAAATAATGATTAAGAGTTACTTTAATGCTTATGTTATTGATAACAACCTATCAATTACCTAATACCTATTTTTTAGGGGTCTTATTCATGCCCCTAATATTCCAAGATATCATTTTTATCATCATTTTTTATTTGTGGTTTTGGCCCCACTTCTTGTTAACACTTGAGATATTTGCTTTTGTTTTCCTATATCAATATCCCTCTAAGTTTTTTACCTTTTCTTTGCTTCTTGGGTCTTCCTCTCTTTCTTCAAAATTTTCACCTTGTTCATAGTGAGATTTATCATCTATTGGTTTGTCTTGTTTTAGAGGATTTGAAGTGCAAGAAATAACCTCAAAAGCACTTTCTTCTTTATGTTTCCTTGGAAATCCTAAAGTGCAAAGGTGCTCCTCTATAGAAATTACCTCCTTTGTTGCCCTAAAAACCCTAAATGCTATGAATTTCCTCCATTCTTATTTCCTTATTATGTTGCTCTCAAAAATCTAAAGTGCAAGGGATAACCTCTATACTACTTTCATTTCTATTGCTAGGAGAGGAATCTATACAACTTGACAAAAATAAAGACAATTTACTTTAAATAAGCTTAAACTCTTATGTCATATTTACTTTAAAATATTACTCCACATATTCCTATGCACTTTAATTCATTCCAAATTTGAACTTGTACATTGTACTTTCTCATCTTTTGTATCCTTGTTTGTTTTTATGTCTTTGGCTCTTCATTTGGAGTGGAATCTCCTTGATCTAGTCCACCTTCCATTATAGCTTATTTTCCTTGTTTCATCTTGAAGTTTGTTTCTTGATCATTTTTTAAATTTTTTTCTTCATCATTTTTACTTTGCAATCTCTTGCCTTATGTCTAGTCTCATAACAATTATGGCATTAAAATACAATGTTTTTATAATCTACTTGTTGATCTCATTCTCTTGGTTTAAATTTAACCTTAATAGATCATGGTAGAGGAATTGAAATATCCATAACAACACATATATGAGTACATATAGCATGCTTTAACTCAGTAGTTAGTCCCTCCTTGATGAATTCTCCTAGGATATTTCCAATATTATTTAAAACATCCTTATTGAAAAGTTGATATAGAAGCCCAAAAACCTAACCCACACTAGAAGCTTTTTAATAATTTATGTCTGAACAAAAAAATTATCACTCCATGGAATTAATTAAAGGGAATACCTCATTATAAAGGATGGTCCACCACCTATTATTTTATCTCTAATTTCCAAACTACAAAAGATGACGAGGAAAATACATTTAGGAAAAAAAGTCATAGTGTAATTTGGTGATGAGTGTCAAAGTGTTACAGTATGTGGATTTGGTTTCCTTATATATTCTTTACAAATGAATGGATATGAAAGATTTTTAATTATTGTTTCATCTTAATATTTTTATTTATGCATCACAATGATTAATTATTATAAAAGTTATTTATGCATGTATTTTACACAAATTGTGTGTGAGATGTTGTGTTGTTAGGCAAATATGTGTATGAGGTTGAGCAGAGGCTATGGATGATGAACCAAGAAGCAAGTATACATAGATTAGTTGAACATATGGTACACTTGTGGGATATGTGGACAAGTGCTACAAAAATGTGCTACGAAAAGTGCTATAGAAAGGTGCTACTGAAAGTGTCTACCAAAAGGCGCTATCGAAAGAGTAAAGTTAGAATTGATCAAACCATGTTGCCACGTCACATCTAGCAGAAGCATATTATACATAGTCAGCCATTTGAATGTCAATTTTGGTGACATATTTGGTATTTTGATTATTATTATATAAAAAACTGTAAATTTGTTATTAAAGTTGAAAAGGATCAAAGTTGTTAAATTATTTTGCCAACTTATTTTATCTTTCCTTGAGATTAGGACAAATAGGCTATTATTTTTATTCCTTAAATTAAATAGTTGTTAAAGTGGTTGCCACTTGGGCTTGCATTGATAAGTCCAAAGTCTAGTTTATTGTGAAATTATATTTGTTTAGAAAATTTGTTAGTACATAGGTTAGGATTTAGATTTGTTGGTTAGAAAGAGATAAAGAGCATTACGCAAGACTTCATTGAGAATAATTGTATAAATTACAGTGAAGAGGCCTTTGAAAAGGTCCTCAGAACAAGAAGTTGAAGAAGTCACTCTTATAAAAATTCTCTCGTAGTATTTTGAGGAAGATTACTTTGTTTGGCAGTGTACATGATTAGATTTCAGCAATAAAATAGTGTTTTCTTCCCATATCTTTTGCAATGTTGTTTTGTCTTTCGCAATGATTTATTTTCTTCTATAGAATCTTTATTTTTCTTGCATAAATGAATAGTTAAGATGTTAGAATATGTTAAATGAAATAGTAGTTACTAAGTTAAATTAGTGTAGAGGATAAGAGAAATATACTATCCTTTCTAAAGGCAAGGCCCACTTCAATAAGACCGGTCCCTACTCTCTCACTCTTGCAATAGAATTATATTAGTTAGTATAAAATAGAATTAATATAAATTAAATTGCATTATTTATTTCAAAATTAAAATAGTCAAAATATCATTAGTTGCACGCGGATACACATTCATTAGGATCAATTTCATATTAAAAAGAATTACATTTAAAACATTTTATCTTTTCTGTAACATGTTCTTAAGAAATTGAATTATGTAAGCCGGTTAATGTCATGGAATATCTATATTAGATATTTGTTCTTTAAATTGATTAATATCTATATTGATAAATTAAATGATTAGCTATTCAAGCTAGATATTTTTGGTGCCATTTATGGAGGGTGGCACAAGTAGTGATCAATGCACGTATAGAGTTACGTGTGGAGGGTGGTGCAATTAGTGATTAATGCACACACACACCAAACATCATTTACCTTAGGTGGACCAGGTTCTATTTTCTTAAATCAGCTTTTATTGCTTTCCTAGAGTTTAGCCTTTATTTTCTAGTCATTTATTTTCCAGTCATTTATTTTCCAACATTTACTTTTCAGCAATTTCCCTTTTCAACAATTTTCTTTTCAGCAATTTATTTTTCAAGCAATTTATTTTCTTGCATAGTGTGGTTGTTGCTAGTTTAAATATAAGACTCTTTGGCTTGTAGAAACACAAGGTAGTATAGGAAGTAGGTGTGATTGAGTGACACAACCACAATGAAAACATCCCTTAGAAGTAAAATGGTAACAACAACATTTTATTTTTCTTATTATGCTAAAATCAACTAGCCAATCTTTATGAAGCATGGTTTTCATGGCCCTTTTAGATGTGAAATGTGTGAAGAGAATGTAGAAACTCTCAACCATCTTTTTATTGAGTGTACTTTAGCCTTTGAGCTATGGAGGAGAATGGCGACTTTACTTGGCTTACAGTGGTCCAATATTTTTACTTTTGAACAAATTTGGAGGGATTGGCCTAATCAAGAGGGTGTTGATCATTTTATTAGGCAATTATTTTGGATGGGTTCCACCATTCTTCTTTGGAATATTTGGAATGAAAGGAACAGTTGAATTTTTAATCAAGATAGGAAGGATATTCACTATATTTGGTAAAATACCATAGCCAACTTAGTTAAATCAGTCCATAAACTCCTTAATCACCCCTAAAACTCCCACCAAATATGGGATCAAGTGATGCAAATATTGAATATTAAATCTTCTAAGGGAAACCAACTTAAATGGAATGTGAGTACTAGTAATATGGATAGGACAAGAAATTAGCAACCTCCTCCTAAGGATTTTGGAAAAGTCAATACTGATGGAGCCTCTAAAGGGAACTCTAGAAAAGCCAGTGTGGGAGGAATTGGTAGACTTTCAGATGGCTCCCTAGTTTTTACTTTTTCTAAGAATTTGGTTATTCTTTCCAATAACCTTGTTGAGGGGTATGGTATCCTCAGAGGCCTTCAGGAGGCTACTAAGGTTGGATGGGAAAGGGTGTTAGTTGAGTCTGACTCTCAACTTATGATTAATCTCTTGAAGACTCCTTCTAAGAATCATAAGATGGATTGGAGAATAAAAAGAATTATTGAGAAGATTCAATTAATCCAGATGGGATTTTTGAAAGTTGATTACGATCATGTGGTCAGAGATCAAAACAAGAGTGTTGATGCTTTAGCTAATTGGGCTTTGGATAAAGGTGATCTTACTTGTTATGGCCACCCTCCTATATGGTGGGCTTCTCAAATTAGGGAAGCTCTTCTTTCTATCATTTCTTTGGATGGCTCCAGTTCTGAAGGTACCTAGTTACTTCTTGCTTTTTTTTGTTTTGCTTCTCTTTGGTTCATTCAGTTTTTTTTAGTTCCCTAGCTCATTCTATTCTTTATTTTGTTTCCTCTATTGATTCTTTCCTTATTTGTATTCTGGTCTAGATAGGTCATTGTTATGTTCAATTTTTTTTTTTTTTTTTTTTCGTTTAGTTTTTTAAGGTGGGTGGGTTCTTTTGTTTTGTTTTGTTATTGTGTTCTTTGTGTTATTTTTTGTTGTTCATGTGTTTTTGTTGTTTTGTGTTTTTTTTTTATGTTTTTTGTTATTGTTCTTGTGTTTTTTTGTTCTTGTTCTTGGGTTTCCCTTTGTTTGTGTTAATTCGTGTTTTTATGTGTGAGTGTTTTCTATGTTTTTTGTTTTTCTTTATTGTCTATTGTTGGTTGTTTTTTATTTTATTTTAATTTTTAGGTTTTGGTTGTGTTTATTTTTCATGTTTTTTTTTGGGTTATTTCTTTGTAGTGTTCTGTTGTTTTTGTCTTGTTTGTGTTTTGTTATGTGGTTCTTGTGTTTTTCTATGTGGTTTGTGTTGTGTTTTATTTTATATTATTGTGCGTGTTTGGTTGTGCTTTTGTTTTTGATACACTCAAGGAGCATGTTTTTTATTTTATTTTATTATTTTTGTTGTTTTTTACTTATTTTTAAATTGGTTTTGTGTGTTTGTTTGCTCCTTGAGTATGTCAAAGGTGGTAGGCCAGGTCCGAGTCCTGGGCATTTTTGGTGGAATGGATACCCCTGCTTTCTTGGGTCTTACCCGAAAGTGGCATCCCTTTTGGGATGTTTTCCACAAATAAAAAAAAATCAACTAGCCAATTCATATTGGTTTCAGTACAGTCAAAAATATTTTAAAATAAAGAAAACAAAAATAAAAATAGAACCAAAACAAGAGAATATATATCTATATAAATAGAGAAGTAAAAGTTGCTAGATGGTGGAAAATTGTCTTAATCAGTTTGTGATTGACCTTAGAAACATTACCGATAGAACAAGAAGTTAACCTTCTTTTCAAAAAAGATACCAAACATCTGGGGAAGAGTGGGAACACCTGTGCAAACATCTTGATATCATAAAATATAAATCAAATGAATTGGGTAAAATCTAGAGAGTAAACATAGCTAAAATTCTAGGGCCATATTTTCACTCACCCTACCTTGACCTTATAAGGAGTTGTGAGTGGTGGCTAGGGGATAGGAGAGCAACAATAAATTTGGTCACCTACCCATGGGACCAGTATTTTGAGGATTCCCTTACCATTCACAGTTTCCTAGAAAAAATAGAAGATAGGGAAGTGAACCTAGAATATAGCAAGAGATATCATAGGGCACCTAGAGTAGTTCACTTTAGAGAATTGTGTCAAGACTTGCATTACGAATTACAGTTTGAGAGCCCTAATCCAATTCTAAAATAGGTTTTTATTGTCCAATTGATTACTCTGGTAACAAAAGATTTTGGATTTAATGAAGAGCATTATATGACTCCTGAGAAACTCGATCCAATTAACGATATCCATAGGTTGTTCAAGGAAGATTAAAAAGGTAAAAATTTGTTGCAAGAACCAAAGAACTTGAAAATTTCATGAACAGACCTAGAGACTCGAAGGGAAGATTTATTAAAGTTAGTAAACCAGAAGCAGATTGCCAAAGAGACCTTAGTAAGAAATCTGAAACTTTTGAGTTAAAAGAAATTGAAACTGCAATCCAAACATCTACAGATTCTACATCATCAAAGCAGATTGAATTTCTAGAACAAGATCCCAAAACATATCTACTACCCAAACCAGAATTTGATGATCATATAGATCCCTCAACACTCTTTTTTGAACCTATACCTGAGCCAATTCTTGAAATATTATATTCAATCATGGCTTATCAGGCTAGTGAACATGGGAAAGTAAATGGAAACCAAAGGGAACATAGGCAAAGGACTAATGATCAAGGAGAAGTAGAAAACCAAAGGGGAGGTGGATAGAGAAAGACTTTTGCCTTCCCAATTCCTTCTTCTGAAGAAAGGCTAACAAGAGAACCGAAACCGGTCTCTATTGTTATTTTACCTACCTTTCATGGGAAACCACATGAGGATCCTGATGCCTTTCTCTTTGAATTTGAAGTGGTGTGCCAAGCTTACTTTTACACCATTGATGAGCAAAAATTAAGACTATTCCCCTCTACGCTTAAAGATGTAGCCTTAATATGGTTCATGGGTCTAGGAGAAAGCATTTGCAATCGATGGGATGGAGAACATGGATTAAAAGACATATTCCTTGAGAGATACCAAGATTATTGTAGAGTTTGGGATAAGAAAGCTGAGTTGTTTCACATGAATAAAAAATATGATGAATCCCTTGAGGATTATCTCGAGAGATTCTAGTTTGTGGGATCAAGGGTAAACATTGAGTTGGATGAGGAGGTTCAAAAAGAACTTTTTCTTAAAGGGCTAAAGGAAGATATCCTAGACATACTAAACCTTATGGAAAAGGGGGATATCCATCAGATGGGATTAGGAGAAATTGTAAATCTCTGCAAAAATTATTCAAGAAATAAGCCATTAAGAAGTAATAAGTACCCATCATCAGGAGGAGGAGTAACACGAGCTAAAATTGGAAACATGCTAGAGAGTCTTAAAACTGATTTATTGAGCACATTAACATCATCCCTCGACCTCATGGATAAGAAACCAAAGGATCAAAATATTGAAGAAATATATTGTCATAGATGTAGGAAGAAACACAACTTGAGAGAATGTCCTCTCAACATTACAAACATTTCCAACATCTCTACTTGTAAAATCTATGACAAGAACCATAGTACCAAAAATTGTAAATATATTTTTGCTATCAAGACTGCTATAAAAGAACCTGAGGTCGAAGAAGTAGAAGATGTTTATTTCATAGCTCAAATAAGGAATGGTCCATTTAATGGTCCACCCAATTGGTCAAACTCTAACTATTCCAACCAACAAAGACCTAATTATTGGTCAAATGCTCCAAATTGGTCGAACTGGAATCAATCTAATCAAGATTGGAACATGCCTCCTTGGGCACAATTCATGTCCAATTCATATGGAAATTCACCTCCATGGATGGCAGGCCAAAATCAGAATGCATCTAATTGGAATATGAGTGGCCAATACAATCAAACAGGACCTAGTTGGTCTCAAGGGCAGCCCCAACAACAAAACTTTCAAAATCAATTTAGGGGGAAAGTACCTCAAAACCAGCCCCAAAATAGACTCCTTCCACCTTCGAATAATGTAAATAATCCTCCTAAGTAGCCACCTTTACCAGCTCAACCGGTGCCTAACCCTAATAATAACAAAAATGTTCAACAGGTCTATGAAACAAATGAGACATGCTCAATATCTATGGTACCTTGCCAATAGATTCAATTAAGATCTAGAAAAATATTGGACAATACTAGAGCTACTCTCATAGAGATTGAAGAACCCCCAAAGACTCTATCTGAAAAAGTAAATGAAGATGAAAAGCCTGAAGAAGAGGTGGTAGCTTTACCAAAAAACATTCTAGAAAAACAAAAAGAGATCCAAATTCAAAGGAAAGAAGTGGAGATACCATTTCCTGAAAGGTTGGCAATACCAAAGGAACCATCTAAACCAACTTTCAATTTCCTTCAAGAGTTAGAAAATATCACCATTAAAATTCCTTTGTTACAAGCCATCAAGGACATTCCTATCTATTCCAAGTTAATCAAGAACATATGCACAAATTTTGGAAGGAAAAAGAAGAATGAAACTCAAACCATTCAAGTCATTGGATAGTTGTCTGAGATAATGACTGAAGGTAGGTTATTACCAAAATATACCGATCCTGGAATACCTATCCTTATAGTTCACATTGGTAAAATAGCCTTGCACAATGTTTTGGTCGATTTAGGAGCTGCTATTAATGTCATGACCAAGGAAATAATAGAATCCTTAGGAGTACATAAATTACAACCAACTTCTATAGTACTCCAACTTGTAGATAGATCTATTGTTAGACCAGAAGGAAAATTGGAGGATGTTATAGTTTTCGTAAGTTCATGGGAATACCCTATAGACTTTATAGTCTTACAACCCAAGAAAAATTTAGGGGGACATCCCTTAATTTTAGGATACCCATGGCTTGCAACAGTTGATGCCTACATCAGTTGCAGATCCAGAAACATGACTATTTCCAATGGCAAGAACACTAAAGATCTTAGCCTATTTCTTGAATCAACGTTAGATAGAGATTTTTTGAAACAACTATGGTATGATTTCCCTCATGATTTGGATGATATCCAAACCTTATCGATCAATGTTCTGAGTGAACACCTACAACAAGAAGTTGAGGGACCCTTATCATTGTTACTAGGAGATCAACAGGAAGATCAAGGTCAAGATAATAGTTGTTTATCTGAATCTACTATGTTCATTAATGAGGCTAGCACAAGTCAAACTCAACAATTGATACCTTACGACTATCACCTAAATGTACTTAAACCTGAAATGATGGGAATAGATGCGAATACAAAAAATTGCAAATAGATAGATATTACATCGGGAAGAACTTTGAACATTAGTAATGAGCTTACGAGCATACAAGAATCACAATTGATTGATGTGCTTAAAAAGCATCGACTTGCATTTGCATGGAACTATGAGGACATGAAAGGAATACACCCAAACATTTGTACCCATCACATATTTATTCAAGAAGGTTGCCACCCAGTAAGACAACCCCAAAGAAGATTGAATCCAGCTATGAAAGATGTAGTTCAGGAAGAAATCATTAAACTCTTGAATGCAGGATTTATATATCCGATTTTTGATAGTCAATGGGTATCACCATTAGTAATAGTCCCTAAAAATAATGGTAAATGGAGGATTTGTGTGGATTACAGGGAACTAAATAAAGTGACAAAGAAGGACTATTTCCCCTTACCATTCATTGATCAAGTTCTTGATACCTTGGTTGGGAAGAAATACTTTTGTTTTTTGGATGGCTTTAGTGGGTATAATCAGGTTTCCATAGTTGAAGAAGATCAGGAAAAGATAACTTTCACATGTCCTGTAGGCACCTATGCTTATAAAGTCTTACCTTTTGGACTATGCAATGCACCAACCACTTTTCAAAGGGTTGTCTTAGCCATTTTTTCTGATTTGATTAATGAATGTGTAGAAGTCTATATGGACGACTTCACAGTCTATGGTAACACCTTTGAAGAAACTTTATCAAGCTTACAAAAGGTTTTGATTAGATGCCAAGAATAAAACCTCTCTCCGAGTCATGAGAAGTGTTTCATGATGATGAGAGGAGGTATTGTTTTAGGACATTACATATCAGAGGAAGGTGTTAAAGTAGACCCTACAAAAATTCAAGTTATCCAATCCCTCCAACCTCCAAAAACACAAATAGAGGTAAGAAGTTTCTTAGGACATGTAGGATACTACCATAGATTCATTAAATATTTTAGAAAAATTGTTGCTCCTATGCTTAAGCTCCTAACCAAAGAAAGTGAATTTAGTTGGACTGAAGCATGTCAGGAAGCCTTCAAAATTATAAAGAATAAATTGATTACTGCTCCAATCCTGAGGGGACCAAATTGGGAATTACCCTTCCATATACATTGTGATGCTTCAGGATATGCAATAGGGGCAGTACTACAACAAATAGAAAACAAAATACCTTATGCTATCTATTATGTAAGTAAAAATTTGCATGGAGTTGAACTGAATTACACGATTACTAAAAAAGAGTTCTTAGTTGTAGTCCATGCTATTAATAAATTCAAACATTACATAATAGGGTATGAAGTATTTGTTCACACTGATCACTCTGCCATAAGATACTTAATGAACAAAGCCACAGTAGGAGGTAGAGTGGTTAGATGGCTTCTCTTATTGCAAGAATTTAATGTCACAATTATAGAAAAAGTAGGCAAGGATAATGTTATTGCAGATCATTTATCCCGTATGCAAATATTTGATGATGATGAGTTAATTCTTGATAATTTCTCGGATGAACATTTGTTTGCTCTCTCTATTTTCACTCCTTGGTACATTGATATTGCAAATTACTTAGTAATAGGAAAGATACCTCAAAATTTTACACCTTATGAGCGAAAAAGGTTAGTACATCAGAGTGCCCCTTACATGTGGATTAATGGGATTTTATTCAAGTCTTGCCCAGACCATGTAGTTAGGAGATGTGTGCAGGAAGAAGATGTGTATGATATTATTAGAGCAGCACATGAAGAACCTTGTGGAGGTCATTATGCAGCCCAAAGAATGGTTAGTAAAATATTCCAAACTGGATACTTTTGGCCTACTATAAATAAGGATGTTCATCAATTTGTTGATAGATGTGATGCATGCCAAAGGGCTAGTAAACCAACCCCTACAATGGAGATGCCCTTGGTACCCCAAATTATGTTTGAACCATTTGAGAAATGGGGAATTGATTTTGTTGGACCAATAGATCCTCCAAGTGCAAATAATAAACATATACTTGTGTGCACAGATTATGTTACAAAATGGGTGGAAGTAGAAGCTTTGCCATGAGCACAAGCTGAACCCATTGCTGATTTTCTCTATTCACACATTATGTTGCGCTTTGGAGCACCTAGAGAACTAGTTTCAGATCAAGGAACTCAATTTCTCTCTAAATTAATAGAACATTTCACCACGATCTATCAAATAAAACATAGAAAAACTTCACCATATCATCCTCAAGCCAATGGACAAGTGGAAGTAACCAATAGAGAGCTTGAAAAGATAATAACCAAAACTATGGCCACTAGTAGAGTAGATTGGGTAGAAATATTAAAATAAGTTGTATGGGCTTATAACACAACCTGGAAGACTACCACTGGTTTAACACCTTATGAGATGGTTTATGGTAAGCAAGCTATCATGCCCATTGAGTTTGAAATAGAGACTCTTCGCACAACAGTACAACTTGATATGAATTTAGATCAAGCACAAAGAGCTAGGTTAGAGAAATTAAATATTCTTGATGAAAAGAGACTTGAGGTACTACATAGAACTGAATTAACACAACAACAAAGAAAGAAATGGCATGATAAACACATTGTACCTAGAATGTTTCAACCAGGAGATTGGGCTTTGCTATTTGACTCCCGCTACCAAGATTTTCAAGGGAAGTTAAGGACAAGATGGCTTGGGCCCTATGAAATTGAAGAGATATTTGGAAATGGTACATTGAAACTTAAGCCTATTGATGACTCAACCAAAAAATTACTAGTTAATGGACATAGGCTTAAACTATATAAAAAGCCACTATCTAAAGAAGAATTCATACACCATCTCAAGCAATGAACTGATTTGCAGTGTATATCTAAACTGCAAATCACTACTATTGAATAAATACTTCTCTTTAATAAGCAACAAATACATTACCTATTAAATAAGTTGTTGCTTTATATATATATATATATATATATATATATATATATATATATATATATATATATATATATATATATATATATATATATATATATATATTAATATATCACTTGAAAAAAAGATTATGCTTCTTTTGTTCCATAATGGAGTTCCAATATTTGCAATACTCTCATCTTATTCTTCATCAATTTTCAGTCTCAATATTATTTCAAAAATATCCTAAAAAGACACTTCTTTTATTTGTAACAACTTGAGAACTTGTAGGAAAATTACTACCACATCTTGCATAACACTTTGTTTGCTAAAACAAAATCTAGGTGTTTTCAATTACTCAGCCACCACTAGTGTTTTGAGAAAATCTTCATTGAAAATCAAACAATATTTGGGTGTTATAAGTTGCTCCTAGTCAATCAAGTTTCCTCTTGGACTATGCACATTATAACAAATAAAAACATTGTGAAGTTTGGAAAGAATAACTCATGAGTTACTATTGCCATAGAGTGAATGGTTTCCCCTACTTATCCAATTATGCGCATGGTCTAGAAAGCTAATGAATTGGCAAAAGGACAAGCTCCCCCTTCATCCTTGAAAAAAAATTCCCTTGCTCTCTCTCTAAATGAGCAAGTATCCCAAAAAAAAAATTATCTTCTTGCTCCCCCTTAAAATGAGCAAGAATCCCAAAAAGCAATAAAAATCCCTTGCTCTCTCTCAAAATGAGCAAGTATCCCAAATAAAATTCAATAAAATAAGGGAGAAGAGCTTGAATCCCTAGAATTCTTAGTATTTCAAAAACCATGGGGTGATCCTCATTACAACAATGGGTTGAATGAAACCCACCTGGCAATAAGGTATCCTTATGTAGTAGCACTAAGTCTGGACAAGACCTATGGATGCTCATAGATAAGCTAACTTGTTGGCATAAGTGACCATTGGTTTACTCAATCCTTACTCATGATGAGAAATGAACATTCACTACACACATAATTGGTCCTTGAGAGGCTTGAAAATACTAGGATAACCTTAGCATCATATCGATTTGTGAGATGAATAGATGAATTTGTTTAAGGTCACTAGGATGTTTGAGTCTTTGTGAAACAACTCTAGAATATCATAAGCAAGCAAAATTCATGAGCAAATTTCTATTCCATATGTAGGTACTATAGTTCATCCCATCCTACAAAAATGTGGTTTGTATTTCCAAGAACCTTAATATTTACTTATTTATAGGGATAAAGCAATAAGGATAGGGTTACAATTCCCATCAAGACTCTGATAGAGTGGTTGGGAATCCAATTCCCCAAAGCTTTGCACCCCTATAAGAACAACAAAAACATGTATACTCCCAAAGGAAAGAAAGGCCATCAAGATGACATCAAAACAACTATCCTATTCTTCTATTCAAAATAAATGTTGAAATCATCCAAGCCTTTGATAAAGATCTATTTTATATATATTGATGATTGATATCAGATTTACATCCATTATTTTTCTCACATGGAACTCCTTATGAAATTAAAGGAAGAAAATCATTCAAATAATAATAATAATAATAATAATAATAAATATTTTTACCCCCATACCATTAAAATAAATAAAATATATATGTTAAAAATTTCCTATAAATATAAGCATCTTTAAATAAAAATATTTCCCTCTATTTTTGTTTTGGCTATATAGCCAAAATTATAGTTTGGGGGAGGAGAAAATTTTTGCAATAAAATGAAACTTTCTTAGTAATGTTTTAATAGCATAGTTTTCTGTAGCATAGTTTCAGTAGCAAGCTTTTCATAGATTTTTGTAACACTTGAAAAATCCTAAGTGTTTTGGTGAGGAGAATCAAATTTGAGGTAAAGCACCATTTTGGCAAGAAATTTTAAAAGTTGAGTGTTGGACTCCAAATAATTTTAAATCTGCCTTAACGATAGGAGTAATGCGTAGGACTTCAAATAGCTTTTAAATCTACTTTAATGACAAGAGAATTATACTGAACTTCAAAGGACTTTCTAATTCATTTTATCAATAAAGAATTAATAAAGATTAATAATTATTTTAAAAGGTTTGGTAGCATTTCGAACAATTGACATTCTTCGATCACGAGCTAGCCTCGGATCTGACATGTTGGACCAAGAGCAACACAAGTGTCATCCTATATGGCTAAGAATAGGGTACCATGATGCCATGAAAGCACCAAGGGATAACATGGTGTGGTCATATAGGATATTTAAACACCACGTTAGGGAAATAAAGATGATGTGGCAAGGAAGTCAACTTTGGGTGATAACCTATGGACCTCCCATTGGCTAAATCGATGGTAAATCAACCTATGTATGAGGTAGAAAGGATAAATGACTTCCGAAAAAGTCACCATACCCATGCACCCAATAAAAAGTAGAGCCATGGATCAAAGATCTTAGTCATCGATTAGAAAATGGATTGAGGGTCATGAATCCCTCAAGACTCGATGTGAGTGGATGATGTAATCGCATACACGAAATGTCAACCCAATGTGAAAATCTCCTTCGTTGATTGGAAATGATCCATGATGAGGGTTTAATGAGGAATTAAAAGGTTAATTTAGGGTAAAAATCCCTAAGCTACCACCTCGAGCATAGTCTTCGATCGTAAATGATGTAATCTGTTGGGAAGAAGTTGCGTAGTTATGAAAGGGTTGAGAAATTGTTGTAGATGATATTAGAATTAGAGAGGCGAGGTAAAACAGGAAGCAACCACCATTTTCAAGGTAAATTTCACCCAACTACAATTTTTTTTAGAGATTTGCTCAGACTAGGACCCAAAATTCAAAATTTCTTCTTTCTTCTAAGTAATTTTAGGTAAAAATATTAAGGGAATTTCCTTTAAAATTGTCTAGAAATTGTGTTTCAAAGCTGAATTTAGGAGAAATTTGGGAACCCTTTTCTTAAAATTTGCAAGTAATTTCATTTTCTAAAAAGGAATTCTAGAAACCCTCTAGAAATTCTATGGAATTGTGTTTTAAAAAGAAAATTAAAAGAAAATTTTTTTTTTTTGCAATCACAGTCAAAATGTAATGTAGAACTGAGAATTTTCCTAGAATTAAGTTTAGAAGCTGAAAATTTTGAGGACTTCTTTGTTTTCACTAAAATTTGTGAAATTTCTCCTAAATTTTTCTAAAAAAATTGTGTTTCAAAAGAAAAATCTAGAAAGAATTTGTGTTATTTCTTAATTCTCGATAAAATTCCTTTAAGAGTTTTGAAGTCCTCAATATATATATATATATATATATATATATATATATTCATTTTGTGGAGACTTCGAATATTTCATATTTGAAAAATTATTGGAAAATTCTCTATGTTTTTCTCAAAAAATTAGACTGCAAAAATCTAGGGTAATTTTACGATTTTCTTTTGAAAAGAAAGTGCAAAAAGGTTTTATGTTTTTATGCATGCACTTATTATTTTTCTAATAATGCAGGGTTCCTTCTAAAACTGTGTCCTTCTGCTAAACCCTACCATTCTCTAAAACTATCACCATGCCAAGGACCACATTTCATAAAAAGAGTGAACCCTCATCTATTGCAACCCAAAACCCGAGCGATGCAGTGAAGAAACTATTTCAAGAAGCCCGATGGTGGGATGCCTTGACAAAGTATCAAGGCCATGATCAGGGTGTCGCAAAATAGTTCATTCTGAACTGTAATCGTGACACCATGATAACCCACGTCGGGGAAGTCAAAATTTAGATTACCTCCAGTTTAATTTCAGAAGTTCTAAACCTACTAGAAGTTGGTCAGAGGTATTTTAAATCCATGTATAAGGGAGTGAGTCAGATGGTTGTCAAATTTGAGGAAAAATGCTCAGTTACCTAGGATAGAAATGGTTGGATAAAGGGAGTAGCCACCTCCTCGCTATCGATAAAATGGTAGGAGGTAGTTACGATCCTAATGAAATTCTTCACCCTTGAGGGTAGGTTGTCTAATTGTGGGGGATACCACTTAAAAATGCTTTTGAACCTAAAGTTTCCTAAGAGGGAAGATTGTATAATTAACCTACCCTATTTTCTATTTTGCTCTTTAAAAGCTAACATCACCCATGTGCAACCATTGAGTGCCCATGAAGATCCTAAATTACATCTCATTTCCTATCATGGATTAATTAAGTTGATAGTTCTACACAAAGCTGTTGAGGTAAGAATCTCATGGAATACCATGGTTGACGAGGCTAATGCTTCTATGATGTCTAGTAAATCTAAACCAATCCAAGAATCTACATCTGAGGAAAGCTCTGACATAGAAATCTCAAAAGAACTTCCCATTCGAAAATGCCCAACCACTTCTAGAATAGCCAAAACCACTAAGTCTGCAAGAAAAACAAAGTATGAAAAGTTTATTCCTAGAAATCATAATAGAGAGTCATCCCCTATAGAAGAGTCACCTCGAGAAGAATCTCTCAGAGAAGAAATACCTATAGAAGAAGAAGCACCTAGACCTACCTTAAACTAACCTATCATAGGATAATCTGATGCTATCGAGTTCCTCAAAACGTAGCAAACCCTACTGCATATCAAATTTGATAAACTTACGAATCTGGTTGAGAAGCATGTTGTGATGATAACAAAATCCCTTTTTGTTTAGAGTGATATCCTTAGAAAACTGGTGGAGAGAAAGGTGGTGAAATCGGCTGACTCAGTCATTAAACCTATGACTATCAGTCCATCTCCTCAGAAGAGTGCTACAGATGGCAAGAAACCATGAAAGTCGGTCAACTTTGCCAAAGTCTTTGACTTCGCTAAAGTACTTGAGGAAGACAACTCAACTCCACAATCCGAACTACCTCAACCAAATCATCCACCAAAACTGGGACCCTCTAGGGATATAGGGATACTACTAGAAGGTTTAGCACTTAAGGTAGGCATACCTCTCAACATCGATGAAATATTTAACCGTGTTGTGGAAATAGCAGGTCCACCTCCAAACATGTAGGGAATGTAGAGTGAGTCTCATGACAATGGATCCATGGATGTAGAGCATATAAAAACCATAGTAGTAGAGCTACCATTCGATCTAGAAGTAGGAAGGGCATAGGTACAGAAGGTAAAGAAAGAGAGAAATCTCCCAGCCAGGCCAAAGCCTACATGGGTTTCATCTCGTCTAAAGGCTAAAACTAGTCTGGACATCAGCAGAATTGTAGAGAGATGACAAAAATAGACTTTTTATTTTATCTGGTTCATAGACTTTATTTATTATTATGACTTTCATAATGCATGTATGTATATGTATGTATGTTGTAAGTTTCTTTCAGATATTTTGCAGACATGATTTATTTAATATGTTCTGATCACTACATAAATTTTTGTTTTTCTAAGATGCATATGATGAAATGAATAACAAAGTTCTGTAGCTCATTATCAGTATTTTGATTTTGCAAAAATTATTTCTTATTTTAAATAGGATACTGATCATTTCTAAAAAATTGTAGTATTATTACTTCTTTTCATAGCAATTGTTATAAGTCAAAAACTGTGAAACTTTTAGGAATAGATGTCTGATTGCATAACTGTTTAAATATTATTGCAGAACTATTTTCATTGTTAGCATTCAGGAAAAAAATTGTATCTTGTGAAATCAATTATATATGGATTATCCATTAAAATGGACCGTTACAATTTTAGATTGATTTATGTTTGTAAAATTGAGTAAATCAAGAAATATTGTATAGATTTTTATGAAATTATATGCATGAGGACATGCATCACCTTCAGTTTGGGGAATGATGAGTGTTAAAGTGTTACAGTATGTGGATCTGGTTTACTTATATATTTCTTACAAATGAATGGATATGAATGGTTTTTAATTATTGTTTCATCTTAATATCATTATTTATGCATATAAAAAAATTATTTTTTATATATTTTTAATATATTTTTTTGTAATATGTTGTGTTGTTAGGTAGATATGTGTATGAGACTGAGTAGAGGTCGTGGTTGATGAACTAGGAAGTAGGTATACTTAGATTGGTTGAACGTATGGTGCACTTGCAGGATCTGTGGATAGGTGCTACAGAAAGGCACTACTAAAAAATGCTACAGAAAGGTGCTACTGAAAGCATCTACTAAAAGGCGCTATAGAAAGAGCAAAGTCAAATTGACCGAACCATGTTGCCACGTCACGTCCAATAGGAGCATATTATACACAGTCAACCATTTGACTGTCAACGTTGGCAACATATTTGGCATTTTGATTATTATTAAATAAAAAGTTGTAAAGTTGTTATTAAAGTTGGAGAGGATCAAAGTTGTTAAATTATTCTACCAACTTATTTTGTCTTTCCTTGAGAATAGGACAAATAGGTTATTATTGTTATTCCTTAAATTAAATAGTTGTTAAAGTGGTTGCCACTTGGGCTTGCGTTGATTAGTCCAAAGTCCCGTTTGTTGTGAAATTGTATTTGTTTAGAAAATTTGTTAGTACGTAGGTTAGGATTTAGATTTGTTAGTTAGAAAGAGACAAAGAACATTACGTAAGACTTCGTTGAGAATAATTGTATAAATTACAGTGAAGAGGCCTTTGAAAAGGTCCTCTCCCTTGAAAAAGAAGTTGAAGAAGTTGCTCCTAGAAAAAGTCTATCGTAGTATTCTGAGGAAGATTACAATTTCCAGCAGTGTACATGATTGAAGTTCAGCAATAAAATAGTATTTTCTTTCCATATATTTTGCAATGTTGTTTTGTCTTTCACAATGATTTATTTTCTTCTATAGAATCTTTATTTTTCCTGCATCAATGAATAGTTAGATGTTAGAATAGGTTAAATGAAATAGTAGTTACTGAGATAAATTAGCGTAGAGGAGAAGAGAAATATACTATCCTTTTTGAAGGCAGGGCCCACTTCCATAAGACCAGTCCCTACTCTCTCGCTCCTACAATAAAATAGGATTAGTTAGTATAAAATAGAATTAATATAAATTAAATTGCATTATTTATTTCAAAAGTAAAATAGTCAAAATATCATTAGTTGCACGTGGATCCACATTCATTAGGATTAATTTCATATTAAAATAATTACATTTAAAACATTTTATCTTTTCTGTAACCTGATCTTAAGAAATTGAATTAAGTAAGTTGGTTAATGTCATGGAATATCTATACTGGATATCTGTTCTTTAAATTGATTAAGACCTGGATTGATAAATTAAATGATTAGTTGTTCAAGCTAGACATTTGGATTCAACCCCCACTTCCACTTGATCTAATTTTGAATCTCCAAAAACCTTGACTAGTATCCATGGAACTTACATATTAAACCTCTACTTTTAAGAACCATTATATCATGCTTGATCATCTCATCCTTAATAATCACTTATGGTGTAACATTTGTTTCCTGGATTGAATTTATCATATATTTGCTCTTCCTCTTACCTCCAACTTAGGCATCCATACTTCTAAGTGGGGCATCCTAACTTCCCATTAGGAATTTTAAATATGAATTTTCTTTTATGCTACCTTGTGGGGCTTGCTTCTATCTCACACTCACTTCTAAATCACACTTGTTCCCATATCACACTAGCTCCCAAGTAGTTTTTAAATACTAAAGCATGTAAAATATTTAAATAAAACCATGTAACATTATTTTTTTAATTTTTTATATGGGTTTAAAGGGTCCCCATCCATATTACATCATGACCACATAGTGATATTACAATAGTTTGGCAATTATGCATTTATAACTTGGCAAGACTTGAACTTGGGTCTCCTCCTTAAAAGTTGAGGAATATAACAAATCGAGCTAATATAATTTGATAAACCATGTAATATTATTAACCATAGTGCAATATCCATATATCATAATATCCATCTAATGTCTAAAGCAAGGAAAGTAAATGATCATGTTAGAACTATAATCAAGGCTTGATGAGTATAGAAATCCAAATTCAAGGGTTATTGTTGAATTAAGGAATTGTAATAATTTCTAATTTACTCATGTGCCCCAATTATAGTCTCAAAAAACTTGGAAGGGAGTGCCAACATATCCTCCCAACCTTCGGGTTGAGTTCGGCTCCCCACTATCCCGGTAGAATACTCCTATGCTAACCTACACTAATTGCAGGATAAATAAATTATAAAAAATAAACATGCATAAAAGATTAAGGGTGTGAGGGATTAAAATTAAATATGGATTTTAACCATAGCGAGGAAGTGTGCATGATCAATCAACACATAAAAATTCAAATAACAACAATGTCCTTCCATTCATTAAGTATGAGATTACTAAGAGAATAACAAGATGTGTAAAAGGGTAATGCCTCAATTACCATGCACTTAACAAACCAGGAGGGTGGGATACTAATGGAATACCTAAGAACTTCTAAGTTTCATAGAGTGTAGTTCTAAATTATTATATTAAAAAGATAGATACAATGGATTCCATGGATCCTATTTATAGTTGGAGTTTATCCCTAAGTTACCTAGTGTGAGAAATATTTAATCATAGTAAAAGTAAATATCTGGGGGTATCTATAGGAAAATGATGCACCATAAAATGTTACATACATCTAAATATGCATCTAACAGGCTTAGAATGCTTCTAAAGTGAATTAATACACCACAACATGTCAAAATATCACCCTTAAAAGATTCCTATTTAGGATTGTAGATACCTAATTTTAACATGCCTAGTAATCTTAACTCTAGGCAAGACATAAGACATCATATCAACAATAAATAACCTTAACCTAGGCAACCTAGACATAAAATCTAGCTCCTTTCAAAAGAACCACACTTTTTAAAAGCACCACAGTGGTGCTATTGCTAATCATTGGCACTTTTGCAAAATAACTCTTTTTCAACTATTTGACTAGTCAACTTGACCATTTGTCAAAAGTGCAACTTTAACAAAGCCACCACTAAAAATAATGGTACTTTTAAAACATGAGTAGAATATCTTGGCACAAACTAAAAGCATATGTATTCCTTCATTCCACTCCTTGATCTGATCACACATGCTCAGTCCTCTCCTCAAGTTTATGAAATTTGACTTTGATCATTGCACGTATGACATATTTGACTCTCTTTTCCTCCAAGTATCAACCATCATAGAGGTCTTGGGATGGATATTTCTTGGAATAATTGATTATAGCCATACTATACCAAAATATCATTCTATCTCACTCTCATTTCTCTCATTTATTGCATTTAGAGCACTTAAATCAAGCATTTGGGGCTAGTACAGCAAGGCAAAGAGGCATTAGTGAAAGGAGATATTATTGGTACCAAGAGGAGGTCCTTCTAGGTAGTAAAATCCCTAGCTCTCTTCTCTTTTCATCTCCTTTGATTTGATTTTTATGTATTTACCTCTTGTTTAAGCCTTTCTAATACTTGGATTTCCATTTTGCAATTGTTAATCTTCATGTTTCTTGTTATTTTATGCTTCTTAACAAATTTTCTTATACTTATTTGCTTTATTTTCAACCATTTCATTTATCTTTGATCTCTAATCATTTTATGCAAGCTTATTTACTCTATTTTATTTATCAATCATTGCTAATCTTACTTGTTTATGCACTTATAATCATCTAAATATTTGCTATTATCTAATATAGCAAACATTTATGCTCATATTTTATTGATATAATCTTATTGCAGGTTTATTTATGTTTATGCTTATTTGTGATATATTTTTACATAAGCATAAGCATTTTATTATGTTCTAACTTCCTTATTTTCATGCTATATGATTACAAATATCTCTTATAATTTATATATTTCATATTCACAGGTATGTTTTGTATCTACTTGCTTATTTTGATCTTATTTGTAGGTATTATAGCTATTGAATCTATTTATCTTTTGGTACATTACTAGATTCTCAGTTTCCATTAATCAATAGTTCCTCTATTGATCTCATAAACCTCCCAAACCACTGTTGTAGGCCTCTATTTGGGTATTGTAATAACATATTGACTTATTGCACATAGAATAAAAATCACATTTCCTTGGAAACCACTAGATGTGGAGTTGGTCAAATTGAATTTTAATGGAGCATATAAAGGAAATCTAGGACCAGTAGGAGGAGGAGGAATAATTAGAAATAATAGAGGAGATATTTTATCTCATTACACTTTCAATAGTGGATTTAAGATAAATAATGAAGTTGAAGCTTAGGCAATTTTTTAACGGTTAAAAATATACAAACAAATGAAATGGGACAAAGTATGGGTGGAAGTGATTCACTCATAGTAATAAATACAATTTGAGGAAAGCAAATGCTTCATGGAACATACAAGAGATAATTGTGGTAATTCAAGACCTTGCTATAGAGTTTGAAGAAATTAGGTTTAAATATAAATTAAGGGAAGGAAACAAATGTGCAAATAGGCTAGCCAATAGAGAGGTTTTAATTAAGGATCATGAAGTTAAATTCTCTTTTCCTTGGTTAGAGGAAGTAGTAAGTTTAGTTGAAGCTGACAAAAAATGTTGACTATTTGAATCAAATAATGATTAAGATTTACTTTAATATTTTTCATTGTTAATATTTACTTTATTTTATAGCATTAATTTGCTTTCATATTTACTATTTATTACAATTTTTGTGGTTTCACTTGTGCTTCAAGAAGGAAACTAGAAATCTAGATCTACTAAAGTGAGCTATGATAGTGCGAAGTTTTGGAAATATTACTCTACTAAGATGCAATGCATAGATAGTAGAGGTGAATTTTTGGAATTGTGAAGGATATTGTAGGAAAATGTCAAGAAGGATGCTAAACTTTGAAATATTTGTATTCACACAAATTTTTTAAAAAGTTCTAGAAAATAAAAATCAATAATTCAATCAATTGGCATTAGCTTAATTGGTCATATTCCTCAACATTCAAGGAGGAGACCAGGGTTCAAATTTTTCCAAGTGATATATGGATAATATCCAAGCTTTGTTATAATACCAATATGTTGTGATGATGTTTCAATCCCATATAACCAATTGAAAAAAATCAAGAATTCAAACATTTTATGTAAAATGATATAGGTTTCTAGGTATAACAACTCAAGTGAGACGAGAATTGAATATATTTGTAAACTCTCAAAGATTTAAATAAAAGAGTTATGATTTTTAAAGGGTGGGGGACCTGAGTACAACCCATTGTTCTCTAGAAAAAAAAAATCACATTGTCTTTCCTAGGTCCATTATGAGTCCCAACTAAATTTTATAATCCTCATATCTTATTTTATAGCCATTTTAGCTCAATTTTCTCACATTTTAGACATCATTTCAAGTGATCAACTATTACATCTTAGTATTATTTATCATATTTAACTAATTATGCAATTTTTAAGAAATTTGGAGCCCATTTGATGAATTTTCATGAATCCCCAAACTTGTAGCCCTTAGGAATTATTATTTTCCTTCTTGGGTCAAATTTGACAGCATTTGGACCAAATTACTTCACCCTAAAATATTTCAATTATAGTTGTAGGTTCAATAACACCACTCAACTCAAAAATGGACACTTTTGACTCTCGATTTTACACAGAGTAAATCTACCACTAAATTTAGAGGTACTTTTGCAACATTGGTGCTTTTGCATGATTAATATTTCCTTCTAATGTCAAGGTATTATTGTTGGAAATATTGAGTTGTCATTGATGTCAAAGGATTTATGTCAAAAGAGCATGGTATTCAAGGTATTAATATTCTTCAATAATGATGAGTTTACAATTTTGGACAATGGAAAGCAAGGCAAACATGTTTAAGTATTATAATATTTAAATATTTTAAAGAGAGTTTACAAAGGTTCAAGAGGCTTGAGGACAAAGGTTTATAAAGAGGACAACAAGATTTAAAGGATTGGGAAAAAGAGATTTAATAATTATAAAAGTTTGAAGGCTTGTGACAAAAATATTTAATAAATGTTTAAAAGCCCTAAGGATAAAGTTTTATAAAAGGAAGGCCAAAGTTTTTTTCAAAGTGAGGACAAAGTTTTATATACATAAAGTCAAGGTTGGGCCACTAAAGGTTTTAATCACTACAAAGTTTTAAAAAATGTTAACCTTATAATATTTAAATTAAAAATTTAAATTTTATAATCAAAGAAAATGGTGCCAACATTTGAATGAAGTTTTTGAAATCATAAAGTGTTGACATCATAAAAAACCAAAGAGTGCATATAAATACATGATGTTTTATTTGCCTTTGGGATCTAAGAATCACATGCACTATTTCGAGAATAATAATTTATGATAAATTTAATGGTAAACAAGTGAAGGTAGTGACATTATTGATGCACGAAAACCTAAGATAAATATTTCAAATTTACTTTTGAGTCTCACCTGCAAATGTAGTCGAGCTGGTTACTGGCTTTGTGTGTGAGCACTATGGTAGAGGAGGTTTGAGGACTGAGTCCTCTCAATGATGGTTTTGCTGAGTTACTTCATGGTTTGTTGAGGTAGAGATAGGGTTAAATCTTGTGGGTCCCATTTTGGTGCTACCAATCATGGCAGCACAGCTGGTCGCAGAGTGCTTGGGAAAGCATTGCTTCACGTGAGGACATGAGTTCGAATTGCAACATAAAAAAGTATTAAATTTTTATTAAGTGTATTAGGAGAGATAATGTATAAAGTGTTGGTTTAAATGATTTAATTTTTACATATTATTAAGAGGTATTATAAGGTTTGTGGTGGTGTTATAGTAAGGGGTCTTTCTGGAAAGTCTTAAGTATTGTGATTATAGAGAATAATTAATAGGAGAAATAAGGTTTGAGAAGATATTATAAGGTATATTTGGGATTATTATTATTTGTAGTTGTTGAATGTTTTTAGAAAGGAGAAATAAGGTATATTTATGATTATTGTGATTGATAATTTTACATGTTTTTAGAAAGGAAAAATTTGGTGTATTTGTGATTATTGTGACTTGTAATTTTGCATGTTTTTAGAAAGGAGAAATAAGGTGTATTTATGATCATTGCTATTTGTATTTTTGGAAAATCATAGAAAAATAAAATTGAGGGTTTAGTCATTATTACAAGCTTTATTTTGTGAGACTAAAAAGGAGTTATAAAGTATTATTGTGCATATATTTTTAAGAAGGGTTTTAATGTGGATGATTTAAAAATGAGATTTGCTAACCTATTTTTGAAGCAGAAAAAGAAAAGAAAACTATTTTGTGACAGGTTTTGAGGGCACATCTTCATCAAGGCATTTTTTAGAGGTATGGTGATTTAACTCCTTTTCAAGGTAGTTTTGTTTGCGAAAAATGTTGTGTTAAAATATGGTTGGAGGTATAAGGATTGATTTGATGTCCATTAGTGATTGATTGAAGTTGAGAGTAATTATGCATTGCTTTGATTGAAATTGGAAATATATGAGGTAGGGTTTGAGAACAAGTTGTGCATGAGTATTGAATGATATTGGGAATAGAAAGTGAAAGTGGTTGAGAATATAATTGTGTATTTCTTTGAGTGAAATTGAACTAAAAATTTGCAAGGGTTATAGACCAGTTTTTGTGAAACAAATTTATGCATTATTGTGGTTGAGCAAATTTGTAAGGGTTATAGACCAATTTTGTGAAGCATAATTGTGTATTGGTTTGATTGGTTTTGGGAGTACATAAGAAGGTCAATTATCAAGTGCTAGACTAGAGCTATCTTGTGTATGGAAATAAATGTGAGACATGTGAAAGTGATAGACTTAATGAATGTGATAAAAACATATTTATTGTTTGTAATGCATATCATTCTCTATATGTTCATGAAGAAAAATAATTTTGGGTAGAATATGTATGAATTACTTTAGTCAAATAAAGCACTTTTGGGAAAGATATATGAAATGGTTTCTATGCAATAATTGAGAATTTTTTAGCAGGTTTGGTGAGCTAGATTGAGTAGGTTTGAGGTAGATTTGAGCAGGTTATGTTGAGAAAATTTGATTAGTTCTGTGAGAAGATCTGAGAAAGCCTTTGGAGTAGGCTTGGAGTAGATTTGAGCAAGACTTGTGAGTAATCTTGGAGTAAATTTGAGAAAGACTTGTGAGCAAGATTTGAGCAGGTTGAGTAGATTTTGGTGAACATATTTGAGAAAGCCTTGTATGTAGGCTTGGAGTAGATTTGAGTAGAGTTGAGAGCAGCTTTTGGAGCAGATTTGAGCAAGCCTTGTATGTAGTATTGGATTAGATTTGAGAAGAGTTAAGAGCAAGTTATGGAGCAAATTTGAGCAAGCCTTGTGTGTAGTCTTGGAGCAAATTTGAGCAAGCCTTGTGTAAATGTTTGGAGTAGATTAGAGCAAAGGGGATTGGTGTCTCCTATGATTATAGGTCCATGAACCAGAGCAAAGGGAATTGGTGTCTCCCATGGGTAGATGTCCATGAACCAAAACAAAGAGAATTAGTGCCTCTTATGGATAGAGGTCTAGGAACCAGAGTAAAGGGGATTGGTGTCTCCTATGGATAGAGGTATACGAACTAGAGCATAGGGGATTGGTGTTTTTTTTGGGTTGGTGCCCATAAATATTGTAATAGGAAATTGGTTCCCAAGATATTTGTTGAGAAAATTTAGAAGAAATATTTTCTCTATTGATGTACCCAATTAGGGTGAACCACATTAAATCTGTGTCTCTTATGTGTGTGATGATCTATGAATTGTTTAATTATTGCAATTGATAATATTTGATAATAATTATTTGGAAAGAAAAGTAAAATTTTTTATCTTATACTATTCACCACACCCCCTCTCAGTATAAGCTTGTGTTCTTTAATTGGTATCAGAACAGGTTCCTTTGTAAAATTCTAATAACTTGAAGGAAGATCTTACAAGAACACACATGGCTCATAAGGTTCCATTGTTTGATAGGACTAACTATGCTTTCTAGAGTGTGAGGATGAAGACTTACTTGATGATACATGGATATGATACATGGCAATCTGTTGAAAATGGATTCACACCATCTATAACTCCTACTACAGATGCAAGTGGTACGAAACCATATGAAGATAATTCCAAGGCAATGAATGTAATTTTGAATGGGTTATGTGAATCAGAGTTCGTGAAATTCATGCAATGCACTTTAGGAAAATAAATGTGGGATAAGTTACATAAAACATATGAAGGATATGACAAGGTTAAAATATCAAAACTTCAAATACACAAAAGGAAGTTTGAAGACTTGAATATGAAATATGATGAAGATATTGCTATGTATCTACTTCGTGTTGAAGATGTTGTCAACACTATTTGTGGACTTGGAGAAAATATTGAGGAATCTACTATTATTCAAAAAATATTGAGGTCACTCCCTATGAGGTATGATGCAAAGGTTTCAACAATAGAAGATATGAAGGATCTCAAAACTTTAAGCATGGATGAGTTACATGGAATTCTCATAGCCTATGAGATGAGGATAGAAAAAACAAACATTAAAAAGAGAGGCAACATTCAAAGCTTCAAAGAAGGAAAATAATAAAGAACAAGAATCAAGTAGTGAAGAAGAGACTAACTTTGTGAGAAGAAATATGAGGGATCCAAGAAAACATAAAAATATGCAGACTATGAAATGTTTTAGTTGTGCTAACATTGGTCACTATGCAGTTAATTTTCCACAAAATGTAGGTAGTAGTAGTGAAGAAGAAAAGGATTACAAGAAAAATAAGGAAAGAAAGTTTTATTATGAAAAGAAAAATAGACATGGTCAAGGCAAGCATGAGAAAAAAAAATTCAAAGGCACAAGAAGAGTTTTTATGCTGAATAAGAAAGCAGTACTTCAAGTGAAAGTGATGAAAGCTTCTCCCATAATGAAAAAGAAGAAATTCTATTTTTGACCATAGAAGAGAATGAAGATGCCTCTGTTGTTAAAGATAAAGAAGAAGAGAAATTTTCATAATATGAAAAGGAAGCCACCATTGATATGGAAGAGGAATTTGTTGTTGATATTGAAGAGCTAAAAAGGGAGAACTTAATATTGAAGGCTCAAATACAACAGGATGAGAAAACAAAGGCAAAACTTCTATAGGATATCATAGACTTAAAAGTTAAGGTTGAAGAGGTAAAGAAAGTTGAAGAAGGTATGGATAAATAGTTAAATACAAAAGAACTAGAATGTGAAAGACTAAAATATGAAGTTGAAATTCTAAGGAAGTAACTTGAGAAATTCAATAATAAGATATATTAGTTTAGGAAAAGCTCAAAATATTTGGACGATACTATCAAAACATAGAGATATCCATTTATGAAGACTGGACTTGGTTATGAGGAAGTTCAAGAGGTAGAAGAAGAGAAGTCAATCTTAAAAGAAATAGAAGAATCAAAAGGTATTTGAAGAAGAGCCTAAGACCTATACTGATAATTTGAGAAGTGGTAGTATCAAAGAGGAAGCAAACAAAGAATCATCAAGGAACAAAGACCATCAAAAGAAAAGTAAAGAAAGAACCATGAGATCAAGGTAAGATGAATATTTCTTCCAAGGTTATTGTTTCTCATGTAATCATTTTGGTCATAAAGCTATACATTGCAGGGTTCATGATAAAAATGATTATGGCTTCAACAAGAGAAATTTCAAGTCACTTGCACTTTCCAAGGACTACAACATCATGTGTTTCAATTGCAATAATTTTTGTCATAAAGCTATACATTGCAGGGTTTATGGTAAGAATGATTATAGCTTCACCAAAAATTTATTTACACCTTTCAAGGACTACAACATTAGGTGTTACAATTGCAATAATTTTGGATATAGAGCAAAGTGGTGTAGAACATAATTTCCAAAACTTCCAAAGACAAGCAAGAAAAAGGATGCTCAAAATGTTCAAAGAGGTATGAATTCAAAAGTTTGGAAAAATATTGAAAAAGAAGAAGAGCATTGTAATTTGGGAGTAGCTTTACTCCCATCCCAAAATTAATCACCTCAAAATATTTAAAAGGAGGTGGTGAGGGGGCTAAGCTAAGTGTGTTATTTTTAGCCCCAAAAGGAGACCTTTGCAATTGATGTCAAAGGGAGAGAGATTTTAGTGAGGGGGAGATATTTCAGTAAGGGGGAGCAACTTGTCAGGGGGAGCAGTTTGGGAATCCAATTGCAGTAAAAGAAAATTTGTGTAAGGGTTGCCATCAATGACAAAAGGGGATATTGTTGGAAATATTGAGTTTTCATTGATGTCAAAGGATTGATATCAAAATAACATGGTATTCAAGGCAAAAATATTCTTCAAGAATGATGAGTTTACAACGTTGAACAATGAAAAGCAAGGAAAATATGTTTAAGGATTATAATATTTAAATAATATAAAGAGAGTTTATGAAGGTTCAAGAGGCTTGAGGACAAAGGTTTATAAAGAGGACAATAAGGTTTAAAGGATTGGGTCAAAGAGATTTAATAATTATAAAATTTTTAAGGTTTGTGATAAAAAGATTTAATAAAGGTTTAAAAGGCCTAAGGACAAATTTTTATAGGAAGGCCAAAGGTTTTTTCAAAGGAAGGACAAAGGTTTATACATATAAAGTCAAGGTTGGGCCACTAAAGGTTTTAATCACTACAAAGTTTTAAAAAAAGGTTAACCTTATAATATTTAAATTAAAAACTTAAATATTATAATCAAAGAAAATGGCGCCAATGTTCAAATGAAGTTTTTGAAATCATAAAGTGTCGACGTTGTCAAAAACCAAGGAGTGCATATAAATACATGATGTTTTATTTGCCTTTGGGGTCTAAGAATCACATGCACTATTTTTAGAATAATAATTTTTGATAAAGCAAATGGCAAATAAGTGAAGGCAATGAAATTATTGATGCGCAAAAATCTAAGATAAATATTTTGAATTCACTTTTGAGTCTCGCCTGTTGGTGTAGCCTAGTTGGTCATTGGATTTGTATGTGAACTTTGTTGCAGAGGAGGTTTGAGGGTCGAGTCCCCTCGACAATGGTTTTGATGAGTTACTTTGTGGTTTGTTGAGATAGAGACAGGGTTATATCTTGAGGGTCCTCTTTTGGTGCTACCAGTTGTGGCAACACAGCTGGTCGTAGAGCTCTTGGGAAAGCGTTAATTTGTGTGAGGACAGGAGTTCGAATTGTGGCAGAAAAAGGTATTAATTTTTTATAAAGTGTATTATAAGAGATAAGGTATAAATTTTTGGTTTAAATTATTTAATTTTTGCATATTATTAAAAGGTGTTATAAGGTTTGTGGTGGTGTTAAAATAAGGGGTCTTTCTGGAAAGTCTTAAGTATTGTGATTATAGAGAATCATTAATAGGAGAAATAAGGTTTGAGAAGATATTATAAGGTATATTTGAGATTATTATTATTTGTAATTGTTGAATGCTTTTAGAAAGGAGAAATAAGGTGTATTTATGATTATTGTGATTTGTAATTTTACATGTTTTTAGAAAGGAGAAATAAGGTGTATTTGTGATTATTGTGACTTGTAATTTTGCATGTTTTTAGAAAGGAGAAATAAGGTGTATTTATGATCATTGTTATTTGTATTTTTGGCAAATCATAGAAAAAGAAAATTGAGGGTTTAGTCATTATTACAAGCTTATTTTGTGAGACTAAAAAAGAGTTATAAAGTATTATTGTGCATATCTTTTTAAAAAGGGTTTTAATGTGGATGATTTGAAAAGGATATTTTGAAGTAGAAAAAGAAAGGAAAACTATTTTATGACAAGTTTTGAGGGCACATATTCGTCAAGGAATTTTTTAGAGATATGGTGATTTAACTCCTTCTCAAGGTAGTGTTTTTGAGGAAAATATTTTGTTGAATATGGTTGGAGGTATAAGGATTGATTTGATGTGCATTAGTGATTAATTTAAGTTGAGAATAATTATCCAGGTGTTGTAGGTGAGTTGGAGAGGAGAGGGCAATCCTCCAAGGGATGTCCCAGGTTCAAATCTCCACCCTACCAAAAAGTTGAATTGGGTACCCAAAATCCAATTGATAATGTTGGTTCGGGTAGGGCTGGGTGTGACCCTCGGGTGACTTTGATGGTATAGAACCCCATGTTTGTGGTCTCTTAGACCAAGGTGGCTCCGCAAGGGGTTTTTTGCTTAAAAAAAAGTTGAGAATAATTATTCATTACTTTGATTGAAACTGGAAATATATGAGCTAGGGTTTGATAACAAGTTATGCATGAGTATTGAATGATATTGAGAATAAAAAAGTGCAAGTGTTTGAGAACATAATTTTTGCATTTCTTTGAGTGAAATTGAAGTGAAAATTTGCAAGGGTTATAGACAAGTTTTTGTGAAACAAATTTGTGCATTATTGTGATTGATATTGAGAGTAAATTTGCAAGGGTTATAGACCAGTTTTGTGAAGCAAACTTGTGCATTGGTTTGATTGGTTTTGGGAGTACATAAGAAGGTCAATTATCAAGTGCTAGACTAGAGCTATCTTGTAAATGCAAATAAATGTGAGACATGTGAAAGTGATAGACTTAATGAATGTGAGAAAAACATATTGATTTTTTGTAATGCATATCATTCTCTATATGTTCATGAAGAAAAATAATTTTGGGTAGAATATGTTTGAATTACTTTTGTCAAAGAAAACACTTTTTGGAAAGATATATAAAATGGTTTCTATGCAATAATTAGGAATGTTTGAGCAGGTTTTATGAGCTGGATTTAGTAGGTTTTATGAGTAGGTTTGAGGCAGAGTTGAGCAGGTTGTGTGAGCATGTTTGATGTAGATTTGAGCAGGTTATGTTGAGCAGATTTGAGTAGTTTTATGAGCAGATTTGGATAAGCCTTGTGAGAAGGCTTTGAGCAAGTTGAGTAGATTTTTGTGAGCAAATTTGAACAAGCCTTATATGTAGGATTGAAGAATATTTGAGCAAAGTTGAGAGTAGGTTTTGAAGCAGATTTGAGCAAGCCTTGTATGTAGGCTTGGAGTAGATTTGAGCAGAGTTGAGAGTAGGTTTTGGAGTAGATTTGAGCAAGCCTTGTGTGTAGGCTTGGAGTAGATTTGAGCAAGCCTTGTGTAAATTTTTGGAGTATATTAGAGCAAATGGGATTTATGTCTCCTATGGATAGATGTCCACGAACCAAAGCAAAGGGGATTGGTGTCTCCTGTGGATAGAGGTCCATGAACCAAAGTAAAGGGGATTGGCGTCTCCTGTGGATAGAGGTCCAGGAACTAGAGCAGATGGGATTGGTATCTCCTATGGATAGAGGTCCATGAACCAGAGCATAGGGGATTGATGTCTCCTTTGGGTTGGTGCCCATAAACATTGTAATAGGGAATTGGTTCCCAAGAGATTTGTTGAGAAAATTTAGAAGAAATATTTTCTCCGTGGATGTAGCCCACATTGGGTGAACCACGTTAAATCTGTGTCTCTTATGTGTGTGATGATATGTGCATTGTTTCATTATTGAAATTGATAATATTGCTTTGGAAAGAAAAGTAAAAAGTGTTATCTTATATTGTTCACCCCCCTCTCAGCATAAGATTGTGTTCTTCAATTATTTTATTTTTTATTGTGAGTAAGGGGTATCATCAACTGAGGAAGATATTTTATCACCTCTTTGTAATCATAAAATCCCCCTAAACCTAATTCCAAATTATTTTCCCTCCTTAGTTGCAAGTTTTCAAATCTTCCACTAAGTTTTGTGGTGCTTTTGATAAACCTTATGAAAATAGGTAACTCTGCCCCTAGGATTCTTTATTCACTGCTATTTCACTAATATTTTTCCTCTACTCCTCTATTTTTTGTAAATTTGGCTTAAAAACACACTAAATTTAGTCAAATTAAATAACATTTAGGTTAGTCAAATTTAACCCCCTCTAAATTGATATGAATTTATTTAGGGCCCAATATATTTAACCGTATATTCTAGAACAAATAAAATGATGAAAATGAAACTAAATTGGGATATATTGGATCCATACACATGAAAACAATAGCTAACAACTAATTATTATAAGAAAATGTAAAGTTGTAATGATGATTAATCATGCATGAATCATTTTAAGGTTGTGGTCCAAACAAGTATATATTTTTCCTTCTTTACATGTGGAAGATATATGTCTCCCATAAATCATGACCATGGTAAAATGTTTAATATGTGTATTTTTTAAATTAAGGCTAACTTATTAGGCCACATGTCCATTATCTTGTTTTGTTTGAAAATATTGCATCTCATAATCAAACATTTTTATTAAGAATATTCACTCATGCATTTCTTGTATCAAATTAAAAACTAAAATAGTTGTCAACGTCTATGTGGTTATGTTGATTTTAAAATTTAAAATTTTGATTTAAAATTCAAAATTCTTATTATTAGACTAATATATATTTATTCATCAATATTTTAATTTGTATTAACGATGTATAATACTCTAGTTACTTCTTATTCATCAATATTATTCTATTAGCTTATCATTGAGTATATCTTCTCCAAATAAACCAATGTATGCTAAGTAAAAGGTATTTATAAAAAATTTCTCATGAACTAGGCTAACACCAAACATGTTGTTTGAAGAAGAAAATAATAACGTTTCTAATTATCAATATGGTTATATAGAATTATTATATGTTAGAGTAATTTATTTTTTATTTGAAGAGAGCAAAAACAATGATATTTATTATTTGATAAAAATCCTTTAGAGATAGTAATAGAATACAAATACATTGGCTTGAATTTTCATAGCAAACTCAATTGGGAAAATATATAGGATGAAACACAAGACGGAGGACATTCTACTCATTGTTAAATAGGTATAAAACAGAGTTATGGCATTGGAAAACTATTAGGATCTTTTTTGGGTTATTAGTTATTTCAGTGGTGTTATATGGGTGTAAGGTGTGGGTTGGTAATACATAAAATTTTAAATGGAGACAAATAGAAAGAATTTAAAAGTGACTAGTTACAAATAATTTTAGAATTAAAACATAAATCCTATATGAGATTTTACTTGTGGAAAAATAGACTTTTTCTACTAGAATAAGAAGCTATAATAAGGCTATTGGGATACTAAATAAAATACAAAGAATGGAAGATTAAAGATATTAGGTTGCCAAAAAAGGTAATCAAAGAACAAATAGAAGAAAAGACATATATATGAAACAAAATAACAAATAGATGAACAAATGGAACATTAAATTTCATGAGGTCCTAAACTCCAACAAAGAAATTAATCTATATGTAAAGAAAAAATTCAGACTTGTCATGTGTTATACACCAACAAGTTCAACCCAAACTATGAACATAGTAAAAAAAATACATAGATCCAAAGATCAAATGGAATAATAATGCTTATAGCCCAACTAAGATCTAGTTCACACCATCTCAAATGCAAATTAGGAGACAAACAGTTCCATAAGATAACAAATATATCTTTTGCACAACAAGAGTAATAGAGACTAAAAATCATTTATTATGGAATTTCAAGGACATTGGGATTACATATGAGGACACTCTAACAGTAAAATCACTAATGAAACTATTGGAGGTATTAAATTATTTGATACATTACAACATTAATGCAAGGACCATATAAATATTTTAGTTTAGGATGTGTATAATATTTGAGTCTATAGTAGCATGTAGATGTCATATTATTAAGTGTAAGTTTGGAGTTATGTAGGTGAGGTGTCATGTTAGAAAGTGTGAGTATGTAAATGAAGTATCATGTAATCTCTGGAAGATAATTTGCAAATATATTTATTTACTTTCATTTATCAATGTTATACAAGTTGTATAAGAAGAAAGTTTACTACTTAGGGCAAAGAGTTCCTATGTAGAACATCTGATAGTAATAAGACTGTTGTGCATGAAGAGTTCAATCAATTGTGGCAGTGTATTTATAAAGTAATAATTGAACAATATTTATTGGGAATGAGATTTGTAGTATATCAATGAATTGTGGAAGTGTACTTATAAAGTAATAATTGAACAATATTTCTTGGAAATGAGCTTTGCAATATATAAATTTGTATAAGAGATATGTATCACGTTATGTTGCTTGCTTACAAGCTAATCCTAACCTAACAACAATTGATTTAAAAACTTGATCGTAAGCTTGATATAAATCACTCTACCATATAATATAATATGGGGGGTGTTGGAGGTATTACATTATTTGGTACCTTTCAACTTTAATGCAAGGACCATGTAAATAGTTTAGTCTAGGGTGTCTTTAAGATTTGAATCTATAGCAGGTGTCATGTTATTAATTATGTGTCATATAAATAAGTGTGGAGTTATGTAGGTGAGGTGTCATATTAGTAAGTGTGAGTTATGTGAGTGAAGTTTCATGTTTATAAGTGAGGAGTTATGAGTTATGTGCAATCATGAGTCTTTATCTTTATGTAAATATGTGAGATAAATATGAAGTGATAGATCTCCCATGAGTATGAGGAGATGAAAGGTTTATGTAAGTTTAAAGGTCAAGAGTCATGTAAATATGAAGAGTCTCATGTATGTATATATTGAAGACAAAGCTTTTAATTAGTGTATCAAATAAGCATTGCATTTTATGCATTACTTAAAGTAGATATTTATCAATAAAATATTTTTGTGAGCTTATTATTGAATTGTTGTGAATATATATATATATATATATATATATATATATATATATATATTTTTAAAAAATTATATTAGAACAATATTATTTACAAGTTGAGATGAGACTCCTCCCAGCCTTAGCTAGAAAGAACACCCATTTTCTCCTTTTAACTTTCCAACAAACTTTCTTAACTCTAAAACCCAATATCCTAAGAACTAACCACTTTTGGTTACAAAACTAAAAGGAGATCTACATTGGAGCCAAATCTCCTAAACCATATGTTTGCAATGGTTGTCCAAATTAGCCAAACACTAGATTTGCTCACCAACCTGTCTAATCCTCTCATCCTCAATATTATGAATATTTGATATTGAGATCATGTGGAAATATTTTTGGATTGCTAACAATTTTTTTTGAAGAATTAAAAATAAAAAAATGGGAAAATTTATCATAAAAATCAACAAAATAAGAAACACACCTCAAAAGATGATAAGAGAAAATTGGACTTTTTGACTTTATTGAACAATTTTATTTCACATTTTCTTTCTTGGATGTTATTAAACTTTGGAACTTTGAATAGGAATCCCAAGTTTTAAATTCAAAGGGGAGTAGGTTTGCACACCATACCCCATCTTGTATTAAAGCTCTTGATCCCATAAACATTTTTAATCTTGTAAACTTAATTATAAGCATTTCATTTCAATAATAATTATCATAACTTTGGATCCATTTATATACCAAGTGAAAATTCTTAATATTAAATAATAAGATTTACAAAATGTCATCTCACCAAGATACAAGTTATATAAAGACAAAATCATATGTAATATAAAAATATAAAATTTATAGTAAACAATAACAAGGGTCCTTAACAATACCAATGAACTTAGAACCATTAAAAGGTTATATAATACATCAAATATGATAGTATATCTATAACATACATAAAAAACACCATTTTATATTATAATTATTTAGCAAAATGGTGCATAGGAAGTTCAATGAAGAGGTAAATATTTGATTCTTCAATAATGTTCCTCATGATACTAAGTATTATGTTTATCTATTATATTAATTAGAAAAAGAAAATATTTTTTTCATAAGAAACCTTTATAAACCTTTGTCATCCAAGTAAATAAGTTAATGAGACCTCGAGCATCCAAGGAATTGAATCGAGGTAGCCACTACCAATCAACCTATCCATTTCGGGTAAAATATTAGGGTAAAGCATAGATTTTTGAAAGGGGCCCCAATACCCTTGTATAGAGGTTTGAACTTGGATATCCTTGATGAAAACCCAAAGATATAATGTTATAGTTCCCTCAAAGGACTAAAATGTTTTAGGGTAAAGCATAGGTTTTCTTGAAAGGGTATTGGTTCTCTTGTATCGGGGTTTGAACTTGGGTTTCTTGGATGAAACCCAAAGACATACCATTATGGTATCCCACAAGAGACTAAAAAGTTTAGGGTAAAGCATAAGTTTTGAAGGGGTCCTGGTCCCCTTATATCAAGGTTTTAACTTGGCTCTCTTGGATGAAAACCTAAAGAAATACCACTACGGTATCCCTCATGGGATAATTTTGAGGGTAAAGCATAGGTTTTGAAAGGGTCTTGGTCCCTTTTATAGGGGTTTGAACTTGGGTCTCCTAGATAAAAACCCAAAAACATACCACTATGATATCCCTTATAGGACAAAAATGTTAGGGTAAATTGTGGGTTTTTTGAAAGGGGTCTCGGTCCCCTTGTATTAGGGTTTGAACTTGGGTCTCCTAGATGAAAAACCAAAGATATACCTCTTCAGTATCCCTCACAAGACTTTCAAAAATTTAGGTTAAAATACAGGTTCTTGAAAGGGGCCCCAATCCCCTTATATCGAGGTTTGAACTTGGGTCTCCTAGATGAAAACCAAATACATACCACTATGATATTCCTCACAAGATAAAATTCTAGGGTAAATCATGGGTTTTGAAAGGTCCTAATCCCTTGTATGGTTTGAAATTGGGTCTGGTGGATGAAACCCTAAAGACTTACCACTACGATGTCCTAACAGGGACAAAATTTTAGGGTAAAGTACAAGTTTTTGAAAGGGGTCCTAGTCCCCTTGTATCGAGGTTTAAACTTGGATATCTTGAATGAAAACCCAAAGGTATACCATTATGGTATCCCTTATGAGATAAAATTTTTAGGGTAAAGCACGAGTTTTTGAAATGGCCTAGGTTCCCTTATACCAGGGTTTGAACTTGAGTCTACTATATGAAAACCCAAAGATATACCACTACAGTATTTCTCACAAGTTTGGTATGGCTTTGGGTTTTCATTCAAGAGACCCAGATTCAAAACACTCCATAAGAGACCAAGGCCTTTTCAAAAAAACTTGCACTTTACCCTTATTTTTTTGGAGTATTGTGAGAGATACTATAGTGGTATATATTTGGGTTTTCATCTAGGAAACCCAAATTCAAACCTCGATACAAAAGGACTAGGACCCTTTTTCAAAAAACTCATGTTTTATTCTAAAATTTTATATATAAATTATAATTATAGACCATTAGGTTTCAACAAAGTAAAAAGTGAGAAGTTCCTTGTAAAGAAGTTAATGGTTCGAGTTCCCTTAACATTTGAGATCAGTCCTAGACCTTGTCATAAATGGGATATTTGAGTTTCCTTGATACTTGACAATGATATTTGTACCAATAATTATAAATAAATAATAAATATTAGATAAAAGGAATTTGTTTAATTATAGCATTGTGAATCAATAAGAAAATGCAAATGTGTATGTTTGTAACAATGACTAATCATGTCGATTTTAGGTCCAAGGGCCTGGTTCAACGGTCAAAGCGCTTCTTTCAGAGTGGGGAGATCGGGGTTCCAATCCCTCGGGCCTCACCGTACTGTTACGCCTATTCTCTCGTCCAGGAGCGAGCAGCGGCGTAAAAGGTTCAATCCGACGGGGGCATGGTGGTATAGGGGGCGGTTTGTGCGAGGTATTTCGGTGGCAGGCTTCTGGGGGTGGACTGCGTAGATGACTGTGGCAGCTTTCTGGCTGGCTGGCCCGGACTCATGGTGGCTATCCGAGTCCACCATGTAAATAAAAAAAAAAAACAATGACTAATCATGCATGCATTATTTTAAGGTTGTGGTCCAAACAAGTTTTTATTTTTCCTTCTTTATACATGAAATGGCATATAAAGATATTGCATATCATAATCAAACGTTTTTATTTTATTTTATTTTTGTTGCATAGTAAATCAGTAGCACTTTTTCTTAATATGCAACTTGGACATCATCACTATAAACGTTAGCTTGTTGGGTAAGATGAAGCCAACAAAACCTAAACCTCTAGAAAATCAAGCTGGGGTAGCTAACTGACAAACACTCGGTGTTACCTTCCAACCTATCCTCTTTTGAATACACCACCTATATATATAAAAAGTCCAAAACCCTTACCACTAGGCTATTCTTAAAAAACTAAATCAAACATTTTTATTAATAATATTCACTTATGCATTTCTTGTATCAAACTAAAAACTAAAATATTTGTCAATGTCTATGTGGTTATCAGTTATATGGAATAATTTATTATATAAAATTATTCTTATACATTGTGATATACAACTTTATTCTCATTAGTTTTAAAAATTTTATTAAAATTCTAAAATATTATTATTAGATTATATTTTTTATTCATCAAATTTTTAATTTTTATTAGTAATATGTAATACTTTAATTACCTTTAATTTTTTTCATTTTTTTCTTCAATTTTTTTTTGTAACTCTCATTCCAGATTTTGAAAAAAATTACAATGAGATGGGTATTTTATACCCTCATATAAGCCTTACTAAATTAGATGTGTTACAATGATAACAACTTGTTGTAAGCCTTCAGTCATCTTATAGAGTTCCATTTTGGTACTTCACCCTTTAGCCATCAGTCATATTTCATATATGACCTTAATTATCCAAAGACATAAAAAAGAACATGAAAGGTATCCTAAACCACAACTTCTATCAAAAGGATACAAATTTTGGTGGAATCATAGTCCCATACACTACTCCTTTCTTTAACCAAGTACCAACTAGAATATCTAAGGTGAATTTTGATAGACCATCTGCTTTCTTATTTAGTTCTCTATAAATATGTTCATAAGATATCTCTATAAATAATGCTTATAGTAATTTTACTCATTCATAATAAATCCTAAGTATCAAATTTTGCATCCCTACTAAACCTGAATCCCAATCCACCACCAATTTTGAGTCACCAAATGCTTGAAGTTTTGTTATTCCTTGTTCTATTGCTATTCTTAACAAAAATATCAAAGCTTTCCACTCTGCCACATTATTGGTACCTTCACCAAGACCTTATTTGAAAGTGAATTTATATTTTTCATCCTGATATAAAACTCCTACTACCCCACATCTATTTGAACTGTATTGTTAAGTTACATTAAAAAAAGGTAAGGCTTCATAATATCCATTCTTAAAATTCCAACCTATCTTACAAATTTTAATTTTGGAGATTTTTTTATGCCTTCATAAGTATATTTTATCTGAGTTTGAACTTGTATAGGTAGAATTTCCTTGCTCTCAAACAACATAGAATTTCTTGCCATCCATAGACCCCATGTCACTATTAATGGAATGTACATGTATTCCTTTAAGTCTTTGTCTTTGAACCATTGTTGCAAATTATCTAATATATTCCTTGCTAGTCATTTTCCCTTCCCCATAGTCATGGGTAGAATATACCTCCACACTTATCTTGAAAAATCATAGTGAACTAGTAGGTGATATATTGTTTCTTCTTCCCTTTATATAAACTACATTGACTTGGACCTTGCTAGTACCTCTTTTATAGAATATACCATGTAAATTCTTTCTTAGCTAAAGCTAACCAAGAAATACTTCTAATTTTCAAGGGTTATTTCATCTTTCAAATCTTGCTCCACCACCAAAGGACCTCCTCATTATTATCTTCAAATATTGTCTTGTATCCTTCTTTAGCTATAAATTGTCCACTAGTTGGGTTCTTTGACCATACTAAAGAGTCTTCTTCTTATCTCAATCTTAAAAAATTCCTTGTCAAATCCCTTGTATTTGCTCCATTGCTCAAATTTATTTCCTTACAAAAGTAATTCTTCTGCTAAAATCCACCCCGATGAGTGTCGTCAAACACATCATTTAATCATTATAATTGTCAGTCCAGGGCGGTGTCCAATGGTTGTATACGAGAGCAGAGGTAAGCAGCTTGGAAATCAGTCTACTCAGGAAATGGCTTTATTGATGAGATCAATTAGTTTTGGGGGTTTCTGGTGTCACCTCTAATCCTATGAGCTAAATTGAACTCCTAATTACAATTGCTGAAACAAAATTGCAGAAATGGAAAGTTTGCAGGAATTTGAAACTAATTACTTTTGCAGAATCAGAAATAACAGAAATGAAACCTATTTACGCTTGCAGAATGGAAATGACAGTAAGAACAACTTTGCAGAAAGTAAATCCTAATTTTATTAGCAGAATTCAAAATGTTGCAGAAATGAAATAGCTGAATACACAACTGGAAATGCCAAGAACTAGAAATAAATGTTGGAAATAGGGAAATCAACTACTGTAAGAAATGCCAAGAACACAAAAGTGTTGTAAGAAAAATCCTATACTAGGTAATCAACTATCTTGCATCTACATCCATACTACAAGCATTAATACTACAATTAACAAATGAAAAGGAAATTGATAGGTTTCTGCTAACTTGCTGCAGCAAGAAATGAACAGAAAACCTGTCAAAGTTGATCCTTCTCCTGGGCCTAGAAGTGGGCCCTTGCTCCCTGATCCATAAGAAGGCAAGAAAACTACTCTAAATCACCTAATTCTCACACATTCATTCAAGAAACTAATTGAATGGAGAAACTGCACCTTTTATTGATTAAAACATAACATTGCAACAATGCAGGAAAAATCCTACAGAATCACTGCTCTGTTACAACTGAAACAACTTTTCTATTCCTATCCTTCTATGCAAATGTCTATCTATATGCTCAACCAATATGGGAGCTTGTTATTTATACTATTCTATTACATATGTGGATTTGTTCTGTTGCTGCATTTCAGGGATTCAACAACTATTCTGAAGTTGTCTTCCTGAAATGCAGGAAACTATTCTACTATAGCTTATCCATTTCACTTGTTGGGCGCAATCTATTAGAAGAAATGCATTGGAAGAGGTGAGAAATCTTCCCATACAGTTGTATCCATCTTCATTTCACCATTTTCCACCTTTCTGACCATTCTGTTGATAGTTTTGACCAAAATTGGTCCTGCTCCGCTCATTTCGGAGCTTGCTCTAGAATATCAGGCAGTGTAACAGTTCTGACGCTTTTCATGCATCACTTGCTCAGGATGATGGGTTTGACCAGCTGGGTAGTCTTCTTAGGTCCTCAGAAGACTAATTCCATAAGTTTTACGTGTTGGCATTGACAAATTCCAAGCCATGTTGTTTATGCACAATTGGCTGGAATTTGTATGGTCAAATTCTGTTTTCTACACAATCAACCTAGTTTGAACAGGTTTTGGCACCTTTTTGCAATTTGAATAGGTTAGAAGGTAAGGAAAACAAATATTATGATCCCATAATGGAATACACATCAACATACATTATTGCCTATTCAAATAAATATTTACTTGCTAGGTAAATCAGCTAAAATAGTGCAAAAAATGCAAAAAAATGGTCAAAACAGAATACTATGCTCCTGAACATGTAAACATGTAAATAATAATACATAATGCATACCATCATCAAAATTAGCATAAAAACATAGCATAAGGTCTATCAAATAGTTTATGAAATATCCAAAAATGGTCTATGAATGAGGCAATTTCTGGCCTCATCATTTTCCCCCAACCTATTATAATGCATGTCCTCATGCATTCTGTGAAGCCATAATAACACAGAGATCTATGTCCAGATTTCATTCTTCATAACTCAGTTTTCGCCCTGGAACCTTATAGTATCCTCTGATTTCCTACATTTTCTTGAGCCACTCTTGGAACTACTCATCTGGCTGGGGATCATTATCAAAGAAATATGGAACATGAGTTATAATAGTTGGCAACCTATATCTCAAACCTACCCAATGATATTTTAATTTTTGGATGACCTGTACTATGCCCTCAACTCTTCTCCTGGACCACAACAAGTTGTTGGGTGAGATAGGTTCTCTTTTCTGAAGTGATATTGACAACTCTCCCCACCTGCTCTTACAAGTTGATAGAGCATTACCAAAATGTTGGTTACAAAAGACCTGAAAACTCATTACACAATCGGTAAGATTGCTTATATAAACTTCTCTGATTCTTTGCTCCCTCATCATAGTAAAATGTTCATTTATGGAGACCCTATAATTGGCATGGGAAGGTCTTATTAGTAGCTCAGCTTTCAACTCCATTTCTTTGCTTACCTTTTTCTCCTCCTCCCAATGGATCTGATTTTGTAATGTAGATATAAAAGCTCTCAATTGGATATCTCCTGTGAAAATATGTGGCAAAAATGTCACATTTTTTGGTAGGAAGAAGTTATGCAGAAATAACTCACACAGTAAATTCTTCTGTTCCTCTGGACTATGCAGATATGTCTCTACAAATTCTTTAGTAGTGTCTAATTTGTAAGGAATATTGGAAATAATTTTCATCACTTGCCAACGAAGGTATTTTTCTTTCAATATCAAAGTATAAAATCTAGTGGGCCTTCTGCATTGAACTAGGTACTCTACAATTTGACACAGATCCTGTATCTGCTCCTGTAACTTAGTTATTTCTTCATTTTGAGCTTCAAGCTTCTTCTCCAAAGATTTCAAAGATGAAATTTGTGCCTCCATTCCTTGACATTTAAGCATCCAATGTGCTATATCCTCATTATACTTTGTCAATGTAACTATTTGTGGAGGTCTTATTATCTATTGTACTTTTGGAGGTAGATCCACTTGTATGCCAATTTTTGATGTGTCTACAAGGGGTAAATCTACTTGCACCCCAATTTCTGTTGTTTCAATTTGAGGTGAATCAACTGTAGTTAATTCAACAGAAACTTGAGGGGAATGCACATTTACCTATTCTTGTACTTCCTCTTGTTCATTGGCCTCCTCAGTTGCTTGTGATGTTTGTGCTTCTTGTTGTTGCAAATTATCTAGAATGTTCTACAGAAGCCCTTGAATCTGTCATACTGACATCCTACTGGAAGATTTGTGTTGTTGTCTCTTCTATTTCTACTCCTCTGATGGGTGATTCTTCTTTAGGTAGGGCTACTTCCCTATGCTCTTCTACCAACTCTAATAGAATTCTGGCCAACTCATCTTCAGAATCAGATTTTGTAGGTTGTTGCTCCAGATTTGACAACTGAGTCTTTAATTTGTTTACTACCTCCTATTGTAAATCAGCAATAAGCTTATCCTTTTCTTTGATAGAGGCTTCATGTTGTTCAATCCAACCCATTTGTGTCTTAATGACACTTCTAGAAGCATGCAACTATTCTTGTATATCTTCCTCGTCTTCCTCTGCTATGGACTCTTCTTCAAAATCAGAATAATCAACAAGTGGGACATGCATTGTAGGCATTTCTATATCTATGTATGTAATTGTTGTACCTACCTCCATATCCTCTATGCCTATATATGCTTCTTATGTTCTTATTTCTACAAGCACTTCTCCCTACAAGATACCTTCAACATATGTATCAATGTTTTATTTTCTGCACTCACTTGCTGGGATAATGATACTGCCTCTACATCCACTACTTCCTCCATTACTTCCTGCTTCTGAAGTCTAGAGGACCTTCACAACCCAATAGTAGATCGTTTGATATTTTTAGGGGTTCTTGGAATAGATTCTGACAATTCTAGAGTAGAATCAGCTCTAGGTGTTTCTTTCTCCATTTGCCCTTCTCTGCTTGAACTGCCAGGCTGCTTAGTGGGTTGTGTTGGAAAAATAGTTACATTTTCAAAAAATGTAACTTTCCTTCTTTTCCCTATAGAACCATCCTTAGATTATTTCTCTCTTTGCTTCCTGGTCCTAGAGGATGGAGGTCCCTATGGTGAAGGAGGAATTTCTTTTTCATAGGATTCAGTTTCAATTTCAGGTTCAGATCTTACAATTTCTGCTTCATCTTCAGATTCAGACCTCTCAACCTCTGCCTCCTCTTCAGATTCAGGGCTTTCATCCTCCAATTCATTCCATGTAGAGAAAAACCTTTCAAAGCTTCTAGGGTTTCCCCTAAAATGATGTTTACAAATCAATTTAATGAGCCCATGGTGTTTTGGAGTCCCTCTCCCTGCTTGGTACCGTTTGGCCATATTTTGTAACTCCTGGTATAAATACAGAGGGAGATTTACTCTGACTTCAGGGTTTGAGCCACCATGCCTCAAATGGTTTAATATTCTAATATGATGTCTAGACAAAATGACAAATTGCCCATCATAGGTAAGGAACCGGATTACCCAAACTGCTACTTCCCCCCAAGGGTGTTGTAAACTGGTTCGTTTTACCCCTTTGCAAATGTTATTATTCATTTGAAACTCAACAGGTCTATCTTGTTCTTCTCTAAACTGATTAACTATTTTTGTTAGGGTATTTTTACCAGCTTTCAAAATTTGTAACCCTTGCAATGGTAATTCAGTGATTTGACTCAAGATTTGCGGTGTTACCTGGATTGCCATGCCACTGATGTGAGCCTGGTTGTTCTTGAGAGTGTGCAAATTCTGCCACCAATCCTTCGGAGTGTCCATCAAATTTATACAAAAATGGCATCAATCCTCCTTCTATAAAGATACGCAGTGATTCAGGATCTCCCCATAGATAGTCTACATTTTTTGGCTCAATTTTATTCTTCTTACCCCCCATTTTCAATTTTTTGTGCTCTGTTTTCTCTCAGCCTTCTGAAATAGGTCGGTCTTGGGTCTAGATCAAACAATTTGCATCTATGGGGGCTATAATGCTTTGGGCTATAGAATTAAATTTTCACAACGCAGGAACATGCTTCGAAACGTGTCGAAGCATTTGGAAAATTAAATTCCCTTTTACGCATCACGTGGCAGACTTCTATTCCCCATAGGAACATGATTTATCCCTTTCTGCTATGTTGGACTAAATAGTTATGATTTGCTGAGGTGGCAATTAACTATTGGCTGCATCATGTACATCGTGCAGAATTTCCCTTTTTTCGAAGTGTCTTGTTAGGTGTGCCAAATATTTTGCATATCACGAAGCATGCGATGACTTCCAACGACCTTGTTCCCACTGTTGATGTTGGAAACCTACATCTTGAAATCTGTGCCATGATTTTTCCTTACTTTGAATGGTAGGAAAATAATTTTGATGCCACGTGACGTTTCATCTTTTGCCCGTTCATTCTAGAGTTTTTTTCCGAAGTATGAACACTTCCTCATTCCGAAGCATAACCATTTTGAAGTTGTTTTTGTTTAGAAACAATAGTTTTTCATTCTGGAGCTTCCATCATTCTGAAGCTAAATAGTATTCTCATTTTGGAGAATCATATCATTCCAAAGCTCTTTCAAGCTACAATTCTCCAATCTCATCTGCTTCTTTCATCCCCTTAAAACAACTTATAATGTTTCATCTCCCATTGACCAGATGGATATCTTTTGGATCAAACCTTATGAATGCTTTAGGTACTAATTTGTGATTTTACACACTATATACTAACTATCTACAATGTTTAAAATGTAAAGGGCACATACCTGATTTAACCATTTATCTACATTTGTACAGGTGGATGTTTTGGCTGACTACCAACTGACTTCTTTTACTGAATAAAATAGGTGCAGTTCTGAGAACAGAGAAAACAATGATTGTGAGAACAGATGGGACAATGATGGTGAATCTAACAAGGCAAACATGCCAGATAACCGGTTTTCATGCAAGCCAATTCAGAAGTGCCTCCTAGGAGGTTTTCACTTTCTGAATTATTCATTTTTTTATTATTTTTTTTTTTTTTATTTTTTTATCATTTTTTTTATTCTATTCTGTTGCAATTGTTGTGGAAGAAGTGGTTCCTTCCACCATGCATACATCCAATTGCTCCACTTGCTTTAGAAACTCATCCTTAGTTAGTGGTTTATGATATGTCCGAAGACGATGCCCATTAACCACTAACTTTCTATGTGAATCATCAATGGGTGAAAGGCGAACAACTCCATTTTCAAACACTTCCTCAATCTGATATGGTCCAAGCCACCTAGTCTGCAGCTTTCCAGGAAAGTCTTCATAACGAGATTCAAACAACAAAGCCCAATCACCTTGCTAAAATTTTCATTGTTGAATGTGACTATCATGCCACAACTTTCGTTGTGCTTGAATCACCTCAGTCTGGTGCAATGCATCCATTCGTAGCTCATCCAATGCATTGAGTTGCAAAATTCGGTCTGCTTGTGCCTATGACAAATCAATACCAACTTCCAAAGTAGTTTGAAGTGTTAGTAATTCAAATTCAATAGGCAAAAGAGGCTTTTTACCATAAACCAGTTCATAAGGTGTAAATCCTGTAGTGGACTTCCATGTAGTGTTATAAGCCCAAACTGCTTCAGGTAGTTTATCTAGCCAATTTCTCCTATGGGAAGCTACTATTTTGGTTAAGATTCATTCCAGTTCTCGATTTGTCACTTCAACTTGACCATTCGCCTATGGGTGATAAGGTGAGGATTTCCTATGCTTGATTTCATATAGTTTGGTGAAGGCTTCAACAACCTTTGATGTAAATTGAGGTCCCTGATCTGTGGTAATAGTGTGTGGAGCTCCAAAACATAGAAAAATTTGTGAATACAGAAAATCAGCAACCTTTTCCTCTCGCGCATGCTTAAAAGCACGCGCTTCTGCCCATTTAGTCACATAATCAGTACATACCAGAATATGCACCTTACCTTGAGAAGATGGATCTATAGGTCCCACAAAATCTAACCCCCATATTTCAAATGGTTCTACACCTACTTGAGGTTGCAATGGCATTTCACTGGTGTAGGTAGGCTTCCCCATTCTTTGGCATGCATCACAATGTTTGATATAATTCTTCACATATTTATGCAAATATGGCCAGTAGTAGCCAACACCCAAGATTTTTCGAATTGTATTATGTACTGAATAGTGCCCTCCAGATGGTTCATCATGACATGCACGAAGAATGTCATACACTTCATCCTTGTGGATGCACCTACGTAGAATATGATCAGGACTGCATTTAAAGAGTAGACCTCCTATCCATTTAAAGGAAGCACTTTGCTTGATTAACTATTTCTTTTGTTTAGGAGTAAAGTGAAGAGGAATTTTTCCTGTAGCTAGGTAATTAGCTATATCTGCAAACCATGGAGATTGTACAGAAATAGCAAATAATTTTTCATCAGGAAAAGCATCTTCAACCAATTCCCCTATGTCTGTGTTTGGCAATCTAGACAGAAAATCTGCCACTACATTAGCTTTCCCTGGTTTATTAACTATAGTGATATCAAATTCTTACAACAGTATTAACCAATGAATAATTCTTGCACTAACCAGAGGTTTATTCATCAGGTATTTAATGGCAGCATGATCTGTATGAATGAATACCTGATATCCTGTGATATAGTGTCGAAACTTATTGATAGCATATACTACAACTAAGAATTCCTTCTCAGTAGTAGTGTAGTTCTTTTCAGCTCCTGTCAAGTTTTTGCTAATGTAATAAATGGCATAATGCTCACCATTGTCAATCTGACCTAATGCAGCTCCAATTGCAGTATTAGAGGCATCAGTCTGAATATGGAATGGCAGTTCCCAATTAGGTCCTCTTAACACTAGGGGAGTTGTTAACTTTTCTTTCAATGCTTCAAATGACTCCTGACATTCTGTAGACCAGGTAAACTCAGAATCCTTGGTTAATAATGCAAACATTGGATTGGCTATGGTGCTAAAATTTACAATAAATCTACGGTAGAAACCAATATGCCCCAAGAAACTCCTCACATCAGTTTGAGTTTTTGGAGGAGGAAGGTTTTTAATGACTTCCACCTTTTTGGGATCAACCTTAATCCCATGAGGGGAAATATGATGACCAAGGACAATCCCTTCCTCCATCATCAAAAAATATTTTTCAGGATTTAGAGACAAATGGTATGTTTCACAACGTATTAAAACTTTTTCAAGTTGTTCTAAAGTGTAATCAAAAGTGTCTCCAAACACTGTGAAATCATCCATATAGATTTCCACACTTTCATTTGTCATATCAGAGAATATTGCCAAAATAGCTCGTTGAAATGTTGTTGGAGCATTACATAAACCAAAAGGCAGAACCCTATAAGCAAATGTTCCCCAAGGACATGTGAAAGTAGTTTTCTCTTGGTCTTCAGGTGCAACTTGTATCTGATTATAACCATTGAATCCATCAAGAAAATAGAAAAATTTCTTGCCAGCAAGGGTGTCTAACACTTGGTCTATGAAAGGTAATGGGAAATGGTCCTTATGTGTTACCTTGTTTAACTCTCTGTAATCTACACACACTCTCATTTTCCCATTTTTCTTTGGAACAATAACCAATGGAGAGACCCACCTACTATCTGAAATTGGATAAATGAACCCTACATCTAAAAGTTTTTCAATTTCTTCCTTGACAATATCTTTCAGAGTAGGATTCAAATGTCTTTGAGGTTGTCTCACAGGTTTAACATCTTTAGTGTATATCCTATGTGTGCACACATCCGGGTGAATTCCAGTCATGTCCTTGTAACTCCAAGCAAAATCCTGAACATGTTTTTGTAGGACAACAAACAACTTTACCTCCTGTTCATCAGTCAACCAACTATTAATATTCAAAACTTTACCTGGTTGTATTTCTATTTGTTTAATCCCTGGATGAATAGAGTTGACTGCTCCATACTTGCTAATTAAGGAATTTAATGGATAGTGATGTGGTTGTAGAGTATGAAATACTCTGGATTCTATTTCAAAAGTGATACCTGATGGAATCATTCCTTGCATAGGACATGTGAAAGAAGTAAGAAGATGTTGGTGCCATCCATGTGGTAGTGTGAAAGAGCTTTCTTGTATTGGAATGGGTGACAGATGTTCTGAGGTCTGTTCTTCATCCTTCCACAGCAAGCGATGAACAAGGACTTGATCATATTTAAGTCCTTCTTCCTGTAATGTCTCAACTAGGACAGTTTCATCCTCAAATATTTCTCTTCCTTGTGAATTGATTTCCTCAATATGTTCCTTTACTATGATTGTGGCCAAAGTGGAAACAGTTTCTTCCTGTTCTTCATCAGATTCAGGAAACCATATTTGTCCAGAAAATTTGGTTGAAGGTTGGGTAGGTGGATAAAGGGAAATATTTTTAAGATCAATACCATTTGAGATAGTCATTTCCCCAGATCTGCAGTCTATAAAAGCAGCTACAGTGGCAAGCCAAGGCCTTCCTAGAATAATGGGATAGCCATTAGCTGAATTTCTAGGCTGCAATACTAGGAAGTCTACAGGATATTCCCAAGAAGAAACTTCAATGGAAATGTCTTCCAGTATTCCTTCTGGTTTGGCAACTGACCTATCTACCATTTCCAAAACTGTAGTTGTAGGACTGAGATTATTGAGCTATAGTTTTTGCATTGTTTCTTTAGTCATTACATTGATTGCAGCACCAAGATCAATCAACACATTTGGAATTTGAACTAGACCAATAGTGACTGTAACAACTAGACTCCCTGGGTCACTATATTTTGGAGGAACAAGTTTTCTAGATAATAGGTCAGCCAATTTTCCTTCTACTTGCATAGTTTTAGGAAAGGATTTCTTCTTTCTGCCAGGTTTCTTAATGCACAACTCCTGAATAGTTTTCTTGATTAATGGCACACCCTTTATTGCTTGCAACAAAGGAAGGGATATAGTCATTCTCTTTAGTTCTGTAACTAATTCTGATTCAGGAATAGTGGCAGTATGATCAAACCTTTCAGGGTATGGTATTACACCTACAGGGGGTACTTGTTTTTCTTGCTCATTTTCTGGTTTTTCTTTTTCTATTTTCACTTGTTCTAGGCTTGGAGACTCTTGCTTTTCATCAATTTCTTCAATGGTGGGTGAAGCAGGGTCAGGTAAGACCTTCCCTGAATGCAATTGGATATTACTACAATCGAGTACATGAACTACAATAGTTTCTTCAGACTCAGCTCCATAAATAGGGGCTGCTTGTCTGGTATTATTTGGGTTAGCCATAGGCTGAGCTGGAAGTGGAGGTTGTTTTACCTGTTGTGCTTGTTGTGGTTGCATTCTTCCTTGAAAGTTTTGATTAGGAGCTGGCAGCAGGTTTTGAGTCTGTCCTTGATACCTTTGCTGCCCTTGATATGATGGGTATTGTGGCCCCCATATTTGCCCATATTGTTGATTCTGTGTCCAAGGTGGATTAACAGGATTCCAGGGAGGATGTGACCAATCTTGGGAAGATGTCCAAGATTGATTCCATGGTTGTGAAGGTGGTTCTGAATATCCCCATGGCATATTCCAAGGAGTTTATCCCCAACTTGTAGGAAAGCGAGGTGCATTTTGATATTGTGAAAAGTTACCTCCCTGCCTCTGCCCAATAACATTAAGTTCCTCAATCTGAGTTTCTAGAACATTTTTGAGTTGAGGCAAGAGATGGCACTTATCAGTTATGTGCTCTTTTGAGCAAATGCCACAAATGGCTGAAATGGAAGTTCTATTCAGAGGACAGTCTTGTAAGGCATGCTTGTTTCTACATCTTGGGCAATAGATAGCCAAAGGGGGTGTAGAGTTAGATTTTGCATTTCTTTCCCCTAATGCAGAATTTAATTGGACAAGAATATCAGTTTTCATATTAGCCATTTCTTCCATTAATTCCTTCATATCATTAGTACCAGGACTCCGCTTCTTCCTTCTTTTCCTAGTGCGAGAATAATTTTTGCATAACTCTACAATATCATTAATCTCAAGCTGGTTTATATCTCCTTTTCCCATTAAATCCAATACTTCTCTGGAATCATCCTGCAAACCTCTCAAAAATATAGTTTTTAATAAGTCAGTTTCTATAGGACCACATCTCTTTTGGATAAAGGTAAATCTATCAAGATAATCCTCAAGGTTTTCATCTTCTTCTTGTCTAATCTAAAATAACTCATCCTTCCTATTTCTCACTCTACAATACTCCTGATACTTATCCAAAAATGCAGTTTCCATTTGATCCCAAGTGCGGATTGAATCAGGTTCAAGGCTCATAAACCAACGTAAGGCTACATCTTTAAGTGTAGAGGGAAATAGTTTCAGTTTTTGGTTGTCATTGACATAATCATAAGTCTGACATAAGACTTTGAATTCAAACAAAAATTGGTCAGGATCCTCAGAAACAATTCCCCTAAAGGTTGGCAATACTGAGGGTGAAATAGTTTTCATAGGAGCATTCTGAGTAGGATTCAGATGAATAGGGTATTCAAAAGTTCTAATAGGAGGATTGTCAGCATCATGACCAATAATATCCCTATCATGTTCTCCCTGCCATAGGTGCTTCCTCAGTTTTGACTTGTTCAATTGGTTCAGATGGATCAGCCCTATGGGTATGTCTAGAAGCAAGTGCCTCTAAGAGTTCTTCTTGCAAAGATCCTAAAATTTTAGTTGATGAAGAAGATGATTCTCGTTTAAGTCTTTCAGGGAGTTCATATACAGGTAAGTCTTGTGAAGAACGCCTAGGTGGAAAAGAACCAGTTCTGATAAACCTTCCTCTTTCATCTCTTGGCCTATGCATTCATGCTCATTTGCTAAATAAACTGAAGTACAAGTGTCCAAGAACTGTTACTTGTACCAAGACAACAATTCTTGGCCTACTTACTTCTCCTAACAACACCTAGGTTCCCCGATAATGGTGCCAAAAATGATGAGTGTCATCAAACACATCATTTAATCATTATAATTGTCAGTCCAGGGTGGTGTCCAATGGTTGTATATGAGAGCAGAGGTAAGCAACTTGGAAATCAGTCTACTCAGGAAATGGCTTTATTGATGAGATCAGTTAGTTTTGGGGGTTTTTGGTGTCACCTTTAATCCTATGAGCTAAATTGAACTCCTAATTACAATTGCTGAAACAAAATTGCAGAAATGGAAAGTTTGCAAGAATTTGAAACTAATTACTTTTGCAGAATCAGAAATAATATAAATGAAACCTATTTACGCTTGCAGAATGGAAATGATAGTAAGAAAAACTTTGTAAAAATTAAATCCTAATTTTATTAGCAGAATTCAAAATGTTGCAGAAATGAAATAGTTGAATACACAACTAGAAATGCCAAGAACTAGAAATAAATGTTGAAAATAGGGAAATCAATTACTGTAAGAAATTCCAAGAACACAAAAGTGTTGTAAGAAAAAACCTACACTAAGTAACCAACTATCATGCACATACATCCATACTACAAGCATTAATACTATAATTAACAAATGAAAAGGAAATTGTCAGGTTTCTGCTAATTTGCTGCAACAAGAAATGAATAGAAAACTATCAAGAGCTGATCCTTCCCTTGGGCCTGGAAGTGGGCCCTTGCTCCCTGATCTAGAAGAAGGCAAGAAAACTACTCTAAAACTACCTAATTCTCACTCAATCACTCAAGAAAATAATTGAATGGAGAAACTACACTTTTTATTGAATTTGAAATAACATTGCAATAATGCAGGAAAAATCCTGCAGAATCACTACTCTGTTACAACTGAAACAACTTTTCTATTCCTATCCTTCTATGCAAACATCTATCTATATGCTCAACCAATATGGGAGCTTGTTATTTATACTATTCTATTACATATGTGGATTTGTTCTGTTGCTGCATTTCAAGGATTCAACAACTGTTCTAAAGTTGTCTTCCTGAAATGCAGGAAATTATTCTGCTATAGCTTATCCATTTCACTTGTTGGGCACAATATATTAGAATAAATGTGTTGGAAGAGGTGATAAATCTTCTTATACAGTTGTATCCATCTTCATTTCACCATTTTCCACCTTTTTGACCATTATGTTGATAGTTTTGACCAAAATTGGTCCTGCTCCGCTCATTCCGGAGCTTGCTCCGGAATATCAGTAGTGTAATAGTTCTGGCACTTATCCATGCATCAATTGCTCAGGATGATGGGTTTGACCAGCTCGATAGTCTTCTTAGGTCCTCAGAAGACTAATTCCATAGGTTTTACGTGCTGGCATTGACAAATTCCAAGCCATGTTGTTTATGTACAGTTGGCTGGAATTTGTATGGTCAAATTCTATTTTTTGCACAGTCAACCTAGTTTGAACAGGTTTTGGCACCTTTTTGCAATTTGAACAGGTTAGAAGGCAAGGAAAACAAATAACATGATCCCATAATGGAATACACATCAACATACATTATTGCCTATTCAAATAAATATTTACTTGCTAGGTAAATTAGCTAAAATAGTGCAAAAAATGCAAAAAATGGTCAAAATAGAGTGCTATGCTCCAGAACATCTAAACATGTAAATAATAGTACATAATGCATACCATCATCAAAATTAGCATAAAAACATAGCATAAGGTCTATCAAATAGTTTATGAAATATCCAAAAATGGTCTATGAATGAGGCAATTTCTGGCCTCATCACACCCCCGATTCCATAAATTTATTGTATCCATATAGGCTACATCTATAAATACCCTGAGCCCCTTTCTATTTAGATGTTCCATTAAATTTTGAGATGGCTGGTAATTCCTTCCATTCCCCAACCAAGTATCTTTTCCTAGTCTTACTTTCTTTCCATTTCCTATTTTCCAAAAAAAAAAAATTCCCACTAATAGAAAAGCCTTCACTAATGCTTTCCAAATGATAGTTGCATTAGTCACTGGCTTGATAGGAAGTCTAATCCACTCTTCAAAGTACATGGAATCTAAATATTTCTCCTTGATAACCTCATGCTATAGTCCTTCCCAATTATCAATATCCAAATACTCTTAGTAGCTAGTGCTTTCCTAAAGTTATGTATATTATTAAGCCCCCATATTCCTGTTGATTTAGGTTTAGCTATCTTACTATATTTAAACAAAGACATTGCATCCTTCTCCCTTCTCCCTTATTCATATCTTAAGGAAATGGAAGCTCATATTCCTTATTTTTTCTACTATTTTAATAGGATTATAAGCCATAGAGTGCCAAAATATTGGAATGGCTTCCAAAATTGATTTAACCAGTGTTAAACAACCTCCCAGTGATAATCATCTATTGCACCATGAAGTTACCATTTTTCCACTTTATTGTATAACCAAATCCAATCCTCGTATCTATAATTATTTAGCTTTAGTATAAATCCTAAATATTTTAGACCTTTGCCAAACTCAATTAGATTGAAGCAAAAAATCCTTACCATTGCTTCTTCTTGTCCTAGTTGTAGTCTATTAAAAGCTATATCTATTTTCTAGAGGTTTATTTCCATTCATGTGGTAGCACAATATTTTTTTTTTTGGTAAGTAAGAGAATATTATAATTAACACCGGGTTTTAACTGGTTGACCCAAAACCATTTTACAAAATAGGGTCCACTGACCAACTGGACAAAGGCCAAGCCCTAAAAGTTTAAACCGACAACAAAAAGGGCCAAGACCTACTCTTCCATCGAAATACGACCAAACTAAAATATGGAAGCCTAATATTATGGCCATCAGAAAAGAAAGACGCAAAATAGAACTAACAAAGACAAAAACTAATCATGCAAGCACCATGCAGAGTAGCTTGTGCCCATATAAAATAATAGAATATGGTCAAAAAAAAAAAAAAACATCCCATAGAATGGACAGCCAAGAGGCCAAGCAGTCTTCCTTGTAGTCCTCATCTAACTTCTTATCATCCTCCTTGCCATCATCTTTAGATTTTGCCTTCGACTCCTTGTTCCCCTAGGCTAGCTGGATATAAAACGAGAAGATTTAGAGAATCACACAAATCAACAGTACTGCACGATGAGGCCGGACAGACTCTTCAACTGGTTGATACTATTGGAGGTTGATGAAATTGTCATCTTCTCCAAGACTATTATGGTGGGGTCTGGTACCTCATTGTCAGGGATCTCCAACACTTTGTTATTTCTTGCTAGGGCCTTTTTGCGACATCGAATCCAAACACACCTTGGGAAATACTTGAGGCCAAAGAAGATGTTTCCCATGCATGAATTTGTAGATAAAAAACCTATATCAGTGCCCCACCAGCTGCAAAAAACACTAGTCACATGAACAAAAAAAACAAATATGACAAAAGCCATTATAAGGTTCAAAAAAATATTTTTAAAAATGCCCCCATTTTTTGTCATTGATCCACTTTGAGCCTTCCAATCTAAAATTTTTCATTATCTATCACCATTGAGACTGCATGAGGAAGATTTTCAGTCCACGTGATCAAATTTTCTGCTACAATGCCTTCATTTGCCAGCCTATCAGCTGCCATGTTTGCTTTCCGGAAGGTATGCAAAATTATGGCCTCAGGTCGATCATGAATTAGAGCCCTTGCTTCGTGGATGTAGTCATCAAATCTCCAAGGAGCTCTCTTAGTGTTCTTTAGAAGATTTATAATAATAAGAGAATCACCTTCCACCAACAGTTTCCCTGGATAATTCTCTGCCACCTTGAGGCTCCTCCAAACTGCCTCGCTTCAGCCACATTAGTTTGAGCTCCAAGATGTTCAGCAAAAGCTACAAGCACCTCACCTGTGGTCTCTAAGTAAGCCACCAGCCCTGACTTCACTGGGTTGCCCCTAGATTCCCCATCAAAATTTAACTTAATCCACCCTAGGGGGGGTGGGGTCCATGTGATCATGGTTCTAGGACAGAATTGAGGATGATTGAGGCCATCGGTGAGAGGTAAGTTTAATGACTGGCCTAATGAAGCTTCAAAAGGATTTGGAGGTCTAGATGCTGTAGGCACTAAACAAGCATTCTCATTAGCATATACTAAAATTTTTGATAGGACAGAGGATGACTGAGAAACCTTATCCAAGAAGGCCCGACGATTCCTTTCCAACCATATCTGCCACAAGTAGTGATGAAGGCAGATCTTCCACATATACCTAAGACGCCTATTCAAAAAGGGAGAAGGCCACTGGACAAATAAATCAAAAATAAGTCAAATAAGGTAGCACAATATAAATCTAACAACTCTTTATATTTTAGTGCTTCTCTTAAGGCACCATTTTCAAATAGGATTATATCATCTACAAATAGTAAGTGAATCCCAACTAGAGAGTTTCCTAATTTAATACTTTTGATGATGCCAAGCCCTTCTTGTTCCTTAATCATTCTACTTAGACCTTCAACCATAAATAATAATAATAAGTGTGATAAGGGGGATCCCTATATTAACCTTCTGGAAGTCTTGAAGAAGCTAGAAGTTGAACCATTAACTAAAAAAACAAAGGAAGCACAATTAATACATCCCATTGCCCAATTTACAAAGGACACATTCCAACCAATATAAATTAATATAAGCCTGATGTACAATCAATTACCCTATCAAAATATTTTGCCAAATAAATCTTAATTATCATTGCTTATTGTTTTCTTTATTTGACTGAATTAAGTGCTTCCTAAACAACACCTATAGCTTCATGGATTTATCTTTTACTTAAGAAACCAAACTATTCTTCTGAGAAGGTTTTAAAAAAAAACCCTTTTAACCTCATAGCAATAATCTTGGAGATGATTTTATAGAGATTATAACACAAAGATATGGGCCTATACTCCCCAAAAAAATCTAGGCTATCCTTCATAGGAATCATGGACAAGAAAGTTGTATTGATAAATCCAAGTACCTGTTAGACCAAAATCTATCATATCGACAGAAAGGCAATGTGCCCTATACTCCAACCAACATTTAGTATTGGATGGAATGAAATTTCTCTCCATTTCAACCTTCAAAGAAGGCCAACTCCTTGATATGATTGTATATTTGAAATAAAAAGAGATAATAAGGATAAGGGTTGGAGAGATTTAATAAAAATGGATGATATATAGTGTAACAACATTAGATTTCACTAAATAACATGCTAACACAACTAATTTACATGATACTTAATAGACCAACCATTATCAATTGCAATCATAGATTTATTTAACTTAAAGAATTTACTTTAATCATTCCAAGGACTTAAACAATTAACAATCCAATAACCATCCAAAGAGTAGAATTTACTTTAATAGAATACGCCAAGAATTTAAGTGTAACCAAAGTAACTTAAAGAAAGAAACACATTCATAAAATACTACAATTGAAAAGTAATGGAGGTCAAACAACTATCACTTTATTAAATATTAGCAATGCTACATAGCAATACCAGGCAAGGACTATAGAATCAACCCTTGTATTGAGGTCTCTTGGCTTATTTATAGGCTACATTTGAAATTTATAACATGAATTCAATAGTTGTAAGACTGTTAAGAAAACAACCTGGAAATAAAACTAGAATATTGAGGTGGCCACTCTAGACTTCATCTTGTGTTTGAGTTTGAATCACCATTGAGCATGCTCCATCTATCTACAACCATCTTCTGTAAGTGGCTACATTATCACAACTGATTTTATAGAGTTGTCACTTTTGTGGCTTAGTACCATCAAATAATAATAGCATGAAGGCACTATGGTGGTTGTAGGTTTGAGAGTAATTTTTCATAGATGCCTACACTAAAGTTGGTCTTGTTATTTTGTTTGCAAGGATTTTGGAATGAAATCATGATTTGCAACTATTTTTTCAATAAGCTATGGGTGACTTCTATTGGGGGCCGCTCCCATTATGAAAACAAAACAAAATAAAATATTACACTACTCTCATTACATTTCTAACAAGTTAATTAAAGCATGTCCAAATTCATCTTTCTACCAGAGATATTATTCATTTACCCATCTATCAAAATATTATTCATCTTCCTCAAATTGCTAAGTTTCCATAATCAACTCCTTTTATATCAAATGCCTTTAAAAATTTAAATTCTATCAAAATGAAATTCAACACTACAAATGGATAAAATATTTGTTGTCCAACTTCTATATCCAAAAATATCTTATCTATAACAACCTCACAATTTTTTAATACCTTTTTTTAGGGTTCTTATTCATTCTCCTAATATTCCAAGATATTATTTTCATTGTTATTTTTTATTTTATTTGTGGGTTTAGACCCACTTCTTGTTAACACTTGTGATATTTAATTTTATTTTGTCAGATCAATATCTCTTTGTGTTTCTTCTTCTCTTTGTTTTTGCTTCTTGGGTCTTCCTTTTTTTTCATTCCCAAGAATACTTTCCTCTTCTTCAATCTCTTCAATCTTATCACATGGCTCATAGTAAAATTTATCATCTTTAGGTTTGCCTTGTTCGTAAGGATCTAAAGTGCAAGGAATAACCTCAAAAGAACAATATTCTTTATGTTAACTTGAAAAACCTAAAGTACAAGGATGCTCTTATGTATAATTACCTTCTTATTCTACCCTAAAAATCCTAAATTGTTATAGGTTTCCTCCAACCTCATTTCTATATTATTTTGCTCTTGAAACCTTAAAGTGCAAAGGGTAACATCTTCACCACTTTCAATTTTATTATCTAAAGAAGATTCTATACTACTTGAGGAAAATGAAGATGATTTTTCTAAAATAAAATTGATCTCTTTTGTTGTCTTTGTTTTGGATTTTATCCCACATATTTTTTTTCATATTTAATTCCTTCCAAACCTACCAAATGATATTGTATATAGGCTTTATTTACCTCTTCTTTTGGAGTCGAATATCCTTGATCTAATTCAACTTCTATTATTGTATGATTTCCTTGCTTCATGTTGAAGTTTATATCATGGCTAGAATTTTTTCTCTTTCTTCATAGTTTTTACTTTGCAAACTCTTGCCATATGTCCAATATCAAAATAATTGTGGCAAAAAAATGAAATATTTTCATAATTTACTTGTTGATCCCATTCTCTTGATTTAGATTTAATCTTAACGGATTTTGGCAAAGGTTTTTAAATACCCATAGCAACACATATTTGAGTATATATAACATGCTTTCACTTCTTAGTTGTTGATCCTTCCTTGATAAATTCCCTTAGGGTATTTCCAATATTATTCAAAACATCCTTATTTATAAGCTGATATGGAAGTCCAAAAAGCCTAACCCACACTAGAATCTTCTTAAAAGTTTCTATCTCAATCGAAAAAATTTAATTCCATGGTCTCAAATAAAGTGCATCTCTTCCCCTAAACCATGGGCCACCAACCATTATTTTATCCCTAATTTTTGAATTAGAAAATATGAGAAGGAAAAACCCTTTAGGAAGAAAAGTCATAGAATAATTTAAATTCAATCCTCACTTTCACTTGATCCAATTTTGAATATCCAAAAATATTGGTCATGATCTATTAACCCTCTATTTTTAAGAACCATTATATCATGCTCAATCATATCATCTTTGATACTTACTTCTAGTGTAACATATGATACCTGGATCAAACTTGCCATGTATTCGCTCTTCTGCATATCTCCAACTTAGGCCTCTATACTTCCAACTAGGGTATATTGAATTCCCATTAGGACTTTCAAATATTAATTTCCTTATATAATAGCTAATGGGTCTCACTCTTGGCTTGCACTCCCTCTTGGTTTGCACTCAATCTATTCTCGCACTTGCTAATACTCCTAGATTGAACTCTCTCTTGCCTCACACTTGCTCCTAACTTGCACTCCCTCCTAGCTCACAATTTCCTATATTTTTACTTTTTATCGATGTTCCTTCACTTCAACAAGTTTTTGGAAATAATTTTCCATGCATTCATGGTAAGGGTTTGAAGCATTGATGAACTACATATGAACCTATTGCTATTTTTCCATGAATGAATATCGGTTTGCACTCCCTCTTAGTTTAAAATTCCTTTTGGCTCACACTTTCTGCTACTCCTAAATTGCACTCTCTCTTTCCCTACACTTACTCTTAGCTTGCACTACCTTATAGCTCACAATTGCTTGTATCTCTTCCTTTCTTCAGTATTCCTTCACTTCTACAATTTTTTGGAAATAATATTCCATGTATTCATGGTAAGGGTTTGAAGCATTGATGCATTTTGGATGAACCTATCACTCTTTTTCCATGACTGAATCTCGACTAGCACTCCCTCTTGGTTCACACTTATTTTTTGATCTCTTTGCTTCCTTCTTGTACACTCACTCCCAGCGCATTCTCTCACTTTTTGCACTTTGGCTTAGACTCACACTCACTTTTGGTTGCACTCACTTGCACTCACTTTTGGCTACACTCACTCACACTCAATTTCAACTGTGCTTACTCACACTTGCTTTCAATTACATTCACTCCCAACTCATGCTTGTAATCAATGTTGCATTTACTCTCGAATCACGATTGCACTCACTACTACACTTACTCTTGGCTCATGATCACACTCACTACTAAAATTACTCTTGGCTCATGATTTCAATCACTACTGCACTTACTCTGATATATCACTTGCACTCGTTGTTGCACTTTTAAAAATTTTAAGTTTACACAATTTTTCATGAGTGATCCCAGTCCCCTCTTATTGAGGTTTGAACTTCAGTCTCCTAAGTGAAAACCCAAGGACTTACCTCTACAGTATCCCTCATGGGTCCCCATGATTTATAACTATTGTGATGAAATCACTCAAATATATGTTTCAGCTCCATTCATTTTAATTTTTTATGTTGATTCCCCTTTTGTACAATCTTGGGCTTTAACATGAAGATGTTGATGTTATCTATTAAGATGTACATACTTTGTGTACTTTGACTTGATTTGACTATATATATCTTGAATTTGTATAAGATTCATCTTGGTTATGTGCATCCTAGTCCTCCTTGCATGATTTTAGGTTTTAACTTGAGATTGCTTACATCATTGCTAGGAGAGGCTCGATTTTGTTCATCATGACCTTGTGCATTTGGTCTTGGATGTTTGACTTGCACAATTTTGAGCTCCTTTTTTCTTTGGTTGATGTTATCTGTTTGGGTTACTAGACTTTGTGCATCCCAGGATCATTCACTTTTCTCCTTTACATGATCTTGGGCTTTGGTTCAAGAGTGCTAACATCATAGTCGAGGTAAGCCTAATTTTGAGTATCATGGTTTTGATATTTTGGCCTTGCACATTCCCAAGCAGAAGGAATATTGTGTTGATGTTGTTGCTTACATAATCCTGGATTTCATCATCCTAGTTTTGTGCAAGCCTTCAAGCCTTTAACACACTTAGGTAATATTTGAAAAGAGACTTTTCCTCCTATTCTACAAATGAGATCATGAAATTGACCTACATTCTTGGTGCCTCTTCGGGATTTTTTTCTTGTAGGAATCAAAACTCATAAGGCTTGGTTCCATTAGGTGCGGAGTCAAAGTGATTGTGAGATAAAATATAAGTGGAGCTTATTATAGTGGATAAATGGTTTTTGAAAAATGATATGTGATGGGTGGATGGTTTATGTGAAAAATAAAAAAAATAAATTAATTGTAATATATATTAAAATTGTTGGTGAAATGGAAATGAATTTTGTAATGGAAATAAAGTGTATTTTATCTTTTGAGACCTTCTAGGTGGCTTATTCTCCTTTTGGTAATTTGTGTTTTATATTTATCCTTGCATTGCCAAAGGTGTCACATTGTTAGCTACTAGTTGCTCTAGTATCACTTCCCATGAACTAGGTGTCCCTTGATCACCCTATGCTCCAATAGCTTCTTCTAGAGGAATATCTACCTTAGGGGTCTCTTCTTCTTCATCATATTCTTGACTTTATTCATTGGTTAGAACCCCTTCTTCTTGCTAAAGGACTAGATAGATTTTCATCCATACATTTGGTGGGGGAGTTTTAAGTTCTAATATTATTTCATGTATCCATCTCAACTGATAGATTTTTTTCATAATAAATATATTGATATCTTCTTGATATCTCTTGAACCTTAGCTTGCATCATAGCCATTTTTTTCATAAACTTAAGAACTTAGGATTCTTCGATGGGCTCTTCCCACTAGTCTATTTTTGATTTATCATTGGCTGCTAATTCAATCTAAGCTTGAAGATCTTATTTGGTCAGAAGCTAGGTCTCTTCATCTTAGAATCCTATAAATCCTAAATTTTTAGATTCTCTCATTGGATCCATTATACTGTCTACCCTAATATATAGCCTATATATCATCTCCCATCCTCGTTGGGTCCATTTGTACCTCTTGATTACAATTTGAGAGATTTTTCTTACTGCATTCCATTGGTTGCAAGATATGGCTCTTATAACAAGCTCTAATCTCCTTCTATCCAAACTCATTATGTATTCAATTAATAGTATTTTTCTTGCTATTATAGCTTAAGCCTATTTGAAGTCTTCTATTGCTTCCTCTATGGATCATGCATTGAAGTCTAGATAGCATGTGACTCAGTAAGCCTCGAGGGCATATTGAAGGACCTTGTTCTAGCTCTCCCTCCTCAATTATTTGAAGGCCTCCTTAAAAAATCAAGAGGCTCTAGCTCATTATTTCTCTACTTGCAATTATTGTTGTAGGTCTTGAAGTTGTTCTATCAACACTTTATTCATATATTGAATTTCTTGCACCTATTGATGAATTTATGTAAACTTCATTATCTTATTTTTCATTTTTTATTTTTGTTCTACAAGGTATTTTTCATGTTCTACTCTTCTTTAGTCATTGTCTCTAGGTCATTGACATTATATTCCAATTATTGATATCTATCTCTCAGTCTGTCACCTTGCATATGTATAGTGCTGACATGGACCTGAGCACTGAGTAGAGAGTCTTCTAATAGTAGTTGGTAAATATCTACTATTTGTCTTTTCACTTGGTAATCATCAATCATCATTTTGGATTTTGGATTATTTACCCATGATGTGGTTGTGATCCTTATTTTTCAATAAGTGGTTGGGTTAACTGTAGTCATTTATCTAGGAGGAGCATGCTCCTTTATTTTCTTGAGTGCTTTATTCTTCCACCATTCTTGAGTATTTTGGATCATCTCCTTGAGTTTATTAATGGTATTTGTATATGGATGATTGGGTTGTGGTATGGTGGAAAAGATGGATTATAGAATAGGAAAGGAGAATGAAGAAATTTTATGAAAAGTTGTTGTGGTAGCAGTTGTAGGAGTCTGAATTGATGGAGTGGATGTGGTTGAGAAAATTTTATATGTGGGGTTATTTTGAGTAGTTAGACCTTGTGGATATTCTATGGTGGTGAAGAAGAGGAGGGAACATCTATTGGATTCAATAGAGGAGAATTAGTATTTGGGTTCAAAGAAACCATACATATTTTTGTTGTTGAAGGTTGCTCTATCATCAACTTAGTTTTTGTTCTAGTCACTGGAGGTTGTCCTTGGATCATTCATTTCTTACTAGCCCTTTCTTGAGACTCCCTAAGGGGATTAAATTTTCTTTTATCAGTTGCTTCTAGAGGAGTTACATTATTATATGAAGTCATCCCTGGAAGTTATTGCATATATGACTATATACTTATGTCTATCCATTCATTTTCATTAGTAGGTTGACTCGGTGTAACAACCCACCAACTCAACCCAAGGGAGAGATTTTTTTCATTTTCACAAGGAATAACTCACAAAAAAATTCCAATATGTTTTAGCAGTATAAGGCATAACCAAATTTTGAGTTAATTATCATTGTAGGTGACACTCAAGTAGATAGGAGTGTCCAAATTCCCATACTTTTGGGGTTCACTTTCTAAACCTCACCATTTAGAAAAGATGCCATCAATGGTCCCCCAAATTTTCCTATACCCTAATTGGTATAGGAAAACTTGACCATGACCTAGGGATTATACTTTAAGGCCCATAATAATTAAATGGAGACATCTATTCCCTAACCCTATATAATTTTTTCTATGTAGGATTATTTTGGTGTAATGCATTAGTTCTTAGATACCTGCACCTCCATGGGCTAATTAAGGCCATTACCACTCACTTTGTAATGAGCATGGTTACTCTTGCCTCACAGTAAGGTTCTACCACTATATTGTATTATAAATGATCTGATGGATTATCCTATACCAATCCACCATTTAGATTCCTAGATCTCACTAATAGGATTACATCCAAGTCTCACAGTTATGAACTACCCCAAAGCCTCACCTCTTTGGGACACATGACCTCATTGTTTAAGGTGTATCATTCACAAATACCTGGTTATTGCTTCACCATAACTCAAAATAGTATTAGGTACATCTTGACTCAAGGGTTATCTAATATGGATCTAGATTCATACCCCCATCCAAATCCAATAGTCTCAACAATAAAAGAAATAAACATCTCTCCCAAAAGGAAATAAAGTGATGTATTAAATTGTAATTAAATTCAACATAACACATTGCTAAAGACTAGGAATTAAATACTTAATCAATCACTAGAATTTAGCATTTTCTTTATTTACCATGAAAGGATAAAAATATCATTTAAATAAATTATAACCATAAACCATGAAAATAGATTCTATCATTCCTTTTCAAATACACATCCTTTCCATTATTGCAAATGACTATCTATTTCCATGATATTTACTTAAAAGAATAACAACATTTGATTTTTTTTCAATTGGTTATATGGAATTGAAGTGGGTCCCACCCATATTACATCATCACCACATAGTGGTATTACAACAAAGCTTAGATATTATCCATGTATCGTCTGGAAATATTTGAACCTTGATATCCTCCTTGAATATTGAGGAATCTAACTAGTTGAGCTAATTCCACCTGATATAGCAACATTTAATCTTTTATTCTTGAGAAAGTCTCAAATAATATAACAAGAGTATTTACAAGTCATCATTTTCTTCATAATTTCCATACAAATACTCTCCAAGTAATAACATTATTACATATCAATATAAGTGGTCCTTAGTTCATATTCTCTGTCAAGGTCCTCCTTTTGATAGATCTTTTCCCATGAACTTGAATAGAATTTTAGGGATCAGGACAACTATTGATTGCTTATACAAGCCTAACATGCACTAAGCAAGAAAAACATACATTATGCAACAAAAATTCCATGCAACATATTGAGATAATCCCATACTTATCTCAATTATATTTTCCTTAGCTGCACAAGTCTTATCCATATTTTCATACATTCAAGCATTGAACATTGCTTCACTATTGCATAATTTCATAATATTGACTAATTAACATCTCCTTAATTAATAAATATCCATAAAGCCAAAAATATTCAATATAATAATAGCTCTTCCTAAGAAACTATAAAATACAACCTAATATGCTTAACATTGGAAAATATCCATCATGTTGTTTATTCCAAAACTAATAAACCAAAAATCATTAATATCAAGCACATTATCAAAACTCTCTAACATAAGTTAAATCAATAATATGAATTATTCATTTAATAATACAAGAAAATGAACATTAATTTACCATTTTAAACCAACATAATAAATCAAAATAATAACCTTAAAACATAAGGAAAATGTTTATATAATAATTATTCTCTTTTAATTATTTCGAAGACAAACAAACGTCAACTAAAACCTCTACTATAGCTATTGCCTGTGTAATTAATAAGTGAAAATCTTGAAAAATGTTACACTACAAGTTTCTTATGTTAAACAACATGCTTGGAGGTTCTACACAAATATTGGTCTTATAAAGATCACACATGGTTGCCTAAAAACTAGAGTTGAAGTTAGCACAATTATATTGCATGCTAACCTAGAGAAAGCACGACTTTAATAAAATAGTAATAATCACTCAAAAAGAACAGTGATCAAAGGTTAAGCATAAACAACAAAAGAAACTAGAATCTAGCATGTGACCAAGCAACTCTTTAGTGACCGCTCTACATCAAGAATTGATGCACAAATGAACACCTCCTAAAATTGACGATGCTGCTACCTACAATAAGTTATCTTATATAAAAATCTAAACATACACAAGGGAGCATGGGTAAAACCATGCTTCAGTTATAGATTACTAAAGTTTAGGAATGACTCAAGTCTCTCAAACTCTCTCTTCAAACAATGATATATGAGCTACCGACATCAAAGCATCACTCGAGACCCTCTAAATAGAAGAAAACACCTAGATCCTATTAGTTTTTTGATGCTAATTACTTAATGATGCTAATTACTTAATGATAAATAAACCACAACATATGAAATGAGCATACAATATTGAATCTATGATAATGGCAATGTACTAAGTAGGAAAAACTTACAATAAACTTTTGTAATAACTCATAAAACTACCATTAATGAAAGCTCACAAAAATAGATAAAATACTATAGAATGGAGATTAGTTAGTGACTCTTCACTTTGCTACTCTAAGGATACATGTGCATTTTGCATGATGGACACTTATGTGCATGCACATCTAACTAAAGATACTTGTGCATTTATTACACATTATTACATTACATAAAGTAAATACTCCTAATATAAGCATGTACCAAATAATGTAATGTTCTCTAACACCCCCTGTATTATATTATTTGGTATGAATTTCTCTTGATCTGCATAGATGATATCTGAATGTTTGAAACTTGTTCTTGCCTAGATATTTTATAAATATATCTCTCAATTGCTCTTCTATAGGAATATAATTCAAATAGATATGATGATTCTAAAATTATATCTAATGAAATGATATTGTGTTTCAATATGCTTAGTTAGTTCATGTACAATTGGATTTTTGATCAGATTGAGTACTCTTTGATTATCACAATGTATTAGATTTTGAGTTCACTTTATTCTCATGTCAAATAATATATTGTAACCACAAAGCTTCACAAGTATTCTTGTTGCATAGTATTCTGCTTTAGTGGATGATTGTGCTATTGTATGTTATTTCTTATTGTGCCAAGATATTGGTCCTGATCCAAGATAGAAAATATATCCTGAAGTAGATTTTCTATCATCAATAGAACTAGCATAATCAAAATTTGAATAACCCTATAGAAAAAAATCTTTAACATTCTTCATATAAGTTAGTCCATAATTTGTAGTCTTAACATGTTGTATTATTATTTTTGTATATTTTCAATGACTCTCTCTTGTCTCATGCATAAATATTGAAAGATAATTTACAATAAAGACTATATCAAGTTGAGTATTTGTTAAGTATAAAATACTTCCAATTAATTGGTGTAGACACTAAAAACTAGGCATTCACAAAACCTAATTTTGCATCCCACATCACAATCCTGCATAATAAAATTGCATACCTAATTCTAAACTTAGGTATATAAATCCTACACAATAAAAGTATTTTCTAGATTTTATATATCTGGAAAATCTACCTAAGATACCCTACCTAATCACTAGACATGTGTCATGGCCACATCACCAAATCCCTTGATAAATATCACACACTCATGCCCCCCTTGTCCCTTCACATGGTACATCCCTCAAACCTCACTCCACTTGCACTTATTCATTAGCCATGTCACCCCAGTTAAGTGAGACACCCTAGGTGACTCACTATAACTACCCCTTCCATTTGGCAGCCTTGGATTGACACTTGGAAATCCTGACTTACAACCTCCCTTTTCCCTCCAAAACCCAAAGTGACCTATAAAAGCAACCCAAACCCATCAACCAAAGGAGGCTGAGAGTACATATCATCAGGCTACCAAAATCATACTAGGATTTTGCATGCATCAGATATTCAAAGCCCCAAGAGTACCTTCTTGGAGTTTTCTACCATCCAACCTCAATTGCATTTCTGCGGTTGCACAGTCACAACTACCCTCCCATGGTTTCCTGACCGTCCTCCCGCGATTTACCATCCATAACCATGCACCCGTGGTTACCCAAAATGCAAAGAAAGACCTAAATGGTGCAAATCAATAATGTTTAAATTTGTCATCAAGGCATTTTGATTATCATTTCTTTATTTCCTACATATTTACTTTCATGTTTGCAACTAGGTTTCCATATGTATTTATTTTTAATTATGTTTGTAGGTGCTACTGACCCTTGTTTTCTTTCCATGTGTGCAAGAGATAGGTAGTTGAAAGAGCTATTGAAGCTAGGAGTGGCCCTACATATAGGATACAAAAGTCCATTCATTTTTGGAGCTGTAGCAGAAGAGCGAAGAACACCTAGTAGCTTGTTGAAGAGTTGGAAGATCACAATCCAAGACATTGTATTTAGGAAGAGAAAGCATTGTAATATCTTCCCCAAGACATTGAGGCAAGCAAAAGCATTGTAAAAATTTGGGATATTTAGGCTCCCCTATATCGATAACACAAAGAGAAATCATTTATTATATTGTAGTCTCCTCTTTCTATTTTATGTGTTTTGTGTTCAATTCTTTTTGCTACAATTGGTGGTACCTTGTAACTGAAACAAAAGGTGTTCCATAATTTTTGGATAATTGAATTCATTTTTCCATGGGTGTATCTTTAGGCTTATAGTAATTCATTTTATATCTCTCAAGTAGAGCTTTTACATGTTTTTACTGTGTAATGGTAATATTGTCTCCTCTTTGATGAATTTCTAGACCAAGACAATAATGCATCAATCCTAAATCTATCATTTCAAAATATTTTTTAAGATCCTTTCTTATTTATTCTTTAGACCTTTTAGTAATTACTATATCATCAACATATACTATAAGAATTAGTATATTATTTCTAATTTTATTTGTATATAGACTTGAATTGGATGTACTTCATTTGAATATGCTGTAACAAATGATTATTAATTTTTATGTTCCATGCTTTGGGGGCTTGTTTTAGATCATATAAGAATTTGTTTAATTTGCAAACCTTATGTTCTTTACCTTTAAAAACAAATCCTTCTGGTTGTGACATGTAGACTTACTCTTCTAAGTCACCATTAAGAAAAGCACTTTTTACATCCATTTGATAAATTTTCCAACCTTGATGAGATGCTAAAGCACATACTATTCTGATAGTAGTCATTCTAGTTGTGGTGTAAATGGTTCTTCATAGTTAATTCCCTCTGTTTGAATATATCCTTTGGCTACTAATCGAGCTTTGTACTTGTCAAGTGACACATATGATTTATACTTAGTCTTATAAACCTATTTGCAACCTACTAATTTATTTTTTGGAGGTAATTCTACTAGAATCCATGTTCTATTCTTTTGGAATGATGAATATTTTGATTCCATGGCTACCTTTCAATGTGAATGATTTAAGGCTTGAAGTGTTGTTGTTGTTTCTACTATAGTACTTATCATTCCTCTGTTTATTCTGCTTTGACTATGAGTTTGAGGTCTTGTAGTAGTAAGATCAAGCATTTGTTCTAATTTTGATTCTTTGAGTGTATCCCTAAACCATATTGGTTCCTTCCTTTGAGGAATTGTAGAAGTTTTTGTACATTCACTTTGTTCATCTTGAGATTTTGACTCTGTTTTTTCATTTGACAAGTCTTCCTCTGAGAAATTTAGAATAATTTTTGAATCACTTTTTTTTTCTTTAGTTTCAACATTCATATTTTCATCAAAAACTACATCTCTGCTTACATATACTTTTGTACTTGGATAAATTATTTTATACCCTGTAGATTCATCATCATAACCAACAAATATACCAACCATAGTATTTTCATCTAATTTTGTTCTCTTTTGTTTTGTAATATGCATATAATATTTGCATCCAAAATTCTTATCTTTTCAATATTATGTTTTGTCTTAACCATACTTCTTCTGGTGTAACATTATTGAGTATTCTTGTAGGTAATCTATTTTGTAAGTACAATATTGTTTTGATTGCTTCTACCCAATATTTATGATCAAGATGAGATTATTTCAATGTATATCTCACAATTTCCATAATATATCTATTTCTTCTTTTTGCAATTCCATTTTTTTGTGGTGAATATGATATAATTTATATTTTTATTCCATTTTATTTTAAAAATAGATCAAAATATTTTGATACAAATTCACCTCCTCCATCTGAATGAAGAATTTTGACAGTCTTTCTTGATTTCTTTTCTACTTGAAGTTTGAATTTTTTAAAACAACTAAAAGCTTTTTATTTGTACTTCATGAAGTATACCCATATTTTTCTAGTGTGATCATCAATAAATAATTGAAATACATACGTCCTCCAATACTAGTAACATTCATTGGACCACATAAATCTGTATTATATCAATTCTAATGGTTTTTGAGACCTATATTGATTGAGTTCAAAATGTACTCTATGTTTTTTCCTGGTAAATATTTTGGACAAGCATTAGATTCCTAATAGAGATTTGGTATTCCTTCAACCATTTGATGTTTCACCATCACATTTAAATATGATGTACTAGTATATCCCAAACGTTTATTTCATAGTTCTCTTGTTCCTAATGTGTTAACTAGGAGAGCCAAATATGTAGTAGTATTCAAAATAAATAGACTATATTTATAGGATCCTGAAGATATCGTTTTTCCTTTTTTAATAATGTAACATTATTTTCTTCCATTGGTAACTTTGAATTGTACTGTCATGTTTTGATCCATGAGTTGTGAAATTAAAATAAGGTTGGTAGTCAATCTAGGAACATATAAAACATTATAAATTATTTCTTTTTCATTTATTAGATTGACTAGAATATTTTCTATCCCTTTTACTTCATAAATTTTACTATCTGCTATAGAAACTGGTTTCTCATCTTTTACTTGTCTCAGAGAATTGAACCATTGCTTGTTTCCAGTCATATGTCTACTTCCTCCTAAATCTATGTACCAATAATCCATAATTCTTTTATTTTTCAATTTTCTAATATGTATGAATTTGACTACCTTACGAATCCCTAGTTTTAAATATATAATTGAATAAATTCTAAATTTTAAAAATAATTTTGATGTTAAATACCTTATGGCTCCCAAGTTAGAAATTTAGAATTTTAGAAAATTTGAAAATTTAAAATTTCTAAGTTTGATGTAGTGTTCCTTATCTCTCCAACCTTAAATTATTTGCAAACTCCTATGTAACTTCAAATAATTAAATGACAACTTCAAATAATAATTGCTTATCTCTCCACAACCTTCTAAATAGCAATTAATCAAATCTTGATATAATATTATAAGATAAATCAAATCTTTCTTTTTAATTTTTGACCCCTTATATCTCCCTTTAATTTATTAATACCAAAAATTTATAAAATATCATATAACTTCGAGTGACTTTAGAAAATATTCAAATTTCAAATATTAATTGAAAGCCTAATTAAAAAAAAAAATTCTCCTTCTTATCCCTCCAAACCTAACTTTATGAAAACAAAATAAAAGACCTTTGTTGGTTTGGCTAAATACTAATCCTGCACATACTAATAGGTGACCTTCTCACTACACACTATTGTATTCCCTACTCTATCTAGTCAAAGTCGTCTCTGAACACATGTGCATCCTCGATTCATTGCTTGATAGTCAAATTTGCACTTGGCATGTTGTCTTCAAACTAGATGTTTCATCTACACAAAGGAATTTCAACTGCCAACTGACATAAGCGTTTCTCTATCTAACATAACCTTCGCTCACTTTATGTGATCAATTATGATCCGTAAACTCAATTCAACTTCAACCTTTACTTTCAACGATGGTGGTGGAGATAGATGAGATGTGGTGCATCGTGACAAAATAGATGATAAAAAATGGTTCTTATTCAAAAATTTGTGTTTGATAATTATGACGGTCCAAATGATTATAACGGTCCTTATTTAGACTTGGTGCATCATGCTTGATAATTATTCTCTACTCATTCACTCTCTTTGTAATGCCCTTCCTTCCATGCCATGCTACCAATAATTAAAGCTAAGGAGTTTGAGTAGTTACCCATTCAAAATAGCATTGTCTACTAACACATAGGTATGAATACTATCAACTCCCACTCCTTTTAGATTTTGTGGTAATTGTGGGTTCATGTTAGATGTCTTTTTAATGTCATACATGCTCAGGTCAGCTCTCTATGAAAGTACAACATTATGCAATACTGGACCCAAACCCTAGGAAACATGTATGATGATGTATAGCACTTGTAATATCTAGCATTCTAAAATTTCACTATTTTGTAGTACTTCAAACCCTAAACAAAAGCAGATGAAGGATCAAATGCTACTTAAACAAAGTTAAATATGATGTGAACAGTTGCTCGTTGCTTCAATTAACATGTTTTCTTTGGTGGATTAAGAATTTTCTCTTGCTAGTTGTATGCTATCAATATGCTATGTTACCTTTGAAATATTGTTCTTTGCATCTATTTGTCTTATTTCTTTACTATCAATGGGCACTTATGTCTCTTCTATATCCTTCAAATGGATGTTATGCTTGCTACCCTCAAATGTTTCACCACTCACTTGACCTTCTCCAATGCTTGGTGCTTTTAAAATTTGTAATAAATCAATGACTTTTCACTTAAACAAAAATACACTTTGAGCACAAATTTATCAAATATTTTTTTATCTTCTTTTTCTCACCAAGCTTGCTACCAAAATAACTTCAAATTGTCAGCTCTTTTGCTTCTCGAAAAGCAGCTGAAATTGAGCTCCTATCTCCTTACAAATATGTTGTCCGAAACTATATAATTTTCAGCTTCAATAGTTGCAAAATATTCCTTTACTTTGTTGTCCAAGACTCTCTGTCAAATCTGCATAAAAAATCCTTCAAAATGCAACTCTACTATCTCCTTAAATCTCTCCCTTATGGATCTAATACCACTGTTAGCTTTTTTATGCTAGATATTTAATGAGAAACCAACCACAAGATAAGAAATGAGCATCCAATATTAAATCTATGATAATGATAATATACTAAGAAGGAAAAACCCATAATAAACTTATGTAATAACTCATAAAATTGCCATTAATGAAGCTCACAAAAATAGATAAAATACTATAGAATGGAGATCAATTAATGCAAGCTATACGCAATGCACTTTCTATATGTATTACAATACTTTCTCACAAATATATATAATAGTATTTGAATCTTCACTTTCCTACTCTAAGGACACATGCATTTTGCACGATGGACACTTGTGTGCATGCACACATAACTAAAGACACTTGTGCATTTATTGCACATTATTACATTACATAAAGTAAATACTCCTAATCTAAGCATGTAACACATAATGTAATATTCTCTAATAGATCCAAAACCAACGGTGAAAAATCAAACATGAAGAAACTCTTCCTTACAAAATATAAAATTGGAAACTCAAACATAACACAAATATTTACTCTCTACCAAAACATAAACTCACTAGAGTTTCATAATCTCAAAAAAAGACATAAAATAAATTACTATTTTGGAATTAGAGTGATAGAATTCTTATGTGAGAGCCAAGGAAGTAAACAAAATCAAGTTACCTTTGAATGTCACTGAAACTCCCACTTCTTTCTAAGCTTTACATTGTGCTCCTTACAAGCAATCATTGTTCTCTCTTTTCTTCCCCCTCCTCTCTTCGTTTTTTTTTCCTTTTTCTTAAAAACATTAATCAAGGGAAGAAGATGATCTCATTTGATGTAATTGCTTCTTTCTTCATGCCCAATACAAAGTAACATTCCAAGTTCCAATGTTCCATATTTCCAACATTAATAAAATAGGGCTAAATAAGATATATATATATATATATATTTCTTGCAAGATGATGCTTATTTAAATTACTAATGCTCCTTATACTAGCTTTAATAATTAAATATTTTATTCCTCTAATTAATCCATTTATTTCTTGCACCACCAACATTAATAATTAAATTAATTACTCACCTAATTATTTTAATTACTATCAAATGCTTGTTAGTCTTACAATGACATTGAGAGGGGGGGTGAATCAGTGTAGCTCTTTAAACTTGAATTTATAGCTCTTAATACCGCAGCAATTAAAACTTATTACTAGATACAACAAGTATAACAAAAGAGCATCACACAACACAAGATTTAACGAGGTTCACCAATGTGGCTACTCCTCAAAAATTGACTGCTTGGACTACCATCCAAATCCAGCCTTTGCAAAGCACCAACTTTACAATCAATTTACCAGCACCCACTGGAAGGAGCACCAACCCCTGATTTATCTGCACTAACAGAAAGGAGCACCAACCCCTGATTTACCAGCACCAACTGGAAGGAGCACCAACCCTTGATTTACCAGCACCAACTGGAAGGAGCACCAACCCCTGATTTACCAGCAAGAAGGAGCACCAACCCTTGATGCCAAGCTACAACTTGGACTTCAATTTGAATCTATAAGTTTGACAGTAAGATACCTTTGCTTTTGCAAGACCTTGACTGGTCTTCTTCACCTTTGCTCTCTCTATGTAATCACTTCGCACACTCTGCTTCGTTATAGTCGAACTTCATGATCGTCTTCTCCCTTTTGTGCACTCTACTCTCTTTGCAAATTTTGCACTTAGCACGATTCGACATGACTTGCTCTCTACGCACAACGACCGTATTTCACACACCTTCAACTCACCTTCAATTCTCCAAACAACCCTCCTTTTATAACAATATTTTTTATGATGAAAACCCTAATCTTAGTCGATTGTAAAACCTAATCTTAGTCGGCTTTCATAACAATTGTAAACCCTAATTTTAGTCGGTTGTCATCGGTCTTCGTCGCTTCAACTCGTGGTTTATCCATCGCTTGATGATTTCATTCACTTTTTCCTCTTCTTTTTGCTCTGTCGGATGTCGGTCCACTGTCATACTTCTCATTTCAGTCGGTTCTCCTTCTTGACTTGCGCATTTATGACCTATCATGAAATCGTGACATTTTTGCCTCTGTAGCTTCTTTTGTTGTTGTTGCTATGAAAATACATGTCGTGATATCATGACACTTTCACCTCCGTATGCTTTCTCTATTCTTTTGTCGTGATATCATGACATTTCTACCTCCGTAGACTTCGTCTTTTCTTTTGTCATGATATCGTGACATTTTCGCCTTCGTATACTTCGTCTTTGCTTTTGTCATGATATCGTGACACTTTTGCTTCCATAGACTTTGACTTTGCTTTTGTCGTGATATCGTGACACTTCTGCCTCCAGTCTTCAACTTAGCTTTTGTCATGAAATCGTGACACTTCCTTCCACTTCTTCTTTGCTTTTGTCGTGAAATCGTGACACTTCTCCTTCTACTTCCTCTCTTCTTTTGTCATGAAAATGCGACATCTCACGATATCGCGACACTTTTCAAACTTACTTTCTCTCTCTTGTTTTAGTCGCGAAAATGCGACATGTCATGAAATCGTGACACTTTTCCAACTTACTTTCTCTCTCTTTTTTAGTCATGAAAATGCGACATGTCACGAAATCGTGACACTTTTCCAACTTACTTTCTCTCTCCTATTTTAGTCACGAAAATGCGACATGTCACGAAATCGTGACACTTTTCCAACTTACTTTCTCTCTCCTATTTTAGTCACGAAAATGCGACATGTCATGAAATCGTGACACTTTTCTTACTTGTTCTCTTTCTTCGAACTTGTCATGAAATCGTGACACTTTTCCTGCTTTCTCTTCTCTTCCAACATGTCACGAAATCATGACAATTTTTCCACTTGCCTTTTTCTCTTCCAACATGTCACGAAATCGTGACAGTTTTCCACTTTTTTCTCTTCCAACATGTCTCGAAATCACGACAGTTTTTCCACTTGCTTTTTCTCTCTTCCAACATGTCACGAAATCGTGACAGTTTTTCTTGCTTTTTCTCTCTTCCAACATGTCACGAAATCGTGACAGTTTTTCTTTTTTCTCTCTCTTCCAACATGTCGCGAAATCGTGACAGTTTTTCCTGCTTTTTCTCTCTCTTCCAACATGTCATGAAATCGCGACAGTTTTTCTTGCCTGCTGTATATGTCGCGATATCGCGACACTTTTCTTACTTGTCTTTTTCTTTGATCTTTTGCATATGGGCCACTTCGGTCTTCTTGGAAAATCACTTGTACATACTCTGAATAACCTTTGAACTCCTGTCTTCTGCATCTGAATAGCTTTTGAACTTCCTATCCACTTGCATCAACAGATCTATCTGATTGTGTTGACAACAATGACAATATTGTTGCTGCACCTTGCTCAACAATCTCCCCCTTTGGAATTGTTGGCAACACATGTGCAATTTCTTGTAACTCTTCTCCCCCTTTGACAATAATACCAAAGGGCTACTGCAGACTCCCCCGAGTCCATGCACAACATTCTCAGGCAAAATTTATTACACTTAGCAAAAATCATGAACATGAGCAAAAAGATAATCAAATACTTAAATGCTCCCCCCGAGAATGTGATCCCTGTAGCTAGTCAATTCTTGGGAAGTGTGACCACTCCCAATTTATTGCGAAGGTACTCAAAAACTTCCTTGGGCAATGGTTTTGTGAAGATATCTGCTACTTGCTCTGTAGTTGGAACAAAATCCAACTTAACCTCACCTTCCGCAACTTTCTCCTTCAAAAAGTGATACCTGATAGCAATGTGTTTTGTGCGTGAATGCATAACCGGATTCTTGGAGATGTTAATGGCACTGGTGTTATCACACTTAACTGATATTGGCTCACTGAAGCTAATACCAAGATCTTTCAGGGTTTGTTTCATCCACAATACCTACGTACAACATGTTGTCGCTGCAATATATTCTGCCTCTACTGTCGATAAAGAAACTGACTCTTGTTTCTTACTGTGCCATGCGACCAATCTATCTCCAAGATAGAATGCACCTCCACTGGTACTCTTTCTGTCATCGACACATCCTGCCCAATCTGCATCTGAATACGAAATAAGGGTGAAGTCTTTACCTTTCGGATACCATAACCCATACTCCATAGTACCCTTGAGGTACCGAAGAATCCTCTTCACTGCTGTCACATGAGTCTCCTTGGGATTAGCCTAAAATCGTGCTACCATGCATATTGCCTACAAAATATCTGGTCTGGTAGCTGTCAGGTACAGTAAGCTCCCAATCATAGATCTGTACATGGTTTGATCAACAGGTGGAGATTTGTCATCCTTGCTCAACTTGCAACCTGTCGTCATGGGAGTGCTAATTGGCTTACAATCCTCCATTGTGAACTTTTTAACATCTCTTTCACATATTTAACTTGAGAAATAAATATGCCCTTCTTATTTTGATTAACTTGCAACCCGAGGAAATACGAAAGTTCACCAATCATTGACATTTCAAATTCTTTCTGCATCTTATTTGCTAAATCTTTACACGACTCATCTTTGCTTGCTGCCAAATATGATATCATCTACGTATACAACAAGAACAATAAGATGCCCATTTTCTATTTTGACATACAAATTACTATCCACCATACCTTTCTTAAACCCTTGTTGAGTGAGATAGTTGTCTAGCCTTGCATACCATGCTCGGGGTGCCTGTTTTAAGCCATATAATGCTTTCTTCAACTTGCAAACCAAGTTGGGATCATCACCAAGTTGGAAACCATCTGGTTGCTCAATATAAACCTCTTCTTCAAGTTTCCCATTCAAAAACGCTGATTTCACATCCATTTGATAAACTTTGAAATTCTTGTAGACTGCTAAAGCTATAAACATTCTAATTGCCTCTAGTCTAGCTACTGGTGCAAAAGTTTCCTCAAAGTCAATGCCTTCAACTTGTGCATAACCCTTACATACCAATCTTGCTTTATTTCTGACTACCTGTCCGTCTTCATTCAATTTGTTTCAAAAAATCCATTTAGTCCCGATTATATTTTTATTTGCGGGTCTAGGTACTAACTCCCAAGTTTCGTTTTTTTTGATCTGATCTAATTCTTCATTTATTGCCTTCATCCAACTTTCATCTTTGCTTGCGTCAGCAACATTTTTGGGCTCAATTTTGGATAATAGAGAGTAGTTACTTACTACTCTTCTTCTTGTCTGAACACCAACTTTGGGGTCTCCAATTATTTGCTCTCTAGGATGATTTTTCTGCCAGCTGCCTGTTTTGAATTTCTTATTTTCTTCCACTTCTGAATCACAACTTAAATCATCCGAGTCAATTTTTTGTATCTTTTCCATTTCGTTTTCCTCATCTCCTTCAATAACCTCTTCATAAATTGGGTAGTTCTTTTCATAGCTAATTACTCGTTCTCTACCTTCATCAAATTTAACATCGGCACTGTCCACAATTTTCTTTAGCCTCTTGTTGTAGCATTTGTAAGCTTTGCTTTTTGATGAATAACCAACAAAAATACCTTCATCCGCTCTATCTTCAAACTTACCAAGATTATCTTCAGTTCTTTTGATGTAGCACTTGCTGCCAAAAACTTTGAGGTATTTTGTTGTTGCCCTTTTACCGAACCACAACTCATAAGGAGTTTTGCTTTCATGTGTTCTCAGCATGTACCTATTTTGGATATACACCGTAGTATGGACTGCTTCTTTCCAAAATCTGTCTGCTACTCTGCTTTCAACCAACATAGTCCGTGCCATTTCCTGCACTGTCCTGTTCTTTCTTTCTACCACTCCATTCTGCTGAGGTGTCCTGGCTGCTGAAAACTGTCTCCTAATACCGTATTTTTCACAGTACTCTGTAAACTCCTCTGAAATGAATTCTCCTCCTCTATCTGATCTTAAACATTTGATCCTCTTTCCTGTTTCATTCTCAACATGGTTTTTGAAAATCTTGAACATTTCAAAAGCTTCTGATTTATGCTTCAAGAAAAATATCCATGTCATTCTGGAATAGTCATCAATGCACAACATAAAATATTTGTCACCATTTATGCTTTGTGTTCTCATGGGTCCACATAAATCGGTGTGTATTAGTTCCAAAGGTTTGCTTGTGTAGTACTCTTTTGTTTTGAATGTGACTCTAGTTTGCTTCCCCTTTTGGCATGAAGCACAAATGTTGTTTGCAGGTTTGTTGATGGTGGGAATATCTCTCACTGCCCTTTTTGAGTTGATTTTTACTAGATTATCAAAACTGATATGACCGAGTCTCTTGTGCCACAACCAATTTTCTTCTTCCTGTCCAATAAAACAAGCTCCTTTTGAAGTCTCTGAGAGCATGTACAGGTTGCCAGATGTCCTTGATCCAGTTGCTATCAATTTTCCACTGTTTGTTTTTCTGACTTCACAACCCTGCTTCTTAAAAACTACTTCATGACCTTTATCACAAATCTGACTTACGCTCAACAAGTTATGTTTCAAACCATCCACAAACAAGACTTCTTCCGACTTAATTTTTCCGTCACTAATTTTAACTCGAACCTTTGCCAACTATCTTAGCTCCATCATTATTTCCAAACTTTACTGAACCACCTTCATATTTCTGTAACTTCTCAAATTTTTGTTTGTCACCCGTCATATGACTGGAGCATCCACTATCAAGTATCCATGGTACATATTTATTCTGTGCTTTAAATGTTGTTTGTACGATTAAGGATTCCTTTTCTTCCTTAAGTCGCTCTTTTTCTTTCCACTCCGTTTTGATAGTAGTTTTGGGCTCTTGTTTTGCCTTTCCCTTATCAATAGCTTGTGCATGTTTTTTGGGAAGTTTTCTATTTTGTCTCATCCTATTTGGTTGAAATTTTCTTCCCTGAAACTGATTTGATGCAAATGTACTTCTACAGTTTCTTGCAATGTGCCCAAAATTATGACAGTTATAACATTCTACTGTATAATTCATCAGGGGAGAAAAAGCATTTCTACTGGTGAAATTCCTTGGTCTTACATTATATTTGCAGTCTGAGATTTTATGTCCATAGCCATTGCATTTAAAACAGAAACCAGAAAAGGGATAATTGAACCTGGGTGATGGTCTTTGCCATGTTGCCGTAGGAGCCATAGGTCTTCTTCTTCTTTGATGTGTGACATTGGTGAATCCATCATTGTCAATTCTCCTTTCGTGCCTGGCATTATTGCTTTCTTTTGCATGAGACATTTTTCCTTGATCAACCTGTTTCTTATCTTCATTCTTTATGGATTCTACATTTTTGGCCTTTGATCCATTTGATGATTCTCCTTCGATGAAACCCGGACCAAATTTGATGCCTCGTAGGCCTTTGGTCATTTATAATCTTATCCAGCTTCATAGAACTTTCTTCGCGTTTGTGATAGCAACTAATTTTGTGATTCATCTCTTCTATCTGCATCCGTAAACCAACATTCTCTTCTTCTAGTTTGTAGCAATAATCTATTTTCATGGTAATTTGTACTTCGAGATCTTCAGATATTTTCTTGTATTCTTCTGTCTGTACTTTCAGATTGGTTATGATTTCGTTTGCATCCTCAAGCTTTTTTGAAATTTTCTTATTCTTTTTCCTCTCTATTTTCCACTCTTCAAGTGCAGAGATCAACTCACCTTCTAGATCTACTTCAGCCTCGGGGTTTTCACCACATACTTCAGAGTTCACTCCTTCCTTTTCTGATTTTACTTCTTCAAATGCCATGAAAAGAGCCCCCCCACTGCCATTGTGTTACTTCCAAGATCACCCTAGCCGGTTAAGCTTGTACAGGAACTTAGCTTGATACCAATTGTTAGTCTTACAATGACACTGAGAGGGGGGTGAATCAGTGTAGCTCTTTAAACTTGAATTTATAGCTCTTAATACCATAACAATTAAAACTTATTACTAGATACAACAAGTATAACAAAAGAGCATCACACAACACAAGATTTAACGAGGTTCACCAATGTGGCTACTCCTCAAAAATTGATTGCTTGGACTACCATCCAAATCCAGCCTTTGCAAAGCACCAACTTTACAATCAATTTACCAGCACCCATTGGAAGGAGCACCAACCCTTGATTTATCTACTAAAAAGGAGCACCAACCCATTTACAAAGAGACACCAACCCTGATTTATCACACCAATGAAGGAGCACCAACCCACCGATGCCAAGCACCAACTTGGACTTCAATTTGAATCTATAAGTTTGATAGTAAGATACCTTTGCTTTTGCAAGACCCTTACTGGTCTTCTTCACCTTTGCATTCTTTACTCTCTTCGAAATCACTTCGCACACTCTACTTCGTTATAGTTGAACTTCATGATCATCTTCTCCCTTTTGTGCACTCTACTCTCTTTGCGAATTTTGCACTTAGCACGATTCGACATGACTTGCTCTCTATGCACAACGACCGTATTTCACACACTTCAACCACTTCAATTCTCCAAACAACCCTCCTTTTATAACAATATTTTTATGATGAAAACCCTAATCTTAGTCGACTGTAAATCCTAATCTTAGTCGACTTTCATAACAACTGTAAACCCTAATTTTAGTCGGCTGTCATCGGTCTTCGTCGGCTTCAACTCAAGAAGTTTTTTCCATCGCTTGATGATTTCATTATGTTATTTTTTTCTTTGTGAATCTAATGCATAGTGATGTCGGTCCACTGTCATACTTCTCATTTCATTCGGGTTCTCCTTCTTGACTTGCGCATTTATGACCTATCATGAAATCGTGACATTTTTGCCTCTGTAGCTTCTTTTGTTGTTGTTGCCATGAAAATACATGTCGCGATATCATGACACTTTCTCCTCCGTACGCTTTCTCTATTCTTTTGTCATGATATCATGACATTTTTGCCTCCATACTTCATCTTTTCTTTTGTCACGATATCACGACACTTCTGCTTCCATAGACTTCGACTTTGCTTTTGTCGCGATATCACGACACTTCTTCCTTCGTAGTCTTCAACTTAGCTTTTGTCATGAAATCATGACACTTCAACTTTTGTACTTAGCTTCTTTGCTTTTGTCATGAAATCATGACACTTCTACCTTCGACCTTCTTCTTTCTTTTGTCATGAAATCGTGACATCTATCGCCTTTCAAACATTACTTTCTCTCTCCATTTTAGTCAGCAAAAATGCGACATGTCACGATATCATCGACACTTTTCCAACTTACTTTCTCTCTCTTTTTGTCATGAAAATGCGACGTGTCACAAAATCGTGACACTTTTCCAACTTACTTTCTCTCTCCTATTTTAGTGCGAAAATGACATGTCACGAAAAATCGTGACACTTTTCAACAACTTACTTTCTCTCTCCATTTTAAATGTCAGAAATCGATGACACTTTTCCAACTTACTTTCTCTCTCCTATTTTAGTCATGAAAATGCGACATGTCGTGAAATCGTGACACTTTTCTTACTTGTTCTCTTTCTTCGAACTTGTCAGCAAATCGTGACACTTTTCCTCTTTCTCTTTCTCTTCCAACATGTCGCGAAATCGTGACAGTTTTTCCACTTGCTTTTCTCTTCCAACATGTCAGGAAATCATCGACAGTTTTTCCACTTTTTCTCTTCCATTGTTTTTCCTCTTTTTCCTTCCAACATGTCATGAAATCACGATAGTTTTTCCACTTTTTCTCTCTTCCAACATGTCACGAAATCGTGACAGTTTTTCCACTTTTTCTCTCTCTTCCAACATGTCGAAAAATCGCTTTTTTTTTTTCTTTTTCTCTCTCTTCCAACATGTCATGAAATCATGACAGTTTTTCTTGCCTGCTGTATATGTCGCGATATCGCGACACTTTTCTTACTTGTCTTTTTCTTTGATCTTTTGCATATGGGCCACTTCGGTCTTCTTGGAAAATCATTGTACATACTCTGAATAACCTTTGAACTCCTGTCTTCTGCATCCGAATAGCTTTTGAACTTCCTGTCCACTTGCATCAACAGATCTATCTGATCGTGTTGACAACAATGACAATACTTGTTGTTGCACCTTGCTCAACAATCTCCCCCTTTGGAATTGTTGGCAACACATGTGCAATTTCTCGTAACTCTTCTCCCCCTTTGACAATAATACCAAAGGGCTACTGCAGACTCCCCCGAGTCCATGCACAACATTCTCAAGCAAAATTTATTACACTTAGCAAAAATCATGAACATGAGCAAAAAGATAATCAAATACTTAAATGCTCCCCCTGAGAATGTGATCCCTATAGCTAGTCAATTCTTGGGAAGTGTGACCACTCCCAATTTATTGCGAAGGTACTCAAAAAATTCCTTGGGCAATGGTTTTGTGAAGATATCTGCTACTTGCTCTGTAGTTGGAACAAAATCCAACTTAACCTCACCTTCCGCAACTTTCTCCTTCAAAAAGTGATACCTGATAGCAATGTGTTTTGTGCGTGAATGCATAACCGGATTCTTGGAGATGTTAATGGCACTAGTGTTATCACACTTAACTGATATTGGCTCATTGAAGCTAATACCAAGATCTTTCAGGGTTTGTTTCATCCACAATACCTGCGTACAACATGTTGTCACTGCAATATATTCTGCCTCTATTGTCGATAAAGAAACTGACTCTTGTTTCTTACTGTGCCACGCGACCAATCTATCTCCAAGATAGAATGCACCTCCATTGGTACTCTTTCTATCATCGACACCTCCTACCCAATCTGCATCTGAATACGAAATAAGGGTGAAGTCTTTACCTTTCGGATACCATAACCCATACTCCATAGTACCCTTGAGGTACCGAAGAATCCTCTTCATTGCTATCACATGAGTCTCCTTGGGATTAGCCTGAAATCATGCTACCATGCATACTGCCTACAAAATATCTAGTCTGGTAGCTGTCAGGTACAGTAAGCTCCCAATCATAGATCTATACATGGTTTGATCAACAGGTGGAGATTTTTCATCCTTGCTCAACTTGCAACTTGTCATCATGGGAGTGCTAATTGGCTTACAATCCTCCATTGTGAACTTTTTTAACATCTCTTTCACATATTTAACTTGAGAAATAAATATGCCCTTCTTATTTTGATTAACTTGCAACCCGAGGAAATACGAAAGTTCACCAATCATTGACATTTCAAATTCTTTCTGCATCTTATTTGCTAAATATTTACATGACTCATCTTTTCTGCTGCCAAATATGATATCATCTACGTATACAACAAGAACAATAAGATGCCCATTTTCTGTTTTGACATACAAATTACTATCCACCATACCTTTCTTAAACCCTTGTTGAGTGAGATAGTTGTCTAGCCTTGCATACCATGCTCGGGGTGCCTATTTTAAGCCATATAATGCTTTCTTCAACTTGCAAACCAAGTTGGGATCATCACCAAGTTGGAAACCATCTGGTTGCTCAATATAAACCTCTTCTTCAAGTTTCCCATTCAAAAACGTTGATTTCACATCCATTTGATAAACTTTGAAATTCTTGTAGACTGCTAAAGCCAGAAACATTCTAATTGCCTCTAGTCTAGCTACTGGTGCAAAAGTTTCCTCAAATTCAATGCCTTCAACTTGTGCATAACCCTTACATACCAATCTTGCTTTATTTCCGACTACCTGTCCGTCTTCATTCAATTTGTTTCGAAAAATCCATTTAGTCCCGATTATATTTTTATTTGTAGGTCTAGGTACTAACTCCCAAGTTTCATTTTTCTTGATCTGATCTAATTCTTCATTTATTGCCTTCATCCAACTTTCATCTTTACTTGCGTCAACAACATTTTTGGGCTCAATGCTGGATAATAGAGAGTAGTTACTTACTACTCTTCTTCTTGTCTGAACACCAACTTTGGGGTCTCCAATTATTTGCTCTCTAGGATGATTTTTCTACTAGCTGCCTATTTTGAATTTCTTATTTTCTTCCACTTCTGAATCACAACTTAAATCATCTGAGTCAATTTTTTGTATCTTTTTTGTTTCGTTTTCCTCATCTCCTTCAATAACCTCTTCATAAATTGGGTAGTTCTTTTCATAGCTAATTACTCGTTCTCTACCTTCATCAAATTTAACATCGACACTGTCCACAATTTTCTTTAGCCTCTTGTTGTAGCATTTGTAAGCTTTGCTTTTTGATGAATAACCAACAAAAATACCTTCATCTTCTCTATCTTCAAACTTACCAAGATTATCTTCAGTTCTTTTGATGTAGCACTTGCTACCAAAAACTTACCTTGATTTTTACTAGATTATCAAAATTGATATGACCAAGTCTCTTGTGCCACAACCAATTTTCTTCTTCCTGTCCAATAAAACAAGCTCCTTCTGAAGTCTCTGAGAGCATGTACGGTTGCCGGATGTCCTTGATCCAGCTTGCTATCAATTTTCCACTTTTTGTTTTTCGACTTCACAACCCTGCTTCTTAAAAACTACTTCATGACCTTTATCACAAATTTGACTTACGCTCAACAAGTTATGTTTCAAACCATCCACAAACAAGACTTCTTCTGACTTAATTTTTCCGTCACTAAATTTAACTGAACCTTTGCCAACTATCTTAGCTCCATCATTATTTCCAAACTTTACTGAACCACCTTCATATTTCTATAACTTCTCAAATTTTTGTTTGTCACCTGTCATATGACTGGAGCATCCACTATCAAGTATCCATGGTACATATTTATTCTGTGATTTAAATGTTGTTTGTACGATTAAGGATTCATTTTCTTCCTTAAGTCACTCTTTTTCTTTCCACTCTATTTTGATAGTAGTTTTGGGCTCTTGTTTTGCCTTTCCCTTATCAATAGCTTGTGCATGTTTTTCGGGAAGTTTTCTATTTTGTCTCATCCTATTTGGTTGAAATTTTCTTCCCTAAAACTGATTTGATGCAAATGTACTTCTACAGTTTCTTGCAATGTGCCCAAAATTATGACGAGTTATAACATTCTACTCGTATAATTCATCGAAGGAGAAAAAGCATTTCTACTAGGTGAAATTCCTTGGTCTTACATTATATTTGTAGTCTGAGATTTTATGTCCATAGCCATTGCATTTAAAACAGAAACCAGAAAAGGGATAATTGAACCTAGGTGATGGTCTTTGCCATGTTGTCGTAGGAGCCATAGGTCTTCTTCTTCTTTGATGTGTGACATTGGTGAATCCATCATTGTCAATTCTCCTTTCGTGCTTGGCATTATTGCTTTCTTTTGCATGAGACATTTTTCCTTGATCAACCTGTTTCTTATCTTCATTCTTTATGGATTCTACATTTTTGGCCTTTGATCCATTTGATGATTCTCCTTCGATGAAACCCAGACCAAATTTGATGCCTACAGGCCTTTGGTCATTTATAATCTTATCCAACTTCATAGAACTTTCTTCGTGTTTGTGATAGCAACTAATTTTGTGATTCATCTCTTCTATCTGCATCCGTAAACCAACATTCTCTTCTTCTAGTTTGCAGCAATAATCTATTTTCATGGTAATTTGTACTTCGAGATCTTCAGATATTTTCTTGTATTCTTCTGTCTATACTTTTAGATCGGTTATGATTTCGTTTGCATCCTCAAGCTTTTTTGAAATTTTCTTATTCTTTTTCCTCTCTATTTTCCACTCTTCAAGTGGAGAGATCAACTCACCTTCTAGATCTACTTCAGCCTCAGGGTTTTCACCACATACTTTAGAGTTCACTCCTTCTTCCTTTTCTGATTTTACTTCTTCAAATGCCATGAAAAGAGCTTCACCTCCTACCATTGTGTTACTTCCAAGATCACCCTAGCCGGTTAAGCTTGTACAGGAACTTAGCTCTGATACCAATTGTTAGTCTTACAATGACACTGAGAGGGGGGGTGAATCGGTGTAGCTCTTTAAACTTGAATTTACAACTCTTAATACCGTAACAATTAAAACTTATTACTAGATACAACAAGTATAACAAAAGAGCATCACACAACACAAGATTTAACGAGGTTCACCAATGTGGCTACTCCTCAAAAATTGACTGCTTGGACTACCATCCAAATCTAGCCTTTGCAAAGCACCAACTTTACAATCAATTTACCAGCACCCACTGGAAGGAGCACCAACCCCGATTTATCCGCACTACGAAAGGAGCACCAACCCCGATTTACTAGCACCAACTGGAAGGAGCACCAACCCCTAATTTACCAACACCAACTAGAAGGAGCACCAACCCCTGATTTACCAGCACCAACTAGAAGGAGCACCAACCCCTGATGCCAAGCACCAACCTGGACTTCAATTTGAATCTATAAGTTTGACAATAAGATACCTTTGCTTTTGCAAGACCCTGAATGGTCTTCTTCACCTTTGCGTTCTCTATACACTCTACTTTCTCTCCTCTGCACTCTGCTCTCTCTACGCAATCACTTTGCACACTCTGCTTTGTTATAGTCAAACTTCACGATCATCTTCTCCCTTTTGTGCACTCTGCTCTCTTTGTGAATTTCACACTTAGCACGATTCGACATGACTTGCTCTCTGCACACAATGACCGTATTTCACACACATTCAATTCACCTTCAATTCTCCAAATAGCCCTCCTTTTATAACAATATTTTTTATGATGAAAACCCTAATCTTAGTCGGCTATAAATCCTAATCTTAGTCGGCTTTCATAACAACTGTAAACCCTAATTTTAGTCGGTTGTCATCGGTCTTCGTTGGCTTCAACTCAAGAAGATGTTCGGTTTATCCATCGCTTGATGATTTCATTTTAGATAGACCCTATAATCGCCATACTGACTTTTGATCACTCTTCATATTTCAGCAATATAAAATCACTCTGTAACTGCCCCTGTAAATGTCGTAGTGATGTCGGTCCACTGTCATACTTCTCATTTCATTCGGGTTCTCCTTCTTGACTTGCGCATTTACAACCTGTCAAGAAATCATGACATTTTTGCCTTTGTAGCTTCTTTTGTTGTTGTTGCCATGAAAATACATGTCGCGATATCGCGACACTTTCGCCTTCGTACACTTTCTCTATTCTTTTGTCACGATATCACGACATTTCTACCTCCGTAGACTTCATCTTTTCTTTTGTCATGATATCGCGACATTTTTGCCTCCGTATACTTCGTCTTTGCTTTTGTCACGATATCACGACACTTCTGCTTCCATAGACTTCGATTTTGCTTTTGTCACGATATCGCGACACTTCTGCCTCCGTAGTCTTCAACTTAGCTTTTATCATGAAATCACGACACTTCTGCTTTCGTACTTAGCTTCTTTGCTTTTGTCACGAAATCACGACACTTCTGCTTTCGTACACTTCCTCTCTTTCTTTTGTCACGAAAATGCGACATGTCACGATATCGTGACACTTTTCCAACTTACTTTCTCTCTCCTATTTTAGTCACGAAAATGCGACATGTCGCGATATCGCGACACTTTTCAAACTTACTTTCTCTCTCCTATTTTAGTCGTGAAAATGCGACATGTCGCGAAATCATGACACTTTTCCAACTTACTTTCTCTCTCCTATTTTAGTCGTGAAAATGCGACATGTCACGAAATCGTGACACTTTTCCAACTTACTTTCTCTCTCCTATTTTAGTCGCAAAAATGCGACATGTCACGAAATCGTGACACTTTTCCAACTTACTTTCTCTCTCCTATTTTAGTCGTGAAAATGCGACATGTCATGAAATCGTGACACTTTTCCAACTTACTTTCTCTCTCTTGTTTTAGTCGCGAAAATGCGACATGTCACGAAATCGTGACACTTTTCTTACTTGTTCTCTTTCTTCGAACTTGTCGCGAAATCGCGACACTTTTTCCTGCTTTCTCTTTCTCTTCCAACATGTCGCGAAACCATGACAGTTTTTCCACTTGCCTTTTTCTCTTCCAACATTTCACGAAATCATGACAGTTTTTCCTACTTTTTCTCTCTTCCAACATGTCACGAAATCGCGACAGTTTTTCCTACTTTTTCTCTCTCTTCCAACATGTCACGAAATCACGACAGTTTTTCCTGCTTTTTCTCTCTCTTCCAACATGTCGTGAAATCATGACAGTTTTTCTTGCTTTTTCTCTCTCTTCCAACATGTCACGAAATCGCGACAGTTTTTCTTGCTTTTTCTCTCTCTTCCAACATGTCGCGAAATCACGACAGTTTTTCTTGCCTGTTGTATATGTCGCGATATCATGACACTTTTCTTACTTGTCTTTTTTCTTTGATCTTTTGCATATGGGCCACTTCGGTCTTCTTGGAAAATCACTGTACATACTCTGAATAACCTTTGAACTCCTGTCTTCTGCATCTGAATAGCTTTTGAACTTCCTGTCCACTGCATCAACAGATCTATCTGACTGTGTTGACAACAATAACATTACTGTTGCTGCACCTTGCTCAACAATGCTAATATTAACCATTAACATTGATATCAAACAATGCCATATATAGCAACATAAGGGCTCTTGTTAAGTTGTCCTTGCCCAACTAAGATGCAATCAACAATGTGCACAAACAAAGTTTTTCCTTAAGTAGGAGGTTTTACAATAACTATGACATTATCACCCACCCACTAAGGATGGCTCTTTTTCTTAAAAAGCAACCTCCTTGTCCAATGGTGCATTCAATCAAACGTACACCTATGAAATGCACCTATATGAAGGGTTTATTTTTATCCTTGAGCTTTCGATGATAGTGTCATCCATCATTTCCCTTTTTATCTCAACTTTGGTGGTTGTCCCATACCAATCCACTCATGATAGTACCTAGTCCTACATCCACAAATTTCATTAGAAATAGTATATTTCAAATATAAATCAACATTAAAAATCATAAAATACAACTATCAACACATCTTGATAAAATAAAATAATATTATGCATTTTATATCCATACATCAATACATAAATCAACATCAAGAAAAATTCTTGCCAGTGTGGTTCATTACATACTTCCCCCAAGGACTAAACATAGTCCCTTATATTCGCCTGAAAATAAAGCATATATTTTATTCAAACAAATATGGAAATTGCTTCCTCATTTTCTTAGAATCTTTGCAAGTTGCACAATTTTTAGAACAATGGTCCCACTAGATCTTGCATTGATCTATGGTTCATTTTCTCAAGATCTTAGAATGAAACCCTAGAATTATTACTGATCGCGCTTTAATGGCTAAGGGATCTACCATATACAATTTTGAAACATTCCAAACATGAGAAGGATCAATAACATACTTTCCAAGTAGTTATATGTAGAAAGTATCATGTATCTTTGATAGGTTGGGTGGCAAGGTGAGCCTATAGGCTACTAGGCTAATCTCATCAATGATATCAAAAGGCCTAATAAAATGAGGATCCAATTTAGTTAACTTGATGACACTTTTGATGGGTCTTACCCTCAAGAAGACTTTATCTCCCATAGAGAATTATCTTGGTGATATTTTCATATTAGCATAGCTCTTCTAGTTATTAGTCACTTGGGCCTCTATGAATTACCCTAAGTTGTGCCTCCATATCTCTAGTAGTGTCTGGTTTTATCACCACCTAATCTTCTATACTATACCATGATAGAGGTGTTTTGTACCTTCTACCATACAAGGCCTCAAATGGAGCCATTCCCAAGGATGCATGGTATCCATTGTTATATGTAAATTCAACCATATATAAAAATTCTTCCCATTTAGACTTTTGATCCATGCAATACATGCAAAACATGTCTTCCAAAACTTGGTTAACCCTATTTTTTTGTTCATATATTTTTAGATGGTAATCTAAAATGATATTCGATTTAGTTCCCAATGCATGATGAAGAGCTTGCCAGAATTCTGACATAATCCTAGAATCTCTATATGATATGATCACCTCAGGAAAACCATGTAATCTGATTATTTCCTTGGCAAAATTATTTACCAAAACTAGTGCATCATCCCTGATATTTCTCAGTATAAAATGTTCAAATTTAGTCAACTTTTCTACCACCACAAGTATTGCATAATGTTGGTACCTTGTATTAGGTAAACCCGCAATAAAATCCATGAATATAACCTACCACTTTTGAGTAGGTATATCATGTGGGTATAATTTTTCAAATGGATTTTGATGTTATGCCTTTACCTTCTAGCATTCCAAACACCTAGCAATGAAACTATTAATATCTTATTTCATTCTAGGCCAATAGAAATTCATTTTCATATTTTCTCTCAAATTTGCACCTCATGGATAAGAAAAATATAGAGAACTATGTGCTTATTGCATAATTATTCTCGTCAAATCACCAGACTTGGGTATGACAACCCTATATTTGAAACATAAAAGCCCACATTTTATGTTAAAATACCTATTTTCCTTGGGATTTACCTCAATTTTAGCTTGGATTTCTATGCAATATTGATTCTATAACTGTATTTCCCTAACTTTATCAATCAAGTCTACATATCTCTAGGTAAGTGTTGCTAATACCTTCTCCTATTCAAGGCATCAACAACCTTATTTTACTTTCCTTTTATATACTCTATACCAAAGTCATATTCGGCTAGGAACTCTATCCACCTTCTTTGCCTTGCATTTAGCATTGGTTGGGTAAAGATATACCTTAGGATTTGGTGATCTATCCTTAGCTCAAATGGTTTTCCCAAAAAATAGTACCTCTAGACCTTAATAGCATGCACAATCGCTGCTAACTCTAGGTCATGTGTAGCATAATTCAACTCATGCTTCTTGGGTTTCCTAGATTCATATGCTATTGTAGATTCATTTTGGGATAACACCCATCCCAAACATTCTAAGGAAGCATTATTACATACTATTAAATTTCTTAGAGGAATATGTATCTTGAGAATTGGTGTTGTAGTCATCTTATTCTTTAGAGTTTCAAAGGTTTCCTCCCATTTATTTGTCCATTTAAACTTTTTTCCTTTTCTCTAAAGGTTGTTAATAGAGTAGGCAATTCTTGAGTAGTCTTTCATAAATTTCCTATAATAACCAATTATTCATATGAAGCTTCTCACTTCAAACACATTATTTGGTGCAAGCCAACTTAATATGACTTCTCTTTTTCTTGGGATCAACAAAAATCCTCTCTACATATATAATATACCCCTAATACTAAACTTGTGAATAATTATGTTTGTTCTTCTCACATTATTTGATAACTTTCCATTAAGTTTGTTCTTCCTCAACACCTCTAACACCAACCTCAAATGTTGATCATGTTCTCTAGTGTAGGAACATATCAAGATATCATCCAAAAATATCAAAATAAAATAATCCATATATTTCCTGAACACACTATTCATTAGATTCATAAAAAATTCTAGCGCATTTGTCAATACAAATGGTAACACTATGAGCTCATAGGTCCCATATCTAGTCTTGAATATTATTTTATGAGTATCCTCATGAATTCTCAACTGATGATATCTTTATCTCAAGTCAATATTTGAAAAGACAATGGCATCCTTTATTTGATCACAGAGACTATCAATCCTTGGAAATGGATACCTATTCTTGATAGTTACCTAATTCAACAATTTTTAGTCAATACAAAACCTTATGGAACCATATTTCTTCTTCACAAATAAAATTGGAGCACACCAGGGTGACACACTAGGTTTTATCAAACCTTTTTCCAACAGATCTTGGAGTTGCACCTTTAGCTCTTGCAATTTGATAGGAGTCATTCTATAAGATGTCCTAGCTATAGGTTTAGCTCCAAGAATTAATTTAATGGTGAAATCAAATTTGCATTGAGGTGGAAGGCATGGAAGATATTTTAAAAATACACCCTAAATTCATGTAGAACTGGATTTTTCTTAAATATTTTTGCATCTCTATTATCACCTTTATTTCCATTTATATTCACCACATACAACATTCAATATCTCTTGATTACCTTCTTAAGCTGCATAGTTGATAATAAATATGGTCGAAAAGGTCCTCGCCTATTTTGAACCCTTAATATTTTCTTATCCTTATTAGTACAATCCATCCAAATTTCTTGGAAATTGATTAGGGCTCCATGATATTTTAGCCAATCCATTTTCTAATATAATATCAAATTCATGTAGTGGTGCTACATATAAGTGTCAAATAATAGATCCATTTATTAAAAATATCTTAATAGTAGGAAAACATTGACTCACCAAGTAAGTCTGTCCAGACCCATACTTGACTTTCCACCCTTGTGCCAAAAATCTAGATTTTTTGGACATATCCCTAACAATACTTGTGGAAATGAAACTATTAGTAGATTTGTAATCAATTAAAACCTTTACATTCCTATTGAACAACTTACCATTTAACAACATGAGAGTTGCTTGATTATCTAGGTTCTGACTTCCTATGGCTACATAGATTCGATGAGGTTACTCCTTGATTCTGTTACTTGACTTTAGCTATTGGGGATGCTTATTTGCATAATGATGAATGCCACAAATGAAACAACCTATCCTGGTGCCTGATTCCTTTTTTGCCTTCTATCCATTGTATCCTTCTTTTGAGCTAAATCATTCTACTTATGAGGTTGAGGTTTTGAATTGTCCTTATTTTGGAAATTCTTCTTATAATTCTCTTTGTTCCCATTGTTCCTATTTCCAAACTTTGGGTTTCCCTTACTTTTATTATTTTACTCTTTATCTCATTTCATAAACCCAACACTCATCCTCTTCCTGAGTTATTCTTTCTCTCCTTCTATCAAAACCGTGTTATTGATGAAGGTCTTCTTAGTGTATTGATTTTTACCTTCCTATTGAGCCAAATCATATGCTTTTTATATGTTTTGGGATTAAGCAAATTAATCATTATTCAAATGCTAGGGCCAAATTCCAAGATGAACTTATGCACCTTTAATTTTTCATTGGTCTCATACTCAAGAACATATTTCAAGAGTTTAATGAATATTTTGTAATAAACCTCTACAGTCAATGTACCGTATTGGAGTGTAGAAAATTCCTCAAATTTCTCTACATAAAACTGATTTGATAGGAATATTTTCTTAAATCCCCTTATAAAATTGTCCCATTTGAGTACCACTACTTGGAAAAATATACCTATCTTGAATGTGTTCCACCATTCCAAGGTTGCATCTTGGTGATGAAGGGTTTCCCAAATAGTTTGGGTTTTAGGTGAATAATTTTTCATGGAAAAATAAGTTTCCAATTCATTCAATTGCATCTTGGTGATGAAGGGTTGCCCAAATAGTTTGGGTTTTAGGTGAATAATTTTTCATGGAAAAATAAGTTTCCAATTCATTCAACAAAGACTCTGCTACATCACACCCTTCTCTTCCATTATATTTAGGTACCTTGACATTCTTAAGGTCCTTGGAAAGCTAAACCTCAATCCAATCCTTACCCCCATTGATTCCTCTAGCAAGATTCTCTTATTGTCTACCCTTTGAATCCCTATTATTGGGTTCCTAAGTAACTAGTGTTTCCAACATTTTTTATTATTGTTCCATATGCTCTTAAAGCAACTTAACCATAGAAGTAATATTTTCCACCCTTTTACTAGAGTCCATTGTTCTCCTATATTTCTTACTAGAGTCCATTGTTCTTCCAAATTTCTTATTGGAGTCCATTGTTCTTTTAGATTTCTTCTAGGAAGGAGTTGCAACTTCCTCCTGTGTAGTTGACCCTACCTTGTTGGATGATCCTCCTCTCAAAATAGGTACCATATCCTATCCATAAAAAGGAGTTGAATAAGTCACAATTTCCCCAAAACTAATCTTAATATTAGTTAGTTTAATCTCTCCATGAACTAACTTAGACCATTATCACTCTTTTGATAATGATCATGGTCACACTTGTCTACCCACAAGATACCATATCTTATAATACCATTATCACTCACCTGGTAATAATCATGATCACTCTTGTCTTGCTGCAAGATGCCATCCCTAATAAAAAGTTATACCTTCTAGGATTTTTACACCATGGTTTGATTGGTCAAGATGACGTGCAATACCCGCCTTGTCCCAAATAAACTTAAGGTCCTCAAAATATTAAGCCTCCCTAAAGTAGCACATCAAGTCAAGGCTCAACCTAGGTTCTCTCCATAGAAGCTTCTATTCTTACAACCTAGGCTCTGATACCAACTTTAACAACCCACCAACTCAACCCAAGAGAGAAGGATATATTTTTTTTTTACAAGGAATAACTCACAAAGAAGTTCCAATGTTTTTTTAGCAATATAAGGCATAACCACATTTTGAGTTCATCATCACTGTAGATGACACTCAAGTGGATAGGAGTGGCCAAATTCCTATACTTTTAGGATCACTTTTCTAAACTTCACCATTTAGAAAACACATCATTTGTCCCCCCACTTTTTCTATACCCTTATCGGTATAGGACAACTTGACCATAATGTAAGGATTATCCTTTAAGGCCCATAATAATTAAAGGGAGACACCTATTCCCTAACCTTACATAAGTCCATCTATGTAGAATTATTCTAGTGTAATTCCTTAGTTCTTAGTTACCTGCACCTCCATGGGCTAATTAAGGCCATTACTAATCACTTGGTAATAAGCATGGTCACTCTTGCCTCATTGAAATGTGCCACCACTATATTGTATTGTGAATGATCCAATGGATTATCCCATACCAATCCACCATGTAGATTTCTAGACCTCATCGCTAAGAATACATCAAAGCCTCACCACCATGGACTACCCAAAATCCTCGCCACCATGTACTATCTAAAAACCGCATTGCTTTGAGACACCTAAGCCTCATTGTTGAAGGTGTATCATTTAAAAATGTTTGGTTAGTACCTCATCGCAATTCCTACTAGGATTGGGTACATCTTAACTTAAAGGTTATCTAATATGGCTCTAGACATCTCTCTCAAAAGGAAATAAAGTGTTATATTAAATCATAATTAAATTCAACATAATACATTGCTAAAGACTAGGAATTAAATACTTAATCAATCACTAGAATTCAAAATTTCTATTAAAGGATAAAAATATCATTTAAAGGAATTATAACCATAAACCATGAAAATAGATTCTATCATTCCTTTAAAATATGCATCCTTTCCATTATTACAAATGACTATCTATTTCCATGATCTTTACATAAAATAATAACAACATTTAATCTTTCATTCTTGAGCATGTCTCAAATAATATAACAAGAGTACTTACAAGTCATCCTTTTATTCATATTTTCCATACAAAAACTCTCCAAGTAATAAAATTATTACATATCAATATAAATTGTCCTTGGTTCATCTTATATTTCAAGGTCCTCCTTTTGATAGATATTTTTCCATGAACTTGAATAGAATTTTAGGGACCAGGACAACTATTGAATTGCTTATGCAATCCTAACATGCACTAAACAAGAAAACATACATTATGCAAAAATATTTCCATGCAACTAATTGAGAGAATCTCATACTTCTCTCAATATCCATAAAGCTGAAAATCTTCAATATAATAATAGCTCTTCCTAAGAAACTATAAAATACAACCTTATATGCTTAACACTGGAAAATATCCATCATGTTGTTTATTCCAAAACTAATAAAATGAAAATCATTAATATCAAGCACATCATCAAAACTCTCTAACATAAGTTAAATTGACAATCTGAATTATTCATTCAATAATACATGAAAATAACCATTAATTTACAATTTTAAACCAACACAATAATGAAAAACACAAGCTTATACTGAGATGAGGGTGAACAGTATAAGATAAAACTTTTCTCTTTTCTTTCCAAAGCAATAACATCAAATAATATCAATGCAATAATGAAACAATGCACAAATCACCATACACATAAGAGACAAATATTTTACGTGGAAACACCCTCTCTGGAGAAAACCATGGAAAAATATTGCTTATATATTTCTTCAATAAATTTTGTGGGCACCAACCCACATGAGACACCAATCCCCTATACAAGTTCATGGACAAAAATCCATACAAGACACCAATCCCCTATACAAGTTCATGGACAAAAATCCATACGAGACACCAATCCCCTATACAAGTGTTTGGACACCAATCCATAGGAGGCACCAATCCCCTTTCACAAGTTTGTAGACACAAATCCCCTTGCTCAAGTTTGTATATACAAATCCATAGGAGACACGAATCCCCTTGCTCAAGTTTTTGGCTACCAATCCACAGGAGACACCAATCCCCTTGCTCAAGTTACTAGACACAAATCCTCAGGAGATACCATTTCCCTTGCTCAAGTTTGTGGGCACCAATCCATAGGAGACACCAATCCCATTTTTCTCAATTTTGCTCCAAAACCTGCTCATAAATACTGCTTAAATCTGCTCCAAAACCTGCTCATAAATACTGCTCAAATATTCTCCAAAATCTGCTCATAAACACTACTCAAATCTACTCCAAAATCTGCTCATAAACACTGCTCAAATCTGCTCCAAAACTTGCTTGATAATGGCATCAAGTTATTTACATTTTCTTGAGTTTGCTTTCTTCAACTAAAAGCAATTCAAACATATTCTACCTATAATTATTTTTTCTTCATGAACATATAGAGAATGATATTCACTAATGTAGTAAGCTTAAAATGGCCAAGATGTTCTTCGTATTCATTAAGTCTGTCGCTTCCACATATCTCACATTTATTACATTTTAAAGGTATCTCAAGTCTAGCTTAGATAACTTACTTGTGTGTTGACTTGGAGATGTTAATACCTTGCTCTTCTTCTACTATCATGTGCACCTTTTCTTCTTCTTGAAATATCTGAATTATTCTTCCTTGTCAATTGAATACTTGGGTGAACATGTGTACTTAATCTGCTTACTATATTCTTTAAAGCCTTGATTTATTTCAAATTTGTGCCCTCCAAATCTACCTCAAGAATGATGATTTTTCTTTTGCATGTGCTTTACAAATATAAACTAATTTTCCTTTTGTATGTACATTCCAAATCTATTTAATAATTATCTTTTTCCCTTGATTTAAATATCAAATCAAACACTTTATATCCTTATTACTCCTAATAATTGCAAAATAAAACTTTATAAAAATTACACCTTATATCTCCCTTAATTCTTTAACCAATTTCAATTAAATAACTTTACCTTCACTAAAATTTACTCACATACCTCTTAATATTGCATGCATTCTTTTTCTACCTTCAATCATTTTAATCTTTAAAAATCATTGAAAAAAACTCAACATGCTACCAAGGAGATTCGAACATCTGACTTGCAAAAATGTAGTGTCATCAACACTGGCTGGCAACTGATTGGGCTAGCCCAACGATTGGGAGTTAAAAGACAAGATGGTGTATTTGAATGTTACACTTCCTCACTTATGCATTTCATTGACTAGTTTGTTGCCTTCCTTACTTCTTTTTCAATGTTGGACCAATGCACCTTTCAAACTTGACAAGGCTTCAAATCTTCATCGTGCACAGTGACATCTCTCCTGATTCACTTGACTCTTACACCAAATGGTAGCATTTGTAATGGCTAGTATGCATAGCCTCCTTATTTGTAATTTTTATGAGCTATCCCAAGACTATACTAGAAAATCTTTGAAATTGTGCCCAAGTTATTTGCTTGAATGTTTATCCTTGCTCAATCTTCAACTACACTATGGCTGCTAAAAATTCCATCTTCACTTTCTGGGAAACCACATCATATCCACATACCAAAATTATTCAGCTTCACAATTTTTTCTACTACAATGATGCTCAATTATCTTAGTAAAACTTTGTTCTTCTTCAATGAACAATTTGACCTTCGTTATCTGCTTCCCGAAGTAGCTTGGTTTTTTCAAATCTCACTTTGGTACCTGCTACCACTCATGCCTACCATAATGCTTGGCTATCAGATGTTTTCAAACCTTCCTTCATCACTACCTCTAATTGTACCATAGTTCTCGTATCACCATCGATCCTCAATGCTTCCTCTTTGTCTAATTTCTCATCTGCAATCTTCAACACCTCAACTTTGTCTTCTCCTTCACTACCAATCATGAATATATTCGATGAATGATCACTTTGGAATGAATTTCATAATTGTATATATATGCAAATCTTATTACTTTCAAAAAGGTCTACCCACCTTACAATATTTCAACCTTTATAATATTTAAATTAAATATTATAAATTTCATCCTTCACTTTATAATATCCTTCACTTTACAATATTTAATTTCAATATTTAAAAATTTGCCTTGGATAGTTTTCCCTTTTGACATCAATGAAAACTCAATATTTCTAACAAACTCCCCCTTTGTCATTGATGGTAACCCTACAAATAAGCTTTCCTTTACTGCAATTGGATTCAAAATCTACTCCCCCTTACTAAAATTATCCCATTTTAACATAAATGGCAAAGATTCCTTGGGGCTGTAAGATAAGACACTTGACAACGCCCCCATCCTCCCTGCTCTTATTGAGACAATCAATGATGAGATGGGAGTAAAACTCCCAAATTACTACGCTCCTCTTCTTGTTCTATTTTTTTCTCCAATTTTTTTAGGACATACCCTTTTGAACATTTTGACCATCCTATTTTTTGCTTGATTTCAAAATTTCAGGTAACATTGTTCTGCACCATCTAGTTGTATGCCTAAAATTATTACATTTGTAGCATATGATGTTGCAGTCCATGAGAGGTGCAAATGAATTGAAATTCCTCTTGGTGAATCCAAAATTATTCTTAGCACATATCCTACAATTTACATATTTATGACCAAATTTGTTACATAAGAAACAATAACCATGGAAGAAATATTGAAACCTGTCTGATTGCCTTGGAGGATATTACCGCATGGTTCTCTAATTATTGTTTATGTGATAGTCCTTGGACCATGATGATGCTTTTTTTTCTTCCTTCTTGATGCTTCCACTTATCAACACATCAACATAGGTCTTAGGTTCCTCTTTAATCATTTTCTTTGATGCCTCTTTTCCTTTTGAGCTTGACTCCCTCTTTTGTTTTCTTTGACCTTCTTCAAAACCAAGTCCAGTATTCATAGTCAAAGATATTTGTGTTTTAATAATATCACCCATGATTTTTATGCTTTTCCCAAAATTGTGTAGATTATCATTATAATATTCCACTTCCTTACTTAGAGAGACAAACTCATGTTCTATTTTTCACATTCCAACTCTTTTGCATTTAACTGCTCAGCCATACCTTCTTCAATTTGCTTTACCTCTTCAACTTTAACTTTCAGGTCAATGAGTTCTTGTGACAACTTGACCTTTGTTTTCTCATCCTCTAGTAATTGAACCTTCAATCTTGAGTTCTTATTTCTAACCCTCTTCAACTCTTCAAGAGCAACAACAAGTTCCTCTTCTATGCCAACCATGGCTTCTTCTTCATTTTTTGAATTTTTCTCTTCTTCTTGGTCTTTGACAAAGGGAGCATCTTCTTTCTCTTATATCACCAAAAATAGAATTTCTTCTCTTTCACTATTTGAGAGACTTTCATCACTTTTGTTGGAAGTATTGCTTACTTATTCAACATAAAAACTTTTCTTGTATCTTTGAAATATATTCTTCTCATGCTTGTTTTGAACATACCTATTTTTTTTCATGATAAAATTTTATTTCTTTCTTTTTCTTATATTCCTTTTCTTCTTCACTACTACTACTTCTAGCTTGTGGGAAATTAGATTCATAGTGACCAAGTTAAAAAAATTAAAAAAAATCATAGAATGCATACCTTTGTGTTTTCTTGGACCCTTCGTATTCCTTCACACAAAGTTAGCTTCTTCTTCACTACTTGATTCTAGTTCATTATTCTATCTTCTTTGAAGCTTTAAATGTTGCTTCATGTTTGGATGTTTGATATTTTTTAGTTCTCATCTCATAGGCTATGAGAATTCCATGTAGCTTGTCCATGCTTAAGGTTTTAATATCCTTCATCTCTTCTATTGTTGAAACCTTTACATCAAATATCATCGAAAGTGGCCTTAAGATTTTCTGAACAATCTTAGAGTCTTCAATATTTTCTTCAAGTCCACAAATGGTGTTGACAACCTCATGAAATTGAAGTAGATACTTGGCAATATCTTCCTCATATTTCATCTTCAAATATTCAAACTTTCTTCTGTGGGTTTGAATTTTTGCCATTTTAACCTTGTCATCCTCTTTATATGTTCTTTGTAACTATAGACACCAAAACAGCACCAATCCGATTATGTGACTACAAGCACTAACCGAATTGGCATACATACCCCCTATGGAAGCCTCCAAAGGTTAAATAGTGGTCCTAACCACTACCAAATTAGTTTTGGAAGGTCAAAGGTCAATTTGGCACCTTTTAAGCACTTTGCTCCCTATTCATCCCACCCTGGGACGATTAGAATCATATTCGCCCCACCCCGGGACAATTAGCAACAATCGCTCTAGGGTGGGATGATTAGCAGGTTTGACTAGAAAAAATCCAAGCCTTGACAAATGGCAGCCCAAATCCGCCACCCAAATTTGCCTTCAAGGCATGCAATTGCGAGGAACGGTTTCAAATCAGAGAGAGGGACTTCAGTCAAGCATGCCATTATCATGGAGGAATCTTCTCTCCCCTAAAATGGCATGGTGAGCCAAGTGGCACCCTCGCATGCACATTCAAAGGATACCATCAGGTCTATAAAATGGTGAGCCTCCTGATCCCAAAAGGAGAATAGAGCTGGAGCATTTGGAGCAACGAAGTGCTACCAAATTATACCCCCATTCCCTTTTGTGCTTCCTACATCCCTAATTTCTCTTTTGGAAGAGATGTTATTGGGTGAACATTAGGAATGCAATCTAGACCCAAAACCCAAGCAATCGGACACAATCCCACACCAAACTCATCGACACAACCCCCTAGGAGGTTTTGGACCCATCCCACTTGGATTGGTGCCAAAACTAAGCCCCAAACGGTGGGCGTCCTGCCCCCGGGTGCCCCCTGCACTATTGCAGTCCTAATCACCCCACTCTAGAGTTATTATAATTTGTGCATGATTTCTTTACTATTATTTTTGCATTATGTTGTATCTGATGTACTTATGCTATTGTCCAAGTTTCATTGCTTTTTGACATCATTTGACCTTGTTTTTATCATTTTATGTGTTTTTATCTAGGAAAAATCTGCCAAATCTGACCTTCTGGGTCATCTAAAAATTCCCATTTTAGTCTAACACCACTTTTGTAGAAGTTTTGGAGGCCTATGGATAGGACATTTGCAAGGTTTCTTTCACACATTTTGTGACAGTCCCCAGCATCCCACCCCAGAGCGATTAGAAATATGTGCATGATTTTCTAGCTGTTCTTTTTTCAATGTGTCCCTGATGATGTCTTCATGCCTCTGTCAGAGTTTGAATTCATTATGACATGTTTTGACCATCATTTCATTCTTTTATACATTAACTACCCGGAGGCTTTGGGGATTGCATGTTTTCCTATATCTGCATATGTATTAACTATTTACTATTTTTCTAAGCGTAGGATCCCACCACCAGGAACACCAGAGGGGCAACAAGGAATGACAAACACATGGACACAAGCAGCGGAAACTTTTAGCTAGCCCATTTTGAATGTGGGCATGTGGAAGACACTGGAAGCGTACCATCCATTGATGTAACAAATTGCATCAAATGTTCTAAGTCGTAGAGGGGGGACGTATTGTAATTGGATTAAAAGCAACATTAATAAAAGAGGCCCCACTTTGTTTTTTCTTACATCTCATTTTTGCATCATTTCCTTCATGCATTTGTCCATCGCATTCATAGGACTTAGCATCTATACTATATCTATTTTGTTTGCATCATATCTGGTACGTCATCCTTCTGCATTCACTTTCAGTGGTGATCACGGTGGGACCTTGTCCTCTACTATTAGGATCAAGTTTTTGATCCAAATTTTGTGGATTCTTTGCAAGTGTTATTCATTCGGGCACTAGACTGCTACTTGTGTCACCCTGGGATGAATACGTATTCGTCCCACCCTGTGACGAATACAGACCTGCTATTCATCCCACCCTAGGATGATTAGAACTCAGTGCATTTTCTGAGTAGAAACTTAGAGGCATATAGTTTGGACAGAGAAGAGGTAGACCTTTTGAACATCCTCTGTGTTTTTCTACTTTATGTTTCTGCAAATTTTTGCTTTCTTTGCTTTATTTTCAGACACTTGCATAGAAAGGTTAAATAGTTTGTTTTCCTTTCTTGCAATAAAATAAAAAATAAATAAAAAAACATAGAGTAAATTAAATTGAAGTAACTTGATTAGGAATGCATTCTTCTCTGGTTTGCTTGCATGATACTTGCACAAGTGGCAAGTCCTCATCATAGGTTTCAGTTCTAGTTAGGATTGGTGATTTCCTTTTGCTACTAATGGTTTTTGAAAGATAAAATGTACTCTAAAGCATTGCATTAGTGAAAATCATCTTTTGTTGTATGTTTTCTTTCTTTATACAATTAAAATGAATGACACACGCCACCTAATAAAATTAACGTCAAGGAGTTGGTCTTAATACCCCAACACTTGATCCAGACCAACGATGGATTTCATCACCACCTTGGCTTGGATTTTGCATACATATACCCTGATCATGACTGTTGCTAGATGTAAATCATGATGAAATTTGACCAAGTGTAATGGGGGTGATTCCCTGTGTATAAGGATAAGTCTTCTATGGTAGGTGTCAAAAATAGAGTGATCCCCCTTTCGTACCGCTTATGTTCCACGTACTGTTCTGCTCTCGCGTACCAATAGTTTCCCTCATGTAAGGGCGGGTATATTGATAGGTTCGGTATAACAGCTTGACAATGGTATATTAACGGGGTGACCATTTTGGAGATACAAGAGCCCTCATTTTGCATGAATAACAAAGTTTCCTTTACAAGATTCGCATAACAAAAATTAAACACAGTAGACCAGATCTAGGGCACACATTTAATCTGTAAAAGAGATAATCATTTCTTTACGTGTGTGGTCCTCGTTTGTTTGGTATAGCATAAATTTTTTTTAAAGGAGATAAAAATATGCATATATTTCTAGAAAGACCACCACCATGGTGTATACCCGTAGCCAATCCCAATCACAGGCAGAAGCTACGAAAAGTATACAAGGATGCACAAGTCGCCTCCGTTATAGCCCCAAGGACTTGGTTATGCCACCTTGGCAGCCTGACCCACAACATAGTCCACACTATACCACTACAGAAAAGGACTATAGAGGCATCCCTTTGAGGGGCACTCCCATTCAGCATAGACCCTCTTAAGAGGAGTACACACATAGGAAGCCTCCCTTAGACACTCATTATGAGTGGCCACTGTGTGATGAAGCACTAGAGCATCATAGGGTTCATAAGGAGGGACCACATGATTATAACATTCCTCCTCCACCCCTCATTACTGTTAGAACTAATAGGCCAAATCTAGAGTGCAAGGCTCTTTAGACAGGGTGAGCCAACTCCACCCATCCCTTTCATGTGTACAAGAGGGAGAACTCCTCAAGATCAATATATCATGTGGGAGCAATGCGCCTACGCATCTGCTAATTATCAAGATCACCTATTGAGGCCAGAACCTCAGGTAAATGCTGCTAACATCGATAGAGTAAAGTGACCCATAGATATCTCGGATCACCATGATCGAGATAGATATGTAGGGGAGGCATCTAGGCCTCCTAGACATAGGATGGTAGAACAAATCAACTTGGCATTTGCTAAACATATCGCCCACCAAGCACAAATCATGCAACTTAGGTAAGATCAACAGCAATTAGAACACATGTATCATCTTAACAAAGAGTGCATTCAACGCCAGACAAATGAGTTGCTTCAGAACACTGTGCATGAGAGGATTCCAACCCCTCGCATGCATAGGACAAAAATTTATGAGAGGCACAACCCCTTAGTGTAGGACAGGTCTTCGCGACCTTATCAAGTGTTTCCTCTAAGACCTTCAAGACCTGAGAAGGATGCCACCCCTAGAACCAATGATGGGTGCCTTCCTCTGGCACCTATCCATGTTTATAGGTCACGCCCAAAAACTCCTCAAGAATCCTATGAGGAATTTGAGCGAGAAGAAGAGTGGGCTGAAATGTCCTACCAAGGTAAGGGGGTGCTACCCGGCTACCCCTCCATAGGCCTCAAGTTCCTTGCAATTCACAATGGGAACAAACCAAAGAAGAGGAAATAAAATCCTCTAATGCATACAAAGCACTACTAGAGCACTTAGAGTCTATGGAGACCAAGACTTCAAGGCCCCAAAAACCCACCTTATGCCAGCTCCGCAGTCACCCTGTGCATCCTTCAGTTTCGGCACCCCCATACCTCGACCACTTCAAAATGCCTCAATTGGCAATTTTTAGAGGGGATGAGGATGCCCAAGAGCATGTAACAAGGTTCCTAAGTCAATGCTTTGGCATTCAGGACAATGATGCATTACTTCTAATAACATTTATAACCACGTTCGTAGGCCCGGCCTCGGATTGGTTTACCCAGTTGCTAAAGCATAACATCAATAATCTAGACTAGCTAGTGGACGTGTTCCTTGAATGTTTTACCTTCAAAACCAAGAAGAAGGTATCCTTAAGTGACCTAGCTGCCCTTAAGCAGTATTATGATGAGACCATAGCCACTTATGGGAATCGGTGGAGGACATTGCTTTCAAAGCTACCTTACCTCCCTCCCATGGCCAACATGACTCAAATGTTTTCAAAGAGTTGCATAAGGTTGATATCCATGCTATTGTAGCTGCAGAAATATGCCACCCTCGAAGAAGCCTTGGCGCAAGCCAAGATAATTTAGGATATCAAAATACAAGATGGAGAGATTGCCAAGTTGCGCAAGAAAGAGTGGACCAAAAATGCTAAAACTAGGCCCATGAAACCGAAACCCGTCACGGTCAATCAAGTTACCATAAATATACCAAATCCTGCACAAATGACATAGCCCCCAAAGGCTAATTATCAGGTAGTTCCTCTTGATAACTATGAAAAGGAAAATCATAAACAAGAGAAAAATTAGCAGTGTCGCCCTAAGCGATAATTCACACAATTCACGGAGTCTAGAGACTCCTTGTTTGACCGCTTGTTTGCGGTAAACCTGATAAACTTGCTATAAAATTGACCCATAGACCCCAACGTGCCAAAACCCAAGGGCTATAGGGAAGACTTATATTGTATATTCCACCGATAGAAAGGACATGACATCTTCACTTGTTGGAAATTCAAAAACTTAGTGCAGGACTTGATAGACAACAAAATGCTCATGGTAGATAATCTCGTAGCACTGAGCAACCAATAGATGGAAGTCTTCAAAGACCCCCTTCCTACCCATGATGCATAGGCAAAGACTTTACAAGTGAATGAGGTAACACAAAACTACCCCATGCAAGGATACGTGGGGATGATAAGCATCGTGACACGGAACAAAAGATACCCAAACATGATTGCACCCGCTACAGCTATAGGAGATGTTCCATCAATGTCACAACCTCCACAACACCCTACACAACCTCCCCCACCTAGACCAGTGGCCACGATTTGAACTAATCTTACTCAAAGTTTAAGGACCACGTCGGCTAGGCTCTCCATTTATGAGCTCATCCAACAATCATCGCCCCATCGGGAGGCTCTGATGGAGATACTCAAAGCCATTGAGCTACAGCCCCATGAACCCAATTCTTTCAACAACTTTGTGGGACATGTGAGACAATGCACAGAACCGGTCATAACCTTCAAGGAAGATGAATTGAAATTGGTGATTGGTGATATGGTGGATCCACCCCTGCACATCATCACGTGGGTCAATGGGATTCCATTCAAGAGGGTGTTGGTGGACACTGGCTCGTCCAGCAACATAATCACGATAGCGGCATTAAAACATCTTAAGTTGCTAGCATCCCACATTGTGGCATCCACTTACACTCTTCAAGCATTCAACGACGTGTTATGCTCGACGGTTGGCACAATTTTCCTACCCATCCAAGTAGGACAAAAGACCATTCCTACGTTGTGTCACATCCTTGAGGGTGATATGGCCTACAATATTTTGCTAGGCCGGCCTTGGATCAGGGACATGAAGTGTGTCCCTTTGATAGCCCATCAATGCCTCAAGTACACATACGAAGGGCAAGTACATGTAGTCCCAGTAGACTTAGAGCCCTTTAAGTTTTGTAATGCGGTGCAGCTGATGCCACAATCGACCCTCCCATCGACACATTTGGACTTTCAATTGAATCCATCCACATAGGGTCTAATTCTGCCTACATCCCCACTGTTGAGTCCCCCAACTAACCGACCTGGCCCATATTCATCATCTGTCCCTTCACCAGCGATGTCACCTATGGTGGCCACATCGAAGGACAATGGGAAGAAGCCCCTAGAGGAGATACCACCATTAGTCTCAACCATCTCTACCAAGGAGGTGCCCAGCCGAATGGAAGTCGAGACACCTGATTCACCCAACATGGAGTGGACTCAAGAAGAACTCCCCTTCCCTCCCCCTCAACCACCGATGATTACCATTGAGATGGCCAATACGGGCCTAGGGGAGTACCTAGTGTAGAACATTGTGGCAACACCCATGCTCGAATCCATGCAAGACATGGGGAGACCTCGCCTCCCCATCGACACTATCATCCCTTTAGGTTACCCACCAAATCAGACCAATTTTGTATATGGGGGCCTTGAGAACGGCATTGAACCCTACCTACAAGAGGAAGAGGATGAAGAGCCATTTGCTGAGAATGTTGACTATCTGTCCAACCTAGAATTCACCTTGAAATACCTAGACCAATGTAATTGGCATGGATATGGATTGGGCAGATACGAACAAGGAATGCGCATTCTTTGTCAACCGAGATACCAGATGCCATATGATAAATCAGGAGTAGGGTTCAACCACCCTTTGCCCCTTGACATCTTGGTAGAAACCATGCAAGGCCTAGGTCTAGGCAATAGGGATGGGTTGGCACAAGATCCATATGCCAATCCCAACACAACATACACATTGGGGGATTATCTCCCATTGTTAACAACAAACCTTGTTGACCTCAACAACCCCTCCCCTTTGATCGAGGAAGGGGAAAGTTCAAGAAGTAACCTCCAAGAGGGATATGAAAAAGATCAATGGGGGTCTTCTGAAGATGAGTCAGATTATGAGGTAGCACCTTGGGACCCTTTTGAGTCCGATAGCAATCACTCGCAGGTGACACCCATTGATGACTATCAGGAGAGCTTCATGGCAATGTTCCCCTTTAATGTTCCAATCGAGCAATTGCCACCTCCAGAGAATCCAGCCCTCCCGTAGAGAGCGAAACAACCTAGAAGGGACCAAATCAACATGCTCAAACAAAATGAGCCTCCCATGCTGGCCATAAGGCCAAGTGATCAAGAAACGCCTAGTGGGAGGCTATACCAGCCAAAGGGGCACATAGTTGTCGGAGCCAATGAAGGCCTATGGATCTCTGATAGCGACTATGAGGATGAGACTAAGATGGCATATCTCAACCATATGAGGCAACAGGAATACCCCATAGACATCGATGGTATGTTTGAACATCTAAATATGGGACCAAGGCATAGGTGGCATTTAAACCAAGTATAGTTAAACCAAGTGCTTCATCCACCACTTTGGGCATACAGGGAGCACCTCCCACCTAGCGACCCTATAGGGCCATCAGTGCCAAGGGCAGACCCTATCCTTCTATCCACACATAGGGCCGATCCTTTTGTGCCAGTACCCATAGAGCCAGATCCGGGGCACAAGGATCACCAAGAATGTCCGAATCAACACCCACGCGGTAATGGAGACCAAATTCATTCCATCAACATGATCTCCATTGATTTAACCACCCCCATCCACAACCCAACCGATCCAACGTGACCATTGTATCTAGACCTAGATGCCATAGACTGGGATCATGCTGACTCACCACCATCCCCATCAGAGTACTGGCCTTGTGGTGAGATGTTCCATTTCACCCCAGGACAGACTCAGGATATCTTCCATGTTGAAGAGGAACCAGACATTCCCAACGTAGATCTAAATTCAGCAAATGATATCCACCTGATCCCAACTCCACACCAGTTGGAGGATGGATCCCACATGTCAGTCAAAGAGATGATTGACGTAGACATCGATTTTGATCCAATGAATCCACAAATCATCAAGATGGGGGTAATTTTATCCCCCGAAGAGCAAGTCGAGTACATTGCCCTTCTCAAAGAGAAGAAGGAGGTTTTTGCATGGACCTACAAAGACATGCCGGGGCTAGACCCATAGCTAGTCATGCATAATCTAACACTTGATCCGACAGTCAAGCTAGTCAAGCAAAAGCTACGTAAGATGCACCCAACAGTGGCCTTAATGGTCAAAGACAAGCTACAAAAGCTGTTGGATGCACAGTTTGTCATCTGCATAGATTACCCACCATGGCTTCCAAAAAGCCTAACGGGAGGATTCGCATATGCACCAATTTTCAAGATTTAAACAAAGCGAGTCCCAAGGATGATTTCCCCTTGCCTAGCATCGATGCATTGGTAGACGCTACAGTAGGCCATGAAATGCTTTCCCTCATGGATGGTTTCTTGGGATACAACCAGATTCGTATCAATCCCGATGATCAACTAAAAATGGCGTTCACGATGCCTTGGGGGACATTTTGTTATAAGGTCATGCCCTTTGGCCTTAAAAACGCTAGCGCCACCTACCAACGCGCTATGACATACATCTTCCATGATCACATGCATAAAACTTTGGAGGATTATATGGATGATTTGTTGGCCAAATCTCTTTTGTGCCAAAATCATCTCGATGACTTACGCAAGATCCTTGATCGCCTCATCGAACACAAGGTTAGGCTAAACCCCAAGAAGTGCGTATTTGGCGTCACATCTAGAAAACTCTTGGGTTTCATAGTCTCAAAATGAGGCATCGAGGTAGATCCAAATAAAGTCAAGGCAATCCTTGAGATGCTTCCCCCAACCACCATCAGGTAGCTAAGAAGCTTGCAGGGTAAGGTCACATCGATCAAGCGCTTCATAGCACAGTTATCTAACAAGTGTCGACCCATGAATAAATTATTACACAAGGGGGTAGCATTTCATTGGGATGACGAGTGCCAGTCAACCTTCGACGACATCAAACAATACTTGGCTTCACCGCCAGTATTGGCACCACCTAGACCAGGAGTGTCATTCTATTTATACATCTCAGCTATTGAGGTGGCACTGGGCGCCATGCTAGCCCAAAAAATGAATTACATAAAGAACAAGCTAATTATTATCTTAGTCGCACCCTGGTCAGTTATGAACTTAACTATGCATACGTTGAGAAGCTATGCTTGGTGGTGGTATTTGCCACCAAAAAGCTACGCCATTACATGCTAAGCAATACGATGTATGTTGTGTCTAAGGAGAATCCATTGTGGTACATGATGAGTCGTACTTATCATAGTAGTCGCACGACAAAATGGATCATGTTGTTGATGGAGTTTGACATCGAATTCATTGGACAAAATTCCATCAAAGGTCAAGTCATCGCCGATCAACTAGCAGAGGCTCCTCTCGAAGATGATCAACCTCTGACCATAGAGCTGCCCGATGATGGGGTCTTCCATGTCTCAGAATCGCCATATTTTGATGAGCCTGAGTCACAGGCCGACATAACCTTATTTTTTGATGGTTCTAAATGTGAGCAAGGGGGTGGCATGGGAATCATGTTTTTCACACCGCAAGGGGCTCCAATGCCTTTATCATTTAAACTTGATTTCTCGTGCACCAATAACAATGCTGAATACAAAGCCTTGCTCATAGGTCTTCAGATAGCCATCACCATGAACATCAAATGCTTGAATATCTTTGGTGATTTGCTGTTAATTGTCAACCAAGTGAAAGGGGTATTCCAATGCAAATGCCTAGTTCTATAGGCCTACAAAGCCCTTGTGGATAAATTCTTGGCAAAGCTTGAATGGTACAACATCGAGGCACTCCCTCGATCATTGAATCATTTTGTGGACACTATGGCCTCCTTGGGGTCACTAATCCCACAAGACCCTTCTGGTGAGATGACAACCATTCAAGTCAAAATATTATCGCAATCCATGATGGAGCATGCAAGCTCTGACATAACGCCAGGAATCCACCTGATCCAGATTGAACCATCTCAGGATAGGTTCTCTCAAATCCATGATAGTCTGAATCATGCCAACTAGGGGTCTTTGTTCTCTCCAACCCCTCTTAATAGCAACACAACGCTATTTCTACAAGTTCTTTCCCGCTCAGCTTTTGCTAGGGATGAACTTCAAGAGGGATCGATCATTCATACCATCGAGGTTTTTGATCAGCAGGATTGGTACACACCCATAAGAGACTATCTCAAGTTAGGTAGCCTCCCACTTGGATTGTCGCACGCCATAAAAAGATCATTCAAACAAAAAGTGGCAAAACATGTCTTGCTAGGAGATATTTTATACCGTCGAAGCTACGAAGGAATCCTCCTCCATTGCTTGGACCAACAAGAGTCCACTTGGGCGATCACCCAAGCGCACGATGGTACATGTGATGGCCACTTCAGCGGTATGGCCATCGCAAAGTGCATTCTTTGCATGGGCTATTATTGGCCATATTTAGAGTGAGATTGTTGCGCATATGTGCAAAAGTGCATGAAGTGTCAACACCATGCTAACTTGACACACGTACCTTCTCAGGCCTTGCAGCCGATCCAATCGGCTTGGCCATTTTTGCAGTGGGGCTTAGATCTCATCGAAAAGATCTCCCCTACGTCGTCAGGTCGTCACACATTTATCATAACGACCACAGAGTACTTCACTAAGTGGGTGGAAGCAATTCTGCTTACCTCTACGATTGGGCCCCGCATTACGGAGTTTATTTTACATAACATCATATGTCATTTTGGTATTCCATCCAAGATCATCTCGGATAATGGGACGTCATTTAAGAACAAAGATGTGCGTGCTTTGACAACAAAGTACAAAATTTAGCATAGTTTTTTGACACCCTATTATCCGCAGGCAAATGGGCAAGCAGAGGCGTCAAACAAAATGCTAGTTGCCATCCTTAAAAATATGGTCACAGATAATCATAAGGATTGGCACATCCAAATACCACTTGCCCTATGGGCTTATCGCACTAGCATTCGAACGCCCACTAGGGCAACTCCATTTTTGCTAGTGTATGGCTCCGAGGCAGTCATGCCTCTCGAGTTGGAAATACCCTCCCTATGCATATCAATGCAAGAGTTCATCGATGATGACACTGCATGGTAGGCCCGATTAGACCAGATTACATTACTCGATGAACGACGCATCAATGCTCTCGAGCATTTACGTATCTATCAAGAGCGACTTAAGAAAGCATACAACATGAAAGTTCACCTGAGGGACTTTCAGGTTGGTGACTTGGTCTTGAAAGAGAACCAACAAAATTCTAACTTGCCACCCCATTTAAGGGACAATTTCATGGCAAATTGGTTAGGTCCTTATGTAATCGATAGTAAAATAGGACCTGGAACATACCGGCTCACCTCTCTTGAAGGAATCAAGGAACTAGAACCCTTGAACATCAGTCATTTGAGGCCATTCAACATTTAGAGAGCCATAACCCACCCCAAAAGCTCCAAGGATTCCAGCAATCGCTTGGTCAACCTAAAATGCCCCAAAGGTATCTATAATCCCTTTGGTCAAACAAAAAGCTCCAAGGATTCCCGCAATCGCTTGGTCACCCAAAATGCCCCAAAGGTATCTATAATCCCTTTGGTCAAACCAAAAGCTCCAAGGATTCCCGCAATCGCTTGGTCACCCAAATGCCCCAAAGGTATCTATAATCCCTTTGGTCAAACCAAAAGCTCCAAGGATTCCCACAATCGCTTGGTCACCCAAAATGCCCCAAAGGTATCTATAATCCCTTTGGTCAAACCAAAAGCCCTAAGGATTCCCGCAATCGCTTGGTCACCCAAAATGCCCCAAAGGTATCTATAATCCCTTTGGTCAAACCAAAAGCCCCAAGGATTCTCGCAATCGCTTGGTCAACCAAAAATGCCCCAAAGGTATCCATAATCCCTTTGGTCAAACCAAAAGCTCCAAGGGTTCTCGCCACCGCTTGGTCACCTAAAATGCCCCAAAGGTATCCATAATCCCTTTGGTCAAGCCAAAAGCTCCAAGGGTTCCCACAATCGCTTGGTCAAAAACGAATATTCAAAAAAAACAACAGATAATCAAAAATAACAAAAAAATTGCATCGCACTTTCATGCATAATCTTAAAAATCAAAACACAAAAAGAACTGCATTAGGCATCGCATACATACATTGCATATTTGCTGGTCATACATGTCAAACGCACCATAGACTGTAATTACTCGGCAATCCCATCATTTTCCACATTTGTCCACTTTGTAAATGATCCAACAAGAATAACGCCATTCGCATTTTTGCCATATCATAGTCAGTTGTCTTTTAATGTCTTTAAGGTTTTCGTCATTCAGTTGTCTTTAGATTTCTAGCCAAATGATGTACAAAGTCAGACCGATTTTTACAAGGTAGAGTTTTACTTGGATCATGCCTTGTTACATAGCATCCCAACACAAGCTTAAAACACATAAAAATTCCCAAGTTGTGTGAACGAAAGATGAAACCTGCAAAGTGGTCCAGGATACCATACAATGAAATGGTTATCTTGCTCATCCCCCTATGCGAATGACCCCAAGAATGCTGAGAGTTGGCAAAAGGACAAGCATCCTCCCTACCCAATTCCCCAAAATAAACAGTGGTTTTTACCACTATAAGAAATCCCAAATCCTTAAAAAGTTGCAAACATCAAAAAACTACAAAATTCAAAGTACAAACTCCAAAGTTTGACATCAAAACCCTCAAAGTGCACACATCAAAAGGCACAAGAAATAGTGATCCCCATCACTCAAAAATCAAATCCCTTGCTCAAAAACAAAAGAAAAATAAACAGTGATTTTTATCACTATATATAAGAGCAAGTATCCCAATAAAATTAAAGAAAAGAAGGGAGTCGAACTTGAATCCCTGGAACTCTCAGCATTCGAAAGGTCATGAGGTGATCCTCAGTCCTGGTTTGGTGGATAGCCTGTTGGCACTGGTGGCAAACCTCCCGCATGATGATATATCTGTCACATTACCCATTGGGCATATGTACAGATCAATGTTTGCATGTGGATGAGCTAGCTTATGGTATCCTAGATTGCCCCGTAGATTAATCTTACTAAATGCAACAAAGGAATTAGTGGAGCTAATTAGGTGATCCTCAGTATAGGTTTGGTGGATAGCCTACCTGGCACTAGCGGTATCCTTATGAATACCACATCAACGAACTCAATCGCACACATAGGGATGTGAAATAACTTGGTCAAACTCAAGTCTAAATTCGTACCATGTTCGAAAGTCTTGTAAGATAATGTACAGTCTTGACTATTTAGTTAAAGCATATGAGTCTCCGAAAAACCTTAACTACATACTAAAACAATTGTTGTACATTTCACTACTTACATCACCATCAGAAAATACAAAACAAAAAATACAAATGCAAAGTTATTCCATAAAGCAATCACATAGTACAGAAAGCCAGTAAATCTTGTACAGTCTATGGTGCCATCGCTTGTATACCAACAAATCATTCCATCCATTCCATATGCATACATCTATATCATATAGCTAACATCATCCGTAGTCATAATAGCATATGCATACATCAACATAAATAAACGTGCATAAAGAACAATAAACCATGACAAGCATATCATCAAACCATAAATGAGTCATGTATATATATCAAGTCAAAATGCCCTCAGGCTACAATAAGAAGGTCCTCTGACCTCACAAAAAACCAAAAATTCAAAATCCCCAAAGCCTAGGGAGTCGGCCACCATGATCACGTAGGATCGGTGCGACTGGAACTACCCCCAGTAGTATGGGTCCTATGGGACCTCTCAGGGTGGCTGCTGCCAGCTCATGCACCCTGCCCACCAACGCTACCCTCATCTAGTCGCCTGCGATGAGAGGATGCAGACTGCTCAGTCTCACTGCCTCTCGTACGGCATGATGAACCACCTCCATCGAGCATAGGAAACTGTCCACCGAGATGGACAACCTCTATCTCTAACTCTACCCGATATCGACCCCACTCTAGATCTCATCGATGATACACAACCAGTGCACTATCCCGTTGTGCCAACTGAGCCCGTAGGAGATCCCTCTCCTGCATTATCTCCACCAAAGCATCTCTATGCTCCTCGTCCCCTCTTCTCTATAGGAGACCCTCCAATCATGCTATCTCAGCATGAAGCCCAGCCTCCACATCCCCTGAGATAGCCTGAGGCATGGGCACCTCCGGGACGGCCTGCTACTCTGGCACCCACTACTCTAGGACATCCTATACATCCGACTGCTCCGGAACCCCCAAATCATCTCCATCGCCAGTGAAGTCATCGACCTCCACCATGTCAACATCATCGAGCGGAGCCCCCCAACCCTCCCTCGATGCCTCTACATCCCCACCTCCTACTACTGTCATATCCACACCTCCTAGAGGCCCCTCACCCCGCCATCACCGCATAGTCCACCATCGATCATACTCTACAGTCACCCCGACATCGTCCACGTTGGGTACATCAATAACTACATCAGACCCCTCACCCAACGGCTCAATGATAGGCCAGACTAGGGTCCTCTCATCACCACGATGTCGATAGATCAAGGGATCACTAGGAAATCCCTGGTGCACCCCAAACTACCACGTCACCCAGACGTATGGAAAGTACTCCTCTGTCCCATGCCGCCCAATCAGCCATCTACCCCTACGCACACGTCGGAGCCACTCTCCAGCCTTAGGCTAGGCTGGATAGTCCCAGTACGGCTGCCAGAACACCTGCCCTGGCATTAGATGAGAGAAGGCATCAGTATAGTGCCCTACGTCACCTGCCCACCGTCGACTCTGTCCATGCTCCTCTGACCACCGCCATAAATTGGCATATCCAATCTCTCGATCCACCATCTCACCTCGGGTGGTCCAAGGCAAACCCTATGGCCACTCCATAGCTATGTGCTGCCACCCCAACACTGCAAGAGATAGCTGCACCCGATCCCCTTTCGCTTCCAATAGTGGACCTCGTACACCTCATCGTACAGTTGTGCCAACAATGTCTGACCCCATCTCATAATAAGTGGAGCTGAGGTAGGACACTCCACCAATGTGAAAACCAACTCAAGTAGGTTCCAAGGGAACCTCGCACCTGAGGAGTCAGGAAGCAGCATATTGGAAATGAGGGCCATGAGCAAAGCATGCCTCACCCCTAATACGCCCTTCTCCAGCCACCACCACACCAGAATACCGCCTATCTGGCAATCAGCCTCTGCCCTCTCCATAGCCCTCTCCACCCCCTCTCCCTCGCCCAACCAAAACATCGTGTCAGTACCATTGTCCGTTGGTCCCGGTGGGTCATCCGGATAGGCAGTCCATCTATCGAAATCCATAGAATCTGATACACATCCTCTAGAGTCACAGTCATCTCCCTTGTTGGAAGATGAAAAGTGTTGGTGTGGGGATCCCACAGATTGATCAGGGTAGTCAAATATGCTCGATCCCCCACCATAGGCTCCAGATGCATCACGTGCTTGAGCCCAAGGGCATCAAGCCACTCCCAATCCCCAACTATCAAGGCATCTCGGGCATCAAAGAAAATAGTCGACTGGCGGTACCGACTCTTCACAACCTAAAAAATAATAAAAAGCAAAATATATTAAGTACATACTTAATATAAACAAAAACATTACAATAAAACTATACAAAAGAACAACAAAGTATAGGAAAATAATTGTATAATGAAAGTACAACATACAAAGTACATAAAAACAAAGTACAACAAAAGTACAGAAACATTAACAACAAATTGTACAACAATGACAACAGACATAAAAATAACTGTACAAAAACAAAAACAAAACAAAACAAAAAAAATCATACTAGGGTTTCAACCTTAACATGAACAAAAACTACAAAATAAAATGACAACGTGTTGGGTTTTAAACCTAAACACAATCACAAACAAAGTACAGATAACAGTTGTGTATTAGGGTTTTGACCTTAATCTACGAACAGTCAACAAAATAAAACAAAAAATCGTACTAAGGTTTCAGCCTTAATGGGAACAAAATAAAACAAAAACAATATAAAAATATAAAAATTAATATTAGGGTTTCAACCTTAATATTAACGCAAAACAAAACAAAATAAAATAATAAAAACAAATCATATATTAGGTTTTCAACTTGATATACGGATAAAAACAAAATAACGCAAACAAACATTTATATGTGAGTTTTTAACTTCATATAAAACAAAAATGAATAACAGGCAGGGAGAAGGAACATCATACCGGTCTCGCCTCGGCTCCTCCACTCGAAGATCCGGTTCTCGCACTCATGGTGTCCATGAAATTTTGGCAGTGCTCCGCTACGCACACTCGCACTCCTCCTCCTCACTGCTCCAAATCGCCAAGAAAAAATTGTTGCAAATGAGCCCAAAACCTAGTTTTGGTCCTTATATAGGCTGTTAGGCCTGTAATCGTTCCACCCTGGGATGAGCACTCTAGTTAGCACTCGTCCCACCCTAGGACGATTACAAAATTGGTATTCGTCCCACCCTGGGATGATTACAGAGCAAGAAATAAAGCAACAAAAATTGCATCCAAAAAATGCACCAAAAATAGCAATAAACATGCCAAACAAAGGTGCCTTTGCACCTGACATTCATGGCATGAAAAACCACCGTCGGGGTCACAAATACTCACTATCCTACTCCCTAAGAAGGCTAGCATAGCCGGACCACTCCACGGGAAGGAGGATTTTCGATAATTTCTACCCCAATAGGCATCCAAAAAAGGGTCAAAACCCACCAAAAATAGGTCCGATTGTTGGAAAACTGCAATGCGCGTTCAACGAAAACAACTGAAGGCACCCTTACAAATGTCATCTTGGGTCAAGCGACTCATCACTTTTCTCATTTTGGTCATTCCCTCATCGATTCGTCGCTTGAGGGGGTAGTCACACTTAGTCACCAATCAACAAATACACACCCAATCAAGGAAATGGCATGCATTCAAAGAATCATTGACAAAGACAATCACGCTCCTGCTTGGGGCAGAAAACAAGCAATAATCACAAGCTAAACAAACACTTGGCATTCTGGAAGCATGAAGACAAGGTTCCTCAGACAAAAGGTTGTGCCCTTTGCCTATTCATGATCGAACAATGTCCAAGATCAAGTACACCTCACTCGAAAAAGGTTACACTTGAGTTAAGCTCCTTAGCTCGTCAGAAGCAAGGATTCAAGAATGCGTGCCCTTCCCATACTTGGGGCATCAAAATTTGGTTAGGTTACTAAGAAACCCTAATCATTAAGTGCTTTGGTCATCTATTTTTGCTCAAGCACTGTGCCACACACAACGCATCCCAAAAAGGGGCATCTATAGACACCAAAACAACACCAATCCGATTATGTGACTACAAGCACTGACCGAATTGGCATACATACCCCCTAGGGCAGCCTCCAGAGGTTAAAAAATGGTCCTAACCACTCCCAAATCAGTTTTGGAAGGTCAGAGGTCAATTTGGCACCTTTTAAGCACTTTGCTCCCTATTCGTCCCACCCTAGGACGATTAGAATCCTATTCGCCCCACCCCGGGACGATTAGCAGCAATCGCTCCAGGGTGGGACGATTAGCAGGTTTGACTGGAAAAAATTCAAGCCTTGACAAATGGCAGCCTAGATCCACCACCCAACTTCACCTTCAAGGCATGCAATTGCGAGGAATGGTTTCAAATCTGAGAGAGGGACTTCAGTCAAGCATGCCCTGATCATGGAGGCCCTAAATCAGGGAGGAATCTTCTCTCCCCCAAGAAAGGCATGGTGAGCCAAGTGGCACCCTCGCATGCGCATTCAAAGGAGACCCTCAGGTCTATAAAATGGTGAGCCTCCTCACCCCAAAAGGAGAACATAGTTGGAGCATTTGGAGCAACGAAGTGCTGCCAAATTATACCCCCATTCCCTCTTTGTGCTTCCTACATCCCTAATTTCTCTTTTGGAAGAGAGGTTATCGGGTGAACACTAGGAACGCAATCTAGACCCAAAACCCAAGAAATCAGCCACAATCCCACACCAAACTCATTGACACAACCCCCTAGGAGGTTTTGGACCCATCCCACTTGGATTGGTGCCAAAACTAAGCCCCAAACGGTGGGCGTCCTGCCCCCCGCACTCTTGCAGTCCTAATCGCCCCACCCCGGAGTGATTAGAAATCTGTGCATGATTTCTTTACTATTATTTTTGCATTATGTTGTATCTGATTTACTTATGCTGCTGTCCAAGTTTCATTGCTTTTTGACATGATTTGACCTTGTTTTTATCATTTTATGCGTTTACTAACCTACAGGGAGCGCCTTCGGATACAGGACAATCTGGGTAGAATCTGCCAAATCTGACCTTTTGGGTCATCTCAAAATGCCCCTTTTAGTCTAACCCCAAGTTTGCAGGAGTTTTGGAGGCCTCTGGGTAGGACATTTGCAAGGTCACCTTTGCACATTTTGTGACAGTCCCCAACGTCCCACCCCGGAGCGATTAGAAATACGTGCATGATTTCTTGACTGTTATTTTTGCAATGTGTCCTTGATGATGTCTCGATGCCTCTGTCAAAGTTTGAATTCATTATGACATGTTTTGACCATCATTTCATTCTTTTATATATTAACTAGCTGGAGGCCTTGGGGATTGCATGTTTTCCTATATCCGCATATGCTATTAACTATTTGCTGTTTTTTTGTGCATAGGATCTCACCACCAGGAACACCAGAGGGGAAGCAAGGAATGACGAACACATGGACACAAGCGGTGGCAACTTTTGGCCCGCCCATTTCGAATGTGGGCATGCGAAAGACACTGGAAGCGTACCATCCATTGATGTAACGAACTGTATCAAACGTTCTGAGCCCTAGAGGGGGGGACGTATTGTAACTGGATTAAAAGCAACATTAATAAAAGAGGCCCCACTTTTCTTTGTTTGCTTACATCTCATTTATGCGTCATTTCCTTCATGCATTTGTTCATCGCATTCGTAGGACTTAGCATCTATACCATATCTATTTTGTTTGCATCATATCTAGTACGTCGTCCTTCTGCATTCGCTTTCAGTAATTTGTCCCATATTTCTTTTGTTGAGTTGTATTGCATTATTTTCACAAACTCTGATTCACATAACCCACTTAATATTGCATTCACTACCTTGGTATTATTTTCAAATAGTTTCTTGCCATCTCTATCCATGGGAGGAGTTGTAGGTGGTGTGAACCCATCCTCAATGGATTGTCATATATCATAGCCATGTGCCATAAAATAAATTTGCATCCTTATGCTCCATAAAGCATAGTTAGTCCCATAAAATAATGGTGCCCTATTTGATAAAAAACCTTCTTGGCCAGCCATGTGTGTTCTTGTAAGATCTTCCTTCAAGTTGTTAGGCTTTCACGAAGGAACCCGCTCTAATACCAATTGAAGAACACAAGCTTATACTAAGATGGGGGGTGAAAAGTATAAGATAAAACTTTTGTCTTTTCTTTCCAAAGTAATAACCTCAAATAATATCAATGCAATAATAAAACAATACACAAATCACCATACACATAAGAGACAAATATTTTATGTGGAAACACCCTCTCGAGAGAAAACCATGGCAAAATATTGCTTATATATTTCTTCAATAAATTTCATGGGCACCAACCCACAGGAGACACCAATCCCCTATACAATTTCATGGACACCAATCCATAGGAGACACCAATCCCCTTTCTCAAGTTCATGGACACCAATCCATATGAGACACCAATCCCCTTGCTCAAGTTCATGGACACCAATCCATAGGAGACACCAATCCCCTTGCTCAAGTTTGTGGATGCCAATCCATAGGAGACACCAATTCCCTTGCTAAATTTAGTGAACATCAATCCACATGAGACACCAATCCCCTTGCTCAAGTTTGTGGACACCAATCCATAGGAGACACCAATCCCATTTTGCTCAAGTTTGCTCCAAAACTTGGTCACAAACACTGCTCAAATCTTCTCCAAAACTTGCTCACAAACACTGCTCAAATCTGCTCCAAAATCTTCTCATAAACATTGCTCATAAACACTGCTCACAAACACTACTCAAATATGCTCCAAAACTTGCTTGATAATGGCATCAAGTTCTTTATCTTTTCTTGAGTTTGCTCTCTTCAGCTAAAAGCAATTTAGACATATTCTACCCAAAAGTATTTTATCTTCATGAACATATAGAGAATGATATGCACTAATATAGTAAGCTTAAAATAGCCAATATGTTCTTCACACTCATTAAGTTTATCACTTCCATATATCTCACATTTATTAAATTTATTACATTTTAAAGGTAGCTCAAGTCTAGCTTAGATAACTTACTTGTGTGTTGACTTGGATATGCAAATACCTTGCTCTTCTTCTACTAACATGTGTACCTTTTCTTCTTCTTAAAATGGTTGAATTTTCCTTCCTTGTCAATTGAATGCTTGGGTGAATATGTGTACTTAATCTGCTTACTCTATTCTTTGAAGCCTTGATTTATTTCAAATTTGTGCCCTCCAAATCTGCCTCAAGAATGATGATTTTCCTTTTGCATGTGCTTTACAAATATGCCTTGACAAACTAATTTTATTTTTGTATGTGCCTTCCAAATCTGGTCAATAATTCTCTTTTTCCCTTCTTGATTTAAATATCAAATCAAACACTTTATATCCTTATTACTCCTAATAATTGCAAAATAAAACTTTATAAAATTTACATTTTATAAGTCCTTTAATTCTTTAATAAATTTCAATTAAAGAACTTTACCATCACTAAAATTTACTCACATACCTCTTAATATTGCACACATTCTGTTTCTACCTCCAATCATTTTAATCTTTAAAAATCATTGAAAAAAAATCAACATGCTACCAAGGATATTTGAACCTCTGACTTACAACAATGTAGTGTCCTCAACGTTGGCTAGCAACCGATTGGGCTAGCCCAACGGTTGGGAGTTAAAAGGTAAGATGGTGTATTTGAATGTTATGCTTCCTCACTGCACGTCTTTCATTGACCAGTTTTTTTCCTTACTTCTTTTTCAATGCTGGACCAATACACCTTTCAAACTTGAAAAGGCTTCAAATCTTCATCACGGATAATGATATCTCTCCTAATTCACTTCACTCTTACATCAAATGGCAGTTTTTTAATGGCTAGGGTGCATGCCCTCATTATTTGTAACTATTATGAGACATCCCAAGAATTTACCACTAAAGCTCTGAAATTGTGCCCAAGTGGTTTGCTTGAATGTTTATCCTTCCTCGATCTTCAACTACTTTATGGCTGCTGAAACTGCCATATTCACTTTTTAGAAAACCACATCATATCCACATGCTGAAAGCATTCAGCTTCACAAATTTTTCTACTACAATGATACCCAATTGTCTCAGCAAAACTTTGTTCTTCTTCAACGAATAATTTGACCTTAGTTCAATGCTTCCTGAACCAGTTTGGCTTCTTCAAATCTCACTTTGGTACCTACTACCACTCATAGCTACCATTGGGGTTGGCTACTGGATGTTTGCAAATCTCGCTTTGTCACTATATTCAAACGCACCATAGTTCTCCTATCACCCTCGATTGTCAATGCTTCCTCTTCATCTGATTTCTCATCTATGATCTTCAACACCTTCACTCTGTCTTCTCCTTTGCCATCGATCATGAAGATATTTGATGAATTCTCACTTTAGAATGAATTTCATCATTGTATATATATGCAAATATTATTAATTTCAAAAAGGTCAGCCCACCTTACAATATTTCAACCTTTATAATATTTAAATTAAATATCATAAATTTCATCCTTCACTTTATAATATTTAAATTCAATATTTAAATATTATAATACTTTACTTATCATATATTTGCCTTGACTCACTTGAAATATATTTGCCTTGGATAGTTTTCCCTTTTGACATCACTGAAAACTCAATATTTCTAACAAAATTCCCCTTTGTCATTGATGGTGTAGCTCTAAAATTTTCTCACTCCTTTCCTTCAGGCTAATGGATCTGTTGCTCAAAGGGGAATGGGAAAATGATAGGTCTACACCTCATATGAGAGGCATTTTATGTCGTATTCTCTTTGGTTATTTTTTGACGAATTGGGTGGGTTCACCAGGAAATATTTATGTAGCAATTCCATGCTTAGGTTGGGAGTTTGTTTGATGTGTTCCTTTTAATCAACTTGTATTCACCTAGTTTGGCCAAATGCAACTAATCTATACTATATGCAACTTATATTCAGATGAATACAATACATTAGCAGATTATAGAAGGTAAATAGATGCAGTACTTAATTATGAAAGAGATTTCATGATATTACTCAATCCAAATGGCTGGTGTTGAACCTTTTACTTGTTGTATGTAATATCAAACTCTACAGGGTGATATCAGATGTCCAATCTAATATCTATCGATCTAATTTGATATCGACATGTCCGATCTGAGCAAAAACCTGTAGTTTCACAAATTGACAGAAAAAAAGGGATTTGTAGCATAATGTGAACTTAATTAAACATGAACCAGATTATATGAAACCTATTATATGCAATATTTGAAAGGAAATAATATGGATTTATGCTATTGATGCAAAATAACCAAATGTAATGCAATGGTGGTGAACTCCAAATATGATAAATGAAATTTTTATGCTTAAATGAGATGTCAAATAGTATATATGATCCTATAAATGTAAAATAGATATTTGGGAATGCAAACAAAGGTCTAAAGGTGCCCCCAAGCTACCTGTAGATAAGATCAAATGTTACAGGACAATATCAAGCATTTTCAAGCAATATAGTATGTCCTATATCATATCTTATCCACTGATGCACTGCTCTGAACCACCGAACCTACAAGAAATTAATAAACTAATAAATACACTATGATATTAAGGATGTGAGGATGATAGAAAAGCCAAGGAGAACATAGAGAGAGTGATTGGATTAAATAGGCATGGTGAGCTAGAGGGGTTGAGCTAAAAATGAAGGGGAGTTATGATCTCTCTCAATCTGGATGATATTGGTTGATCTGATACCGTAACATCCGTGTCATTAGCTAGGTACGGACAAAAAGGGTTACAACAAATTTTGTCATTTTTTTGTTTTGGGTATTTTATATTTTGGACGAGATCAGACATCTGATCTCATACAATGAGGTCTGATATTGTATTGGACATCCGATATCGATCAAATAGTGTCGATATCATTAGGAAATTAAAAATAAACTTTATGCAGGCACGAAAATCAAGGCAAGAGGTTAGCAAGTGATTTTAATTAATTTTTTGAATGTTTTTTGACTTAGGTTAAATTGACATGGATCAATTTTAGGCTATTACATTTTGCCCCCTCTTTAGTGCATTTTTTGAAAAAATGCATTAAAGAAAGAATGGCACACTTTACGAGAAAGGAAAAACTTGCAAAAAAAAGTTGATGCTTCAAATTTTACTATAATTACATTAGGTGTGATACCCCCTTCGAGTTTTTACACCAAATTTTGAGTTTGATGTAAAACTTGAAATTTTTGAATTTTAAGGGTAAAATGAAATAAAATAGAAAAGGTTAGGATAAACCTAATTCATTTTTATTTTCACTATTGTTGAAACTTGTTGCTCTAGGGAGAAAATGACGAACGTCACACACCGATCAAATGAGGTATGGGTGAGGTCGAGGAGTGTAAGGGTAAGTATCTTGAACTTGTTCAGATTAAAAATTTTCATGTTTTAGGATTTAATTTTTACAAATTTTGAAATTTTAGGGCATGGTTGCCATTGCGTAGTCACATCAGCAAAATCGGGTCATTTGGCAACATTGGTCCTATTTTGGCGATATCAAATTTTTGATATCATCAAAATAGGTCCAATTTTATGAATATCGACCAAATTTTGGCGATATCCGAGAGTACAATATCGCCAAAATAGATCTGATATTGAGCAATTAGGTCCGATATTGTTGGATTAAGTCTGATTTTGAAAATTAGGTCTGATCATGCAATTTTTAAATCTAATTATTAACTTTAATTTTTTGTTACTTTATTTTTTTAATAGAAACCAGCTCTGAAGAATAGGGAGTGGAGATACAATGATCTCTAGGCAGACTTGGGTGCCCTTACAGATGTAGAGAGGGCTACCCTAGAGGCGATAGGGCTCAGACATGTGGTAAAGATGCTATAAATTCTAGTATATCTAAGGTTACTGATAGCACTGACTGAGAGATGTTATCTGGGATCCTCATGCTTTTGGCTACTGATAGGGGAGATGGCCCTGACACTGGAGGATGTTTGGAGGATACTTAGGGTAATTATCAGGGGTGCATACATAGCTCCATCTGGCAATCAGGGCCAGGTGATGCAGTGCTTGTTTGGAGATCTGAGCTTATTGCTTAAGAAGGGTAGAGTCAATATTAAGAGACTTAGCCATATATCTGGGGTGTCCAGATTAATAGTTGTACTGAGTGGGATGGTTGCAGAGTTATTATTGTGCCATCTCAGCAGTTGCCACCTACCATAGACTCTGGTAGAGGTTGTTTGCGATATGAGATTTTAGGCTCTATGGTTTGTATGGGGTTCGTACATTTTGTTTTGACTATACAAGACTCTCCATAGGGTGGTATATAGAGGAGGTAAGGTATTGGTACTTACCTCATTCCTACAGGTATGGTGCTAGGAGCACATAGCAATTAGGTAACCTGTAGGGCTACCATTGGCAGGGGTGGCAGATGATATATCCAGAGTGTCCAACTAGCACTTACATAGAGGTCACCATGGGTGGATCAACCTCGACATAGTGAGAAGGTTGATGGATGAGCTGAATACAAATGCCATCTGGTGGATACCTTGGAGAGGGCTTCTAGGGTGGGGGGAGGAAAATTTTGAGCTGGCTCGAGTGAGGAAAGTTATTTGGCTTTGGATGGAGTAGGGAGAGATGGAGCTACACCACATAGACCAATTTCTATGTCAGTTTGGATTGTAGTAGGATATCCCTATGACTAGGAATGTCACATTTTCTAGGGTGACTCAAGATACTACTATAGTGAGCAGTTCTCCTGATATGATGTAGTTTTTGGATCCTATACAAAATAACTATGTGGTAGCCACGATAGATGGGGATGATACTGGGATGACTGCTAGGTATCCTTAGTGGTATGCTAGTATCCATCCTACATAAATTACTAGGTCAAAAGGTAGTATTCATCAGGAAACTGAGTAGGTCTTTCGATAATGGTGTATTGCCAACCAGTAGCAATAGAGGGCACAAGCACCCCCTAGGAGAGAGAGATCTTGCACTAGGAGAGCACCTAATCCAGAGGACATCTAGATCAGAGAGAGTTGCTGGTATAGCAGAGGGGTCTAGTGGAGCAAGGGAGGAGAGGAGGGCATCTCCTTAGTAGGAGGGGAGACTTGATTCACCTGAGAAGGGTGTGATGATAGAGGAGGGAGAGAGTAGTGATATAGCTTCTCTACGGGTGTAGAATGTGATCCTAAAGGCTTAGGTTCAGACTCTAGAGGTAGAGATCACATAGGCTCATACTCAGGTGGCATAAGGAGCTAGGGATCCTACTCCAAAATATTCCTAATCAACTCGATCAGGTAGGAGTAGTTCAAGGGGAGAGCTATCTTGGGCTCTTTATACAGTGGGCTTCTATCATGGTTTGTACTTTGCGATAGTGCTTGCAGAGCAGATACAACCATTACCTATGAAGTTGGTAGATCTGATCCGCTCAAGATTAGTCTCTAGCTCAATGACCAAGGCTACTACTATGGGGGTGATATAGTTTCGACCATCGTGACCCCTGGTGGGAATGATGATGCTTAGATTTCTAGGGCTTCGAGAGGGTGATGTATGTGTATATTTTTGTACTATATCCCTTAGTGACTGAGTATGCTGATTTTGGAGATTGTGGCATACAAGTTCGACTTCATTTTGTATATATATATATATATATATTGATCTTTTTGTTTATGCGACACTGTATGATTTAATTGGATAATTTATTGCATTTGCTTATGATGGATGTGTTACATAATCTTTTGTAATTATGCTTTGATTTTTAAACATTTTTTATCATGCTTAACTTGAAAGGAGAAGATTTTGCAAAGTGTTTTTGGAAAAATATGTTTTTGTGAAGTGATAAAATTAATGGATTAGTAATGAACCTCAAAAGGATATTGTGATGTTATATGACCATTTATGGAGATCAATGCTCACTAGTTCATGAAGTGCATCCTGTTGTGAAGAAGTTTTATATTGCTAACACCAAAAAATATTTTGGGCTCAAAAGTAACCTTGAGGCTTATGATGATGAAAAAGGATAGCAATTCTTTTAAGAGGAATTTTTTTTGGGAAATTAGGTTGATAAAGATTGTATTTGTGAGATAATAGAGTAAACTGAGCATGAAAATTTTGGGAAGGATGACTTGCGCTAGGCATAGAATACCTAGTATTAATTTTGAAGTGGTAATTATTACTAGGAATTATACCATCATCGTGAAGTCAAAAATGCAATGCATGATAAAATAATTGTGTGATTTAAAATGCAATGTTTATTTGAAACAAATCATTATGTTGCATGTTGAACATTTTGAAGACAATATATTTATACTATAATTGCTAAAATGAAGTGATTTGTAGGGATTAATGCAAATGGTTACAAACTGATGTTTTCTAGCAAAATTTCAAAGAAATATTTTAAATTATTTCAAGGATAAGATCAAGTCTATCGAGAACTAGTATGTGATGTGTGAGTTCATTATCCATCTTAATTTACATAGTGATACAAAATCTCTCAAGGATCAAATGTGTGTGCTTTGTGAAGTTGATTTACCAATTTTGAGTGAGGTAGTGATGCAAGCCATATTTTATGAACCAATGTATGTGAAATATTCTTTAACCATGATTTTTTGCATGCAATTGTACTGAACTACTATGTAAGTCAAGTCACCAAAAGCTAGCTAATCCAAAAGTGTACATTGGTCTATACAAAATAATATCGCTAATGTGACAGACATGTCGCCATGCATAAGGATACCACCATTTCCAAGTCGGCTTGATGCCACCTAACCTGTAATGAGGATCACCCCATGGTGTTTGAATAACTGAGGAATTCTAGGGATTCAAGCTCATTAACTACTTATTTTATTTTGATTTCTTTTTTAGTAGGGATTCTTGTTCTTTTTTGTTTGTGAACAAGGGGATTTTATTGTTTTTGTAGTAAATCTATTTTTTTTTCTTTTACCTTTGCTTTTTCTTGCTTTTTATTTTTTATAATACTTGCTCATATTAGATAAGGAACAAGGGATTTTATTTAGGTAGGGGGAGCTTGTCCTTTTGCCAATTCTTAGTATTCTAGACCATGTGCATAATAGTATAGCAAGGAAACTTTTCTCTTAAGGAACAAAGAATACTATGTAGTATCATCTTTCAAATTTGCAAAAAATATTTTAAGATATGAGAATGTGTTCTTGGTTCAAAAAGTAGCAAGACCAGTTCCCAAAACTCAAAAAAATTATTTAATGAAATAATAGTGAGTTCGACTCGAGATATTTATAATCAAAATGATAAGATCAATATTTATTAACAATGTGAATCAGGTGAATGGTTCAAGATAACTTTTGAGTTTATCTGAAAGAAAATAAAATATAACTTGAATTTTGGAAAACAAAAACAATAATGTAGAATGGTGACTTAACAGTAATTTGACATATTTTTAAAGTTTTTAATATTTTTTTATTTTTTTTTATTTTATGAAATCGATAATATATACAAAAATACTCTAGTGATTTATGCATAAATTTTCTAAGGTGGATTCAAAATCAAAGGAGGTTTTGAAGGATAACTTGGTTGTGGTGAAGGTGATTGAAGTTTATTTGTTGATGTTTGATATTGTTATGATGAAGGATGATGATCAGATATATATGAAGAAATGTGATAACAAAAATTTATGAAGAGGAAAATAATAGAGAACTTGATGTGATAATGATAAAGAAAGAGAGAATGAAGAACAAAAGGTGACGAACAAAAGGTGTCAATGATGATAAAGAGGAAGAGAATAAAGAACCTGATGCAACAATGATAAAGAAAGAGAGAATAGAGAATACAGATTCCCTATGAATAGGAGAATTTTGCAAAAGTTCAAAAATAGATATCTTAGTTGGGGGATTGGCCCATTGTTGTTGAATGTCGAAGGGAAATTTAGGTTGAGACTTCAACATTAAATATGGGTTTTCTATGCTTGTATCCTCTTTCTAATTATTCTTCAAAACTAAGAGAGGTCTTGAAGGTTGGTTGGATGAAGAATTTATTTCTTGTTTATCAAATTGATTTGATTGAGCTTGAGGTTTTTCACTTGTAGTTTTTGTTACATTATTAGTGATATCATTGTGATGGAGCACATTAGGATGTAATATTTTGTTGTTTTCCTATTGTTGATGAATGGATTGGGGATTTTGGAAGATCCCCATGTCTTGATTAGTCATGGGTAATTGTTGTGTAGAAGGTTTAGGTTTTGAAGATGTTAAGTCTAGACAAAAGGGAACATATACTGGTTCACATTTCAAATGGTCTTGGATCTCCATGGATAGTAACCAATTGATTCTTGAATTTTAATTTTACACATTGATGTAAATTGGAGAGTACTACTCTCATTGCATTAATCCAATGAATTAAGAACACAAGCTTATACTGAGAGGGGGGGTGAATAGTATAAGACCACTTTTTATTTTTCTTTCCCAAAAAATATTATCCAATATAACCAATGACAATATCAATAGTAGTAACCAAAGAAATGCACAAATTATAACACACAATAGAGACACCAATTTAACATGGTTCACCCAATGTGGGCTACTCCACGAAGAAAATATTTCACTAAAATTTTGTCAACAAATCTCTTGGGAAACCTTTCCCTATTATAATGTTTATGGACCTCTATGCAAAGGAGACACAAATATCCTAATCAAGTTCATGGATCTCTATCCACAAGAGAACTCCTTCTCCTCTGCTCTGGTTGGTGATCTTCTAGAAGAGTTGTTGCCTTCACTGCAGTGGATTGTGGATCTCTATCCACTGAAGACTCCTTTTCTCACTCAAAAGACCTATCCTCACTAACCTGGATAATGGATCTCTATCCAATGAAGACTATCATCCTCTATACTCTATCACCTCCAAAGCTTGCTCTTAGCTCTATCTCAAATATATACTAAACATGGTCCTTCAGTCTAGCACAAATATTCTCAATCTCTATCCTCAAATCTGCACTAAACATAGTCCTTTGGTCTAGAACAAATCTACTCAATATTTATCCACAAATATACACTAAACACAGTCCTTCGATATAGCATAAATATGCTTAATATTTGTCCTCAAATCTATACTAAACATAGTCCTTTGATCTAGCACAAATCTACTCAATATTTATCCTCAAATCTGCACTAAACACAGTCCTTCGGTCTAGCATAAATCTGCTCAATATTTATCCTCAAATCTGCACTAAACACAGTCCTTTGGTCTAGCACAAATCTGCTCAATCTTTATCCTCAAGCCTTAAAACAAAGCTTGACTCAATCACAAATCAACTCTACTAGATCTGCCCCAAACCTTAACCCAAGGTTTGAACAAATCAATCAATCAATTTTGCTCTCAAGTCTTCTCAAATACTTATCTCAAATATGCCTTGTAAGCTTCCACAAAAGCTCACACTAATCTATCCAAAAGTCCTCTCTAGAACTTGTCTAATATTCTTAACAAGTATTCCTCAAGACTTACCTCAAATCTGCTCAACATGTCCTCACTAGAACTTATCCAATCTTCTCAACAAGTATTCACCAAGACTTATCTCAAATATGCTCAAGTCCTCACTAGATTTGTCTAATCTACTTTGTAAGCTTCCACAAAAGCTTACTCAAATCAACTCAATTTAACACAAAATCCTCTTCAATCACTTAGACAAGCTTCACACAGAATCTTGTTTAATCTCACAGAAACATATAGAGAATTGTTAGAGACTCAATATGCTTCACACTCACAACAATGCTCAATCACTTTTAATATCTTTCTCAAATAAATTTAGAATATAGAACAATTTGTTTCATAGAACTTGAACTATCACTTCAACACTTCCACTTGACTAGGCTCAATCAACTCCACTCAATCAATCACTCAATGAAATACTCCTTGCTTACAAACCCTAGTCCAAGCATATGAACACTCAGTCAATTGTTCCATTATAATGATACTCGTGTTCTTGCACAAACCCTAGTTTCAATATAGTTCTCAACTTCACATAACAATGATACTCATGATCTTGCACAAACCCTAGTTTCAAGATAGTTCTCAACTTCACATAACAATGATACTCATGATCTTGCACAAAACCTAATCATGCATATGAAGGTTCATTCAATGTTTCCAACAATTCTTATCAAAAAAGGTTTTTATCAACAACTCTCACTTAGAAAAACCTTTAACAATCAAACTCAACAATGCTTATCAAACAACCCTTTTCTATCCAACTTACCATTCACAACATCCAACAATCACTCACAAGAAGATGTGCCCATACCTTTTTTTTATGAAGAATGGTCCTTAAAAACCTATCTCAAACACAATTATTCTTTTGTCAATATTTAAGGGTTAGGTTGCAAAAGCCTTCTCAAAACTTCATTCATAATTTCCTCACAAATTACTCTCACCATACAAAACATTAGATCTCAATTACACCTTATTACTCATTTCAACTATTAATCCCAATAAGACTTTATTTTAAAATAATATTTAAAATCCTCTAAAGCCTTATTACTCCTTTCAACACTTTAATCACCAAAATCATAATATAAAATTTATTTCCATAAACCTTATACCTCCCTAAATGTTAATGCCAAAGAAACCTTAGGACAAATAATTATATATAAAAATTAAATACCTTTTGCCCTTGGTAGGAATTGAACCCATGTTGCACTGCCACTAGCGCCCTAGTTGTGACTTCCACTGCCACATGAGCTAGGCACTCACGTGGGACCTAAGTGTGCCCATGCACATTTATTCCCTAGCTTCCACCAAAAGCTTTTTAAACAAAAATCTTTCTCATTTCGTTGTCGTAAAGTCTCGAACCCGAGACCTCCCCTCTATTGCAACTTAGCACCCAAGCCAATCATCGTCTGGGCTAGCCACCCAAATGGTACTTTGAACTAAGCATCACTTCCCTTTATGCCTTTCTCTCCCTCAAAGTTAGCACTGGCACACTTCTTCTCCCTTATGCGTTCGATCGACGAGCACAACACAGCATAAATGATTTTTGAATTTGCAACATTAGCCATTGATTTAATATTTATTAATATACCTTTTAAGGTATTTGCCTTCACATCGGTGGATAGAGAAATTAGACTTTGCATTTCAAAAATAATATTTTAATTATAATTATTTAAATTCAAAATGAATTTAAATATTATAATTAAATATTTAAATTTCCTTTGGGCCTTTTTTAAATAAAATAAAATATAAACTTCCTTAGGTTTTTAGGGAAACCTTTTGCCATTATCACCTTAGTAAAATAACCTTATTATTTTCTTTCAACCACCATAGAACGAAGATATATTTTCAACCCTTTTCTTTTGCCCATATATTATAATATTGTTATCCTTCTTGCTTCTCTTTTGATGCTTCAACCATATAATATTTAAATTAAATATTATATCCTTGCCTCTTAGAAAATCAACCATGAACCATTTGCTTAACACTCTTTTGATATTTGCTTAGTATTCCTTTGACATAAATGATAACAAATCCTACTCATATTTCCAACAAGGATGACCTAAGAGAATTTTGTATGATACAGGGCAAGATACAACAAACATGATCATGTCTAAGATTCTCAGACCAACTTGCAATGGTATTGACAACACTCCACAAGTTTGTTGGGTTTCATCATTAAAAACTTTGATGATCATTTCAGTTTTCCTTAAATCTTTAGCTCTAAATCCAAATATTTGAAAGAAATCATATGTGCATATATTTAGTGATGATCCATTACCAATCAAGACTCTTTTGACACCCATATTCCCCATAAAGGTTGTAATATATAAAGGATTATCTCTATACATGCTTTGAGGAGGAATGTATTTATCATGAAACTTTACATAATTAGTCCAGTGGTAAACTACAACATTGACCACAATAGTAGGTTCTATGTCTTGAGGTACCATCATTTTTCTTAATGTACCCATTAATTATTATCTATGTATAGATAAAGTTCTTAAGAGATCTAAGAGAGAAATTCTAGCTGTAGTATTAGCTAATTGTTCATTAATTTCATAAGGAGGTTTTTGTTGTAGATTTGATACATTATTTCCCTTTATGGGTGCTTTTAACACAAATGGAGATCTTTCTTTATCAGTTTGATTTTGTTATTGGGAATTTTAATTTTGAACTTGTTGCCTAGTGACAACTCCAATAGTACCTACAATGTTGTTATTTTGTGAGTATTCTAATGGAAGAGTAGGTCTTGGCCATTTTTGTTGTCAGTTTAAACTTTTAGGGCTTGGCCTTTGTCCAGTTGGTCAGTGGACCCTATTTTGTAAAATGGTTTTGGGTCAACCAGTTAAAACCCGGTGTTAATTATAATATTCTCTTACTTACCAAAAAAAAAAAAACAATGTTGTTATTTTGTGAGTGACCAAAGTGAGGTCTAGCATTTGTTGCCTGTTCAATTGAAAGTGTTTGTTGATATGAAGGGGTAGTCATTCTTCTAGGGAAAGGTTCTTCTAGAACTAATAAATCTATGATAGGAAGAATTGGATCTGACTCATATTTAGAACTATTTTAATTATTTGAAGTGATATCTATTTCACTTTCTGTGTTACTTCTTGTATCTTCTGAATATGAAGATTGAAAGTATTGGATTGGCCTAATTGTGATTGCAGATTGAGTAGGCACATAAGAAGTTTGTAGATTTTTATGTGGCAAGAAATTGCTAATGGTTCCCACATATTGAGTTGGAGGAGGAACATTGTGATGTTCTAATTGATCCACAACTTATTTACCATGTTTGGGTAAAGGATGTTGAAAGATGTCTAAAGTTTGATTAGCATTTGTTGATTTTGAGCATTTTTTGGAGGATTATTGTTTGGAGGGAATTTTTCTACTTCCATGGATCCTTTATCAATTAAATATTGTATCACATGCTTTAATATTTTACACAAGTTGGTTGAATGTCCATCCATTTGATGAAAATTGTAATGTAAATCAGCTCTATAGCCAGGTAAGGTGGTGTCTGGTTGTTATATTTTTGGTAATCGTATCAAACATTATTCTAATAATTGGGGTAAAATAAATTTTAAGGGTTGATTCAATCTTACAAATTCTCTTGGAGGTTTATCAGGAATCTTTAACACAAATTTCTTTATAGCTTCAGTAGTGTTGATGTTTGGGGTGTTTCTACTACCAATAACTCCATAACCTACTACTTGTTTATTTTTATATTGATTTTTGGAAGATTTATCTTCATCCTTTTTCTTGAATTGTCCTCTTCTGATAAGGGCATATTCTACCCTTCTTGCTAGATCTATAGATTGATCAAAGGAAGTTACTGTAGCCAAAGCAAGTTCATAGGATAACTGTTATTGTAAATTACCAATGAAGATTTCCAACATCTCTCGGTGAGGTAAAGAAAATTTTGATTTTTCTAGAAGTTGTCTCCATTTAGCTAAGAATTCAGAAAAGATTTCATATTTTCCTTGTTTTAGATTATATAAATCCTTAATGGTGACATTTCTTTCCATGTAGGCACTAAATTGATGAACAAACATTTTCGTTTTTTCTTCAAAATTTCTCAAGGAATTAGTTGGTAATTGGTAATACCATTCTAAGGCCGTGCCTCCAAGAATTTTAGAGAATATTTTTAGTAACAACAAATCATCATAGGAAATATCATGACAAGTTGTCCTAAACATATGAAAATGTTCAATAGAATCTTTGATCCCTTTATATATTGAAAGGACTGGCATGGGGAAATGTTTGGTATAAGGTTGAGCAACAATGATAGGATCCAATGGTTGTCTACACATCTCTCTATAACTATATGAGGGGCGGTAAGGATCTATCTGATCTAGATGTGAAGCTAAATGTTTAACTAAGGCTTCAAGTCCTTGTTGTTTCTCACTAAATTGATTTTGCATTATCATACTATTGTGAATTTGATGATATGGTTGTGTTGTCATATAAGGATTTCCAGTAGAGATGTTATTATGTAAAGTTTTTATGGTAACAGTGTTATGAAGTTTATATGGAACTATATTCTGCTGAATTTTCTATTGATAATGATTGGTATTTTGTATTTTCTTAGCCTTTTGTTATGTGGATACTTTTTTATTAGGATCTTGAGAGGAAGAAGAATTTTGCTTTTGTTTGGAATTAGATTGTGTTGTTGGTTTTTGAGTGTTCAAATCTATGTTCTGATTGGTGTTATGATATGGACCAGCTTGATCTTAATCGGTTCTATTCATGTATGTCAGTGGATTTGCATGTAGTCAAAAGGCAACTTCTACAACAACCTCCATTGAATAATCTCTTTTTGGGATTAAATGTTTCGTATTTATTACATGATTGATTTCATCTATATTACTTTTTATAAATTCAGTAAAGTGTTGGATAGATTTAAAGGTAACACTACCTTGAGGGTCTACTAAAGGCTGGTTAGGATCTTCTACTTCCTCTTATTTATTGTCATCCTCACCTTGGTCTATGAGTTTATCATCTTCAATATGTACCCTATCATCAAGGTTTTCTTGATCTGACTCTACGGAGTCAGATTCTATTTGTTTACCATTTCTTAAGATTCTAGGCATTTTGTTTTTAAGGTGTTGTTTTATATATATATATATATATATATATATATATATATATATATATATATATATATATATATATATATTGTGTTTGTTTTTGTGTTTTTGTTTTTGAAAACAAAGCAGAAATAAAAATTATAATATTCTAGATACTATACTTTAATTTTCCTGAAATAGTTTGTGAATGTCATTAATAGGCTCAAGTTCTTCAGGTGTCATATAGTGCTCTTCTTCAAATTGAAAGTTTGATTTTAAGAATTTGATAAATTGAGCTATGGTGATGCTATCAATTTCATAATATTGAGCATAAAAATATATTTTGTGATAATATTAATGAAAATGAACAGCCCTAGGAGTTCTCTGATATCTTCTTTTGTTCTCCAAAACTATCTCTTGATCTTTTATGTGTTCTAGAAAGCGGTGTACAGTTATGGCATTTCAAGATAATCCTCAAAAGTGTAAACATATGAAGAAATTCTTACTCTCTTATCTACTAAACATCTCTCACATGGTCTTTGAATATCAAAGTAGTGAGAAGAGTTATCAGTTCCCATGATTCTAGCTATTTTGAACCTCTTGATTTGACTAAGTCTTGGTGTGTTGGTTTTGATGATGTCAAGTCTCTTTCAAAGTTCAGTACATTGTTCTTGATATGGGATACTAGAGTTTTCAACCACTAAAGAGATTTCTTGCATAGATAAAAGTGCTCTAATGTCTATGATTGCAGATTTTCCTATATTGGTATCTACCATTTAAGAGATGAATCTAAAAAATGTGCAAGTTTAACTAATGATTTTTTTGTTTTATGTTTTATGTTTTAAATTAGAATGATGCTCATGTAGTTCATGTTGTGTTTAGCAAAGAATATAGCTCTAAAATTTTCTCACTCCTTTCCTTCAGGATAATGGATTTGTGCCTCAAAGGGGAATGGAAAAATGATAGGTCTACACCTCAGAGGAGAGACACTTGATGTCGTATCCTCTTTGGTGAATTTTTGATGAATTGGGTGGGTTCACCAAAAAATATTTATGTGCTAGTTTCCATGCCTAGTTTGGGATTTTTTTTTATGTGTTTATTTTAATCAACTCACATTCACCTATTTTTTCCAAATGCAACTAATCTATACTATATGCAACTTAGATTCAAAATGAATACAACACACAACAAATTATAGAAGGTAAATAGATGCAGTACTTAATTATGAAAGAGATTTCATGATCTTACTAAATTTGGATGGCTGGTGTTGAACCTTTTTGCTTATTATAGGCAATATCAGACTTTGCAGGGCGATATTGAATGTCCAATCTGATATCGACCGATCTAATATGATATCGGTAAGTTTGATCTAAGAAAAAACTTGTAGTTTCACAAATTGACAGTAAAAATAGGGATTTGCAACATAATGTGAACTTAATTAAACATGAACCAGATTATATGAAACCTATTATATGTAATATTTGAAAGGAAATAATATGGATTTATGCTATTGATGCAAAATAACCAAATGTAATGCAATGGTGGTGAACTCCAGATATGATAAATGAAATTTTTATGCTTAAATGAGATAACAAATAATAGATATGATCCTAGAAATGCAGAGTAGAGGTTTGGAAATGCAAACAAAGGTCTGAAGGTGCCCCCAAGCAGCCTGTAGACAAGATCAAATGTTGTAGGCCAAGATCAAGTATTTTCGAGCAATATCATATGTTCGATATCGTATCATATCCACTGATGCACAACTACAGACCTTCGAACCTGCAAGAAAGTAATAAACTAATAAATACACTATGATATTAAGGATGCAAGGATGATAGAAAATCTAGGTGGAATCCAAAGAGAGTGCCTAGATTAAATCGACATGGTGAGTTAGAGGGGTTGGGGTAAAAATTAAGGGGAGTTATGATCTCTCCTAATCTGGATGATATTGGTTGGTCTGATACCATAACGTTCGTGTCATTAGTCAGGTACAAACAAAAATAGTTACAACAAATTTTGTCATTTTGCTATTCTGGGTATTTTTTGTTTTAGATGAGATTGGACATCCGATCTCATACAATGAGGTTCAATATTGGATTGGATATATGATATCGGTCAAATAGAGCCAATATCATCAGGAAATTAAAAAAAACTTGATACAGGCATGAAAATTGAGGCAGGAGGTTAGAAAGTGGTTTTAAATTAATTTTTTGAATTTTTTTTCACTTAGTTTAAATTGACATGGATTAATTTTAGGCTATTACATATGGTAACCCTGCAAAGAGGTTTTCCTCTATTGCAATTGGATTCATAATCTGCTCCCCTAACAAGCTACTCCCCCTTTGATATCAATGGCAAAGGTTCCTTGGGGCTATAAGATAAGACACTTGATAGTACCCCATTACTCTTTGCTCTTACTAAGAAAATCAATGATGATATGGGAGTAAAACTCCCAAATTACTATGCTCCTATTCTTGTTCTATTTTCTTTCTCCAAACTTTGGAGGACATACCCTTTTGAATATTTTGACCATCCTCTTTTTTTCTTGACTTAGAAAGTTCAAGGAATATTGTTCTGCACCATCTAGCTATATGCCCATAATTATTACATTTGTAGCATATGATGTTGTAGTCCATGAGAAATGCAAATGAATTGAAATTCCTCTTGGTGAAGCCAAAAAATTTCTTAGTATAGATCCTACAATTTATACCTTTATGACCAAATTTATTACATGAGAAACAATAATCATGGAAGAAATATTGAAACCTATCTGATTTCCTTGGAGGATATTACCATATGGTTCTCTCATTGTTGTTTCTATGATGGTCCTTGGACCATTATGAGGCTTTGTTTTCTTTCTTCTTGATGCTTCCACTTCTCAATACATCAACATAGGTCTTAGGTTCCTCTTTAATAATTTTATTTGATGCCTCTTTACCTTTTGATCTTGACTCCCCCTTTTGTTTTCTTTGACCTTCTTCAAAACCAAGTCCAGTCTTCATAGTCGAAGATCTTTGTGTTTTAATATTATCACCCACAATTTGTGTGTTTTTCCCAAACCTATGTAGCTTATCATTAGAATATTCCACTTCCTTCCTCAGATAGACAACCTCATATTCTAGTTTTTCACATTTAAACTCTTTTGCCCTTAACTACTCAGCCATACCTTTTTCAATTTGCTTTACCTATTCAACTTTAACTTTCAGGTCAATGAGTTCTTGTGACAACTTGACCTTTGACTTATCATCATATTGTACTTGAACCTTCAATATTGAGTTCTTCTTTCTAACCCTATTCAACTCTTCAAGAGCAACAACAAGTTCCTCTTCTATTTCAACCATGGCTTCTTCTTCATTTTCTAAATCTTTCTCTTCTTCTTGGTCTTTGACAACAGGAGCATCTTCTTTCTCTTCTATGGCCAAAAATAGAATTTCTTCTCTTTCACTATTTGAGAGACTTTCATTACTGCTAATGGAATTACTACTTGCTTATTCAACATAAAAACTCTTCTTGTGTCTTTGAAATATCTTCTTCTTGTGCTTGTTTTAACTTGTTAGTATAAAAAGACCACACTAAAGATAATAAATATTTTGAAGCCCGAACTAGTTTTCAATTTTTACGGAGGAGAGAAAAAGAAAATACTAAGGCATGAAGAATGTCATGATGTTGTGACATGTTGAATTTTCATGAGCTTGAAGGAGAAAAGAAATCCAAGGTGCCTAAATGTCATTATTTCGTGACATGACAGAGTTTCGCAGGCTAGAAGGAGAAAAGAGATCCGAGGTGCCAGAATGTCATGATTTCATGGCATGACAGATTTTTGTAGGCTCGAAGGTGAAAAGAGAACCAAGGCACCAGAATTTCATGATTTTGTGACATCACAGAGTTTTGCAGGCTTGAAGGAGGAAAGAGAACCAAGGTGTTAGAATGTCCCGATGTCGCGACGTGTTGGAGTTTTGTGGGCTCAAAGGAGAAAAGAGAGCTAAGGTGCTAGAATATCATGAAATCACAACATTATGGAGTTTCATGGGCTCAAAGGAGAAAAGAGAGCCAAGGCACCAAAATGTCACAATTTTGTGATATAACAGATTTTTGTTGAGCAGATGAACGTAAATAGAAACAAGTGAATGCACTTTCAGGATGTATCTTGGTGACCAGTGATTGAAGCATCAAATATTAACCTCTTGTTGTTGGCAATTTTATTCCCTCTTGGACCAATAGAAGCCATGTAGAAATATAATGGCACATTCTTAGTAACAAATTTGTTATAACTGATTGTAGATCGTAAAATTTGTTAGATGTCAAAAGATACTTACAATAGAGTATATATAATAGGGAGTGCACCCAGAATAAGGGTCATCTCTTAGAAACTTACAGGACTGGATGTATGTACTCTAGATTTAAGCAATAAAATATGCTTCTATTGGCTTCTGGTTCATTGTGCATAAATGTATGTATGAACATTTGATGCTTCTATTTACATTACTAAATTATACGTTATATTTGTTCTATTATTTGGATTCATGCGCGTTATAAATAGTATTTCTAGAGTTAATGATCTTATACATGCATGTGTTAGATTAATATCTAAATCACATTAAGGAACCATGATTTCTACATGAAGGTATAGAAAATGCTTAGATTGTGAGTTACATATATTTTTCATTGTTTTTGTTTAATTTGCACCCCAAGAAAAGTTCTAGCAGTAGCTATATTTCCCTTTATTTCAATTTTTTCTCCCTTTCCTTTTCTTATAAAAACCACCAAGGAACCAACCTTCTCTAGGTATCAGACAAAATCCATCTGAACTTATTTCGTCTACTCAATGTTGGCAAGGTCGTGGGTGCAATCACAACCATAGGCCTATTTTGTACCAAGAGTTTTTGGCACACCTGGTGGGACCAAAATCCCATAGTATTTTACATTTCAAATGTTCAATGTTTGTCTTTGTTCTATTTAAATCCAAATCAACCACCTAGTGACTCCGTTCAAAGGTATAGACCCAATAAATACCTTATCTATTTGTCTGGTTAAATATTACAAATGTCCATATTTATAATAACTAGATCCAAAGCAAAAAACTCTGAAGAGCCCATTGAGTTCTTTGAGTTACACCTTGGCAGCCTTAGGGTTCATCCAATTTTGTCTTCTAGATCAAACCCACCTACTAACAATATCATCACCCTCGTACCTGTTATTTTACCAAGCACTATTATGGACATGTCTTCAATTATGACCATCGATAGTTCTAGGGCATAAGCAAGCATAGTAGCTATAACAGTTACACCTCCTCCAACTTACCTCACATGGAATCACACGGGTCCTTTGAACCTGACGACCCATAATTCAATCCCTACTATGGCTTTGAAGGCATTGACCTCGTATGATGGTACAGGTAAGATAGCTTATGAGCATTGTCTAGATGTTGCCTCTTTTATAGCCATATACAATATCATGTAGGAATATGTGATAATCAAATTATTGGTCATTTCCTTAAAAGTAAAAATGCTCTACTAGTATAGAGCACTTCTTATTCAAACTATTACTAGTTGGGTTGAACTCACTGATAGGTTGGTAGATGAATTTAACCAAAATGTAGAACCTTTATCCCTGCTTAGTCAGTTCACTATTATTCAAAAGCATCCTCAATAGGAGATAGTAGATTTTAACATCATATTTAGTCGTACTTGGGAAAGAGTGCCTACTGGGCTAAGATCGACTAGCAAACAAGTCATATACTATTATTTAAGGGCTTTTGATTCTAATATTAGTATGATGATAAGGTAATCATGAGTACTCACTTTCCCTAATATCTTTCAAGAGGGATACAAAGCAAAGAAAGACCTCATTACTACTGGAAGATTCCCACCAAAGGTAGTAATGTCAATTTTTCTAGATATTCCCCAAGCTTTCAATATTGGCCCTTCAAGTTCTTCTCATTATCCTAACATAGAGCCTCCAAAATGGAGTTAGTAATTTCTTCCTTTACTACCTGTACCACCTACTCAATCATCCCATGAATCTCAGCTTGTTATCTTACTCGGCATGCAATCGACAATGAAGAATTTGACTCACGAGATCACATTGATGAAAAGAAGGGAAGCTAAAAGAATTTTTTAACCAATAATATTTCCATAAGTGACAAGAGACCAAGCCTCATCAAGTAACAAGGGTCAAGAAATATCAAGTGTGGTTTATGCAAATTATGATAAAGAATCTATGGCTCCTACAGATTCCAACTACTGGTGTTCTATGTGTAATGACCCACATGGGTAAAGTTCATGTATGATTCATCAACACTACGTATAGAAAATAACTATTGAAAAGGTAGAGAAAAAATTGAAGGTACATGTGAACATGATTAGATAAGAAAACCATAATTTCATGATGCCTTCAATAGAACAAATTGTTGTTCTAACAAGGTCATGTAAGAAATCTCTACAAGTAGATCCTTAGGAACTTTAGCCTCTAAGTTTTCCCTTGGTCCCTAAAGCTCTACCTAAAAAGGATACACCCTATGAAAATAAGCCTCAAGTCCCTTCCTAGAATACTGTATCAAAAGTACGTAAAGAGTCTATCCCACAAAATGAGGTTGAAACTCAAAAGAAATCTAAGGAGAAGTTAAGATTCCTTCTCTGACTAAGAGACAGAAAATAGAAGCAACTTAAGGATACAGAAGCATATATTGTTGGACATTTTGAGTGGATAAGTTGTCATTGATGTCAAGAGTAAGTTGTCATTGATTTCAAGAGTAAGTGGTCATTGATGTCAAGCTTTCAACACCAATCAGTGGCAGTTTCAGTAGGCAGCATCAGTTTCAGGTTTTCTAGTTTCAGTTGATCAAGACTTGGTTCCAAGAAGTCATATATGGCCCAAAGTGCAAAAGAAGAAGCCCAAGTGGATAATATTATAATATTTTTTATAATATTATAAAGGGAAGTTTTAAATTAATTAATATAATTTTTATTATAAAATAATTATTTTCATTTACTTAAGTTATTTAAATTAATTATTAATTAATTTTAATATTAGTTATAAAGTTAATTTATATTAATTTTTAACTAACCCTAAGGTGGGTTATTAAACTAAATTTAAAATTTGAATTCAAATTATTAAGCATTGACATGGGGAGAAAATACCCACATGTGTATAAAAATGGGATTACCCACCTTACCCAAAATCCCATGCCTTCGAATTTTTGATGAATGCAAGCTTGTGCGAATCATGCTAAAAAAAGGAGTACTTCTTGATTTTCATGGGAATTCAAAGGTGCACAGAGGTATAAGAGGAAATAAGTCCTCCTTTCTTCATGTGGGCACCAATAGCCCATGCGATGGGCTCCCAAGTGCTAAGGTGCTTAGGCTTGGGGAGACGAAAAATCAAATCATGTCGAAACCCCTTTTGGGGGAAGCCAAAGGTATGTTTTAAAGTTGAGCACCAAAAATTTTGGGGATATTAGTTTGGGATTTAAAAATTATTTTTTTGCATATTGATTTGGTTTTTAAGGTTATAAGGGGATTTATAAGGCATACGCAAAAAAAAATTGGTGTTATATGCTTTAGTGTTTGGAAAGGGTAGTAAGGTGTTTTAGGAAGTTGTGTGGTGTTGGATATTATTTTAAGTTGGAGTTTATAAGGTGTATCCAAGTAATTATTTTTCATGTATGATTTTATGGATGTTAATTTTAAAAAGAAGCAATAAGGCATAATTGAGTTTTGATTATTCTTGTGTCTAAGGAATATTTTGAGAAAGTGTTGGAGTGATATTTGTTATCTAACCATTGAAATTGGAGAGAAGAAAATTGTGATTGAGACAGGTTTTCTAAAGGCACTTTTACATCAAACAAAAGTTATGGGCACATATTCTTAGTGTGTGATTGTTGAATGTTGTGAATACAAATTTGGAGTGAAAAATATTGTTTGGTAAGCATTGTTGAGTGTGTGTTGAATTAATGCTTCAAGGTTTTATGGAATAAAGAGTTGTTGATGAAACCTTGTTTTATAAGCATTGTTGTTGAAGTGATTAGTTGAGTGAATTTGAACTAGGGTTTGCAAATATCATGAGTATCATTGTTATGTGAGATTAGCATTTTTGTTGAAGCAATTGGTTGAGTGAGGAACTTGAACTAGGGTTTGCAAAGATTATAAGTATCATTGTTGTGTGAGATTGATTGATAAGCATTGTTGGAAACATTTGAGTGAGTGTTCATATGCTTGGACTAGGGTTTTTGAGCAAGGGTTAGTTCATTGAGTGATTGGTTGAGTAAATTTGGTTGATATTAGTCAAGTGGATGTGTTGATGTGATAGTTCAAGTTTTTTGAAACAAAGTGTTGTATATTCTGAATTGAGTTGAGAAAGAGATTGAGAGTTTGTGAGTGTGAAGCATATTGAGTCTCTAAAAATTCTCTATATGTTTCTAAAAGAGTGAGTGAAAGTGATTGAGATTTTGTGAGTGTGAAGCATATTGAGTCTCTAACAATTTTCTATGTGTTTCTAAAAGAGTGATTGGAAGTGATTGAGCATTGAGGTGAATTTGAAGCATATTGAGTCTCTAAAAATTCTCTATATGTTTCTAAAAGAGTGATTGAAAGTGATTGAGCATTGTGATGAATGTGAAGCATATTGAGTCTCTAAAAATTCTCTTTATGTTTCCATGAGATTGTATAAGTTATAGTGAGGATTTATTGAGCAAAATTTTATAAGTTGTAGTGAGGACTTATTGAGAAGAATTGGATAAGTTCTAGAGAGGACTTGTTGAGAAGAATTAGATAAGTTCTAGTGAGGACTTATTGAGCAAATTTGGACAAGTTCTAGAGAGGACTTGTGGACATATTAGTGTGAGCTTTTGTGGAAGCTTACAAGGTATAATTGAGACAAGTCTTTGAGAAGACTTATGAGCAGAGTTGATTTATTGATTTGTTTAAACCTTGAGTTAAGGTTTGGGGTAGATCTAGCAGTTTTGATTTGTGATTGGATCAATATTTGTGTTAAGGCTTGAGGACATATATTGAGGATAGATTTGTGCTAGACCGAAGGACTATGTTTAGTATAGATCAGAGGACAGATATTGAGGATAGATTTGTGCTAGATCGAAGGACTATGTTTAGTGCATATCAGAGGATAGATTTGTGCTAGATCGAAGGACTGTGTTTAGTGCAGATTTGAGGATAGAGTTTGGTGCAGATTTGAGGATAGGTTTGTGCCAGACCAGAGATAGAGATTGAGCAGATTTGTACTAGACCGAATGACTATGTTTAGTGCAAATGTGATACAAAGCTTTGAAGGTGATAGAGTATAGAGGATGATAGTCTCTAGTGGATAGAGATCCATTAGCCAATATAGTGAGGATAGGTGTCTTTAGTGGATAGATATCCATTAGACATAGTAGTGGGAGTAGCAGTTCTTCTAGAATATCACTATTCAGAGCTAAGGAGAAAGGAGTTCTCCTATGGATTAAGATCCATGAACTTGAATAAGGGATTGGTGTCTCCTTTGGATATAGGTACATAAACATTGTAATAGGGAAATGATTCCTAAGAGATTGATTGAGAAAAATTTAGTGAAATATTTTCTCCATGGAGTAGCCCACATTGGGTGAAACATGTTAAATTGGTGTCTCTATTATGTGTGATGATTTGTGCATTTATTTTGTTACTACTATTGATATTGCCATCGATTATATTGGATAATATTATTTGGGAAAGAAAATTAAGATGTGGCCTTATACTGTTCACCTCCCTCTCAGTATAAGTTTGTGTTCTTTAGATATGATGCTTTTTCTAAAGAAAGAGAGAAGAATATCGATTCAACTTCCTTCAATATAGTAGAAGAGATGAAGAAGACCCCTTCGAAAGCAAGTATGTATGATGCCCTATAGTTTCTTGGCCAAATTGACCTGTTGCAGGAATATTTAAGGTCAATAAAAAGCAAAGGTAGGAATCTCTCTTACTCAAATGCAGTTCAGGCAAAATCTGACATCTACTACTGGAAAGAATAGACCACCCCCTTTTTATCTATCCCTTCAAATGGAAGGATGGGTTGTACATAATTGCATGATTGATTCAGGTGTTGCTACCATAGTAATACCAAAAGTAGTGTGTGACATCATGGGAATGGAATACACTAGGAGCAACCCAGGAGTTCTGTAGTTGGATGGTACTCCAGTCAAAATTGTAGGGGTAATCAAAGATATCCCTATAAAGCTTCATAGAATGCCTCAAATTGTAGTTATACAAGAAGTGGTAGTAGTGGATTTAGAACCATACTTCGGCATGTGTTTATCCAGAGAATTCATGGCTAAGATAGGAGGATATCTATCTTTAGACTATTCACATTTGGAAATACCTTTCAAAGGTAGAAGAATCAAGATATTTAATGAAAAACCATCCACCTTTCACATAGAAAATATAGAAGAGGTCGGTACTGTAAACATGATGACAGAGGAAATGGAAGACCTTGATCTAATGGAAGAGACCTTGGAGGAACTTCAAATAGAAGACCAGTTCTCTCTAAAAAACTTCAATGCTATGGTAGAAACCGAGATGGGAAGTTACTCTATTATAAAGTCAAAAAAATCCAAGTGGCTCCCGCTCCCAGAGAAGATAAGCCTACTAATCATCTCTAGAAACTTTTCTTTGATGGTGCTAGATGCAAGAATGGAGTCGATGTTGGCATAGTTCTAATTTCTCCCATAGGTAAAGAAAAGGTTTTCTCTTATAGATTGACTTGGAGTTGTACAAACAATGCAACTGAGTACGAAGCGCTCTGTTTGGGTCTAAGAAAAGCTAAAAAGCTAGGTGTCAAACAATTACAGATATATGGATATTCAGAACTCATTGTGAATCAAGTCATAGAAAAATGTATAAGTAAACAACATTATCTCAAAGCATATAGGAATAAGGTGTGGGACCTCCTGGAAACCTTTGAAGCTTTAAACATTAAAGTGATTCCTAGAGAGCAAAATACCCACGCTGATCTGTTAGCATCTGTAGGAGAAAATTTTTGCCCCATCAACAATGTCATCCAGAAGTCCAAAATAGTAAGGCTCATATACAGACCCTCTGTGCTAGATAAAAATATTTTCTGGCAAGTATTTGAAAGTGATGAGCAGATATTAGATTTCTTAACCTATGAAATGAATTGCTCAAGTGACAGAATGCTAGAAGATGAAGAAGAAGAAGGCCTAATCCAATTAAAGAATAACCATATTCCAAAGGGGTTGATCACCCTTGAAAGCATTTTTGATAATAATGATAGAGCAGTAGGTCACAAAATAAAGGTTGATAAATATCGGTACAAGGAAGTTCAACTAGAGCCAGGAAAAATGATCAAAGTTGGGGTTAACTGTACAGAAGAAGAGTTAAACCAGATCAAGGAATTATGCAAGAAATTCCTAGACATTATTTCTTGGGTGTATAGTGATCTCAAAGTATACAGAAAAGAAACCATACAACACACCATTGAGTTGGAAGAAGATGCAAAGCCCTTCAGGCAAAAGCAAAGACCTGTAAACCCAAATATAGAAGCATTAATGAAACATGAGTTGTTAAAGCTCCTTGAAGCCAAGATAGTATACCCTATTAAACACTCTACCTGGGTAGCTAATCTAGTCCCGGTTAGAAAGAAAAATGGGGATATTAGACTGTGCGTTGACTTCAAAAACCTGAACAGAGCTTCCCTGAAATATCATTACCCTCTTCCATAGATAGATCAAATTTTGCATACAATAGTAGGGGTAGAGAGATTCTCCTTATTGGATGGATTCTCTAGTTACAATCAGGTATGGGTTAGAGATGAAGATCAATACAAGACTACCTTCACCACCAAGTGGGGGACATTTGCTTATCAGAGGATGCCTTTTGGTTTGTCCAATGCAGGAGCAACTTTTCAAAGGGTAATGGATGTGGCTTTTGGGGAACTTGCTAATAAGGTCATAGTCATCTATTTAGATGATATGACAGTCTTCTCTCACCATAAATAAGACCATGTAGAACACCTTGAGAAAGTATTTGAAAAATGCAAAGAATTTGGCATATCTTTGAACCCAAAGAAATCCATATTTGTTGTAGAAGAAGGAATTCTACTAGGCCATGTCATCTCAAAATTTGGATTGGCCATTGATCTTGATAGAGTAAAAGCACTCCTAGAGCTTCCCCTACCAGCAAACAAGAAAGGCTTGCAATCCTTTTTTGGATAGATAAATTTTGTACGCAAGTTTATAGCATATTTTGCACAAATTGTCAAACCAATGATAGAACTGCTAAAGAAAGATGCCCAATTCAAATGGATAGACCCAAGAAAAGAAGCCTTCAAAAATATAAAGGAAGAAATAGCTCAAGCACCTATGCTTGTTAACCCTGATTACTCCAGAAGCTTCATTTTATATGTTGTCAGAGAGGAAGAAAGTTACGTTGCAGTTCTCACCCAGAAAGGAGCTGACAATGAAGAAAGGCCTATAGCCTTTCTAATTCAGACCATGCAAGATCATGAGAAGAGATATAACTTCATCAAAAAACAAGTATATGCAGTTATGAAGTCACTAAATAATTTTAGGCACTTCCTATCACAAAGCAAAACTATTGTCTATGTAATACATCCTGATGTTAGAAATTTTGTAATATAGGGAGAACTTGGTGAGAAAAGAGCAGGTTGGGTAATGAAGATACAAGAGTATGATGTAGAAATACACCCAACCAAGTTAGTAAGGGGTAGATCCTTATGCCAAGAGTTGGCTAAGCAAGCTCCAAATGATCATATAGCCTACCAAGGCCTAATGTTGAATTCAGAACAAGATCAAACTTTGAAGAATACCGACTGGACTGATGACCTTGTGGAATATTTTTAGACTAGGAAATGCCCAGATAATATGAATGCTTCACAAAGAAGAAGGTATAAAACCCAAGCTTTGAAATACACTCTTTTACTAGAAGGGTTGTATAGGAAAAATATAGATGGCATACTGCTAAAGTGCATAAAGGGGGATCAAAAATAGAGAATTTTGGAAGAATTTCATGGAGGTCTATCTGGTGGACACTACTCAGGGAGGACCACCACATTAAAGATACTTAGAATAGGTTGCTACTGGCCCTCCATTTTCTCAGATGCTTTCAAAATGACTAGGAAGTGTGAAGAATGCCAGAGATACGTAGGGAGAAATAGAAATGCCCCTATGCCTCTAAAATCTATCCAAGTTGAAGAGCCTTTCCAATAGTGGGGGTTAGATTTCATTGGAGTAATAGAGCCAAATTCGTCAGCTGGTCACAAATATATACTCACTGCTACAAATTATTTTACTAGGTGGGTGGAAGCAATTCCCACTAAGAAAGCCGATCAGGAAGTTGTGATTGAGTTTTTAGAAAGCTTGATTACAAGGTTTGGCATACCAGATGCATTGGTCATAAACAATGGATCAACCTTCATCGGAGCAAAGATGATCGAATTTATTGGAAAATATGGTATATACTTGAAGACCTCCTCCAATTACTACCCACAAGGGAATGGTCTAGCAGAATCTACAAACAAAAATCTTCTCAAAATTTTGAAGAGGACTCTGAAGGATAACAAGAGAAGTTGGCACTCCTTGATAAACCAAGCATTGTGGGCTGATAGGATTTCAATTAAAAAATCTATTGATACATCACCCTATTCCTTGGTCTATGGCAAAGAGGCTATTCTGCCCATACATATAGAGATACCAGCTTTGAAGTTGCTCAACCAGATCGATGTTGAAGAAAGTCAACCAATGGAGGCTAGATTGATGCAACTCTTACATCTAGAAGAGCAAAGAGAGCAGGCTTATAACCACCATCAAAAGCACATGGTTGACACCAAAGGATGGTTCGATAAAAAGACTACTTTCAAGAAGTTTAAATTTGGAGATTCAGTTTTAAAATGGAATGTGAAAAAGGCCAAGCCAGGCCACCACCAAAATTTTGACGCCTTTTGGGAGGGTCCCTTCAAAATAATCATTGAGAAACAATTCAATTCATTTTAGCTGAAATACAAACAGGGTGAAGTTCAACCCATTCCAGTGAATGGTTTTCACTTAAAACTCTACTTTGAATAGACAGAAAAATATTCTTGTATATTATGTATATTATATGGTATTTTCTAAACTTTTCTAGTTTTCAGCTTGTAACTATTTTTGTCGCAATTTCGTGATCATCCAAAGTCAACCAACAAGAGGATAAAATAGAAAAAGTGCTACCTTTTCGGGATGTAATGGCTAAAAATTCAAATTCTACCATGTAACCTTCTGATGATTGGTGGGAAGGCACCTCCTTTGTGAATGATTGAGACTTTGAAGAGCATGATTTTTCATTTAATGCAACAACCAGTGATTGGCCAAAAAATTTAGCATGCGGGAAGATGGCAAAAATGACATGTGGGAAGATTCAAGAAATCCAAATCCACCAACCGTAGTTAATGCAATCCATGCATGTTCTTTCTAATCAATGAGAAAAACCCTAATTCACTCTTGAGTGAGTTCTTCTGCTATGACTTACTTTCTATTTTCATTTTTGAGCTCGAACCCAATGCAAATAGTCTCTGTAAGTGTTTTCCCATGGCCCCAAAGAAGAGTAACCAAAATACAACAATGGTGGCATCATCTTCTGCTTCCCCAGTAGTGAGACGTGAGGATGAAGTAGGCAAAAAATTCATCGACAGAGATGCCAGAATCGGTGATACTATTGTAACATGGAAAAACCTAAAAAAAATTCGAAGGGATATCGAAGAGAGAATGACCACAGGTATTACTGCATCTTCTCCCACTACTTTCACCTTCAATTCTCTACTCTACTGGTATGTTTATATTCTCGTTCATCCCTATCTCGAGTTGATTAAGGCCATGGAAAATTTTTATGATGCAAAAGAGAGGACTGTAAGAAATTCCCAGGGCAGAGCCCTTTTCACCCTGAGCCCAGATGCTTTCATTATCGCCTTTGTTGCTGGTCATGTGCCTACATTAAAACCAAAATATTTCGACCTCATAGACCAGGTGAAGTATTTTGTCCCTTCTGAGAACATAAGAAATTTCCTAGCACTACAATTGAAGAAACCACCTACTGGAGAGACCATGCTTGAAACTCCCATTCCTCTGGAAGATTTCAAAAACCTAGAGTTATTTTCTATTTTGGCTATGGTGGTGGGCCTGAAGTCCGATGAAAAAGTCTATGGGTGGTAGATTGCATTAGTCAATTACCTTTCAAACCCTAAAAATTATGATTCTTCAGTTATGGATGGGAGCATCAGGCCCATGTTTTTTGACTGGTTGGGGTATATTTTTTGCCAAGTTCATGAGGGTTTGTCTTTGATGAAGAAGGGTTCTCAGGCTTCTTTTAAATTTTCTTCATATTTAGTCTAGATTTTATTTTATTTTATGGCTCAAGAGCTCACTTTTATTTTAGTGCATGATAAAGATGAGCAAGGAAGAACCCTACCTGTGTGTGAATGGACTAATGTGTTGTATAAGATAGAGTCTTATTATGATTTCAATAAGGAATTTTTAGGGCCAACCCTAAAAATTATGTATGAAGAAATAAGAAGACTGACCCCAAAAGCTGTAAATTTTTTGCAAAACAAACATGCAGAGGAGGGTGACTGGTTCATTCTCACTCAAGGGGTTGTTATCAGACTCTATGGGTTTACAGGGAAACCCTTTTTGCTTCCCCATTATGTCATAGATAGGTTGTTTACCTTGGAATATGTTAGGCAAATAGAGCAGATAAATTTTAGATATGGTATATGTATAGGTAAAACTAGTACCTGTACGATGCCATTCTAGTTTGAAGGTATTATTATCTCCAAGAAAGGGCAACATGAGCAAATTACTCAAGCCCTAAAAGAATTGGGGTTGTTGGAGATGCCACAATCATGGAAGTATGACCCCATTAACAAATTTGTAGAGAGGCAAGCCATTCTAAATCGAACCCCTATTAAAAGTTACCACATGTCCCCCAAGAAGGACATCAAGGATTGTAGGAATAATGTTGAGGATGAAGAATTAGAGTGGCATGTAGAAAGGATGCAACCACTGCCTCCATGGCATGATTTTTATGAACATGTGGTTGACTATGACCCCAAGAACAATCCTAAGCACTTCTTAGATGACAATACTATCACTAGGATGCAAAAGAAGGGGCCATAATGGATAGAAGGGAAGGTCCATGCATGGTGGATGATGAGAGTCCAAACAAATATGATCGACTCTAGGTGGCCGGTTAAAAATGACCTTGAGTTTTTGGTCCACTATGACCATTACCAAGCTACCTGGTCAGAAACCTTCATCGAGAAAGTACCACCGAGCATTCGTAGCAACAAAGAAGTAAACCCTGAAGTTGTTGAAAAACAAGAAGTGAACCAAAGCAAAGGAAAAAAGGTTGCAATTGAGCAACAACAATCCCCTGCACATACAAGGCTCAGGTCCTCTAAGAAGAGGACTACTGAAACCATTTTTACAGAAGAGCAGAGAAAGACATATGGGAAGGTGACCCAAATGATGGCAAAAATGGGATATGATGGCAGAGGACTAGGAAAGGATGGGCAAGGAATCACCGAGCCCCTACAAGAAGAGAAAAGAGGGAAGCATATGGCACTCGACGCAGACCCATCAAGAGGTAGAGCCGCATCTTCATAGGCCCCAAAATTTTTCCCCCCTTCTCCCTCAAACACTGAATCAGATGAAGTGCCTCTTGTCGTTAAGAAAAGAAAGCTAAAATCCATGGTAGAGAATCGATAGAAGAAGAACAAACAAGTTGAAATGGCTCAGAATGTTGAGGAGGCCGCTCAGAGTGGTAGATATCAATAGCAAACTATTGAACACACTAAAACTACTAAAGAAAGTGAGCAAGTTGCTCAAGATATGGGGGATGTTTCTCAAGATGTTGAAATGACAAGAGGTGATAATACATAGGAGGAAGCCCAACATGATGTAATTGACAATAATGCTGAAGTTACTCAAGAGAAATAGAACCCAATCATTTCTGAAAACATAACTGTTAAGAAAGAGATCATTGAGCACAATAAAAACCAGCATGGGGAAATCCCCAAAGATGTTGAAGTAATAGACCTAGAATAAGATAGGATGTCGAAGAGGAAGATGATGAAAGAAGAGAAGTAGAAATATCCTCTCAACAAGATGAAATTGATAATTCTGGTGCAAATGAGACTAATGAAGATCACATTGCAGAAGATGAACACCAACATGTGCTCCCAATAGGATCAGGTATGGCCTCTCTATTCTCTCATACTTCTCTTCCTCCTCATTCCCAAGTTGAATCTCCTTCCATTTCTATTCCAAAAAAGGATATAATATTTCCTTTAAAACAATGACTTCCTTCTCTAGAGCCAGCATCATCTTCACAAGTTCAATCTAAAATTGGCCAATCTTCAAAGTTGCTTACTCATTCTATAGTTTCTCCTTTGGATGGAAACACTACATTGGTCTCGACCCCTTTTCTCCCCGGTGCATGCATCCCAGCTATGAGATCCACCTCCACCGCGGCTACTAAAAATCATCCCACTATTTCAAAATTGAAAAAACTAGGAAAGGCTAACAAGAATGCCTTAGATTGGTGGGAATCCCACTCCTTTGAAGCCTCCAAGGCTCCAACCCGCACCCAGGAGATGATAGCACTTGATCCCACCACTATGCAATGGTAGAAGGTAAAGTTGACACCGACAGTAAGAAATCTCGAAGGCAAAATGATGATAGAAGATTACCAAGCAAAAAGTATAACAGAAGATATTACTCAACTTCATATGCAAGATGAATGGGGAATGGCCCAGGCTCACTTGGGAACTATTTACTTGCATGGGGAATACTTTAAAGAAAAATTCATTAGAGAACAAGAAGCTAGAAAGGAGTTAGAGTCTGCGTTGCAAGAACAAAAGCTTGTAGAGAAAGCCTTGAAATTAGAGGCCAAAAGGTGGGAAGATAGGTTCAGTGAAGCTGCAAGTGAAGCAACTAAGTACAAAGAAGAAGCTAAAAAAGTAGCTAAACAGATTCAATCTCTGAATCAACAGATACAAGAGCTCCAAAAATAAGTCTAGGAAGGACAGAACAAAGCGCACGACCTATCAAAAGAAAAGGCCAAAGCAGTTAGAAAGGAAATGTTTGAAGATATCTTGCAGTTGAGTCTGAGAACAAGGCCTATGTTGTTATACTTGGCCAAAGTAAAATAAGTGCTCAAAATGGTTGAAGATGAGCTTAAAGCTTCAGTGAGATTTTTGAAGATAATATCAGACACTGCAACAAGAATACAAGTCTTATCTAAAAACATGCCAGAGAATATTGCTGCCAAGATACGAAGTGAAGCCTGGTCGCAGGCTAAAATTGCAGCTAGGAGTTTCTTTAGGAGATTTAAACTTGTCAACCAAGGGGTAAAACTCCTCCAGGAGCTCGAAGCCGAAGCTAAAGGGCTAGTAAAACATTTGAACCTAGAAAAAAAATGTGGGCTTCCATATCTTTGGGATGAAAATTTGAGTGTTCTAAGTGAAGATGCACTCACAACGTCCTTGAGATCCTTTATGGATGATGAATCAAAGATAGAAGGTTGGGAAGAGCCTATCCAGGAAACGCATGTGTTTGCTATGATACAAGATCTCACACAGATTAAGTCATGCTTACAAGAGTTGATTCTGAGGTAGAAGACATTGTCTCATGACAAGGTAGAAGAGTTGCAATATGTGTATCATTTATTTATGGAATCTTCAGACCTCGATGATGAGACTTGGAGAGAAGTCTACCTCACTTATGATGAAGTTATTAAAATGATAGAAAAATAGAGAAGGTCCAAGAGAACTGAGTAGAACCAGCTGATAGAAGGTGGGACCAATGGCCAAACATGAAGAGGTTTACAAAAATTTAAGTAAACTAGAAGTTTGATGTAATATAGTAAGGTATACGTAAGCTAGCAAGAGGTATTTTGAAAGGTAATGTTTTTCTTATTCAAGAAATTATTTTCTAATTTTCCAAAACTCCCTCTTCCATATTGTTTTGACTCCATTTCCCAATGGATGAAGGTCTTGGATTCTAATATTTTTCTAGAAAAATTCCTCGGAAGGTGCCAATAATGTTAGTCTAAAAAGACCACACTAAAGATAATGAAGATTTTGAAGCTTGAACCAGTTTTCAATTTTTGTGGAGGAGAGACAAAGAAAAGACTAAGGCATGAAGAATGTCACGATGTCATGACATGTTGGAGTTTCATGGGCTTAAAGGAGAAAAGAGAGCCAAGGTTCCAGAATGTCATGATTTCGTGACATGATAGAGTTTCATGGGCTCAAAGGAGAAAAGAGAGCCAAGGCACTAGAATGTCATGATTTCATGACATGATGGAGTTTCATGAGCTCAAAGGAGAAAAGAGAGCCAAGGCACTAGAATGTCATGATTTCACGACATGACAGAGTTTCATGGGCTCAAAGGAGAAAAGAGAGCCAAGGTGCCAGAATGTCATGATGTCACGACATGACAGAGTTTCATGGGCTCAAAGGAGAAAAGAGAGCCAAGGCACTAGAATGTCACGATGTCATGACATGTTGGAGTTTCATTGAGCAGATGAACGTAAATAGAAACAAGTGAATGCGCTTTCAGAAGGACGTGTCTTGGCGACTAGCAATAGAAGATGATTGAAGCATCAAATCTTAACCTCTTTGCTGTTGGTGATTTGATTCCCTCCTAGACCAATAGAAGCCATGCAGAAACATACTGGCACATTTTTAGTAACAAATTTGTTGTAACTGATTGTAGATCATAGAATTTGTTAGCTATCAAAAGATGCTTACAATAGAGTATATATAATAGGGAGCGCACCTAGAATAAGGGTCGGCTCTTAGATGTTTACAGGACTGGATGTATGTACTCTAGATTTAAGCAATAATATATGCTTCTATTGGCTTCTGGTTCATTGTGCACAAATGTATGTATGAATGTTTGATGCTTCTATTTACATTACTGAATTATACGTTGTATTTGTTCTATTATCTGGATTCATGCACGTTATAAATAGTATTGTTGGAGTTAATGACTTTATACATGCATGTGTTAGATTAATATCTAAATCACATTAAGGAACCATGATTTCTGCATGAAGGTATAGAAAATGCTTAGACTACGAGTTATATGTATTTGTCATTGTTGTTGTTTAATCTGCACCCCAAGAAAAGTTCTAGCAGCAACTATATTTCCCTTTCTTTTAGTAAACTTCTCTCTTCCTTTTTCTCATAAAAACCACCAAGGAACCAGCCTTCTCTAGAGATTAGATGGAATCCCTCTGAACTTAGTCCGTCTACTCAATGTTGGCAAGGTCGTGGGCACAATCACAACCATAGGCCGATTTTGCACCAACATGACCATACATGTTTTTCTTTTCATGATAAAATTTTCTTTCTTTATTTTTCTTATATTCCTTTTCTTCTTCATTGCTACTACTTCTAGCTTGTGGGAAATTAGATGTATAGTGACCAAGGTTACCACAATTAAAACATTTCACAGAATGAATGCCTTTGTTTTTTCTTGGACCCTTCATATTCCTTCACACAAAGTTAGCTTCTTCTCCACTGCTTGATTCTTTACTTGATTTTGGTTCCTTATTCTTTGTCTTATTTGAAGCTTTAAATGTTGCTTCTCATTTGGATTTTTGATCCTTTTCAGTCCTCATATCATAGGATGTGAGAATTCCATGTAGCTCATCCATGCTTAAGGTTTTAAGATCCTTCATCTCTTCTATTGCTAAAACCTTTGCATAAAATCTCATTGGAAGTGACCTTAATATTTTTTGAACAATCTTAGAGTCTTAAATATTTTCTCCAAGTCCATGAATGGTGTTGACAAACTCATCAACTCAGAGTAGATACTCGGTAATATATTTCTCATATTTCATATTCAAATCTTTAAACTTTCTCCTGTGGGTTTGAATTTTTGCCATTTTAACCTTGTCGTACCCTTTATATGTTATTTGTAACTTATCCCATATTTATTTTGTTGAGTTGCATTGTATGAATTTCACAAACTGTGATTCACATAACCCGCTTAATATTGCATTCATTACCTTGGCATTATTTTCAAATAGTTTCTTGCCATATCTATCTGTGGGAGGAGTTTTAGGTGGTGTGAACCCATACTCAACGGATTACCATATATCATATTCATGTGCCATCAAATAAGTTCACATCCTTATGCTCCATAAAGCATAGTTAATCCCATAAAAAAGTGGTGCCCTATTTGATGAAAAAAATTATTGGCCATCCATGTGTGTTCTTGTAAGATATTCCTTCAAGTTGTTAAGCTTTCACAAAGGAACCGACTCTGATACCAATTGAAGAACACAAGATTATACTGAGAGGGGGGGTGAACAGTATAAGATAAAACTTTTATTTTTTCTTTCCAAAACAATAACCTCAAATAATATCAATGCAATAATGAAACAATGCATAAATCACCATACACATAAGAGAAAAATATTTTACGTGGAAACACCCTCTCGGGAGAAAACCATGACAAAATATTGCTTATATATTTCTTCAATAAATTTCGTGGACACCAACCCATACGAGACACCAATCCCCTATACAAGTTCGTGGACACCAGTATATAGGAGACACCAATCCCTTATACAAGTTCATGGACACTAATCCATAGGAGATACCAATCCCCTTGCTCAATTTTGTGGACACCAATCCACAAGAGACACCAATCCCCTTGCTCAAGTTCATGGACACCAATCCATAGGACACACCAATCCTCTTGCTCAAGTTTGTGGACACAAATCCACAGGATAAACCAATCCCCTTGCTCAAATTAGAGGACACCAGTCCATAGGAGACACCAATCCTCTTTCTCAATTTTATGGACACCAATCCATAGGAAAAATCAATCCCCTTATGCTCAAGTCTGCTCAAAAACCTACTTACAAATATTACTTAAATCTGCTCCAAAACTTACTCACAAACATTGCTCAAATATGCCCTAAAACCTACTCACAAATACTGCTCAAATTTGCTCTAAAATCTGCTCATAAACATTGGTAAAATCTGCTCCAAAACTTTCTTGATAATGGCATCAAGTTCTTTACCTTTTCTTGAGTTTTCTTTCTTCAACTAAAAACAATTTAGACATATTATACCCATAATTATTTTATCTTCGTGAACATATAGAGAATGATATGCACTAATGTAGTAAGCTTCAAATGGCCAAGGTTTTATTCACATTCATTAAGTCTGTCACTTACACATATCTCACATTTATTACATTTTAAAGGTAGCTCAAGTCTAGATTAGATAACTTACTTTTGTGTTGACTTGGATATGCTAATACCTCGTTCTTCTTCTACTATCATGTGCACCTTTTCTTCTTCTTGAAATGGTTGAATTGTCCTTCCTTGTCAATTGAATGCTTGGGTGAATATGTGTACTTAATCTGCTTACTCTATTCTTTGAAGCCTTGACTTGTTTCAAATCTGTGCCCTCCAAATCTGCCTCAAGAATGATGATTTTCCTTTTGCATGTGCTTTACAAATCTACCTTGACAAACTGATTTTCTTTTTGTATGTGCCTTCCAAATCTGGTCAATAATTCTCTTTTTCCCTTCTTGATTTAAATATCAAATCAAACACTTTATATCCTTATTACTCATAATAATTACAAAATAAAATTTTATAAAAATTACACCTTATAACTCCCTTAGTTCTTTAATCAATTTCAATTAAAGAACTTTACTATCACTAAAATTTACTCACATACCTCTTAATATTGTACACATTCTATTTCTAGCTCCAATCATTTTAATCTTCAAAAATCATTGAACAAAAACTCAACACACTACCAAGGATATTTGAACCTTTGACTTGTAGCAATGTAGTGTCCTCAATGTTGGTTGGAAACCAATTGGGCTAGCCCAATGGTTGGGAGTTAAAATGCAATATGATGTATTTTGTAGACCAATTCGTTGCCTTCCTTGCTTCTTTTTCAATGTTGAACCAATGCACCTTTCAGACTTGACAAGGCTTCAAATCTCCATTGCAGATAGTGAAATATCTCCTGATTCACTTGAATATTACACCAAATGGTAATGTTTGCAATGGCTAGCATGCATGACATCCTTATTTGTAACTGTTATGAGCCGTCCCAAGACTTTACCTAAAAATATTAAAAATTATGCCCAAACGCTTTGCTTGAATGTTTATTCTTCCTCGATCTTCAACTATGCTATGGTTGTTGAAACTACCATCTTCACTTTCTGGGAAACCACATCATATCCACATGTTGAAAGAATTCAGCTCCACAATTTTTTCTACTGCAATGATGCCCAATTGTCTCAGTAAAACTTTGTTCTTCTTCAATGAATGATTTGACCTTCGTTCTCTACTTCCTAAACCAACTTGGCTTCTTCAAATCTCACTTTGGTACCTACTACCACTATTGCCTACCATCAAGCTTCGCTACCAGATGTTCACAGACCTCCCTTCATCACTACCTCCAAGTGCACCCTAGTTCTCCTATCACCGCTGATCCTCAACGCTTCCTCTTTGTCTGCTTTTTCATCTGTGATCTTCAAAACCTCCATTTTTTCTTCTCCTTCATCGTCGATCATGAAGATATTCGATGAATGCTCACTTTGAAATGAATTTCATCATTGTATATATATGCAAATCTTATTACTTTCAAAAAGGTCGTCCCACCTTACAATATTTCAACCTTTATAATATTTAAATTAAATATTATAAATTTCATCCTTCACTTTATAATATCCTTCACTTTATAATATTTAAATTCAATATTTAAATATTATAATACTTTACTTATCATATATTTGCCTTGACTCACTTGAAATATATTTGCCTTGCTTTTCTTGAGATATATTTGCCTTGGATAGTTTTACCTTTTGACATTAATGACAACTCAATATTTCTAACAAATAAACTACAATAAGGACATTAAAATATAAGGAAAAACTTTATATAATAATTATTATCTTTTAGTTCTTTCAAAAATGAACAAATGCCAAATAAAACCTCTAATACAGTTGTTGCCTATGCACCTAAAAATCAAACATCTTGAAAAGTGTTACGCTACAGGTTGCCTACATTAATCAACATTCTTAGAGGTTCTACACAAAGATCAGTCTTATAAATACCACTCATGGTTGCCTAATATCCATAATTATAGTCAACACAACTATACTGCATGCTAACCTTGAGAAACCATGACTCGAATAAAAAAAACTTAACTCTATTACTCACAAAGAATAACAATCAAAGGTTAAGCATAAACAACAAAAGACACTAGAATCTACGAGGTGACCTCATTAGTGACCACTCTACATCTAGAATCGATGCACATATCAATACCTTCCAGAATTGATTATACTTCTACTTGCAATAGGTTATCTTAGATTGGAACCTAAAAATACACAAGGGAGCATGGGTAAAACCAATCCTCAACAAAATATTATTGGATTTTAGGAATGACTCAGGTCTCCCAAACTCTCTCTTTGAACAATGATAGATGAGCTACCAACATCGAAGAAGCTCACTAAGATGGCCCACGATCCTCTAAAATAAGAAAACACCTAGATCCAAAATGAATGGTTAAAAATAAAACATTAAGAAACTCTTCCTTAAAAAAATCAAATCAAGAGCTCAAACATAACATAGATCTTTACTCGCTACCAAAACATAAACTCTCTATAGTTTTATAATCTCAAATAGAGGCATAAAAACAATTACTATTCTGAAAGTAGAGTGAAATAAATCTTGTGTGAGAGCCAAGAAAGAAAAAAAAATGAAGTTACCTTTGACTATCATCGAAACTCCCACTTCTTTCTAAGCTTTATGTTGCACTCCTTCCAAACAACCTTTCTCCTCTCTTTTCTTCCCTCTCCCCTCTTTTTTTTTTTTTCTTAAAAATATTAATCAAGGGAAGAAGATGATCTCATTCAATGTAATCGCTTATTTCTTCATGCCCGATACAAAGTAACGTTCCAATATTACATTGGAAATATTTCCAATTGCCAATGTTCTATATTTCCAACATTAATAAAATAGGGCTAAATAATATATATATATATATATATATATATATATATATATATTTATTTATTTATTTATTTATTTATTTATTTATTGCAAGATAATACTTATTTAAATTACTAATTCTCCTTATACTAGCTTTAATAATTAAATCCTTTATTCCTCTAATTAATCCATTTCTTTCTAATACCACCAACATTAATAATTAAATTAATTACTCACCTAATTAATTTAATTACTATCGAATGCTAATATTAACCATTAACATCGATATCAAACAATACCACATATAGCAACACAAGGGCTCTTTCTAAGTCATCCTTACCCAACTAATATGTAATCAACAATATGCACAAACAAATTTTTTTTATAAGTAGGAGGTTTCATGATAACTATGAAATTATCACTCACCTAATAAAGATGACTCTTTTGCTTAAATAGCAACCTCCTTGCCTAATGGTGCATTCAATAAAATATACACATATTCAATGCACCTATATGAAGGGTTTATTTTTACCCTTGAGTTATCGATGACAATATCATCCATCATTTTGTTTCTCAAATTTGGTGGTTGTCCTATACCAATCCACCCGTGAGAGTACCTGGTCCTACATCCACAAATTTTATCAGCAGTACCATATTCCAAATACAAATCAACTTCAAAAAGCATAAATTACAACTATCAACTCATCTTGATAAAATAAAATAATACTATGCATTTGATATCCATACATCAATACATAAATCAACATCAAGAAAAAGTCTTGTCAGGGTGGTTCATTAAACTCAGAGTCTATGTGCCCTCGATTGGTGCTTCTTGCTCCTAAAGGTTTTGATGTTCTATAGGCCCTAAAACAAACTTGGGTGTAGGCTTGAGAGGAGACTCTAAAGTGCATTTTTACTTCTTCTTCTTTTCATTTCTGGAGTAGAGGAGCTAGGAAAATATGCTCCCAAGGCTATATTATGAGGTTGTTTCTACACCTATATAATTTCTTGGGGACCAGTAGCCATTTTTCCAAACCTCCTCAAGTGTATCCCATCTTGCCTATAATTTAGGATCCTTTAGGGTATATTTCCTATTGTAGTTCTATCGATACAAAGGTTGAAACCTACTATTTCATCTGGAGAGTCTCTATTATGACCACTTGATTTTTTGGACCGATTGTGGCTTTATTATTAGCTATCTTTTCTTTTGATACCCAAATATATTTTTCAATGGGACCATCCTTGGAGATCACTTGCCCCACTTCAGCTTCTTCCCTTGTTAGAGATTCTTCATCCTGCACTTCTCTGCCTTGGTTATTAACAATAATGACTTTGACTAGTTCTTCTTGAGGCATCCATGTTGCTACATTCTCATCAGATTTTTAAGAGAATTTTTTATCCGTTGATAGTGGATATCTACAATTCTACATTTTTTGTTCACATCTGAACATCCACCATTCTATGATTTTGGCTTCATCCCAGTTAGTCTTATTTTCCATTGTAATTATTTTATCTTGGGTGAGCCTATGGTCTAGGTTTCTTTTTAGATCATATTCGGATTCCTACTCATAGAAGTCCCTCTATGGAGGTAATTCTTGCATTTTGTTGATTTTCAAATCAATCTTGTTGCTCTCAAAAATATTTTACAACTATTCTACATCAGTTTTTCTGACCTTTTTGAAAGTCGATGATTTTACCACTATTTAGGATTATTATCCTCTCTTTGAATTTATATTTAAGATCATACCTCCATCAATGAGGTATAGCTCACAAACCTAACTTTTCATATTTATGGTAGAGTGATTTCTCTTGCTCTCTTACAATAACTATAACTGGATCATAGGTGAAGGGGTACTCATAGGTAGCTTTCTTATTAACACCAATGTTTAATATTATGTTGATAGCATCCATCTGTCTGTAATACTCCATAGTAAAAACTCTATCCATTACATATTAGAAAAATAAAAAGGCTTTCCCCATGAAATCATATAGCCTTATCATTGTCCCTTCTATCAAGAAGTACCAATCTCCTTCTTCCATTTGAGGGCTTTGTAATGTGGTTTTTGCTTTCTAGGATAATCAAGGTATTTCTCCATAGATAAGTTTCAATGCATAGGCCCCAAAATTTCTCTATTAAAATGATAATAGGACTTAGAAGTCCTAAGTAGTCTAGTCCACTATTGCTAAATTTTTCCCTTGGTCATTCATTTTGTTTATGCCTATCCATGACATGTCATCTACAGTTTTGAATAGAAAATGCTATGCTAGATGCAAATAATACTAAAATGTACCATATGGAAAAATTTAAAGCTACATGAGTTGTTCATGTATCTTTTCACACAAGTATTGGGCCTAGTCAAAGAAGAGAGGGTAATTGGACTGGTTTGAACAGGACAAGTCATAATAGTGGGGATTAGAAATAGTGTATGCTAGGGAAATTTGATAATCATATACCTCTTTATCAGTTGGTAAACCAAATATTATGGTAAGCATGGAGAACATTTTAGGGTACTTGAACTCTACAATTTTGATTGGGATTTGGGGGAGCTCATTTCTCGCTGGAGGATTATGCAAATACGAATTGAGCCAATTTTTGAAAAACTTGCCTCCTTCCTTATATTTCCTTAGGTCATAGTATCTTCTTTGGTCTTCAACAGTAAAAGGTTTGGGGGAAGTCCTAGGCCCATCCTCTATAGCAAATACTTCAATGAATAGGTCTAGGGTAAGCTGAAATAATATTTTCCCTTTGCAATTTTAGATTTTTCTCATTTGGGTATTGTAGAACTTGGTGACTACAAGCACTTGTTTGGGATAGGGGTGCATGGGCTTGTAAATATATGAAGATAAAAAGGAATTCCATGGAAATGCACCTTGGATACTAGGCAAAAATCCATGTGTTTGCTATTCGACCCCTTCCCATAGATGTTTCTACTTGGAATTCAAGGTTATTTTAGTGACTTCAATTCGACATGTTTGGTATTTGAGTGCCTTTTATTTTTGTGCTTTCTTGGTACTACTAGATGCTATTGCATTATTGGTCATTATGAGTGGGCTTGCACCTATATACTTATTTATTTTATGCTTATTTAAATTGCTATGAGCACTAGTTTTGTAGCTCTTAGATAAAAAAAACTTATAAATGCAATTGTTTTCTCTCTAATTTTTTGTGGGGTAAAATTTTGTTGAAGTGTTGCTCTTATGAGGTATTTTACTGACCGTTGCATAGTTATTATGATAGTTTAACCTTGAGTTGATTTTCTCAAATCTCGTATTTCACATCATCTGATATCACATAGAAGATATTTGCATGTCAATTAATATTTTGGTTTTTATGACCTTTGACCAATGAATTTGCAACAATATAAAATTAGAGTCAATTAGCTCCAATTTTGGCCAATCAGCTTAGCTATTTTAAAATTTGTGTGGCCTATTTTATTTTACATTATTTTATGTGCATATGATACAAAAGGTTGGTGACACTTTACATGAAGTATTTTAAATGGTGGCTATTTACTAGTATAAAAAAAATTTGGTCACTTTAGTTTGATATTTGATACACGTTACACACTTGTTTTGTGATGACTTGATATGGCCTAGACTAGAATAAAATAAAATTTTGATGATTCCCTAGATTTGATTTATCCTTTTACCATTTAAGAACAAGGTTGCCAACTTTGTAGTCCCTAGATGTCATCTTCTTGTTGAACCATCATTTTTTCATGGTTGAGTGGCTTTGGAAATTATTGTAAGCCTTTTTCCTCTACTCCTCCAATAGTAATAGCTATAATATTCATGCCTCTACTACTTCCATATCGAGAAGTTCTACTTGAAATATCAACTTCATAGCTAGTAGTTTGATATGTAATGGAAGAATGACCTCTTTTCCATATAATAGTAAATAAGGAAAAGTTTTTAATGATTTCTTCACTATGATTTGATCTAATCATAATGCTTGGTCGAGAAAAAGGTGCCAACTCTTCTTATTTTCTTTGATAGTCCTCTTAATGATTTTCAATATATTCTTATTGGGTGATTTTGCCAACCCATTCCTCTATAGATAATAATTGGATGGTACCTTCAAGTAAATGCCATACTTGTTGGCTAAATTAATAAATTTTTCTCCTATGAAGGTAGATTTACTATTGCTTACCAATGTGTCTAGGATGTTGAATCTTGTTATTAGATTTTTGATAAATTCAATCATTATGTCCTTACTGGTCATTTTTGTTACTATCGCTTTAGTCCACCAAGTGAAAGAATTAGTTGTAGTTAAAATATACTTATGGATTATTTATGAATTTGGTTATATGAACCCAATGAAGTCTAATGCTTATTGTTGAAAAGTCTCCTCTACTATGATTGGTTGCAACGGTAGTGATGCATTCCTATTCCTTCCAACAAATCGTTGATATTTTTCACAAGACTAGGCCACTTTGAATGAATCTATAAAAATGGTAGGCCAATAATATCCTGCTCTAAGGATTTTAATAGTTGTTGTCTGACCTGAGTAGTGTCCTCCAAACAATCTTGAATGAAACTCAATCAATACCTTTTCTATCTGCTTCAATTTTATGCAACAAAAGAGAACTCCATCAAAGTTATTATACAATCCCTCTATTAACAAGATGTATTTCAAAGCCTATAACCTATATCTTTACCTTTGTGATGCATTCAATCCTTCAAGACATCTTCCTATTTGAAAATATCTTATTAATTTTTCTACCCAATCAGGCTCTTTTGAATGTTGCTCAATTTTAGGATTCATTTTGATACTATCTTCTAGACACATGTTATAATCCAACTTGATTGTGGCAACCAATTGCTGACATAAGGTTCTACCTCTGACCATATTGGTAGGTTGTATCTCAACATTATATTCTTATATTTTGGTGACCCATCTAGCTCTTTTATCACTTAGTTCTCCCTGAAGGATGAAACTTTTGACATCTGAATGTACCACATAGACTATAGTATTACTATGTGACAAGTAATGGTTGAATTCCTTTAAATATTTTATGATAGTGAAAACCTATTTTTTTATAAAATTGTAATTATTTTGGTAATCATGGAATATCTAACTTACAAAAAACACTGATATTCTTCTTTATCATCCTTTTGAGTTAGGACTACAACATAACTATCTTTAGATCCATATGCATATAAAATGAAGTCCTTGCTAAAATATGGATTGATTAAAATTGAAGCTTTTGTAATGGCTTATTTAATCTATTCAAATGCTTTTATCCTTTCTAGATTCCATTCAAATATAGAATTCTTCTTCAAGAGCTTTGTCATAGGTTTGAAAATCTATGCAAAATCGGACATAAATTTTTGTATAAAATTGATTTACCCAAAAAATAATTATAGAACTTTCTTACTAAGGGGAAGTGGGAGAGCTAAAATAGATTGGATCATTTTTGGATAAATGGCCATTCCTTTACTAGAGACCACATGTCCCAAAATATTCCCTTCATAGACAACAAAAATGGATTTCTATGGATTTAGTGATATCTCAAATTCACGAAACTTCTAAAAAACCATTTCTAGGTGCTCTAGATGTAGCTACTTATCATGGGAGAAGAATTTCATGTCATCTAGGTAAATGAGAATGATCTTGTTGACCAAGTATCCAAAACCAAAATACATGGCACATTGAAAGGTAGCCCCAACATTGGACAATACAAAAGGTATTCTTTGATATGCAAAGGTCCCCCACTTGGTAGTAAATGTTATTTTATGTTGATCTTCATATTTGACCTATATTTGATTATACCTTGAAAATACATCTAGGAGAGAGAATATTTTTGCACCTACTATTGTTTTTAGGATATGGGGAAGCAGATAATGATCTTTCAATGACACCTTGTTTAAATTTTGGAAATCAACACAAAGACAAATATATCCATTCTTTTTCTTGATTGGCACCAAGTTGGCAACCCATGTAGAATGTTTGATAGGGTATATTATTTTAGCATTCAATAATTTTATTATCTCTTGTTTCATTGCTCCTTTTATCTTAGGGTAACTAGCCTTTGCTTATGCATGAATGGCTTGGCTTCACGGGATAAATCCATAGTATGCTAAATCACTTCTTTATCATAAACTCAAAGATCATCATAACTCCAAGCTATTATGTCTTGGTATTGCCTTCATAGTGACTTAAATTGGTCTATTTCCTTTGTAGTACAATGAATTCCAATCTTTAGAATTTTACTTGACTCAATTTCAACCTCTCTATAAGCTTGTTCTTCTACTTTCATTCTATGCCCTATATTTCTATCATTATTATCAAACAAGCTTTCTAGAGTAATTAACCCTTTTGGAATATGATTATTCTTCAATTGAATAACATCCTCCTATTCAACTTCTTGTGATATCTCTTCTTTTTGAGTCAAGTAGATTTTCTCTTTCGTCAAGAAGTCAATGATTTGTTGGTCATCTTCAAATACTTGTCAAAATATTTCCTTGTCTAGGACTATTGGCTTGAAAACCATTTTTACTCTGTTCTTACTTCTTGGAAAATACTCTACAATAGGTGTGTAGTTTTCTCCTTGAGTAGCAAGTGTATCAACTAACTCATTATGTTCTTAGGGAATGGATTTTATATTTAATGTCTTAAAAATTTCCATCAAATTCCATACCCTATTTTTGTATACTTCAGATAATGATGTTTACTATTACTCCCCTTCATCACTTGGTTGACTATGAGCTTAGAATCACCATAGATTGAGAGTAACTTAATACCCATTATTTCTACTTGCATTAAACCAAGGCACAAGGCCTCATATTCAATAGCATTATTAGTGCAACTCCATATTAATCTATAAGAGAAGATTTTGATTCCCTCTAAAGGAGATACTAGAATAATATTGGCCCCAAATCCATTCTTACATCGAACACCATCAAATTAAAGCTTTCAAAGCTTCATATTTCATAGTTCTTGATTTTTCATAGCTAGGAACCTTTTTGTGTTCTGAGTTTGAGATGCAATATGTGCCAATTATGATCTCAATTAGGCCATTATAGTTTTTTAGAGATAACTCTTCAGTCTGTAATTCTTCCAGAATATCTTCTAAGGAATCTACTTCTTCAAAAACCATACTGATATATTCATATTCTTCTATCTAATCAATGTGATAGTTCATTGGTTTCTAAGGGATTATTTTGACCCTTTTTCCTTTATGTGGGATTATCATATGAGAGTAATCCAAGTACATATAACCTCCTAAATTTTTTGTAAATTCTTAAGAAAGGTAGAGACCAAAATATAGCTTTATATCAACAACTATTTTCTCCTAAATTACAATAATCTCTGGGCTTTTGTGCAACATCATGGGAACATCTTTGATAACCTCCACTATCTTCATGGGAGTTCCATATAATTGGAGAACTCTAAGATATGAATATGTATACTCCATACCCATAGCTTCACATATTGCTTTAGGCATCATAGTAGTTGCAACTCTAGAATCAATCATACAATTATGCACAACCCACCCCTCCATTCTTAGGGATATGTAAAAAGGAGGTGGCCTATTCTTTTTGACCCCTAGAGTTATCAAATCTTGAGCTAGATTATATTCTAAACTTGATTCATCTCCTAGAGTGGTCTTCTTCAATGAAGCTCTAGATAAATCTATTTGTCTAGGAATCATTAGGGCATTATACATACTTGCTTTGGAAGGAGTCTTTTTAAGTTCTCCGACTATGTTGAAGTTGGATGCTTCTATTGGTTTCTTTTTATTTTTTCTTTCTAATTAGTCAAACCTTCTTCTATACTCTTGAGAAGATTCTATCCTTTATCTCTTTGTCATAGAAGGTTATCTAATATTATCTCAGGCTTGCTCCCTTGATTCAGGTAGAGTTTCTTTACCTTGTCTGTTTGTTTTGAATTTGGTGGTTCTTTCATGATTTTGATGTGTGTGGAAATTTCTTTATCTCTAGCTGAGCTATAGCCTTCTTGGTATCATGCAATATTTTCTCTTTAGGCTTCTAATGTTGAGCTATAACTCTAAATGTCTCTAGTTTCTATAGATATACCTAAATTGGCTTCTTTCTAGACCTGGTTAACACTGATATGCATTCTTCTTTGAAGGGATCTTGAGTGATCATGACCTGTTCGAGTTACCATAGCATATTAACTTAACCTTTCTGAGCTCTTTCAAATTTTTTAGTGGCCAATTTAGATTGATGCTAATACATTATATAGGTATGTACATTATGAGGATCATTGTATACTATGCACCAAGGGTGACTTTTAGGCTCTGGCACCATTGGTTCTTGATCTTGGTAACTATTGTTCACCTTCTATGTAGTATTACTACTAGAAGCTCTCTAAAATTTGACAATATATGGAAATATCCTAGGCTAATATCCCTCAACCTCTCTTTTCTCAATAGTTATCACCTTATTATTTAATATTTTCAATGTAAACAACAAATCTATCATTATTGGTGATTCCTTAGGCTCAGGCGCTAGCAACACTGGTAGAGTAGGTACTAGAGGCAATGCCTTGGGCGTAGGAATGAGAGCAATTTAAGGAAGAGGTGTGATTATAATAGGATTTTTTGGGGCCTCATTTTACTGAGTATGTTGGGCTATCTCTAGGCAACACGGCATCACAACTCTAGGGGGTAGCCTTCCTACATAGATCAATGTATTTTCAATAGTGATAGCAACCTGGTAAACTTGAGGGAAAGTATTTACATTAGATTGTTGTATCTACAAATCTATGTTGGGACCTAATGCTCTAATATAACACATATATGCTAGAGGAATTGGGGGTGTGATATCTTACGAAAATCTCTTCCAAGTTCTATTGAACCTAAGATTAAAATCCATGATGAGTTCTTGAGGATGTCGTTGGATGACTATGAATTGAGTGAGCAGTGAGAAGGGATCTACTAACTCATTAAATTCTTCAATGAAGGTTCTCACTAGATCATCCCATGAATGAGTACTTCCATCTTCTAAGGTTTGATACCAATGGAGTATCTTCCCCCTAAAATATAGGGCAAGGAGCCTAACCATAATATCCTCTTGTATATTGTGAATTATGGCCAGTGACACTAGATCTTGATAGTGTTCATAGGTAGTTTTGTTTGTACCATCATGCGTGGGAAGGGGTTTAAGCGCTACTTGAGGGATGTCATTTGCATGTGCTAGACCTAATGGTCTAGTAGTATTCCAATTAGGAAAATTTGAAAGCATTTATTGTTGGTTGTGAGCCATGGTTTTAGAACTAGGCATTCTTAATGGTTCAAGGAAACTAGAAAATGAGGAATCTACACTTTTAGAAAAAGACTCAAGGGGTAAAGACTTAGTACATCTTGGTTTACAAGCAGGTAATTCTAAAAATGGTGATGGATTCTCTAACTTCTTAGCTGCACATATCGTAATCATATAAAGACAATGTAGAATACATAGAATACGAAGTAACAACAATTGGACCTTATAATTTTCTTTTAAATTAGGGGGATAACTTTTAATGGTCTCTTATAGTAAAACTCAGGGTTCTATCTTTAGGTGATTCTCTAGATGAACATACATTCTCCAAAAATGAGGTCAAGATTGTTCACCAAATATTGAGCTCTCTAGGAAAGTGAGATAAAGCAACACAATTTGTCCCATCGAGAATTCCAAAAAATACTAAATTGTTGGACCAAAATCTACCACATCTATAGATAGGCAATGCACCCTAGAATCTAGTCAATGGTTTAGAATTGGATGAAATGAAATTTCTCTCGATTTCAACCTCTAGAGAAGGTTGGCTCCTTGAAATGATTATTTATTTAAAAGGAAAAGGGTTAAGAAGTAAGGGCTAGAGATATTTAATAAAAATGGATGGGATATGGTGTAACAACATTGGATTTCATCAGGCAACATGCTAACACAACTAATTTACATGATACTTAATATACTAGCCATTGTCAATTGCAATCATAGATTCATTCAACTATAAGAAATTTATTGTAATAATTCCAAGGACTTAAACAATTAGTAATCTAATAGAGATCCAAAAAGTAGAATTTGCTTTAACAGAATAAACTAAGTATTTAAGTATAACAAAAATGACTTAAAGCAAGGAATTCATACATAAAAAACTATAATCGAATAGTAATGGAGGCCAAATAGCTATCACTTAATTAGTCAATAACAATTTTACATAGCAATACCAAGCAAGGACTATAGAGCCAATCCTTCAATTGAGGTTTATCGGCTTATTTATAGGCTACATTTGAAATTTATAGGAGTTTTATAGTTGTAAGACTGTTAAGAAAATAGCCTTGAAAGAAAACCAAAATGTTGAGGTGACCACTCTAGACTTCATCTTGCATTTGAAGTTGAATTCCTGTTGATCCTGCTCCATTTATCTACAACAATCTTCTACAAGTGGTTGCATTATTGCAACTAATTTTCTACATCTATAATTTTTATTCTTTTAGTGTCATTAATTGGGGATAGTTAGAAAGCACCATGGTAGTTATAGGTCTAAGAGAAATATTTCATGGACATCTATTTTGAAGTCAAGATTTTTATTTTGTGAGTAGATCTCTTTGGAATGAAACAACGATTTGCAACTATTGTGATGATGTCACCCTAGGATATATTTTGGCTCTGTTCTTGTTAATTTTATATGTTGATTCCTTTTTTACATGATCCTAGGATTAAATTTGAAGACATTGACATCATCTACTTGGGAGACCTGACTTTGTGCTCTTCAACAACCTATATCTTGGCTTTGTGTGAGAGCCATCCCAGTTATGTACATCCTAGTCTTCCTTGTGTAATTTTGGTCTTTAACTTGAGAATGCTTATGTCATAACCAAGAAAGGCCCAATTTTTTTCATCATGGTCTTGTGCATTTGATCTTGGTTTTTTGACTTGCATGATTTTGGGTCTCTTTTCTCTTTTGATTTCATCATAGCTAAGGTAAGCCCAATTTTGAGTGTCATGGCTTTGAGCTTTTGGACTTGCACATTTCTAGGTAGGAGGAATATTACACTAACATTGCTACTAATGTAATCCTAGCTTTGAATATACTAATTTTGTGTAAGCCTTCAAGCCTTCAGCACACACAACCAATTTTTTGAAAAGATACTTCTCTTCCTACTATGCAAATGAGGTCATAAAATTGACCTACAGCACCTATCTAGAAGTCTTTTATTCCTCAACCACCTTTAAAAGGTATTCTTCCAAGAACTCATAAAAATCCATATAAAAGTCAATGGTCCAACCATCTGGTCCTATAATATTCCATTTTTGAAAATATTTAACTGTAGTTTGTAGCTCCTCCTTAGTAACTTAGGTCATCAAAGTCTCCTTAACTTCATCTTTGACCATATTAAGTAGATAAAGTTCTAGATTAATTATTTTTTCAAAATTTTCTCTGTTGGGTTCTTAATAAATTTTCTTAAAGTAGGATACTCCTAATCTTTCTATTTCTTGAAACATTCTCATATTTCTTCCATCCTCTCCTTTCATATCCTAGATTGTATTATCATTTTTCTTTGTTTTACATACTTTTGAAAGAATTTTGAATTCTCATCCCCTTGTTCTAGCCAAAGTGCCCTACTTTTCATTCTCCACTTTGCATATTTCCATTCTAACAATCCCTTCTTTATTTTTTCCAACTCCTTGACCTATTGTTTGAAAAAACCTCATTGCTATTGTGACTATATAACTGATTTAATTTAGATTATGTGTCCACTATCTTTACCTCTAGTTCCCAATATTTACCTTTGGCCCATGAAACTATAGCAGATTTCATTCTCCTTAGATTTTAGAAAACTAAAACATAGTTATCTCTTCTATTGTTATATCAATATGTATCCACTCATATTTTACTCTGTTTATAAATTCCTCATATTTCAACTAGATAGCATTGAAATTGAAAGGTCCTACTAGTTTCTCTGGATCCTTTTCTAATTATAAAAAAATAGGTGAAGATAATATTCCCCACCTTGATTTATCCAAGACCTCGGTCTTTTTGCTTCAACTATAAGGTTTTTAGACACTAAAAATATGTCCAACCTATAACACCCCTCCTTGGTAAGACTTATTCTTGACATTGACTTATGTATTGTTGTATGGAAATTTAATGCATAGTCTCATTTTATGATGTTAATAAGAGTGGTAGTTGCACTTTATGTTTGATTTATATTCTTGGAATACGGTACTATTGATACATGTGTGGTTATAGGACTAGGTACTCTCATCGGTGGATTAAAAAAGAATAAACACCTGAGTTGAGAGAAAATTTGTGAAAGTGATGGATGACCTATTCATTAACAGCTCAAGGGTTAAGTATACCCTTCATATAGATGCATTGCATTTTCTTGCTATTTGAATACAACATTGGACCATGAGCTTACTATTGGAAAAGGAGTCATCCTGAGTAGTTAGGGGATAACGTATTATTATTTTAAACAACCACCAACTTGAGGATAAAGCAACATGATGTATTTGGTAAAGTTTTTTTATTGCTTGGATTGGAAGAATATAATTAATTAATCTAGAGAGGTATTAATATGGATAGTAATATTAATACTTTGAGCATTAATATCAATGTTAATAATTAATATTGACCATTGATATTAATTGGAATAGCAATTGATTCAATTATTGTATAGCTTAATGTAATTATGTTTGTAAAATTTAATGTGCTAAGGTTGGTAAGCCTTTTTAATTTATGATTATGCTATACATTAGTGGCATTTTTATTCAAAGCAAATAAGGTGGAAAATTGAGTAATCCATTCTTGGAGATATTTTCATACATTACTCTGGCCATGCAAGAAGGTCATGCCCAAGCCTATTTGAAAATGGGTTAGATGATATTTCAGGGACTTTTGGGAGGAAGCAATTGTGGGCTTGGAGAAAGGAAGAGCACTCCAACACAAATAGAGAGTAGGAAACATTGGGAAAACTTTGTAAAGGTAGTTTTGTTGATCTTATGGAACGAATGAGATTTGGTCTTTCTAATGCTTTGTTATATTTGGTCTTTCTAATGCTTTGTTATCCCTTCTTGCTTGTGAAAGCATGGTAATCTTGTGGTTTATGCCTTTGCTAATTTGATCGAGTTGGTCGAACCCCTTTTTGCTTAGTTAGTGACCCTCCTTGTGAGCATGCTCTATAGAGTTGTATGCAAGGCTAGATAGGTCTGGGAGTTGCTTTATTTTAACTGTATGTTAATTTTCTCTTGTTTGATGTGTGCCTAGATGTCTTCCTTAGTTAGTTGGCTTAGTGTGTTTCCTATAACTATTTGAACCTAGTTTGTTCCCTTCCTTGTTGTGCTATATCTATATTTTGAGACGAAGGTGGACCCTTAAAGATGTCATTTGTATATGGTTTTCATTATAGGAGCCAAATTATTTCAGTGGTGGGTTTTAGTTTGTTGAATATACAAAATATTTACTTCTTTTGGTCCTTGATCTACATGAAAGAGCATTATTGTTCTATAATATTTTGTTGCTTGGTAAGAGGGTTGCTTTTGGGTTTTGTCCTGGAGGGCTTCATTTATTCATCTTCAGGGTAGCACCTATATGTTCTTTGGTGGCTTGTATGAAAGTGCTCCTTGTTGTTTCCCAATTGGAAATTAAGTTTATGCATGTATCTTCTCTCTGTTATTAGCTGCCCATGTTCTATAATATTTATTATTTAATAGTTTGATGGTTGTAATTATATAGAACTTGAATATCTTTTTGGGAAGAAAAGTAATTTAATTAATTTTGGGTTAAGGGTTTTGTAGACTTGTATAAGTGTCTATAAAAAGGATACATTTAGTTGGGAACAAAGAATAACGTTATTATGCTCTTTTATTTTAAGACGAATTGAATCTTATGCATATTTTATTAGCAAAAGTAAAGGAATGAGTTAGTTATAATGTTCTTTTGGAAATCATTATTTTTGGATAATGGTTAGTGGAAAATAAAAGAGGATCTTATTACGATGTTTATTTTGTAATCACAAGAAAGGATTTATGCTTATGTAGGTATTCTGATCAAAGAAACATTATTGCTTTGTTATGATAAGGGAAGCTAATTTATTTATAGATACTTATTGATTTAGTTTGTATGCTTGCATCTTATTTGGAGCATGTTAGAATGTTGGTTTGAAATTATAATGGAATCCTAAGACTTGAGTAGGTAAGGGGGCAATTATAGAGAGAAGTATGGGATTCTCTCCTTGTTGATTTAGTTTGTATTTGGAGCATGTTAGAATGCTGGTTTCAAATTATAATGGACTCTTGGGACTTGAGTAGGTAAGGGGCCATTATAGAGAGAAGTATGATATTATCTCCTTGTTGATTTAGTTTGTATTTGGAGCATGTTAAAATGTTGGTTTTGATATTATAATGGATGCCTAAGACTTGAGTAGGTAAGAGGACCATTATAGAGAGAAGTATGGTATTCTCTTCTTGTTGCCTTAGCAATGTTTGTATGCATGGTTGCTTGAATTATACTTAGAGAACATTAATTTGTATTGCATAAATATTTATCCTAATCCCTAAGTGTTCCTCAAGTTTGCAAGAAATTCCATTCATGAAGATGATCATGGAAAGAGGAGAGTGTAGAGACCACTTAGGTGGAATGGCTCTAAAGTACGTTGGTTTAAAAAGTTGTTATGTAAATGAGAATTGCTTTGTGTTAGTAGATGAAACTTTCAAAATTTATTATAAACATGGAATTTTTTGTAAGATGGAGAATGCTTGATTGTTTAAGCATTAATGAGGGATGATTTGGATTGTGATCTCTATCTTGCAACATATTTCCTTTTATTGAAAAGAAGGAATGGCATATTATGATCTATTTATGATGGAAAGTTCTATGTTTTCATTAAATGATGATGATAGCATTGTGAATAATCGATTTTTTTGCTAAAAAATATTTCTTTTACATAGCTTCACTTTAGCACTTTGATCAACTTAGCTATGGTGTTAAATTTGTTGAGATGCTTTTTAATGGTAGCATTATGTTGAAGCTTATGATAAATTGAGATGTAATATTTAGGTAAGATTCATTATTGTGCTATAGTTTAAGCATGTTATTTTCAAGTGAAACATTTATTTATAGAGAGAGTTGTTATATAATGCTATCTTAGGTTAGAGAAGAGTTCTTGGGATGGATCTAGAACTTCTTTTAGAACTTGAATCAAAGGAATTTACCCAATCCTAGGAGGAGTTGTGATGATGCAATAAACAAATAGATGTGAGTCCTAGGATTTGCAAGGATGCAATAGCTAGGAACTCATGAATATAGAAGGAGTTGCATTGATGCAATATCCAGATTCTTATGAAAATATACACCTTGAATATTAAGGATTGAGTGTTCCATAACTAGGAAGTTGTTGGAATAATTTACAAGACAACAGTGGTGGTCCCTTGAATGTGTAGGTTTTGGTGATCATGTTCATTGCTATATGAGTGGTAATGACCTTAGTTTGTGAAGGTGTGGTAACTAAGCACCAAGGCTATATGCTTGATTAACCTATCGAGATGGACTTAGGGTAAGGTTAGATAATAGGAATTCCTCTTTAAGTGTTATAGGCCTTAAAGGATAACCCCTACACTATGGTCACATTGTCCTATACTGATGAGGGTTTAGAAAATATAGGGGGACCACTTTGAAATCCTTATAAATGATGAGGTTTAGTAAGATGAACCCAAAACAAAAAATGGGATGCTAGCCACTCCTATCCATTGAGTGTCATTTACAACAACATTGAATTCAAATATGATAAAGCCTTGAATATGCTGAAAATAAAAATATTGGGACTCTTGAGAACCTCACTTGTGTTTAAAAAAAAATCTCTCTTTGGGTTTTGTTTTTGTAGGTTGTTACACAACCTTTTAAAAATACCTTGTCTTCTAGTTCTTTGATTCCTCTAAGTGAGCACTAATTTAATAGGTTCTACATCACACAACCCTACATTCTATATTTTTTGTACGAAAAATTCAGCAAGGGGATCTATTATGGCCTTATCTCCCCATATTTATACTCTTTTAGTTACAAATTTCAATTCCCCTCCACCACTACATTTCCTTTTTAGTAAAAGTCTTGTATAAATAATTCTTCCCAAAACTGCCTTCTACTACTTTAAGGACCATACAAATTGACTATAGAAATTATCTTACATAGATCCATAGAATGTAATTTTGTAACCACACATTCCTCAATATAAAACTTATAAACCTACTTTGTTTACATCCAACATAGTCTCCTAGATTAAAATTATATTTGGATTTTGAAGTTTAAAATAACTTTTTAGGGATTTTTTTTTTGATGAGGGATCCCAATACCTATAACATTTAAATATAGGATGATCATTTTTACCCTTTACCTAGGGTTTTCCTACTCTAAGAACCCCAACTATAGATTTTTTTTTGCCAGATAAAATTTCCTTCTCAGCTTTTTCTTGTGCAATTTTTAAGTAGGATTTTCTTCCTACTATAAACTCCTAAGATTGACTTGTCTCAAGACCCAAGCCCCTTGATACTTGACCATACCCAGTATATCCTTTACATTTTTCTTGTGTCTCTCAAAGCATATATTTCAGAATATGTGCTTGTATTATGAGGATTTGGAGGACTTGGTTGGGAAGACATCCTCCTAGGGTTATTTAAGTATTGATTGTTTCCTTGACCTAAAATATCCTTGTTTTCTTGTTTCCTCGACCTTTCTCCTCTATTTGTTCTAATTCCTTGATAGCACCACAATATTGAAATATCCTATGTAAATTATGGTCTATCAAACACTCCATATAGGAGCTTGGACCAAGACAAGATGATATATTAAGTTTATTATTATTAGAATGCAATAGCCCATCCCTAGAAAAAGGAAAAATAAGGTTTAGGCTTTGTTGGTGACCTAATAAAATACCTCCATACACTTTATCGATTGTAGGTGTCGTCTCTCTTCCCTCATAGAAATCTACCCTATTATAGTTTTTGAAAACCAACTCTTTCTCCTTCAACTAGACATTGATGACTGTAAACATTTCTTTAAGCGATTCAGGAGTCTTTACTGGTTCCTCCTTTATCTAAGATTTTTTGATTGATAATTAGGTTTTAAAAGGTCCCAAAAATTATCTCGTTACACTCTCTTGGGGGACATTTTGTATAGATGTGGCTATGATGGAGTCTTACTCCAATGCCTAGATCTAGTATAGACATAAAGAGCCATAATTGAAGCCCATGATGGTACTTGTGGTGGTCACTTTAGTGGAATAGCCATTGCAAAGCGTATTTTGCAAATAGGTTATTATTGGCCCACTATGGAAAATGATTTTTTCAATACGTGAAGAAATATCAAAAATACCAACATCACACCAATTTGAGTCATGTACCATCACAAGCATTACAGCTCATTCAAAGCCTTTGGCCCTATTCACAATGGGGCCTATATTTGATTGGAAAATTTTCACTTACTTCTTCGAGATAACACAAGTTCATCATAACTACCATAGAATACTTCACCAAATGGATTGAAGCAATCCCAATGACCAGTACAACTGGACCTCAAAATTACGAAGTTCATACTTCAGCACATCTATCATTTTGGAATTCCCTTAAAAATCATTTCTAACAATGACAAGTCTTTCAAAAACAAGGATGTTCAAGCATTATGCAACAAGTACAATATCCAACACAGTTTCTCGACTCCTTATTACCCATAAGTAAATGGACAAGATAAAGTGACCAATAAGACCTTGATAGCCATTCTCAAGAAATTTGTTAAAGAAAACCATAGATATTGGCATACTCAACTTACCTTGGTATTATGGGCTTATAGAACAAGCATTCAAACACCAATTGGGGCAACTCCATTATTTTTTTTGTCTATGGAGTTGAAGCAATCATGCCTCTTGAACTCGAGATTCCTTTTTTAAGAGTTGCATTACAAGAATTCATGGATGATGACACAACTAGACAAGCACATCTTGACCAACTTACACTCCTTGATGAAAGGTGAATCAATGCCTTAGAACATCTACAAGTATATCAAGATTACTTCAAGAATACCTACAATGCAAAATTTCATCCCCATGAATTCCAAGTAGGAGATCTTGTTCTTAAAAAGAATCAATAGAACACCAATGCATTGTTGCACCTGAGAGACAAATTCATGGCTAATTGGTTAGGTCCATACATTGTTAAGAAAAAGTTGGGTCCACGAACATATAGACTTGCAAATTTAGAGGGAATATTGGAACCTGAGCCATTAAATATTATACACCTAAAGGCATTCTATGCATAGTGCAAGTTATATATATGTACATATACATGGCTAAAAAAATTTAATTAATAAATTCATTGCATTTCATACATCCATCCATGCATTCCATCTACATTACATAGATGCATTTCAAGTATTTGTTCATACCATTCATCATGTTAGGAACCATTTGGTTAATTTGGATGATTGCTAGTCCACTATGTCTTGTTGCCTTAATCAGGGGCACCTTATATCAAACATTACTCATCACTCCATCAGCCATAATAATTTGTAACTTTACTTACAATATTTTTGATGATTGAGGGGTTCATATAAACTAGGATAGATATTGTATAATCATTAACAATAATGACTATGCGGCCACTGACTATTTTATGTCCACCTTTCAATTTCTAAAAGCTTATAGTGAGGGTATCATAAAATTTCATACAACACTTTAGTCCATAAGAAAAATCCAAATGTTTTCAATCACTCAGCCACTCCTAGTGTTTTGATCAACTCAATTGAAAATCAAATAATCTTTAGATGCAATAATTTATTCCTAGTCAATCAAGTTTCCTCTTGGACCACACACATAAAAACACATTAAAACAATGTGAATCTTAGGAATGACGAAGTCATGAGTTGCTATTTCCATAAAGTTAAAGTTTTCCCAGGTTCATCCAATTAGGCACACTATCTAAAATGCTAAAGATTTTATAAAAGGACAAGCTCCACCTTCATCCCAAAAAATAATTCCCTTGCTCTTCATAAAAATGAGCAAGTACCCAAAAACATTTCAAAAAAGTAATGAAATCCCCTTGCTCTTCCTCAAAACAAGCAAGTATCCAAAAGAAATAAAAAAAATCCCTTTATCTTCTTTAAAATGAGTAAGTATCCCAAAAATATTACAAAAAATAATAAAAAACCCTTGCTCTTCCTCAAAACGAGTAAGTATCAGAAAAACATTATGAAAAGCAATAAAAATCCCTTGCTCTTTCTCAAAACGAGCAAGTATCCCAAAAGTATTCCAAAAAATAATAAAATCCCCTTGCTCTTCCTCAAAATGAGCAAGTATCCAAAAAGCAATAAAAATACATGTTGCTCCATTACAAAAATGAGCAAACTCAAAAATAAAATCCCCAAAATCCAATGCAATAAAAGAATGGAAAGGAGCTTGAATCCCTAGAACTCTTAGTATCTCAAAAATTGTGGGGTGATCCTCATTATAGCAATGGGTTGAATAAAACCCGCCTAGAAATGGGATATCCTTACACATGGTGCCATGTTTGTCACATTAGTGACCTTCTTTTGTATAGACCTATGGATTCTCATGGATGAGCTAGCTTGTTGGCATAAGTTACAATTGATCAGTTTGACCTTACTCATAATGAGAAATGAATAATCATTGCACACATAGTTGGTCCTTGGGAAATTTGAAACCACTAGGACAACCTTAGCATCATGAAGATTTATGAGATACATAAATGAGTTTGTTTGAGATCAATAGGATTTTTGAGTCTTTGCAAAATTATCCTAGATCCTTTATCCAAACCACACCATATAATTTCCACCATTATATCCAATAATGCATTTCATTTATAAATACCACATGTCAGTGCCCCTGATTAAGTAACGAGAATAAATTTGATCAAGCAAAAGTCTATAACATACCAAATGATCATTAGAACATAACATTCACATTCATTCCATCAATCACTACATCATTTCATATGCATTCATACATCAAATAAAACGAAGAGTGCAATACAAATCAACACAAATAAATCCATGTATATGTATATATATATGAATTGCATAGTACAAAAATCGCCCAAAGGTTGTATACATCATAGCACAAAGGTTCATAAGAAAAAAGAAAAAAACTACAAAAAAAGGCAATAAGTGCTACTAGCTAGCACCACCATGACTCCTATGAGGACCATGAGTTGATCCTTGTAAACTAGATTGAGTATGGAAGCCAGAAACCTGGGACTATGAACCACTAGGTCTAGACTCACTTTACCTGCTAGAACTTGATATTGATGATGAAGGTTGTATAGGTAGTAAAATGTGATGTTGGGATAGAGTATCCTCAAGCATCTCAACATATCTAGCCTATCTCCATGTAGCAGCCAAATTTAGCCCCTATCATGTCTCTCGATGAGTTATCTTATTACGAAGAGCCACAATCGTAGAAGCATCCTTTCCTGTGCTAGATCCACCCCATAGCCCGTCCACCTCACTCTTAAACCAAGCTATCTCAACATCTTGAGTCATTAGTAAACCCTATAACCTCGTGATCTTTGCATCACAAGCCTTTACATTCTACCCCAAGCTATCTCACTCAGCCTAGAGAATTTCCCACTCCTTAGTGTGACATGGAGAAATATCTTACCCTCCATCATCCCTATCACCTCCATCTCCTCCAACCCTAACCCTAGTGTCTGTAGGTTGCATATCTACTCTAGATCAACCCTACTCCCACTACCCTGATGGTGTTTTTACCACTAAGAAGCCTTCTCACCAGCACGACTAGCCACATCATCCACAACCTAGCTAAGTACCCATAGTGACTGTGCAACAAACCAAGTATCATAATTAGTTGTAGACCCTACATCATCCATATTAGGGAAACCTACCACCTCATCATCTTGAGCATTATCTACAATCTAAAATTTTGGAGCGACTAGGAGACTCATCTCATCACATTGATGCTTGTACACCATTGGAGCATTAATAAATACCTGTGCCAAGCCAAACTATCACATCACCTGTGATAACTAGATGAGCTCCATCTCTCACCCATATTAGCCAACCACCCACTTGCCTTGCCTAACCCATTGAAGCTATGTTGCATCACTATCCCAAGCTAGAACTCACCAAGATCACCAATAGATGTCACTGCTAATTAGAGCACCAAACATATCTCAATATTCTTGTCTACTATGAATAGGGTGACTCGATGAAGTCTTCTCGCTAGTCCATAAATAAAGAACACAAGGAAGTGAGTGATCCCACTCATAAGGTAAACCCACTGGACAAGCTATACTAATGTGCTCCCAAGCCCATAGTTGAATCAGTAGGCTACATCCGAGTCCCTTTTACTCTCACCTCTTCACCTCATACAACTCAATGTACAACTAACACAGTAGAGTGGGAGCCCATGCATAAATCTAAGGCTCACTAATCAGATCCATAACAAGCCTCACCTAGTTCCAAGGGAACCTAGACCCCATGCTATTAGGCAACAACATGTTGCCTACAATGTACATCACAAAAGTTGGTAGTACACTTAGCTTCTTATCCTTGAATAACTGAATGTACGGTATCCCACCCTTGTTGTAGTCTACATCCCACTCATCTCCATAGATTGGCCTCAGCTCATGCTCCTTGTTGTGGCCCATCCAGACTGGTGAGTACTTAATACGAATATGGAAGATGCGGTAAACATCTTCTAGGGTAATAGTCAACTCCCATATAGAAAGATAAAATGACCCCCTATCATGGTCTCATCTCTCCACTAGGGTAGACAAATACTCCTCATCTACCCTCACTATCTCCACCCACCCTAACTAGCCAACCCCACTGCCTCCAACCACTTCCAGTCATCATCTATAAGTGCCTTTCACACCCAAGAAATAATGTGAATCCATTGATGTTGAGCCTCAATAAACTTAACCTGTAAAAGCACAAAACAAAATCCATATTAGTGCAAAAAAACATAAAACACCAACAACATATTCATGCATTTTTATCAAAAAAAAACAAACAAACAAAAACACAAAAACAATTCATGCATTTCTTTTTCAAAAACAAACAAAAACACAAAAACAGTTCATGCATTTCTTTTTCATTTTAAAAAATAAACAAAAACACAAAAATAGTTCATGCATTTCTTTTTCATTTTCAAAAACAAGTAAAAACACCAAAAATATTTTCATGTATGTTTATCATTCAACAAAAAACCAAAAATATTTCAGGTATTTTCATTTGTGCAAAAAAAAAACATAAAATACAAAACAACAAAAATAATTTCACCCATTTTTATCATCCAAAAAAAAACTGCCTCCCCCTTTATCATCATCAAAAAGCAATTTACCATCCCCTCTTAGTGTTCAAAAAAATAAACAAAAACATAATAAAACTAAGCTAAAGGTTTGGGAAACCTACCTCAACATAGCGAACTTCGGCTTCCGCTCCAGCCGAGCCTCTAGCCTCCGCCCTACCACCCAATCCACTCACCTCACCCGCAACCTCCATAGCTCACTTAGCCTCTCAAACGCTCAATAAATATTCAACCACGAAAGTGAATTCAAAACTATCCTCTTTTGCCCTTTTATAGCTGCAAAAAGCGATCGCAACTGTGGGTACGTATTTGACGAAGTGCACCTAACCATGGATGCACATTTGGCATAGACAACCATGCATCCACCATTGTTGGGTGCAACAAAATGTGCCCGCTAGGTTTAAAACCAAAAAAAAATCATTACATACATCCAACCAACATCATCACTATTATCAAATCATTTAGTGAGCCTCGTATCTAGTGAATTACCCTACATACATAGCGGTTGTAGCGACTATTAATCCATGCAATCTATTAGGATGGGTAGCTCACCATAAGGACACAAATTCAAAATAATTCAATATCATCACATGTGATATTAAATTAGTTGGGTCCCTCAATATTTGAGTGTGGTTGTGTTCAACCTAATTTGCACAAGGTTATCATTAAGCCCTTTTCATTGGGTTACAAAAGTGAAAAACATTCAATCACAATTTGGTAATAATTGTCGAAATCACTACGAGTGTTGAATTTCCAAAGCACCTAGTTCCTAACACCATTATATTTGGAAGAAATTGTTACAGTCGCATGGGCACCTGAACTCCCAATGTGATTGATGATTTTACCACAATATTTTGTGCATCATCAAAACCAAAAGCAAATTTGAGACAACACACCCCAGCCCAAACTTGGGGAATCAATTTGAGTTCAATGTCATACATTTGCATCCATCACATCCACCCCTTTCATCATCCACATATGGTTAATTAGCTTGTATATTCATTCTTTACCCATTCACCAACTGAGGGGTAAGCCAAAATCAATAATTTTAAAAATCATTCATTCTTGTGCGTCGAGAAGATTTGAGTCCATTTTTCCATCCAATAAGGACAGGTGTCTCTTGTTTTTGCACCGCATTGTGTTTTATGCAACATGATAAAAAAAGGAGCATTTGTAGACACCAAAATCCAGGCACTTACAAAACCCCATTTGCACCCCACCATCACAATCCTACATAATAAAATTATATACCTAAGTCTAAACTTAGGCATATAAATCCTACACAATAAAAGTATTTTAGAGATTTTATAAATCTGGAAAATCTACCTAGGATACCCTACCTAATAACTAGACATGTGTCCTGGCCACATCACCAATACCCTTTCCACATCTCACACACTCATGTCCCCTTTTCCCTTCACATGGGATAGCCCTCACACCTCACTCCACTTGCACTCACCCATTAGCCACATCACCCCCACTTAAGTGAGACACCCTAGGTGACTCACTATTATTGTCCCTTCCATTTGGAAACCCTGGATTGCAACTTGGAAATCTTGGCTTGCCAACTCCCTTTTCCCACTAAAACCTAAAATTACCTATAAAAGAAACCCAACCCCATCAACCAAAGGAGGTTGGAAATATACACCGTTAGGCTATCAAAATCATGCCAGGAGCTTGTACACACCCTGAGGAAACTAGATATTTGAAGCCTTGGAGCACCCTTCTTGGAGCTTTCTACCATTCAGCCTCAATAGCCTATCCATGGTTACACAGTAGCAACCACCCTCCTACAGTTGCCTAATCGTGCTCTTGTGGTTCACTAGCCCTAACCATGCATTTGCAGTTACTCAGAATACAAAAAAATATAATAGGCATGAATCACTAATTTAGTTTTCAGCAAGGCATTTTAGATTTTCTTTTTCTTTTTTTTAACAGTATTTCTCATTTCTACAACTAGGGTTTTGTAGTGATATTTACTATATTGAGCAATAGGTGCTACTGATCCTTGTTTGACTTCCATGTTGTAGGAGACAGGTACTTGGAGATTTTTTGAAGCTGGAGTGGTCCCATTGCTGGATATCAAAAACCCACTCACCCTTGGATTTGTAGCATAGAAACGAAGAACACACTATAGTTTTTTGAAGAGTTAGACCCCCTATTAAATCATTTGTTGCAATTTTGTCCTTTTCTATTTTGTGTGCATGTGTTCAGTTCTTTTTACTACAATTTTATATTTCTAAAACTTCTAATTAGGGAGATATAAGGAATCCTAATTCAGATCAAATTTTAAGAAGTTTAGAAATCAATTATTGCACCAAATCATTGTTATTAAAATATTGAGTGCATCAAACTTTTAGTTGGAAATTTGATTCAAAAGGACATAGATAATATAACTAAATATATAGAGCTCCAATCTTTGAAATTGCATTTTAAAAGTTCTCTAGAAAAATAAAAAAGTAGTTATATTTTAATTATCTCAAAGATTAGGAGAAGTCCTTTCAAGGTTGATCCTACATAAAAGGAACCTCTACTCAGGAGACACAAGGATATCTACTCAAAAGGACATATTAAAAAATACTTTTATAAAGAAAATCCCAATGTGGTTTAAAGATAAACTTATCTCAATAGAAAGCATAATTAGCAAGTCAAGAAAAGATGAAATTAACAAAGAAGATCAAATCAAATTTAGATATGAATGTTTTACTGAAGTCTATCCTTCAGAAGCATTATCCAATGAGACAATAATCAATATGATTGAATCAAAGGAACTCATGCATATTTTTGACAAAGGAATAGAAGGGGTAGCTACAATTATTCGCAAATGGTTTAATCAAATCATCAAAAAAATTAACAAACATGATATTTTTAAAACTAAGGAAATGGAGATACATTTACTTTGTACTCATTGTAACAAACTTGGTCATGAGAAGGAAGATTGTTGGAGTCTATACCCATGTAGATATTGTGAAGGAAAATTGCATTCATCCTACTTCTATTACTACAAGAACAAATACTATAAGAAATTTGAAGAGAATTTAATATTCATATTACATTGCTTTCTTCAAATTCTTATTTCAAAAATATCTACTAACCACAAATTCAAGCTTGATATTTTTGAAGATCAAATATATAGGTCACACAAAAAACCAGAGGAAAGAAAAGAAAACAATCATGATTCTCTCATGACTAGTAAGATTATCAGGTCCTTAGTTCATCAAGGATATCTAGAATATTTCAAGTTCATCAAGCATTCATGATCAAAGGAAATATTGAAGAACCACATAAAGACAGCAGCAGCAAATGGAAAATAATTCCATCAAGATGAAGACTACTCAAGAGTCAAAAGTCCACATTGAATACTAATGTCTTCAAAACCAAATAATGTAATACAGGGGGTGTTGGAAAATATGGCTAGTACATCATTTAGTTATTTCCTAATGTACCCTCATGGGTGCATATTTATTTTAGGATTATATTAGGAGTAATTTTTTTATTAAGTGTAATAGAATAAATGCATAAGTGTTAGAATGTGCAACGATGTAAATGTGTATGTAGTCCACATGTACATGAGTCTTAAGGTTGAGTGAGAGGCAAGTAACCTATATTTCTATATAAAGGCCTCATTGTGAGTGATTGTGAGAGAGTGGAAGTAGTGCAAAGGTGTGAGTAGTTGTAGGTACAATATAGCTCCATTTTTTTATCAAGGAGGAGTTGCAAACTCCATGGGAGGAGCATTGTAATTTTCATGAGCTTTCTATATGAGCATTTCTAGAGCATTGTATCAAGTCTTCTATCATATTTTAATGCATAGTTTTTTGTTATTATCATAGCAGTATCATTGCATGTTTATTTCTATACTTGTGAATGCATTTCCTTTATGTTTAAGGCTCTAAAATCTAACACTACTAGTTGGAGGAACTTGCGGAATTATTCCAACATTGGTGGTTACAGCAGTAGCATATGTTGTTTTAGGACAAGGATCAACATGATGTAAAGATTCAAGCAATGAATTGGTATGGAAATTCTGAGGAGAAATGCTTTGATGATGAGATATTTCAGCTTCCTTAAGTCAAACTTCCTCATTCATAGCCTTATCCAAGGTGTCTTTATGATGCTTGTATAAATTCTAGACATGTTCAAATGATTTAAAGATAAGGTTCCCATTAGACCCCTTAGTAGGATCAAGATCATTGCCAAATTTTTCATTTTCTTCCTCTTATAAATTGTTATTCTCTCTATTAATCTGATCATTTTCTTGAAAAATATCATCAAACTGTGAAAGCCTTCATCCAATCATAAGGCTAGGACCCATTAGGAGAGAGATAAATGATAAAGTGGAAAAGGAGGAAATCTAAAGATTAGCAAAAACACACAAAAAGGTTATTAAGATTGTTTTTAATATATTTTGATCTAAAAAAACATAATTAGTGGTCTTGTTCAAATTTTTCATGAAAACACAAAGGAAGAGGATTCCTATCTTGGCCACTAAGACATGTGTTTCATGTTGGGTTCACCGAAGATGTAGAGGCGTAAAATTGCCCTGCCATGTAATATTATTGGTTGGATCCGTTGGGAATCGAGGTGAACCACAAGGGTGTGTTATATTCTCTACACTTAGGGACACAAAGGAATAGGTTCACCAGGAACAATTTTAGGACTCGCTCTAAGTCTAGGGTAGAGATGTTTGATGTGTCAATTAAGAAATCCACTATGTTTGACCTCTCTAAACTAAACTATGCAAAATGAAAGAATGGTGCAAAAACACGCAATATGCAAAAAAGCAATGTCCAACCCCAGAATGACTAATCCTAGGCTGTAATAAACAAAATTAATTTTCTCTTTTAAGCAAGGGCACAAGCAAAATGCACAAATAAGGCTAAACCCTATATGTGCACTATATGTTCTTACTTTTTCAAATGCCTAGAAATCAATTAGATATTTTTCCTCTTTATTTATTTATAACCTAGGTGTGAATAATAATAGTAAAAGCAAGCAACACATAGCCTAGAAGCTTTATCAAGGGCACTTATCTGATTCTGGTGTCTGATCCAAGTTTTGTCTTGCATCCATAATATCCAAATATCTTTTAATCTTGTAAAATAGCTTTCACAAGAGCTCTAGAAAATATGGTCAAGGTTTGGGTGCCTGCTTAGTCCGCTATAAGACTGAGCTTTGAGGCACAATAGTTAAGCCCCCTAGGTTATTTTAGTTGACCATTCATAATAAAAATGAGCTTTGACCTTTGGAAAAAACACAATAAAATATTCAAGCATGAAACAACAAATGAAATTCAAACATAATGGATGCAAAAGCTTGAACAAGAATACAGTTTTAAAACTTAGGGTTTTGGAAATAAATAATTACCCCAAGCTAATATAATATGAAATGCAAGCGAAACAGAATAATTATAGTCAAAAAAAGAACACAAAAAAAGACTAAATAGAATGCTAAGGGCATACAAAACAAAACCCTAGGGTTTTGGGATGAACAGTATTCCCAAAACTCAACTAGATCAAATATGTGTCCTATAGGATATCAAGCATGAATTTGGTAACAATTTCAAAATGGATAAAAAGCACTGACGGTCGAAAGCGAGGGTTTCACTGAATCTATTCCTTGTAGCAAACAGGGTGCAAATTCACATAAGAGGGTTTTAAAACCCAAAAATAGAGTTAAAATGCAAAAAAAAACTTGAACTAAGATAAAAATGTGAATTAATGAATGCAAATAAAGTAATATGGTGATCTTGTGGATGAAGCAAGAGCAAAGGTGGAAGACCTTCCCTTCCTCAATAGGATAAGTTGTCATCAAGGCTCTCTCTACTTACAATATCACAAGGAACACACCAACAACAAAGCACCACAGGAACACCAAAAGCACCAAAAGAAGATTATGTAAGAAGACACTTAATATTATGTGAAGATGTCAATTGATCACTAATGTTGCTTCTCTCATTGTTTGTTACAAAAAGGGGAATCCAATCCTATACTTATAGACGAATTTGAAGGCAAAAGGTTGGAAAAACAAAGATTTAACCTTGATTGAATTGACACTTCAAAAGGTCGATCTAATATTTAGGGTTTATCCATAAAAATTCTAAATTTGTTGAATTTGCATCTCATAATTTATCGAGCACAAATTCGATCAAGGTTAAGAAAAACAAGACAAAAGCAAGAGAAACGGGGCCAAACTTGACCCTAGCAAGCTTGATGGTGTCCCAAAGGATTCTAAGGAAAAATAACTCATTTGGATCGGTCACTTTTTCATGTCTACATGCCCCACTAAGCATTTTCCTTTCTACATACACAACAAGTAGAAAATAGAACTAAGATACATATTTTTAAACATATAAAACAAAAAAATGATATAATAAATAATTTGTAAATAAAACACAAGAAAGTTAGAGAATAGTTTCACATTCTACAATGCATAATGGAATTTCAAAGTGGATGACCTTGTCCTTGTCAATCATTGGTTATAACCTACTACTTTCTATTTTTTATGTATGAGGCCACTAAACATACTTCATCCAACATATCTTTCTCTAAGTTGGGTATACCCAAGGGTTTTCACTCCTAAATTTAGAAATAAAATGCATCCTTAAAATTATTCACATCCATGGCCAGTGATATTAGATAAGATAATATAAATTTGGAAAGTCACTCATAACACCATCTCTCTATGATTGCTAGGTGGATTACTATGGTCATACACTACCCAACCCTCATCTCATATACCATGAGGGAGAAATAGATACAAACCAATGAAGGTTTTAAGCATTGTTAAGGTATTCACCCATTTTCTACCAAATCTATATTCCTCCCTATTAAATGTGTAAGGGCTCCCTCCTTTAGGTTTTGTTAGGACATTCTATAATAAGCAAACAATGAATTTCCCATCACAACAAAAAACCTTAGTAAGGGACCCATCTCTTGTTATCAAATTTTTAGTTGATCCTTCTAACTTTAGAGTGACTCCCTCCTCTAATTTAGTTAGGTCCTTCCAAAACAAACAAAAAAATAGTGACTTTACATATTACAACATAAAACCATGGCAAGGGACCCCCCTAGCTTTTAAAATTTGTATCCCACCTTGCTAAATTTAGAAGGACTTCCTCCTCTATATTTAGCTAGGTCCTTCCATGATAAATAGGCAATGACTTGTCCCATCACAACAAAATAACTTCATGTAATTAATTAATTAATTTTTAATATTTAACCATGTTGATTAGCATATGCATAAATAAAAATACCTTTAATCAGCCCAATAATTGATCCATATTAATTTATAGCAAGTCATGGGAGCATGCAAACTTAATGTTAAGGAAGAACAATAAAGTGAGGTTGATCCTATGAGCCTCCAAAACAAAGCAACAATGTATTTTGGTCATAACTCCTTGAAATGAAGTCATATTAAATGAGACTTTAGAGGGAGTTTCTTGACATGAAGAAGAGTAATTAAAAAATATCTAAGATCAATATTCATCCTATAACCCTCCAAAATAGGAAATAACCATCATAACTCGTGAGAATAATGTATGGCATAAACCAACCAATTCAAATTCCAAATTAAATTATTCTTTTTGCAAGTGAAAGAGGACTTAGAGGGTTCTGCATCTAAAATTTTTATGTCAAAACATATCTATATTGGTATTCCAAATGATAAAACTCAATGTGTTGTATGGTCTTATTTTCTTACTCTTGAGAGCTCCAAATAAAACACAACTTTAAATGAAGGTCATTTATATTTTTTTTTTAATTTATTATTTGGGATTGAAATGGACCCCAACTATATTACATCATGAACACATGGTGGTACTACAACAAGCTTGGTAATTATGCATGTATTGCTTGGAAATATGTAAACCTTGGTTTCCTCCTCAAAATTTAAGGAATCTAACTGATTGAGCTAATGCCATTTAATTTTCTTGGTTTATGGTATGAAATTCCTTTCTCCCAACCATTAGCTCAAACCCTTGGGTAAATTAAGGTTATTTATGTTATTTAACATATTCCTACCAATTTCTACCTCAAATTTCATAAACTTAAACCTTCAAATGTCCAACAATAATCCAACCAAAAATTTGGTAGGGGATAGGCTATTTTTGCATGTGTAAGGTGCCCTAAAATTGATGCAGGCAAGTTTTAAGAGGAATAATTATTGAGGAAGGTATGACACATCATCTCCATGCATTATTTTAACTTGGAAGGACCTTTATAATCAATAAACATTAGTTACGCATCTAGATTTAAATGATAAAAATACAAAATGAGACCTATTTGGGCCAATTCAAGGAAGAAGAAAGGGAATCTAGAGAGTTGGGAATAGGGGTAAGGAAATCCTAAAAAAAAATTAAAAAATATACTATTGAGAGACACAATGTGAAGCTTCAAGCAAGGGCATTGTGGATGTACATCTGTAGAGGGGGAAAACTACCCTACTACGTACAATTCTCAAGGTTGGATCCGCAAGAGAGAGCCTTGGGGTGAACCATGAGGGTATGTTTTTCTCTACACTCGATTCTAGGAGGGGGAAGGGTTCACCAGGAATGGATTTAAGAACTCGCTCCAAGTCCATGGGAATTTTAGGAATATTTGATGTGTTTTATTCAAGACAATAACCTAGGTTTTGGCCTTTCGATATCTATGCTATGAAAGATAAAGAGCAATGCAGAAATATAGAATGCAAGAATACAAGAGCTAACCCTACTATGATTCTTTATTTGAATGCTTCCTAAACCTAGGGTTTCAATATAGAAAGCCTTTAAGCGAGGGCTCAAGAGAATATGCACAAACAATGTTAACCCTAAGTGCACGCTATATGATGTTTATCCTTCAATGCCTAGAAAATTAATTAAATATATTTCTATTAAATCATATTTAGGGTTTATAACAGAAATAGAAGGCATTCAAAAAACAACGTAGAGACTAACTGGAACACTTATCTCATCCAGTTATTTATCCTTGCTTTTATCTCTTGTTCAGCGATATCAATAATTCCTATTCCTGCAAGATAACTTGACAAACACTTAAATATGATTAGCATTAAGGTACCTGCTTAGGCCACTATACAACAATGCTTGGAGGTGCAGTAATCAATCCCCCTAGGTCATTTTAGATGACCTTTCAAAATAGAAGCAAAAATTGACCATTGGAATAAATCAAACATATGAAAGCACAGTAGAATAATGGCAGAAACACAGAACAAAATATGACACTATGCTCTACATGCAACCTAGAATGCAAATATAAAGTTTGGAATAGTAGATTACCCCTAGATGATGTCTAGGAAAAATCACACCCCGTAACAGGCGACCATGATTTTTCTCAAGTGAAATCTTGCCCCACAAAGAGTCGAGCATGATTTTGCAGAAACTATGTGAAAAATAAAAGAAATATGTAAAGGCTCGATTACGTCAATTAGATAATCTAAACATGCATACAAAAGAATGAATTCACTTGGTTGAGAGTGTAGAAGCAAATAGAAGGGTTGAGAGTTATTGAATAGTTGATCTCTCCTTAGGGCTCCCACACAAATCCACCAAAGCAAGCAACAACAATCAGCAATCCAATGTAGCGAATAAAACTTCACACTTCAAAATTAACTTGCTTGCGAGAGAAGAAGAAGGATGCAGATCAATTAGCGAGCACTTAAAACATTTTGCAATAATAATCACCAATTACTATCAATGTTATTCATGCTCTAGAAATTCAAACCCTCTTTATATATCAGATTTGAAGGTGAGATGTGTAGGAAAACTAAGGAGGGCTGATGTAAAACATGCCAACTCCAAAGAATTAGGGTTTTCTTAGGATAAATCCTAAAAAGGTGAAATCATGCCTTGTCAAGGCTGATCGTGATTCTTCTTATGCAAAATTGTACCCTGTCAAGGGTGGGCGCAATTTCTTATAGAGAGAAAAATGGCAAAAGAGGGAGGGAGAATCCTAACCCTTAACCTAGGAAAGTCTAAGTGGTCTCCCAAAGGGCTCAAGGAAGATTTCCGACTAAAGTGGGTCAATTTTTGGTGTCTACATTTTACCCCCTCTTTGGAACATTTATGGCCTAATAAATGTGTCAAAGAAAATATGTAAAAACTCACGGACAAAATATGACGAGAAAAAACGGGGTGGCTAGTTTATAAGAAAATGGTGGTGTAAAAATTGTGTTATTTCAAACACTTTCTTATTTTGTACAAAAATCGAGGCATTAGGGACATCAATACCTCTAAGTCCAGGGTGTCCCCTCAAGTTTTATGAGGGATGCATCCCTCATGAAAACTCAAAAAGGTAGATGCAAAAGAAGAAGAATAGAGGCAAAAAGACATGAAAAAAGAAAAAGAAGCAAGAAAAAAATAGGGATAAAAGTGAAAAATGGGTAAAATCCTAATTCATTTTTATCGTACAAAATTAAGAACACAAGCTTATACTGAGAGGGGGGTGAACAGTATAAGACCACTTTTTACTTTTCTTTCCCAAACAATATTATGCAATGTATAGATAGCAATTTCAATAGCAGTAATCAAAGCAATGCACAAATCACCACACAAAATAGAGACACCACAATTTACGTGGTTCACCCAATGTGGGCTACTCCACGGAGAAAATATTTCACTAAAATTTCCTCAATCAATCTCTTGGGAATCCTTTCCCTATTACAATGTTTATGGACCTCTGTCCAAAGGAGACACCAATCCCCTAAATCAAGTTCATGGATCTCTATCCATAGGAGAACTCCTTCTCCTCTGCTCTGGTTGGTGATCCTCTAGAAGACTACTACCTCCACTACACTGGCTTGTGGATCTCTCTCCACTGAAGACTCTTGTCCCCACTCAGAAGACCTATCCTCACTACCCTGGCTAATGGATCTCTATCCACTGGAGACTACTGTCCTCTCTGCTCTATCACCTCCAAAGCTCTATCTCAAATCTACACTAAACATAGTCCTTCGGTCTAGCACAAATCTGCTCTATCTCTATCTCTAGTCTGGCACAAACCTATCCTCAAATCTGCACCAAAATCTGCTCTCAAATCTGTACTAAACATAGTCCTTCGGTCTAGCACAAATTTTCTCAACAAGTCCACATAGAACTTATCCAAATCTTCTCTACAAGTCCTCTCTAGAACTTGCTCAAATCTGCTCAACAAGTCCACATAGAACTTGTTCAAATCTGCTCTACAAGTCCTCTCTAGAACTTGCTCAAATCTGCTCAACAAGTCCACATAGAACTTGTCCAAATCTGCTCAATAAGTCCACACAGAACTTATCCAAATCTTCTCAATATCTGTATTGTAAGCTTCCACAAAATCTCACACCAAATCTGTCCACAAGTCTTCTCAAAGACTTACCTCAAATCAGCTCAACAAGTCCACACAGAACTTGTCCAATCTCATAGAAACATAAAGAGAATTGTTAGAGACTCAATATGCTCTATACTAATCACAATGCTCAATTTATTTCAATCACTCTCTTAGAAACATAAGGAGAATTGTTAGAGACTCAATATGCTTCAAATTCAACTCAATGCTCAATCACTTTCTCAACTCAATTCAGAATATAGAATAGTTTGTTTTATGGAACTTGAACAATCACTTCACATACCCACTTGACTAGGTTCAACCAACTTTACTCAACCAAACACTCAATGAAACAACCCTTGCTCACAAACCCTAGTCCAAGCATATGATCACTCAACTCAAAATATTTCCAATAATGCTCAACATCAAATCTCACATAACAATGATACTCATGTTCTTTTCAAACTCTAGTTCAAGTTCTTTTCTCAACAACTCACTTCAACAACAATGCTTATAAAACAATCTTCACATAGCAATGATACTCAATCCTTAGTTCAAGTTCTTCACACAACCAATGACTTCAACAACAATGCTTATAAAACAATCTTCTCATAGCAATGATACTCAATCCTTAGTTCAAGTTCTTCACACTACCAATGGCTTCAACAACAATGCTTATAAAACAAGGTTTTAACAACAACTCTTTATTCCAGAAAACCTTGAAGCATTAACTCAACTCATTCAATAGGAAACCCTAATCAAGTCCTTTTCACTCCAAACTTATTTTCCAGAAAACCAACCAATCAATTTAACTATGGAAGAATGTGCTCATACCTTTTTCTTGATGATGAAGGAATCTCATAAATCTGCCACAACCATAAACACTCTTTTGCCAAGCTCAAAGAAATTATTAGATAATAATCTTCCTCAAAATACAATGTAAATATCAAGACAAATATACACCTTATCACTCCACCTTTAAGAAATCATTCATCAACATTTACAAAAATTAATATACCACTTACACCTTATGATCTCCCCAACTAAAATAATATTCAATGCACTCTTCTTTAAAAATAACTCAATGCTTAGAAGTTCCCTCTATCCTCTTGAAACTTAAAACAATTTGATGTGACACAACCACTTTATTAAAATAAACTAACACCTTATTCCTCCAACTTATCAAAAATTAATTTCCAACTAACAATCCTTTAAGCAACCCTTTTAACTCCAAACTTTAGGCAACTCACAAAATATTAAACAAAAATTATTACCTTACCTTGGATGGGATTCGAACTCACAGCGTAGCCTCAACCAATGCCCTAGCCATGGCTCCAACCATCACGTGAGCTAGGCGCTCGCTTGGGGACTAACGAGCACCGCGTGCTCCAAAAGTCTCCCCACTTGCCTAGCACAACAAAAATGTGCACCTTCCTTTGGCGCTTTCAATTACCAATGCAACCACCAAAATGTTGCCATCGAGTTTCGAACGTAGGTCTCCTAGCACCCAACACTTTAACTGTCATCCTCTTGCCACTAGGCCATGCTGCCTAGTTGGCGCTTGGTCTTGTTCATTGCTCCTCTTTAAACCCTATTCGTTGGCACTAAACACAAAAATCACTTTCTCTTTTTCGCACGAGTATCAACACAATTGCACGCTTTATTTTTTTGAGCAAAAGGATAAATTAAAATACCTCTTAGGCATTGGTATATATATCGATTTCCCTCCTTCATGCATGACATCGACGCTCGAATTTCCTTCAACGAATTTAGACGTCGGCGCTCAAATTTCCTTTGGAGCTTATTAATTTATAAAATATTTAAATTCATTTGAATTTAAATTTTATAAATTAATTCTTTAAAACCCTTTGGTTTTATTAAGACCATCTTCCATTGTACACCTTGGTATAAATAATATTTATTAATAAAATTTAAATTCACTTTGAATTTAAATATTTTATTAAATAAATATTAAACCTTCCTTTAGCTTTGCAATAGTCTTCCTTGGGTTTTTATGAAAAACCTTTTAACTTATGCTTCCACATAATATTAAAAATATTATGGAGCCCTTTTGCCTTTAACCTCTGCTTTATTCCTCTTGACCTTTGACATCATCAGTGGCTTATTTTTGGAGATCAATAACAACTCTTGACAACTTTGTTTCTTGACAATTTCCTTGACATTAATGATGACTTCATTTCTTGACATCAATGACAACTTGACTTAATGACTCAAAATGTCCAACAATCTCCCCCTTTGTCATTGATGGCAACCCAAATTCTTTTTACTAAAAACTTGGCTTTTTCTTTGTTCTGCTCCCCCTGGGATATTGCTCCCCCTGGCTCAATGCTCTCTCAAATACCAAATCTCTCCCCCTTACTCAAATCTCTCCCCCTTTGACATCAATGGCAAAGGGTCACCTTTGGGGCTCGGGGCTAAGAATGAGCCTCTTAGCTTAGCCCCTCCCCCACCTTCTCTTGAGGTGGTTAATTCTAGGGTGGGAGTATTTCTACTCCCAGAAAGCATTGTTCTTTACCTTTATCCTCTTTCCTTCTTATCTGATCCTTCTGATTCCTCTGACTATTTCTTTCCATGTCCATGTTCCTGTCCATGTCTATATTCCTATCCCTATTCCTATTCATATCCAAGTTCCTATTCTTTTTTCTGTTCATATCCATGTTCTTGTTCCTATTCATATCCATGTTCTGTTCCTATTCCTATTCATATCCATGTTCTTGTTCCTATTCATATCCATGTTCCTATTCTTGTTCATGTTCTTGTTCATGCTTGATTCTAGAATGTCTGCTCTACACCACTTTGTTGTGTGACCATCATTATTGCACTTGTAACACTTAATGTTATTATTCCTTGGAGGTGCAAATGTCTTAGGATTTCTCCTAGTGAAGCCATACCTTCTTCTGTCATGAACCCTACAATTCATTGCCTTGTGACCAAACTGATTACATGAGTAGCAATACCCATGGAAAAGTTATATGTTCCCATATTCCTATCTTTCCTGTGTCCTCCACTATGAAGCCATGTGCCCAAACCTGTGACATGAAAAGCATCTTCCATTGAAGCCTCCTTGCCTTGACCTCATTGGTCTCCTAGTCTCTCTTGACCTATTCTGATTGTTGTTCCATCTATATCTTCTTTGTGCATTGTTCCTGTTCTTGTTGAACTCTCTATTGTCCAACTCATCCTCAGATGTCTCACTTTTTTTTACACTTTCTTCTTCTGAAGTATCTTCATCTGAAGTTTCTTCTCCTCCAAAACTTGAGGTTGACTCTCCTTCCCATTCCTTTTGATCCTGTCCAAATCCAAGACCTGTTTTGCTTGATGTAGGCTTTTGTATCTTGATGAACTTATCTAAGTTCTTTGAGTTATTTTTGAACCCTTTTAGCTTGACTTTGGAGTCTTCTAAATCTTCTCTTAGTAGTGCCACTTCTTGTGTTAACTTTTCACATTCTAAGATCTTTGCTTCTAACTTATCCTTGAACCTTTTTGCCTTAGCCTTTGATTTTTCTAAATCCTCTATAAGCAATCTTCTCTCTTCATCACATTCTTGAAACTGAATTTCAAGTTTAGAGTGTTGCTTTCTTACCTTATTTACCATTTCAAGGGCATAAATAAGTTCTCCTTTGAGATCATATCCATCCTTTTCTGAATATTCCTCTATTTGTTTACCTTTGTCCACATCTTTATTTTCTATTGGCTTGTCTTCTATAGGATCACCTACTTCTTCTTCTAATGCCATTAGAAGGTTTTCATCTGGTCCTTCAAATGCATCCTCATATTCATCATCACTAAAACTATAGCCATCCCTTGTACAATCATCTTCAAGATGTCCAAAGTTACCACATCTAAAACACTTGAGAATTACTGGAGTCCTTTTCTTAACTTGTTCTTTTTCTTCAATCATAAATAGGACTTCATCTCTATCATTATCTGAAAAACTAGCATCATTATCACTTGAGTACTTACTTGCATTATCCACATAGTAGCTCCTCTTTTGCCTTTGGAAGAACTTCTTTCCTTGTCTATTTTGTCCATCCTTGCTTTTCTTTTGGTGCCTATGTCTTTCTGATTCCCTGTTCTTGTGATCCTATTTCTCTTCATCATTGTTATTCTTAGCTTCTTGACAGTCAGTTGCATAATGACCATACTTTCCATAATTGAAATATTTAATAGATCTTGTATCTCTAGATCTTCTTGAATCCTTATTCCTTCTACCATAATTTGCTTCTTCATCACTGGATGACTCATTGCTTGATTCTGACTTCTTACCCTTAGTCTTCTTGATTGCTTTGAATGTTGCTTCCTTCTGGGGAATAGGATATTTTGTTCTTATCTCATGTGTTGTAAGAATACCAAGCAACATATCTCTTGTCAAAGTATCACCATCCATTGACACTTCTATAGCAGAAACCTTTTCACTGAATCTTTTTGGAAGAGTTCTCAAAACTTTATCACAAACATCTGATTCATCAATCTTCATTCCAAGTCCTTGCATAGCATTAACAACCTCATCAATTCAAAGTAGATAAGTACTAATGTTTTCCTCATCCTTCATTCTTAACTCTTCAAATTGTCCTTTGAGATTTTACATCTTTGCTTTCTTGACACATTTATCTCCTTCATATATATTTTGCAATTTATCCCACATGTCTTTAGCAGTTTGACAATGCATAACTTTCATAGACTCTGTTCTATGCAAACCTCTCAAAAGTGCATTCATTGCTTTTGAATTGTAATGTTGTAGGAGCTTACCTTCCTTATCTGTAGGAGGATTAATTAAGGGATCATATCCAAATTCAACTGCTTCCCAAATTTCATTGCCAAGTGCCATCAGGTAGATCTTCATTCTCATACTCCAATACATATAGTCACTTCCATCAAATACTGGTGCTGAATTATCTGAGGACACATTCTTAGAATCCATTGTGTTCTTGTTAGATTTTCCTTCAAGCTGTTAAACTCTTCTGAAGGAACCCACTCTGATACCAATTGAAGAACACAAGCTTATACTTGAGAGGGGGGTGAACAATATAAGACCACTTTTTACTTTTCTTTCCCAAATAATATTATGCAATGTATAGATAGCAATTTCAATAGCAGTAATCAAAGCAATGCATAAATCACCACACAAAATAGAGACACCATAATTTACATGGTTCACCCAATGTGGGCTACTCCACGGAGAAAATATTTCACTAAAATTTCCTCAATCAATCTCTTGGGAATCCTTTCCCTATTACAATGTTTATGGACCTCTGTCCAAAGGAGATACCAATCCCCTAAATCAAGTTCATGGATCTCTATCCATAGGAGAACTCCTTCTCCTCTGCTCTAGTTGGTGATCCTCTAGAAGACTACTGCCTCCACTGCACTGGCTTGTGGATCTCTCTCCACTGAAGACTCTTGTCCCCACTCAGAAGACCTATCCTCACTACCCTGGCTAATGGATCTCTATCCACTGGAGACTACTATCCTCTCTACTCTATCACCTCCAAATATCTATCTCAAATCTATACTAAACATAGTCCTTCGATCTAGCACAAATCTGCTCTATCTCTATCTCTGGTCTGGCATAAACCTATCCTCAAATCTACACCAAAATCTACTCTCAAATCTGTACTAAACATAGTCCTTCGGTCTAGCATAAATCTACTCAACAAGTCCACATAGAACTTATCCAAATCTGCTCTACAAGTCCTCTCTAGAACTTGCTCAAATCTGCTCAACAAGTCCACATAGAACTTGTTCAAATCTGCTCTACAAGTCCTCTCTAGAACTTGCTCAAATATGCTCAACAAGTCCACACAGAACTTGCTCAAATCTGCTCTACAAGTCCTCTCTAGAACTTGCTCAAATCTGCTCAACAAGTCCACATAGAACTTGTCCAAATCTTCTCAATAAGTCCACATAAAACTTATCCAAATCTTCTCAATATCTGTATTGTAAGCTTCCACAAAAGCTCACACCAAATCTGTCCACAAGTCTTCTCAAAGACTTACCTCAAATCAGCTCAACAAGTCCACACAGAACTTGTCCAATCTCATAGAAACATAAAGAGAATTGTTAGAGACTCAATATGCTCTATACTAATCACAATGCTCAATTTATTTCAATCACTCTCTTAGAAACATAAGGAGAATTGTTAGAGACTCAATATACTTCAAATTCAACTCAATGCTCAATCACTTTCTCAACTCAATTCAGAATATAGAATAGTTTGTTTTATGGAACTTGAACAATCACTTCACATACCCACTTGACTAGGTTCAACCAACTTTACTCAACCAAACACTCAATGAAACAACCCTTGCTCACAAACCCTAGTCCAAGCATATGATCACTCAACTCAAAATATTTCCAACAATGCTCAACATCAAATCTCACATAACAATGATACTCATGTTCTTTTCAAACTCTAGTTCAAGTTCTTTGCTCAACAACTCACTTCAACAACAATGCTTATAAAACAATCTTCACATAGCAATGATACTCAATCCTTAGTTCAAGTTCTTCACACAACCAATGACTTCAACAACAATGCTTATAAAACAATCTTCTCATAGCAATGATACTCAATCCTTAGTTCAAGTTCTTCACACTACCAATGGCTTCAACAACAATGCTTATAAAACAAGGTTTTAACAACAACTCTTTATTCCAGAAAACCTTGAAGCATTAACTCAACTCATTCAATAGGAAACCCTAATCAAGTCCTTTTCACTCCAAACTTATTTTCCAGAAAACCAACCAATCAATTTAACTATGGAAGAATGTGCTCATACCTTTTTCTTGATGATGAAGGAATCTCATAAATCTGCCACAACCATAAACACTCTTTTGCCAAGCTCAAAGAAATTATTAGATAATAATCTTCCTCAAAATACAATGTAAATATCAAGACAAATATACACCTTATCACTCCACCTTTAAGAAATCATTCATCAACATTTACAAAAATTAATATACCACTTACACCTTATGATCTCCCCAACTAAAATAATATTCAATGCACTCTTCTTTAAAAATAACTCAATGCTTAGAAGTTCCCTCTATCCTCTTGAAACTTAAAACAATTTGATGTGACACAACCACTTTATTAAAATAAACTAACACCTTATTCCTCCAACTTATCAAAAATTAATTTCCAACTAACAATCCTTTAAGCAACCCTTTTAACTCCAAACTTTAGGCAACTCACAAAATATTAAACAAAAAATTATTACCTTGCCTTGGATGGGATTCGAACTCACAGCGCAACCTCAACCAACGCCCTAGCCATGGCTCCAACCACCACGCGAGCTAGGCGCTCGCTTGGGGACTAACGAGCACCGCGTGCTCCAAAAGTCTCCCCACTTGCCTAGCACAACAAAAATGTGTGCCTTCCTTTGGCGCTTTCAATTACCAATGCAACCACCAAAACGTTGTCATCGAGTTTCGAACGTAGGTCTCCTAGCACCCAACACTTTAACCATCATCCTCTTGCCACTAGGCCACGCTGCCCAGTTGGCGCTTGGTCTTGTTCGTTGCTCCTCTTTAAACCCTATTCGCTGGTGCTAAACACAAAAATCACTTTCTCTTTTTCACACGAGTATCAACACAATTGCACGCTATATTTTTCTGAGCAAAAGGATAAATTAAAATGCCTCTTAGGCATTGGTATATATATCGATTTCCCTCCTTCATGCATGACGTCGGCGCTCGAATTTCCTTCAACGAATTTAGACGTCGACGCTCGAATTTCCTTTGGAGCTTATTAATTTATAAAATATTTAAATTCATTTGAATTTAAATTTTATAAATTAATTCTTTAAAACCCTTTGGTTTTATTAAGACCATCTTCCATTGTACACCTTGGTATAAATAATATTTATTAATAAAATTTAAATTCACTTTGAATTTAAATATTTTATTAAATAAATATTAAACCTTCCTTTAGCTTTGCAATAGTCTTCCTTGGGTTTTTATGAAAAACCTTTTAACTTATGCTTCCACATAATATTAAAAATATTATGGAGCCCTTTTGCCTTTAACCTCTGCTTTATTCCTCTTGACCTTTGACATCATCAGTGGCTTATTTTTGGAGATCAATAACAACTCTTGACAACTTTGTTTCTTGACAATTTCCTTGACATTAATGATGACTTCATTTCTTGACATCAATGACAACTTGACTTAATGACTCAAAATGTCCAACATGAAAGAGGATAAAGGAGCTCTGGAGAAAATAGGATATGGAACTACCATTGCACCATTCAACGATCACAAGGAGCGAGGCTGGCACAAAGGCTAAGCGGGAAAAGGTAAGGTTGAAAATCATCCTAGAACTTTCAATTTTTTTAAATTTTTGCATGCTTTTGGGCAGTTTTCCGCCAAAACTAGTGGTTTTGTTGTGTACAACCCAGGCACAATTTCATAAAATTGTGCCTCACGAAATATGGGGGGCAACTTCACCTCAATGAAATCGCGGTCCTCAAAGAACCAAGCACGATTTCACCAAAGGGAAAGAAAAAAGAAAAAGAAAGAAAGAAAAGAAACAAGAAGAGAAAAAGGAAGCAAGCAAGCTACATCATAGAAGTGTGAGCTTTAATTTTTAGCAATGAGTATTAAAGGTTTTTAATTTAATGTAATCTTTGATTAAATTAATGAAATTGATGGAAAATTTTATTATTTTTGTGAATGTAGCTTAGAGTACTTGAAAGTTGCAAGTGGTGAGCAGGATCCTTGGAGGTGGAGTAGGAGGCACTCAGGCAGGTAGAGAGAGACACACTGGGAGTGATGGGGTTAGATCACCTAGTGAGGATACCTTGAGTAGAGGTGGTATCCATAGTCATCTACCTTTCGGTTACCCACGAGAGATATGATCGTCACACTAGAGGATGTATGGTGCATCTTACACATCCCTATTAGAGAGGTGATCATTTATAGAGTGTGAGGGTGACTAGTGACCTTACAAAGATTTTTAAGATACTGGACCCACTAGGTGTGAGAGAGCACCATAGTCATGGATGCCTTAGTCAAGTGATATAGGGCAGACCCATTGACAACCATGCTCTGCGGGGTGGTGATAGTATTATTAATGTGCCACATGAGTATGCGACATCTACCATGGATGATGGTGGATATAGTAGCATACATATGATACCAAGGAGTGTGGTTCACATGGGATCCATATGTGTTGCTTTGCTTATATAGGATATTGTACAACATCGCATATAAGCAATATATAAGGATAGTGTGCACAAATTTGATCCAAGTATGGATCTGGGAGCACATAGCAGTGTGGAGACCAAATGCACTGTCAAGACCATTGTCTAGCCTGGAGCAGCCAGTAACATATAGATGATCCAAATCCTTAGAGCGGGTTATGAGGACCTATACTGGGAACCTACCACTAGTGAGGCAGGTAGTAGATGAGCTGAGAGAGGCCAAGATTATACGGTGATCCTAGCATCTACACCCAGGATGGGTTGAGGATAGGACAAAGCTAGCCAGGGTTAGGAGGACAAGATGACTGACCACAAAGAGAGGGAAACTAGAGATATTTTGATTTGATCAAGTCCTGAGGTAGTTTGGGATCTTGTAGGGAATCCTGAACCTAGAGGATTACTGGTACTAGAGATTCTATTGAGATCCAAAATGGATCAAGGATGAGCTAGACTTGTCTAGGTGGGTAGAGAAGGACTTGGATGAGGGCTGATGATATGGGAGTGGCCTTCGAATGTAGGCAATGGTACAAAGAAGACATTCCCTGGAGGGTCTCCCTACCAATGTTGATATAGAGGTTCTAGGTGATGGACCTAGGCATCCAACAAGAATTTTTATAGGTAGCTCGCAGGGCCATAGAGAGGGTGTAGCAGTTCCAAGTCACTCTAGGACAAAGACAGGCATGGGTCCAGATTGATCTGGTAATAGAGGACACCAGTGCTATAGGGACCAAGGAGGTAGGGGCATCTGGAGTTGCCCTCATATAGTTCATGGTACCATAATGTAGAGGATCGATAGAGGCCTCCACATTAATGGTAGTCAACAAATTCCAGACCTTGGGAAGAGGGGACCTAAGGGAGGAGGTAGAGGTGCTACGAGCATACGTGGTGACTCTATAGAGATAGGTGGACCTGCTCTAAGAGGACAGGTCCAAGAGGATCGAGATACTGCAAAGCTATTTGAGTGCCATAGAGATAGAGGTGGATGTGGATCAAGAAGAGGTCGATCATCTTTGAATGGAGGTGAGCCATATAGACATATAGCATTATAGGGCTTAGGTAGAGAGGATGGTTGTCATTGGGAGCAACTATACTAGCGATGAGATCCACCTTCTATAGGTATAGCTACAAAGGGAAATGGAAATGCTAGAGGTTTCCATTCAGCGGGCTACCTTCTATGAGACTATGTACTACTAGGTGGTACTAGAGGGGAAGAGGGTAATACTCCCTCCATCCCTACAGTCGACTAGTAGGTCATGATCTCGATCATGGACAGTCTTAGCTATGTCATCCATGGGTATGTGACTTCTTGGACCACCTCCTCCTCCTAACAAAGTAGAGGAAATAGGCTCTAAAAACTAGGACTAGGGATCAGGGTGACATACCAGTTTTTATTATGGTATGCATCCCTAGGGATTGGTTGAGTGTACTAGGACTGGACTATGGTTGTTGGCAATTTTGGGTACCTTGGGTACATTGCCTTTGCTCAAGTGTAGAAGTTGTCATTGATGTCAAGAAGCTCTTGAAGGAATTTGATTTAATGTCAGATTATTCAGAGCATGGAAAGTGAGTTTCCAGGAAGATCATAGTAGCCCATTTGCAAAAGATCAAAGAAAAAGACAAGTAAGAAAAGGTATGCAGCAAGCAAGAAAAACTGTCGCGATTTCGCGACATGTTAGAGGAGAGAGAAAGTGCTAGAAAAACTATCGCGATTTCGCGACATGTTTGAGGAGAGAGAAAGAGTTGGCAAAACTGTCGCGATTTCGTGACATGTTGGTAGAAAAGAAGAGCAAGGTGGAAAGTGTCGGGATTTCGTGACATGTTGGCAAAAAGAAGAGCAAGGTGGAAAGTGTCATGATTTCGTGACATGTCGCATTTTCGTGACTCGAAAAGTGCAGGAAGGCAGAGAAGGAAAAGTGTCGCGATTTCGCGACATATTGCAAAGAAGATTGTACGGACGAAAAAGTGTCACGATTTCACGACATGTTGCAGGAGAGGGAGTCCGAAAGAAAAAGTGTCGCGATTTCGTGACATGTTGCAGAAGAGAGAGTCCAAAAGAAAAAGTGTCACGATTTCATGACATAATGCTGAAAAGAGAGTCCGTAGTGTGAATTGTCACGATTTCGTGACAAGTTTGAAGAGAGAGAAAGTAGCAAGACAAAGTGTCACGATTTTGCGACATGCTACAGAAGTCAAAGTGAGAACTGTCACGATTTTGCGACATGCAGCAAAGGGAAGAGTCAAAAATGAGAACTATCACGATTTCATGATAGGGCAAAGAAATCGTACGGATGCAGAAAGTGTCATGATTTGTGAAGTTGAGATGGGTTGGAGAAAGTGTCACGATTTCACGACAGGTTGAGATGGAAGCATTCAGTTGGAGAAAGTGTCACGATTTCACGACAGGTTGAGATGGCAGCATTCAGTTGGAGAAAGTGTCACGATTTCATGACAGGTTGAGATGGGGGCATTCAGTTGGAGAAAGTGTCACGATTTCATGACAGAGACAGTAAACAAGTCTTCAACAGAAGAAGCGTCACGATTTCACGATGAATTCAAGAAGGAAGAGCTCGAAGGCGAAAGCATCACGATTTCGTGACATGTTCCAGTTTCACGGGCGTAAGGCAGAGAAAAGCATAAGGCAGCGAAAGTGTCATGATTTCGTGACATGTTCCATTTTCGCTGGTGCAAGCCGAGAAGAGGGTAAGAAAGCGAGAAGTGTCGCGATATCGCGACAAGAGCTTAGTCAAAGTCGTCAAAGGCTAAAGTGTCATGATATCGCGACAAAAGCCATAAGATAGTGTACGGTTGCAAAGGTGTCATGATATCGTGACAAAAGCCATAAGATAGTGTACGGTTGCAAAGGTGTCGTGATATCGCGACATGTTGTAGTTTCGTGGTAGAAGCTACAGAAGAGTTGCAGAGGCAGTGAAGCCGACAAAGTTAAATTTGGGCCGACAAAGATTAGGGTTTGCAACCGACGTAGTTTAGGGTGTGCAGCCGACTAAGATCAAGGTTTTATTCTTGAAAGTATTAGTATAAAAGGAGGGCTGCTTGGAGAGTTAAGCATCGATCAAGTGTGCGTTCGAAGTGCGGCATTCACAGATAGTGTGCAGAGAAGAAGTTCGATCATCGAGAGCAGAGTGCAAAATTTGATAGCAATATACAGAGTGCATTCTGTCAAATCTTCTAAGTGAGAGAGATCGCAAGGAATCAGAGTGCGCGAAGATAGTGCTGTTATGTTTTGTGCAGAGAGAGCAGAGGGCGTAGTAAGCACAACAAGCAAAGACGAAAGAGGACATTTGTGCTAGACCGAAGGACTGTGTTTAGTGCAAATTCGAGGACCAGCTTTTGAGGTGATAGAGTTGAGGACAGAGGTCTCCAGCCAGAGCAGGGAAGACAGGTGTCTTCTATGGATAGAGTTCCATTTGCTAAGGGCAACGGAGGCAGAGGTCTTCTAGAGGATCACCAGCTAGAACAGAGCTAGGGGATTGGTGTCTCCTTTGGGTTGGTGCCCATAAATATTGTAATCGGGAAAGGTATTCCCAGAATTTGATTTGATAAAATTTAGTGAAAGATTTTATCCGTGGAGTAGCCCACATTGGGTGAACCACGTAAATTGTTGTGTCTCTTTGTGGATGGTGTTTTTATGCATTGCTTTGATTACGGCTTTTGATACTGCTATCTATACTCGCATAATATTGAATTGAAAGTTGGATTTAAAGAAAAAGTAAAAAGTGGTCTTATACTGTTCACCCCCCTCTCGGTATAAGCTTGTGTTCTTCAATTGGTATCAGAGCGGGTGCCTTCGAAAAGTTTAACAACTTGAAGGAAAAGCTAGCAAAGAACACAATGGATTATTCAAGTGGCAATGCAACACCTATTCTTGATGGATCAGATTTTGGTCTTTGGAGTGCAAGAATGAAGGTTCATCTAATGGCACTTGGGAATGAGGTATGGGAAGTGATTGAAGATGGGTACACTATTCCTGAACATGGTCCTTATACTAAAGAAGACAGGCTCCTACATCACAGCAATTCAAAAGCAATGAATGCAATCCTGAAAGGCTTACAGAAAGCAGATCTCACCAAAGTGATTCACTGCAAGACAGCTAGTGAAATGTGGAATCAGCTGAAAGTGGTTCATACAGGTGATGCAAATGTCCGAAAGGCCAAGTTGAGACACTTCAAAGGTATGTTTGAACAACTCAAGATGAATGATGATGAAAATATTAGTGACTACATGCTTCGTATGGATGAGGTTGTTAACTCCATGAAAGACTTAGGTCTTGAGCTTGCTGAAAATGATGTTTGTGATAAGATTTTAAGATCTCTTCCTAATAGATTTAGTGAAAATATTTCTGCTATTGAGGAAGCTAAAGATTTGGATAAGTTGAAAAAGGATGAGCTCCATAGTATACTTGCAGCATTTGAGTTGAGAACTCAAGTGAAGGTTGATGTCAAGAAAGAGGCGACTTTCAAGGCTACCAAGAAATCCAAGGGTAAACAGCTTCAAGAGAGTGATGAGTCTTCTAGTGATGAAGAAGCATATTACAAGCAAGAAAGGCAAGTTCTCTAGAAAGAGCAAAAGCATGAAAAATATAAGATGTTTTAATTGCGGAAAGTTTGGTCATTATGCTACTGACTGTACTGTTTCCAAGAATGAAAGTGATGAAGATAAACAGGATTCTAAGAGCAAGGAATCCAAAAAGCACAAGCATCATAGGAAATACAAAGATGAGCACAACAATCAAGGAAAGAGGTATTCTCGCAAGCACAAGAAGAGTTTCTACCTAGACAAAGCAAGTAAGTGTTCGAGTAGTGATAGTGAAAGTTCTTCGAGTGATAATGAAAATGAGATGTTTATTTCAAAAAAAGAGGAAGAACCGAAACATAGATTCATTATCATGAAATGTCTTAGATGTGGAAATTTTGGTCACCTTGAGGATGATTGTACAAATAATGATTTGGTTTCCAGTATGTATGAGGATGCTTCAGAAAACTATAAGGAAGATGCATGTATGGTTTTTGAAGAGGGTAGCACCTCTAGCGATAAGAAAACTGAAAAAGGCTTTGATGATCCAGAAAGCAATCAAATAAAGGATCTTGAAAGTGAACTTTCTAATGCTCTAAGTGCTTTGAAAAAGGAAAGAAAGAAGAATGCTAGACTCAAGGATAAGTTAGATGAATGTTGTATGGAGAGAGATGATCTTACAGAAAGTCTTGACTTCTCTATGGCTAAGACACAAGAACTCAAGGACGAGTTAGAGTCTAAGATTCTTGAGTATAGTGAGTTAGAAAAGAAAATGGCTTCTTTGAAAGAGGAAACTAAAGAGTACAAGGATAAGCTTTACAGGTTTCAAGATAGCTCCAAAAAGGTTAAGTCACTCATCAAAGGTCAAAGAAAGACAACAGATAAAACAGGCCTTGGCTTTGTTAAGCCACGCAAGGAACAGGTTGGGGAATCTAGTAAGAGATTTCAAAAAGAAGAGAGTTCTGATGAGGAGAGTATTTCAGAGAAAGAGTCCGTGGATGATAGATGCGCAAAAATAGAAAACAGAATTCAGAATAAGAAGAAGAAGTTTTCGGGACCCATGAGGTCGAATAAAGGAAAATTTCATGGCAGATGTTTTGCGTGTTACAGGTTTGGTCACATGGCTGCACATTGCATGGCTCAAATGAAGAAGGTAAACAACAATTTCAGAAGTGCTAGTTTCTTTCAAGGATATTGCTACTCTTGTCAACAGTTTGGGCACAAGGCAGTTTATTGCAAGGCAAATAACAGGAACAGGTTTGGTCAGAATTGGTGGATTCAAAAAGCAGGTATGCCTAAAAGAAATAACTTTGTTACTTGTTATAAGTGCAACAATGAAGGTCACACAGCTAGACAGTGTAGAGCTGAACTTCCAAGGTACAGGAACAGAAACAATAGTATGAACAGGTCCAAGGATCAAGGCATGGATAAGAACAGTGACAGGAACAAGAACAGGAATATTGACAAAGAGTTCAAGAGAAGGCCCGACAAGGAAATTGTAGACGCTGATGATGATCAGTGCCTAATGGGAGTTTTACTCCCACCCCTATTTTAATCACCTCATCAGGAGGTGGGGGAGGGACTAAGCTAAGATGCTCATTCTTAGTCCCGAGCCCCAAAGGTGACCCTTTGCCATTGATGACAAAGGGGGAGAGATATGAGTAAGGGGGAGAGCTTCAAGTGAAGAGAAGAGCTTCAAGTCAGGGGGAGCAAAACTTCAAAGGCAGATTCTCAGTTGTGAGCACAGTTGGTTTCAGTTTTGGCTTTTGAGATGTGTTTTCAGTAAAGGTTTGCCATCAATGACAAAGGGGGAGATTGTTGGCAATTTTGGGTACCTTGGGTACATTGCCTTTGCTCAAGTGTAGAAGTTGTCATTGATGTCAAGAAGCTCTTGAAGGAATTTGATTTAATGTCAGATTATTCAGAGCATGGAGAGTGAGTTTCCAGGAAGATCATAGTAGCCCATTTGCAAAAGATCAAAGAAAAAGACAAGTAAGAAAAGGTATGCAGCAGGCAAGAAAAACTGTCATGATTTCGCGACATGTTAGAGGAGAGAGAAAGTGCTAGAAAAACTGTCACGATTTCGCGACATGTTTGAGGAGAGAGAAAGAGCTGGCAAAACTATCATGATTTCGCGACATGTTGGCAAAGAAGAAGAGCAAGGTGGAAAGTGTCGTTTGAGGAGAAACTGTCGCGATTTTGCGACATGTTGGCAGAAAAGAAGAGCAAGGTGGAAAGTGTCGCGATTTCGTGACATGTCGCATTTTCGTGACTCGAAAAGTGCAGGAAGGCAGAGAAGGAAAAGTGTCACGATTTCGTGACATATTGCAAAGAAGATTGTACGGACGAAAAAGTGTCACGATTTCGCGACATGTTGCAGGAGAGGGAGTCCGAAAGAAAAAGTGTCGCGATTTCGCGACATGTTGCAGAAGAGAGAGTCCAAAAGAAAAAGTGTCACGATTTCGTGACATAATGCTAAAAAGAGAGTCCGTAGTGTGAATTGTCATGATTTCGCGACAAGTTCAAAGAGAGAGAAAGTAGCAAGACAAAGTGTCACGATTTCGCGACATGCTACAGAAGTCGAAGTGAGAACTGTCATGATTTCGTGACATGCAGCAAAGGGAAGAGTCAAAAATGAGAACTGTCACGATTTCACGATAGGCTACAAAGAAATCGTACGGATGCAGAAAGTGTCATGATTTCATGACAGGTTGAGATGGAGTTGGAGAAAGTGTCACGATTTCGTGATAGGTTGAGATGGAAGCATTCAGTTGGAGAAAGTGTCACGATTTCACGACAGGTTGAGATGACAACATTCAGTTGGAGAAAGTGTCACGATTTCATGCAGTTGATCTTTGCGACAGAGACAGTAAACAAGTCTTCAACAGAAGAAGCGTCACGATTTCACGATGAATTCAAGAAGGAAGAGCTCGAAGGCAAAAGCATCATGATTTCGTGACATGTTCCAGTTTCATGGGCGTAAGGCAGAGAAAAGCATAAGGCAACGAAAGTGTCACGATTTCGTGACATGTTTCGTTTTCGCTGGTGCAAGCCGAGAAGAGGGTAAGAAAGCGAGAAGTGTCACGATATCGCGACAAGAGCTTAGTCAAAGTCGTCAAAGGCTAAAGTGTCACGATATCATGACAAAAGCCATAAGATAGTGTACGGTTGCAAAGGTGTCATGATATCGTGACAAAAGCCATAAGATAGTGTATGGTTGCAAAGGTGTCACGATATCGCGACATGTTGTAGTTTCACGGCAGAAGCTACAGAAGAGTTGCAGAGGCAGTGAAGCCGACAAAGTTAAATTTGGGCCGACAAAGATTAGGGTTTGCAGCCGACGTAGTTTAGGGTGTGCAGCCGACTAAGATCAAGGTTTTATTCTTGAAAGTATTAGTATAAAAGGAGGGCTGCTTGGAGAGTTAAGCATCGATCAAGTGTGCGTTCGAAGTGCGACATTCGTAGACAGTGTGAAGAGAAGAAGTTCGATCGTCGAGAGCAGAGTGCAAAATTCGATAGCAATATACAGAGTGCATTCTGTCGAATCTTCTAAGTGAGAGAGATCGCAAGGAATCAGAGTGCGTGAAGACAGTGTTGCTGTGTTTTGCATAGAGAGAGCAGAGGGCGTAGTAAGCGCAACAGGCAAAGACGAAAGAGGACATTTGTGCTAGACCGAAGGACTGTGTTTAGTGCAAATTTGAGGACCAGCTTTTGAGGTGATAGAGTTGAGGACAGAGGTCTCCAGCCAGAGCAGGGAAGACAGGTGTCTTCTATGGATAGAGTTCCATTTGCTAAGGGCAGCGGAGGCAGAGGTCTTCTAGAGGATCACCAGCCAGAACAGAGCTAGGGGATTGGTGTCTCCTTTGGGTTGGTGCCCATAAATATTGTAATCGGGAAAGGTATTCCCAGAATTTGATTTGATAAAATTTAGTGAAAGATTTTATCCGTGGAGTAGCCCACATTGGGTGAACCACGTAAATTGTTGTGTCTCTTTGTGGATGGTGTTTTTATGCATTGCTTTGATTACGGCTTTTGATACTGCTATCTATACTCTGCATAATATTGAATTGAAAGTTGAATTGAAAGAAAAAGTAAAAAGTGGTCTTATACTGTTCACCCCCCCCTCTCAGTATAAGCTTGTGTTCTTCAATGGTACACCAACCAAACACTTATGTATATTTCTCTTTCATCGAGTAATACATAGCTATTTCTTTTATATTTTGTGTGAATGTGTGTGCATGTGATATGATTTAATTAAGTGCTCTTTCTATTTTATATTTTATGTGTGAAAACTATCTTAATGCAAAACTATATGAAATGCATGGATGAAATGGATGAAAGGAAGAAAGAAATATAAAAGAAAACAAAAGAAAGAAAAATAATAAGAAGAAGAAGATCCAAAGGTCATTCAACCAAAATAGAGAAGGATAGGCAAAACATAGTATTTAAATCAACGTAGGTCATAATTGGCCAATGTGATTAAATAATATGAATCATACCATAAATAGGGAGCTAAACCCGCTATGGGTGTAGTACTCACCATAGAGGATGAAATGTTGGATTCTGACTCGCTATGGGTGGTTGCTCGCTAATTTACTTTTGTGGGGCGATTACCCACTAGGATATATCGAGGCCTACTGAAAATTGCCAAGGAGCTTATCTTGTAATGGGATGTTGAGCCCGTTGATTCAAAATGGAGTATAACCTAATAGGAGGTCATATCCAATAGGATGCCTTCTAGGATGTACATTTATCCTTTATGGGGTGCAATATAAGGATAATATATTTTAGGCAAGTACTACCCTCAATAGGGGGTTTTAAGGATGAAACACTTGGTGAGTGTGTGCAAATGTGCAAAATAAGACAACTTTGAAAAAGACAAAGGAAGAGATAAATATACTTCCTCATTTAAAACAAATAGATGAAAACGAAGAAAATTGACAGCAATAGAGAAGTTGATAAGGAGATATTAACAAACTACCATCCTTAAGACCAAAGTAGATAGAACAAAGAGAAGCAAGATAGAATAAGAGGAAAACCCTAGGTGGGGATCTTTCTAGGCATCAAAATCCTAGTGAAAGTGCAATGCATGTGAGCTACAACCTAACTAGGTATCATCACATACCATTATCACAAGATCCCCAAAATCTATATGATCTAGCAGTCATGAAAAAGCAATCATGCAAAATATGACAATCAAACACACAGATTGTGTTAAATGTCAAGCAATCAATGCAAAATATGACAAGAAACAATGCAGTATGAACAAATAGATGGATGCAACGGAAATACAAATATATATATAAAATGATGATGATTTTTTTTTATGTGATTAAAAATTCTTTATTATTATTTTATTTTTATTATTTTTTTTATTATTATTTAGCTTAGGCAAGCGGGATGATAGTCAACATAAAATCTAAGTGTGCTGATTTTCTTAGCATAAGAAACAAGTGTACCAAACTGTTTCACCAAATAAATTTTTAGAAAGCAAGTCATCTCAATGATGAAAAAATCATAGAGAATGTTGGAAATTTTGAGTAGTTTTGTTGTCATTGATGTCAAAAGAATATTGGTTTAATTTAGTTGTCATTAAGGACATCAAGTGGTTTTTCCAAAAGCAAGAAGGTCTTGGAAAGGAATAGGATATAATATTTATTTTTAATATTATATGCCTAAAAAGGACCCAAAGGATGAAGACCCATGAGCAATTTACAAAAGGTTTAATTTAAATTAAAATATTTTAATTTTTTATTAAAAATTTAATTTTAATTTATAATGGAGGTAAAGGTTTTTAAATTTAATATTTAAAAACTAAATTCAAATTTTTAAATTTGAAATGGGCCGACGTAAGAAGGAAAATTATAATGTGCATTTATATAGGAAATAAATTCCATTTCCTAAAGTTTGAATTAACACCTTCGAATGCAAGAAAGAGGAGAATATTGTGCGCTGCATCCAAGGAAGAAGCAAGATTCGCATTTCAAAGAGATTAGATGGAAATGAGTAAATAAAGGTAGTGAAGTGATTTGACATCCCACCGATGACAGTAGCATAGGCAGCATTTGGGGGAGTGCTAAGGCTTACGAGGAGGAGATCACGATTCAATTCACGCAATCGACATTTTACGTGAGGGAGAAATTTTTGTTTGACTTGCTCAATGGTTTTCATGAGGTAGTATTTTAGGATAGTGTGCATCGTTTGTCTCATGTGGCCATGCAGCCCACTTGGTGGCCTAAATTGAGTTAGGGTATTGGGGAATGCAAGGTCACATGGTCAAATTCGTCGAAAGCACTTTTGTGCGTAGATTGAGTTAAAGGTATGCTATTCATTTTTATTCATTAAAGTTGCTTAGAGATTGACGTGAGTTCTAAGTGCTTGGGGGAGTTATAAGGTAAAGGAAAAATTAAAATATTTTATTTTGATTTTTTGGTGATTGAAATTTATTTTATAAGGTGTGGAGATTATAGGGTGTTGTTGGCATTTTTGCCACATTTATTGTTATTATTAATTATTAATGCTTAAATTGTTGGCCCAAAGCAGTTTTGTGAGTTTCGAGGAGGTTTTTTCGATTTTCGAAGATTAAATGCTGCCCCGAATTAAATGCTTTGCGGATTTTCAATGCGGTCAAGGTCGAAGAGCACCCAGGCCACCAAAATTAAAGATTTTCTTGGTTCGAAACTGCTGGTCGTGGATCATTTTAACGGTTTTTCATGCACATGTTTAAAAAACAAATTTAATGAAGGTGGTTCTTCGAAGTTGACATGTACATTGCATTCAATTTTGTGGGTCTCCAAGGCTGCAATTAAGGGGATCGTGTGCATAATTTCCAATGCATAATTGTAGATCACAAGGAAGTCGGTTTCAAATATTTAATGCTGCAAAGAGGACGGCCCTCTATAAAAACCAATGTAAGCTTCATTTGAAAGGGTGGTTGGAGAGTTCTCTGCTAGAAACTGGAATTGTATCTGCAGGAATAAAAGTATTGGCTTCAGATTTTCAGCAACGGTTGTATGAGTGATTTTCTTTTTCATCAGGTTGCATTTCTTATAGTATTCGTATTTCTTAATGGTTGTTGTATTTAAATTTTGCATCTTGGATTTAAGTTCTGCCGTGAGAGTATGATTTCTGGAGTGTAATATTGGAGAGATTTGCAACATACAGTTGTGTGAGAATTGAGCTGACATCTTATGTTACTTGCTGTTGTCGCATTTTTAAGTTTCCTGCTGTTATCTTCCGATCCCATCACTTCGGCCTGTGGCTATATTTCCCATTCCTTTCTGCAACTTTTGATTTCTTTCCAGCAACCCTTATCTTTAACCAGAAATTTAGAATAGTAAAGGGAACCAGCCCACTCTGGAGATTGGTCTGGAAGCCATTTCTTGCTTCCAGCCTTTCAATGTTGGCCGGGTCTAGGGTGCAATTGTAAAAATCCTTTCCTGTGGCAGATTTCGGACCAATAGGTGTATAAAGGAAATTGTTGTGTATTTTGTTATAATGAAATTGTTGAGTTAGATATTGTGAGTTTGGAGATTATAAGGTGTACAAAAGGATTTGATATTTTGTATGGAAAAATAATTATTGAGAAAATTATTTTGTGGAGATCTTGAGATAGGTTGTGGCTACCTAACCCTAGTGTTGGCAAAGAAAATTTGATTGTGGTTAAGACAGGTTTTGAAGACATATCTCCATCAAAATAAAAGGTATGGGTACATCTTCCTTGTGAGTAAAATATTGTTGGATTGGATGTTGTGAATGCTAAGTTGGAGTGAAAAGGATTGTTTGATAAGCATTGTTGAGTTTGGTTTTGAGATATCCAATATTGATTGATGAAGGTTTTTTTGGAATGAAGGTTGATGCTAGAAACCTTGTTTGATAAGCATTGTTGGAAATATTGAGTGAGCCTTCATGTGCATGATTAGGGTTTGTGAAATATCATGAGTATCATTGTTATGTGAAGTTTGTTTGATAAGCATTGTTGACTAATTTTCATTGAGTGATTGGTTGAGTTGAGTTGAACAAGCTTTTGTGAGAGCTTGTGAGCAGATTTGAGTAAGTCCTAGAGAGGACTTAAGGACAAAATTGAGGAAGCTTTTGTGAAATTAAGGAAAAATTTTTGTGAGCTTTTGTGGAAGCTTATAATATATTGAGGTAAGTCTTGGTGAAGACTTGTTTGATAGATTTGAGGTAAGTCTTTGAGAAGACTTGAGAGCATAGTTGATTGATTGATTTGTTCAAACCTTGAGTTAAGGTTTGGAGTAGATCTAGTAGAGTTGATTTGTGATTGAGTCAAGATTTGTGTTAAGGCTTGAGGATAGATTTGAGGATAAATTTTGGTGTAGATTTGAGGATAGGTTTGTGCTAGACTAGAGATAGATATTGAGCATATTTGTGCTAGATCAAAGGATAGTGTTTAGTACAGATCTGAGATAGAGAATAGAATAGAGTAAGAGTAGAATTTGGAGGTGATAGAGTAGAGGATAGTAGTCTCTAGTGGATAGAGATCCATTAGCTAGGGTAGTGAGGATAGAGATATTCTGAGTGAGGATAGAGTCTTCTATGGATAGAGATCCACAAGCCAGTGTAGTGGAGGTAGTAGTCTTCTAAGAGGATCACCATCTAGAGTAGAGGAGAAGGAGTTCTCCTATGGATAGAGTTCCATAAACTTGATCAGGGATTGGTGTCTCCTTTGGATAGAGGTCCATAAACATTGTAATAGGGAAAGGATTCCCAAGAGAATTTATTGAGAAAATTTTATAAGGAATATTTTCTCTATGGAGTAGCCCACATTGGGTGAACCACGTTAAATCATGTCTCTCATGTGTGTGATGCTTTGTGTAATGTTTACTACTTTAATATTGTTGATGTTATCATATGGATTGAAAAGTAAATGTTTTATCTTATACTGTTCACCCCCCTCTCAGTATAAGCACATGTTCTTCAATTGGTATCAGAGTGGGTCTCTTCATGAAAAGACTAATAACTTGGAGGAAGATCCATCAGAAATACACATGACTTTAGAGAATGAAGAAGAGACCATGTTTGACATAAAAGAGGAATTCTTTGCTGCTCTCAGGAATCTTGAAAAGGTTAGAAAGAAGAACTTAAGTTTGAAGGATCAAATTCAAGAGGATGAAGAAGCAAGGATAGAACTTCTACAGAGTCTCACAGAACTCAAGATAAAGGTAGAAGAGGGAAATAAAATTGAATAGGATATGATAGATCTATTAAGAGCAAGAGAAACAGAATGTGAAATATTGGAAGCAAAAATTGTTTATCTAAGGCATGAAGTTGAAAAGACCAAGGTACTACAAGATATAAAGTTAGGGAAATAGAAAGAGGAATCAAGCCTTCAAGAAATAGAGACATCAAACAAAGATAAGCAAGTGACTTATACTCTAAAAGGAAAAGACATCAGGAAAGAAGAAAGCAAAGAAGAACCATGGACAAAGGTTAATTACAACAAAAGGAGAAGCACTCAACCATATTTTCAAAGGCATCCAAATAGGTTACATAATCTCTTCCATGGCTATTGCTTTTCTTGTAACAAATATGGTCATAGAGTTGTACATTACACTGGTTATGTGAAAAAGGATGTAAATAGAAATTTCAACTCTTTTGCACCTCTTATGGATAATGATATTATATGTTATAAATGCAATAATCTTGGGCACAAGGCTAGATGGTGCAAAATGGTATTTCCTAAGTCAAGTAAAAAGAATACAACTTCAACAATTAGGAAAGAAAGAAAAGGGGATGAAAAAGCTAGATCAATGTTAGTTCAAACAACTCTTCATGCTCAGGATAAAGAAGAACAATGGTTTCTTGATAGTGGTTGCTCTAGACACATGACAGGAGACAAAGACAAATTTCTTGTACTCAAAGAAACTAATAGAGGATCAGTAAGTTTTGGTGATAATGGATCAGCAAAAATTTGTGGAAAAGGAACTCTGAGTTTAGATAATGGGAAAACAAGAACAGAAAATGTACTATATGTCAAAGGGTTAAGACACAATCTGCTAAGTGTAAGCCAACTTTGTGATCAAGGTCATATGGTTACATTTCACCCAGATAGATGTGAGATAAGAAAGTCTAAAACTAGAAAAGTCATTGCAAATGCAAGTAGAACTCCAAACAACCTCTATATGCTTAGTGAGATTAAAGGAGAAAAGTGTTTTCTATCACAAGAAGATGAGAGTTGGTTGTGGCATAGAAGAATGGGTTATTTGAATTTTGACAACATAGTCAACATAAGCAATAAACAGGCTGTCAAAGATTTACCCAAGCTAAAAAGGCCACAAAACACAATTTGTGCACCTTGTCAACATGGAAAGCAAACTAGAACCAGTTTCAAATCAAAAGGATTTATGTCATCTGAGCCATTGAAACTAATACATACTGATCTATGTGGTCCTACCAGAACCCAAAGTATTCAAGGTGAAAGTTACTTCATATTGTTTATAGATGATTATTCCAGAATGACTTGGGTAGCCTTCCTAAAAGAAAAGTCAGAAGCACTTGATAAATTCAAGGTATTTAAAGAGTTGGTTGAAAATGAAATAGGTAAAAGGATTAAGTGTTTGAGATCATACAGAGGAGGAGAATTTACCTCAAATGAATTTGTAAACTATTGTGAACAACATGGGATCAAAATAGAATACTCAGTTGCAAGAACTCCTCAACAAAATGGAGTTGTTGAAAGGAAGAATAGGATTGTTGAAAATATGGCTAGAGCTATGTTAAATGAATCCAAGATTTCAGATGGTTTTTGGAGGGAGGTAGTTAACACAATAGTTTATATCTTTGATAGGGCTCAAATAAGAGTGAACCATCACAAGACTCCATATGAGCTTTGGAAGGGAAGACCAACCACTGTAAAACACTTCAAAGTTTTTGGAAGCAAGTGTTACATAAGATGGGAAGAGCAAAACTTGGGCAAATTTGACCCAAGATGTGATGAGGGTATTTTTCTTGGTTATTCTACTAAGAGCAAAGCCTATAGATGCTACAACAAAAGGACACACACTATTGTAGAAAGTATAAATGTAATAGTTGATGAGAAGATAGGATTAAGAGAACCAGTTCAAGAAATTGTGTATCAGGAAGATGGAAGTTGTCAAGAGGAGTTTCATGAGGAATCAGAAGAAGAAGAGGAAGAAACACAAAGACTTCTTCCTAAGACTCCATCCAGGTATGTACAGAAACATCATCCAAGAGAGCTAATCATTGGGAATCCAGATGAGAGACAGACAAGGAGAAGGGTAATAACATCAACTCAACAAGCAAATTTTTCTTTGTTATCTAAAATTGAGCCAAAAGACTTCAATGAGGCAAGTGAAGATAAGTTCTGGGTTAAGGCAATGGATGAGGAATTAGATCAGATAGAGAAAAGCAAGACTTGGGAACTTGTTCCATGACCAAAAGATAAAAATGTGATTGGCACTAAATGGGTATTCAGAAACAAGTTAAATGAAGATGGTCAAGTGGTCAGAAATAAAGCAAGATTAGTGTGCAAAGGTTATGCACAAGTAGAGGGAATTGAATTTGATGAGACATTTGCTCCAGTTGCATGACTTGAAGCTATCAGAATGTTCTTAGCCTTTTCAAGCTTCAAAAACTTCAAAGTATATCAGATGGATGTTAAATCAGCCTTTCTAAATGGTGTTTTAGAAGAAGAGGTTTACATTGAGCAGCCATAAGGTTTCAACTTGACTGATAAATTAGACTATGTATGCAGATTGAAGAAAGCACTTTATGGACTAAAGCAAGCTCCTAGAGCTTGGTATTCAAGATTGGATAAGTACCTACAAGAATAGGGTTTCAGGAAAGGAATAGTGGATAGTAACTTATACATCAAAAATGAAGGGAATGACTTACTAATTGTGGTTGTTTATGTTGATGATATCATTTTTGGAGGAAACAATGATAATATGTGTCAAAAATTTGTAAAGAGCATGCATAATGAATTTGAGATGTCTATGCTTGGTGAGTTGTCCTTCTTTCTTGGACTTCAGATTTCACAATCAGAGAAAGGGGTGTTCCTTTCACAAACCAAGTATATAAAAGAGATGCTAAAGAAATTCAAGTTAGAAGATTGCAAACCAATAAGTACTCCCATGGTTACATGATGTAAGTTAAGTAAATATGATGAATCTCTAGAGGTAAATCAAAAATTATACAGATCTATGATTGGCAACTTATTGTATGTCACAACTACTAGACCAGATATCATGCAAGTAGTGGGATTAGTGGTAAGGTTTCAGGCAGCACCCAAGGAAACACATGTAGCAGTAGTAAAAAGGATTCTCAGGTATCTAAAAGGGACTATGGACTTTGGGCTCTGGTATCCCAAAAGTGATAGTTTCACTCTCACAACTTATACAGATGCAGATTGGGTTGGCAACATTGATGATAGAAAAAGCACAAGTGGAGGAGCATTCTTTCTTGGAGACTGTTTGGTCTCTTGGCTAAGTAAGAAATATGCATCAATATCCTTATCTATAGCAGAGGTAGAGTATATTGTAGCAGTTGCTAGTTGTACATAGGTATTATGGATGAAGTGAACTCTAGAGGATTTCAAGATAAAACATGATCATCCTATTCCCATATTGTGTGATAATACAAGTGCTATAAATATCTCAAAGAATCTAGTGATGCACTCTAGGACAAAGCACATTCCGATCAAGTATCACTTTTTGAGAGAACAGGTGACAGAAAGCAAGTCAGGTTGGAATATGTTACTACAAAGGAGCAGATTGCAGATATTTTCACTAAGCCACTTCCGAAAGAGACTTTTGAGTACCTTCAAGAAAATTTGGGAGTAGTTCTACTCCCACCCTAGAATTAACCACCTCAAGAGGAGGTGGGGAGGGGCTAAGCTAAGAGTCTCATTCTTAGCCCCAAGCCCCAAAGGTGGCCCTTTGCCATTGATGACAAAGGGGGAGAGATTTGAGTTAGGGGAGAGCATTCAGTCAGGGGGAGTAGTTTCTCAGGGAAAGCAGCTTTTGAAAAAGAAAAAGGAATGGTAAAAATAAAGGGGTTGCCATCAATGACAAAGGGGGATATTGTTGGAAATTTTGAGTAGTTTTGTTGTCATTGATGTCAAAAGAATATTGGTTTAATTTCATCATCATTAAGGACATCAAGTGGTTTTTCCAAAAGCAAGAAGGTCTTGGAAAGGAATAGGATATAATATTTATTTTTAATATTATATGCCTAAAAAGGCCCAAAGGATGAAGACCCATGAGCAATTTACAAAAGGTTTAGTTTAAATTAAATAATAAAATAATTTAAATTTTAATTTATAATGGATGCAAAGGTTTTTAAATTTAATATTTAAAAACTAAAATAATTTTTAAATTGAAATGAGTGTAGAAGTCAAAAGATAATGTGTATTTATATAGGAAATAAATTCCATTTCCTAAAGTTGAACTTACACTTTCGAATGGAAAAGAGGGGAAATGCGTTGCACTTAGGAAGAAGGATTCGCATTTCAAAGAGATTAGAGGGAAATAAGGTAATAAAGGTAGCGATGTGATTTGACATCCCATCGATGGTGGTAGCAGCGGTAGTTGGGAAAGTGCTAAGGCTTGCAAGGAGGAGATCATGGGTTCGATCCACACGATTGATATTTTTGAGGAAGAGGCCTTTTTTTTTTTTTTTGTGAGGAGTATTTTGGAAAGTGTGTGCTTTGTCTCATGTGGGCATGTAGCCCACTTGGTAGCCTAGCTTGAGGATAGGGTGTTGGAGAAGCTAGGTCATGGTCGAATTCATGAAAAATTTTGTGGGTAGAATGTAGTTGAAAGGTATGCTATTAATTTTTATTCAGTGAGGTTTGAATTAAAATTGCTTAGAGATTGGTGAGTTGAACTAAGTGCTTGGGGGAGTTATAAGGTAAAGAAAAATTAAAATATTTTATTTTGATTTTTGGTGATTGAAATTTATTTTATAAAGTGTGGAGATTATAAGGTGTATAAGGGAAATTGTTGTGTATTTTGTTATAATGAAATTATTGAGTTAGATATTGTGAGTTTGGAGATTATAAGGTGTACAAAAGGATTTGATATTTTGTATGGAAAAATAATTTTTGAGAAAATTATTTTGTGGAGATCTTGAGATAGGTTGTGGCTACCTAACCCTAGTGTTGGCAAAGAAAATTTGATTGTGGTTAAGACAGGTTTTGAAGATATATCTCCATCAAAATAAAAGGTATGGGTACATCTTCCTTGTGAGTAAAATATTGTTGGATTGGATGTTGTGAATGCTAAGTTGGAGTGAAAAGGATTGTTTGATAAGCATTGTTGAGTTTGGTTTTGAGATATCCAATATTGATTGATGAAGGTTTTTCTGGAATGAAAGTTGATGCTAGAAACCTTGTTTGATAAGCATTGTTGGAAATATTGAGTGAGCCTTCATATGCATGATTAGGGTTTGTGAAAGATCATGAGTATCATTGTTATGTGAAGTTTGTTTGATAAGCATTGTTGACTAAGTTTTCATTGAGTGATTGGTTGAGTTGAGTTGAACAAGATTTTGTGAGAGCTTGTGAGCAGATTTGAGTAAGTCCTAGAGAGGACTTAAGGATAGATTTGAGGAAGATTTTGTGAAAGCTTAAGAAAATTTGTGTGAGCTTTTGTGGAAGCTTACAAAGATTTGAGGTAAGTCTTGGTGAAGACTTGGTGGATTGTGGATAGATTTGAGGTAAGTCTTTGAGAAGACTTGAGAGCAGAGTTGATTGATTGATTTGTTCAAACCTTGAGTTAAGGTTTGGAGCAGATCTAGCAGAGTTGATTTGTGATTGATTCAAGCTTTGTGTTAAGGCTTGAGGATATATTTGAGGATAGAGTTTGGTGTAAATTTGAGGATAGGTTTGTGCTAGACCAGAGATAGATATTGAGCATATTTGTGCTAGATCGAAGGATAGTGTTTAGTACAGATCTGAGATAGAGAATAGAATAGAGTAAGAGCAGACTTTGGAGGTGATAGAGTAGAGGATAGTAGTCTCTAGTGGATAGAGATCCATTAGCCAGGGTAGTGAGGATAGAGATCTTCTGAGTGAGGACAGAGTCTTCTATGGATAGAGATCCACAAGCCAGTGCAGTGGAGGCAGTAGTCTTCTAAGAGGATCACCATCCAGAGTAGAGGAGAAGGAGTTCTCCTGTGGATAGAGTTCCACAAACTTGATCAGGGGATTGGTGTCTCCTTTGGATAGAGGTCCATAAACATTGTAATAGGGAAAGGATTCCCAAGAGAATTTATTGAGAAAATTTTATAAGGAATATTTTCTCCGTGGAGTAGCCCACATTGGGTGAACCACGTTAAATCATGTCTCTCATGTGTGTGATGCTTTGTGTAATGTTTACTACTTTAATATTGCTGATGTTATCATATGGATTGAAAAGCAAAAAGTTTTATCTTATATTGTTCACCCCCCTCTCAGTATAAGCACATGTTCTTCAGAGAATCTCCTTCGTAGCTCTTTCCCTGATAGCCATGGCATGATAATCATTGTATTTTTGAACAAGACCATTATTTTTAACATAAATATTATTATAAGATAGCAAATTAGGATCTTCTTTTAAAATAGAAAGCTTATTTTTAGAACATACAAAACCAATCATATTACAAAACAAAGCCTCAAAATAATAAGGGGGGCCATCATCCTCATCACCTTTTCCTGACTTTTGATATAATATATACATTAAGCAAGAGTCATAAGATGATCATCATTGTCAAAAGGTAAAGGTTGGTCTTTACTAGGTATAAAACCTATGCCACATCTCCCAGGACAGATCTCGATATCCAAAGGCTCTTGAATTCCCTTTTGTTGTGGCCCCAAACCTTTACCTACATATATGTACTCGATAGGATCTATTTAAGAAGTGTGTAGTGATTGGAAAGGTAATAATGAGCAAAAGAATGCTCATTGGGAGAGGGATTTCTACCACGTATATTTTCTTTGAAGGTAGTTCCTGTGAAGATAAAGGTACAAGTTCCAATATGTACAATATCACCTTTCTTATGGGGTAAACCCATGGTTCTTGGTGATGGTGGTAGCTTGGCTAGATCCAGAAGATGTTCTCGAAGAAATTGATTATCATGATCCTAGGATGATAAATTTAAGATATGTTCCTCATTCATTTTTAAATTTAGAAATTGTTCAGATATGTGATATGAGGAACATGGAGAAACCATTGAAGAAATAGGACACGGGTTAAACTCATATCGAACTCGCACTGCATTTGATAAAAACTCAAATGGTCAAGGATCACTCGGAATGGTGATAACTTTATTTTTAAATTCAAACTTGAGGTATTGATGAAGAGTAGAAGGGATAATATTTATTACATGGATCCAAGGATGTCCAAGGAGAAGATTAAAATATGCAAGATAATGTACCACATAAAACAAAGTATCCAATATTTTAGGCCCAACCTTAAGGGGAAGAGATATGACACCATAGGCCTCTTGGGAATCATTGTTGAAAGCTTTTATAATGATATCATATTTTGTTAAATCTTCCTCTTTTAATCCAAATTTTTGAAAGAATTGATATGTACACAAATTGAGGTAAGAACCATTATCAATCAAAATTCGCTTAATAAAGGTATCCCCAATAAGTGTAGTGATGTAAAGTGAAGAATATTCTTGTAAGTTTGAGGAAGGTTTATCATCATCCGAGAATGAGATGTGATGTATCCCAAAAGAACCTACAATATCAACTATGGCATTAGGAGAAATATATGAGGGAACTAATTTTTGCTTTAAAAATTCCATCAAAGCATCTATTGGTTGGGGGTTTGTAGCTCTAAACTAATTTTGTTGGAGTATTAGCCAACTGCTTCTGAAGATCAAATGAAACCTTGGGTTGTGGTTTCAACACTAAAGGTGGAATCCTTGTATCTAAAACCTTTCTCTGATTATTCTTCAAAACTAAATTGGGTTGTAATACCAAATTCTATCCTTTTTGAGGATGCTAAGTCTGATCTTGTCTTCTTGTAGTTATTCCAACCATTCCAACCATATTACCATAGGGAGGAGGCTCATTCTAATGAGCCACCTAATTTGTTTCTTTATTGATTATGTTTTAGCAATGGATCTTTGAATATTCCCATATCTTGATTGGTAGTTGAAGTTTGTTGAATAGGAACTTGATTATTTATTGTCTGAGAATTTCCTAAGTCAATATGTCCTGCATCAATCAAATCTTGAACCACATGCTTCAACTTCTTACAAGAATTTTTCCAATGTCCTTCCACTCTATGATATGCACAATTTTGACCTATCTTATACCAATGAGTTGTAGTATCTGGTTACCTTATGGGAGGTAATTCAATTGCATTGGCTTCTAAAAGTTATTTTAAAATTGCTTCCATAGACATTTTAAGTCTTGTAAAATTCCTTTGTGGAGGTTTTTGAAGTACTATCTTTTGTAGGTTGTTAGTAACATTATTAACAGGTCTACTATCCATTCCACTATCACCTCCTATGTGTTTATTCTTATGTTGAGACTTAACAGGTTTCTCTTCTTTGACTTTGAGTTGGCCTCTTCTGATAAGGGCATGTTCCACTTTTCTTGCTAAATCAATTGCTTGATCAAAATATGTAATAGTAGTAGTCTCTAATGCATAAGATAACTACTCTTTTAAATTACCAATAAATATCTCAAGCATATATTTTGGAGGTAAAGTATATCTTAAACATCCAACCAAACTTCTCCAACGAGCCAAGAAATCTGAAAAAATTTCCTCTTTAATTTGTTTTCAAATTATAAACATCTTTCATTATTACTTCCTTTTCAATATAAGCACCAAACTATTGAACAAATAATTCTATTGTTTCCTCAAAACTCTTTAAGGAATAATTAGGCAATCGATAGTACCATTCTAATGCCATGCCACCAAGACTTTTAGGAAATGTTTTTAGTAACAACATATCATCATAAATGAGATCATGGCAAGTTGTTCTAAATATTCTTAAATGCTCTATTGGATCTTCTATACCCTTATAAATAGGCAAAACTGGCATAGTAAAATGCTTAGGATAAGGCCTAGCAACAATAATAGGATCCAATGGTTGATTACACATTTCCTTATAATTGTAAGTAAAACTTGAAGGTTGAATCATCTCAACTTTTGAAACCAACTACTTTACCATATTTGTCAAATTCTGCACTTCTGGATTATTATTATGGATCATCCCCAAATTCCCTAAAGGAGGAATATATGTGTGTTGAGGAACTAATGCTTGACTCAAGTTGGATGCATGGATACTATTGTTATATGTGGTGCCTTGTGAAAATGGACAACTAACATTTGGTGGGACAAAAGCAAAAGTGTTGAGATTAGAATATTGAGGAGGAAATTGAAAACAATTTTGAGTGACACTACTAATTGGAGGGACTTGTAGATTCCTTCCAATGTTGGTGGTTGTAGTAGTAGTATCAATTGCCTGGTTTCTTAAATTATCAAGATGCATTGATTTAGGCAAAGGGTTACTTTTATCAAGCACAAGGGATCTTATTGGAGGAGGAGGTGGAGGAGTTTCACCTCTTTTGAGATGAGCTTCTCGCTCCATACCTTCTAATATCTTATCCCTATTAGCTTTTATAAAGCCCCAAATGTGTTCAAATAATGAAAAGACAAACCCACCATTAGGTCCTTCATAAGGATCAAAAATCATTTCAATTTCCATGTTATCTTCTTCTTCTAGATCTATGTTAGGATCCTCTCTATCAATTTGATCATCTTCCAAAGGAACATAATCAGATTCAAGGCGCTTTCACTGACTTCTAAGAAGAGGAGCCATTAGAAGAGGCGAAAGGATAGAAGAGGAATACTAACAACAAACACACCAAAATATATATTTTTAAAGATGTTATTAAGGTTTTTCCAACCACACAAATAGAATTAGTGATCTTGCTTAAGATGTTTAAAAAAAAGAAATGAAGTGTTCACATTGGGTTCACCAGAGATGTAGAGGGGGAAAACTACCCTACCGTGTATAATTATCAAGGATGGATCCATAAGAGAGAGCCTTGGGGTGAACCATGGGGGTATTTTGTTCTCTACACTCAATGCTAGGGGGAAGGGTTCACTAGGAATGGCTTTAAGGACTCGCTCCAAGTCCATGAGAATTTTAGGAATGTTTGATGTGTTTGATTCAAGACAATCACCTAGGTTTTGGCCTTTCTATATCTATGCTATGAAAGTTAAAGGATAATAAAGAAATACATAATGCAATAATACAAGAGCTAACCCTACTATGATTATTTATTTGAATGCTTCTTGAACCTAGGGTTTCAAGATAGAAAACCTTTAATCAAGGGCTCAAGAGAATATGCACAAACAATATTAACCCTAAGTGCACACTATATGTTGTTTATCCTTTAATACCTAGAAATTAAATAAATTTATTTCTATTAAATCAGATCTAGGGTTTATAAAAAAATAGAAGGCACTCAACAAACAACCTAGAGACTAACTGGAACACTTATCTCATCCAGTGATTATCCTTGCTTTTTATTCCTTGTTCAGCGATATCAACAATTCTTGTTCCTACAAGATAAATTGACAAACACTTGAAAAATATTAGCGTAAGGGGGCCTACTTAGGCCTTTATACAACAATTCTTGGAGGTGCAATTCAATCCCCCTAGGTCCTTTTAGCTGACATTTTAAAATAGAAGTGAAAATTGACCTTTGGAAGAAATCAAACATATGAAAGCACAATAGAATAATATGATAGAAACACAGAACATAATATGACACTATGCTCTACATGCAGCCTAGAATGCAAATATAAATTTTGGAACAATATATTACCCCCAGACGATTTCTGGGTGAAATCATGCCCCATAACAGATGACCGCCATTTTGCTCAGGCAAAATTGCACCCCGTAGAGAGCCGAGCGTGATTTCGTAAAAACTATGCGAAAAATAAAATAAATATGTGAAGGCTCAATTATGTAAATTAGAAAATCTAAACATGTATGCATAAGAATGAATTCACCTAGAGAGAGCATAGAATCAAATAGAAGAGTTGAGACCTCCCAAATAGTTGATCTCTCCTTAGGCCTCCCACACAAATCCATAAAAGCGAGAAACAACAATCAACAATCCAATGTAGCAAAAATCAAACTTCACACTTTAGAATTAAATTACTTGCAGGAGAAGAAGAAGGATGTAGATCAATTAGTGAGCACTTAAAACACTTTGCAATAATAATCACCAATTATCATCATCGATATTCGTGCTCTAGAAATGAATTCAAACCCTCTTTATATAGTGGATTTGAAGGCGAGGTGGGTGGGAAAATCGAGGAGGGCTAATGTAAAACATGCCAACTCTGAAGAATTAGGTTTTTCTTAGGATAAACCCTAAAAATATGAAATCATGCCCCGTCAAGGCCGACCATGATTTTGCCTATGCGAAATCGTGCCCCATCAAGGGCGAGCGCGATTTCGCATAGAGAGAGAAAAAAGGTAAAAGAGGGAGGGAGAAGCCTAACCCTTGCCCTAGGCAAGTCTAAGGGGTCTCCTAGAGGGCTCAAGGAATATTTCCCACTAAAGTGGATCAATTTTCCATGTCTACAACATCTTAATGATGACCAAGTTGATGGTGATAACCCTTGTTATCTTTCTATTTTGTATGGAATAAGAAGCTTGAGCATGTTTTTTGTGGGTTTTATTTTTTAAATGGTTTTCTACATTTATTATCTCTATTATTTTCCATTTTATATGTGTTCTTTCTAAACATTTCAATAGTTTTATTTGTATTTTCTTCATTACAGGGGATTCTAGAAAGTTTATATGCTTTCAATATGTGGAAACAAACTGGTTTGAGCTAGTAATGGATGACATTTTGATACAATGATATAATATTAGTTATTTTATAGACTTATGGATTTATGAACATTGCATTGGTATATCTATGGATTTTCCATAATCTATTATTTTCTTACATGAGTATTTTCAGTATGGAGAAGCAATTTTGATACAAGTTTGAGAGTTTTACTAGTGACTAGTGACTAGTTTCATAGGATCCTAAGTGAAACTAAACTAGATATCACTATAATCCCTTGAAAATTATCTATTGAATATTTTATAAATGGAAATTATAGATCGATTGTAGTTTAATGTCCAATAACACGCAGTGGAAAAATAAACAATTAAAAAATTTAAACACTTTATTTCATTATTCTCCAACAACCTCAATATTACACATTCTAATGTATATATAAGTAAGGGATATGGAGAAAGTCGGCAGAGGGAGATGGAGGGATAAGGGAGTTGGAGGGATAAGGGAAAAGAAGGTATATCGGAGGGATAAGGAGGAAATGGAGGGATAAGGAGGGAATATAGGAGGAGAAGTAGGAGGGAAAATAGGAGGGGAGTTAGGGAAAATTGCCGACAAAAATTGCCGACAAAATTAGGGAGTTTTCACACTTAGGCTTTAGAAAGAGATTTTTCTAAGCCTCTTATGGAGAATCCCTGTTCACACTTGCAACATTCTCCCCCTTAAAGTTGAGAGGACTGACTACACAGTCTCTCAGCTTTACAAATTGAGCTTTAGTCATCGCCTTGGTGAAGATGTCTGCGACATTCTCCAAAGTGTGACAGTATTGAAGCTCAACAATTTCATGTTCCACCATATCTCTGATGAAGTGATACTTCATATCAAAATGTTTCGTTCTGCTATGGTGGACAGGATTATATGCCAACTGAATGGCACTATGTTGTCGCGATAGATTCTGGTCGGACCACTTTCTTGTTCTCCAATCTCTTCTAGTACTTTCCTTAGCCACAAGGCTTGAGTACTTGCATAAGTAACCGCTATATACTCGCTTCTGTTGAAGATAGCGCTACTATTGTCTACTTTTTTGAACTCCAAGTTATTAGTCCTGATCCAAGACTAAAACAGTTTCCTGATGTTGACTTCCTGTCATCAATATTGCTACCCCAATCACTATCATTGAAGCCTACAAGCTTGATAGTGTTACATTTATGGTACTGGATTCCAAAATCCAATGTACCTTTCACATATCTCAAAATTCTTTTAGTTGCCTGCAAATGCAGCTCAGAGGGGTTAGACATAAATCTAGAAACAAGAGATACATCATACTGAATATCTGGTCTGGTGTTGGCGAGAAACATCAAACTCCCAACCATGCTTCTGAAAGTGGTCACGTCAACTTTTGGTGCTCCATCATCTTTGCTTAATTGGATCCCATGTCCAAGCTGGAGTTGCAAGCTGGTTTGCAATGCTCCATAGCAAACTTCTTGATCATATCCCGAGCATACTTATGTTGACAGATGAATATTCCTGTATCTTACTGATGAACCTCCATTCCAAGGTAGTAGTGCATTAATCCAAGATCCTTCATCTCAAGCTGCGTCATCATGGAGTGTTTGAACTCCATATTCATTTTTTCATTACTACCCATAAAAATGAGATCATCCACATACAAACAAACTATGAGGATGTCATTACCTTGCTTTAGGTAGTAGAGTGTGGGTTCATTTTTGCTCCTGGTGAACCCATAATCTTTGAAGTACCCATCAATGCGTGAGTACCAAGCTCTTGGTGCCTGTTTAAGGCCATAGAGTGCCTTCTTCAATCTGTAAACAAGGTGTTCCTTACCTTGCACTTCAAATCCCTGTGGTTGCTCAACATACACTTCTTCTATCAAGTAACCATTGAGAAATGCACTCTTGACATCCATGTGTTGGACTTTCCATCCTTTGTGTGCAGCTAAGGCAAGAACTGTTTCGATTGTCTCCTGTCTGGCTACAGGAGCAAAAGTCTCTTCATAATCTATTCCATATTTCTGAGTAAAACCCTTTGCCACTAATCTTGCCTTATGCTTCTCAATGCTTCCATCAGCATTAAACTTGGTCTTGAAGATCCATTTACGGCCAACACATTTCTTTCCTTTCGGAAGCTTCACGAGCTCCCAAGTGTCGTTGTTTTTTATAGAGGTTATCTCCTCTTTCATGGCATCTTGCCAAATCTTACGAGTACATGCCTTCTCATAACTAGAAGGTTCAAGCTGTGCACTAGTTAACAAAGCATAGTTAACTTGATCTCCCCTAGGTTCCTGTTGGGATTCATCATCACCATACAAGTGCATACTTTCTAATCTGTGTAAAACAGATTCCATTTCACTAGCTTGACTCCTAGTATATCTTCTTGAAAAAATTTTATCCAACATCTGAGATGATGGATGATATTGTAAAGTTCTCTTACCTTTGGATGGAACATCAATATCCATTGGTGAGGAACTTACTGATCGCTGTGGAGAAGGACTTGGTGAAGCAGTTGAATCAGAAGATGGACTTGGAGGATGTGTGGGCGGAGACTGCTTTCCTTTCTGTGGGAGCTGTGGTTGCACCTGCTGAGCAACTACATCAGTGGCTTCAACATCACTTGAATATTTGGGGCTTACCCCACTCTCCCCCTTCATCAAAAATCACATCCCTTGAAACCACTATCTTTCGAGTTGTAGGATTGTAGAGTCTATAACCCTTTGTGTTTTCACAGTATCCTACAAAAATGCATGCTTGACTCTTTGGATCCAGCTTCTTTCTCAGCTCATCAGGAATGTGAGCATATGCCAATGAACCAAATACTCTGAAATACTTCACATTTGGTTTCTTACCATACCAGGCTTGGTAAGGTGTCTTCCCTTTCAAACTTGAAGTAGGACTTCTGTTCAAGATGTGAACACTAGTCCTTGTTGCATCTCCCCAATATGCATTACTCAAATGCTTTGTCAGAAGCATTGATCTTGCCATCTCCACAATGGTGCGATTCTTCCTTTCTGCTACACCATTTTGTTGTGGAGTGTAGGCAGTTGTGAACTGCCTCTTGATGCCATGATGTTTACAAAAATTCAAAAACTGATTAGAGGAGTATTCTCCTCCTCTATCTGATCTAAGACATTTTATAGAATATCCACTCTCACTTTCAAATTTTGCTTTAAAATCAACAAAGCATGCAAATGCTTCATCCTTATGCTTCAAAAAATATATCCAACACATTCTTGTGCAATCATCAATGAAAAGTAGGAAGTAAGAGTGATTACCTAGACTCTTGGTCTGCATCGGACCACAGATGTCCGAATGTACTAACCGAAGAGGATAGCTGGCCCTCCATGCTTGTCCATGAGGAAATTTCGATCTGGCATGCTTGCCCAAGGCACACCCTTCACAGACTTCCTTACTATCTTGAATTTTGGGAAGTCCAGTCACCATTGCTTGTGAAGTTAGCATTTTCAAACTTGCTGAATTCAAATGACCATATCTCAAGTGCCATAGGACACTTGGATTGGTAATTGCAACATTTGCTAACTTATTTCCTCCTGGCTGGCCAAACTTCAAAGGGAATAATCTATTCTTCGACATTGGCACTTGTGTAATGATTCTATTACTATTGTTCTTGTCAAAAATGGTGCATTTACCCTCATCAAAAATCAACTTATAATTCTTTTCTAGCATTTGACCAACACTTAAAAGATTGTGTTGAAGATGAGGTGTGTAATAGATATCACTTACTTGCTTGATGCCTTCTTTCGTTGGAACCTCCATGGCTCCAATGCCTTCAACTGCCAATGACTTGTCATCTCCCAACCGGATGTTGGATTTGTATGAGGAGTCTAACTTAGCAAAGAGTTCTTCTTTGCCACTCATGTGATTTGAACACCCAGTGTCCAAAATCCATGTATCATTCATATTTTGCTCTGTCTGGCCATAAGAAAGAAAGAGATTTGAGGACTCTTCCTCTTCTCCAAAATTCCCAAACTGACTTGCTCTGGTTGCTGCTTGCTTCCTTGCGAAGTCTTTGACCAACAATCTCGAGCATAATGGCCAGGTTTGCCACAATTGTAGCAAACTTGTTTTGATTTGTCTCCTCCTTTTCCTTTGCCAGATTGTTTCCCTCTATATTGTTGTTGTCCTCCTCTATTCTGATTTCCACCTCTGTTGGATGATCCTCCTCTGTTAGGAGTTCCCCCTCTTTGATTATTCCTGCCTCTGCCTCTTTGTTGACCTCTGCCATGGCCTCTACCTCTTCCTTCATGTGTGGCAAAAGCTTTGTCATCTCCTCCATAGCTGGTGGTAGGAGTTTCCTGTAACCTCTCTTCATGTGAGAGAAGTGAACCAGTTAATGCATCAAAAGACAATGTGGTTAAGTCTTTGGATTCTTCAATAATTATTGCAACAGAATTCCATTTAGGAAGAAGTGTTCTCAACACTTTCTTCACCATCATCTCTGGCTTAATATCCTCCCCTAGTGTGACCATTTTGTCGACTACTGCTTTCACTCGCACGCAGTAATCTCCGACTCTTTCATTCTCTTGCATCTTGAGATTCTCAAAATCTCGTTTCAAAGTTTGCAGTTTTACCTGCTTCACTTGGTCACTACCTCTATAGCTTTCTTTTAGGGCATTCCATGCATCTTGTGCAATTACATAAGATGCAACCCTAGGGAAGATACTTTTATCTAAGGCAGCATGAATGTGATAAAGGGCAAAAGCATTATTCTTTTGTGCTTCTTTTCTCGCCTTTTTATCAGCATTAGAGAAAGCTGCCCATTCAGCAGCAGTTGGTTCTGTATAACCTTCTTCGACTACATCCCAAAGACCTTTTCCTATCAACAAGGTCTTCATTTTTATAGACCAGTATTCATAGTCACTACCATTAAATTCAGGGATTGGTAGACTAGTGTTTGCAGCCATTTCTAAAAAACAAACTTTTATTGAGGCAAACTGGAAATACAAAGCAGTACAGAATGATTTAATGATTCAAATCAAATCTCGCCTTTTTAGTACATTCAAGTTCTGCTTCGAAACTGCTGCTGATGATGATGATCTCAGGTCTTCCTGTAGGATCTTCTTCTTCTTTGCTTCTTCTTCTTCGTCTTCTTCTTCTCTTCTTCTTCTTCTTCTTCTTCTTCTTCTTCTTCTTCCTCTTCTTCTTCTGGTTCAGGTTCTGGAGAGCGTGGAGTATAGCTCTCACTCGATGCAGCTACCTGTACACCTAGTGTGTAACTGGCACTTGATCGTACATCCGAAACAAATTGCTCAGTCTCGGATTCTTCAATCCTCTTTTCGAAGATATTGTCTTCTGAATCTGCCTCGTACCCTGAATCCGGCTTTCTTAGGTGAGCTATCACCTGATTCTCAAGCTGACAAAACACTGTATGCAGACTAGTTCGATGAACCCTTTCATCAAAGGATTCCGGTGTCTCTCGTTTCAAAATTGAGAGCAGTGCATTATAGCACCCCTCAGATCGGAACATCTAACATTTCACGGGCAGATTAATTCTCTTTTTCAAAAAAATCTCTTCAAATAAGGCTTTAAAATTTTTCTAAAGTTTTTTAAAAAAAATTTAATAAATTTTTATATTTTATTTAAATTATCTTTTAAATTTATTATTAAAAAGATAATATTAAATAAATATATAATTTAAATTTATTAAATAATTTTAAAACTTTAAATAAAAAATAAAACCTTATAAAAATTTTAAATAAAAATTTGTTTTACCTTTTCGTCACGCAGGGGATTCGACCCCGTGACCTGCTTTGTGCTGCGCGGGCGCTTTAACCGCTCGACCACACGGCTTCGTTGCAAACCAAAGTGCAGCACCTTCCTTTTAATCCTCGGGCGGCGCAATTTTTAAAAAAAAATTTGTTTGATTACCTCCGGCGGAATTCGATCCCCGGACCTCCTTTGGGCAAGCAAACGACCCTAGCCACCTCCGCTAGGCGTTCGGTCGAGAGCAAAAGGGAACGCGGGCCGTTAAAAATTCAATGGACCATGATTTTAAAAAAAAAATTAATGTGGGTTTTATCCCACATACGCTGCGCAAATGCGCAGGTGGGGTTTTTAACCCTGAAGACGCACAAGGTCTTCTGATTGCCTTCGGGCAATCACAATTGATTGATTTTGTCGCCAATTTCTCCAATCGCCAGATGCCACGTTGCTTGCCACGTCAGCCAACATGAAATTGCCACGTGGCAAAATTTTGTCCTATCGCTCGCAGCCACATGTCCATGCCAGCCTCTACCAGCTCAACTGCCACGTCTACCACCTCGAATCACGTGTCGTCTTGTTAGCACCTCAAAATCTGTGCCGCTGCCATGTCTGCTCTGTTGTCGCCATGTGTCGCGTCCTCATGCTGCCATGTGTCACATCCAGTCACCTCGGGATCCGTGCCCGAGTCTGCTCGCGATCCGCCTCAGGATCCGAGCCTATTGACTCCTCGACTTGTGCGACACCTGCCTCAGGAATCGTGCCTGACAGGTTCCACCTCGAGAAACCGTGTCTGGGCTGACTGGCTCGATACCAGTGAAGGTTAATGTCCAATAACACGCAGCGGAAAATAAACAAATTAAAAAATTTAAACACTTTATTTCATTATTCTCCAACAACCTCAATATTACACATTCTAATGTATATATAAGTAAGGGATATGGAGAAAGTCGGCAGAGGGAGATGGAGGGATAAGGGAGTTGGAGGGATAAGGGAAAAGAAGGTATATCGGAGGGATAAGGAGGAAATGGAGGGATAAGGAGGGAATATAGGAGGAGAATAGGAGAGAAAATAGGATAGGGAGTTAGGGAATATTGCCGACAAGAATTGCCGACAAAATTAGGGAGATTTCACACTTTAGGGCTTAGAAGGAGCTTTTTCTAAGCCACTTATGGAGAATCCCTGTTCACACTTGCAACATCGATAATGGTAGATTTATATAAGCTTCCCTTCAATACACTAATTTTTCTTCCTTCCTATAGTTCTTTCTCATTTTCCCCAAAATAATAAGAACAAACTCTCCATTTTTTCTTTTTTAACTCTTGTATGAATTTATCATAATAGAATAGAATTCCTTAAAATAAGGTCTTGACATATGTCCCTTTAAAAATTTATTTATAATGGGGGAGAGGAATCTCACTCATCCCTAAAATCCTCATCTTATTTTTTTTTTTTTGAAGTAACTTTATTACATGATATTTTATTAATAACTAGATCATGGTAACTATTAACCCATGTGTTGTAGGTGAGTTGGAGAGGAGAGGGCAATCCTCCAAGGGAGGTCCCAGGTTCAAATCTCCACCCTACCAAAAAGTTGAATTGGGTACCCAAAATCCAATTGATAATGTTAGTGCGAGGCAGGGTCGAGTGCGACTCCCGGGTGACTTTGACGGTGTAGAACCCCCTGTTCGTGGTCTCTCAAACCAAGGTGGCCCCACAAGGGGTTTTTCGCTTAAAAAAAATATCATGGTAATTATTAGTTAATATCATCATCTAATTATACATCCCAATGGCAAATATTAAGTGAAATAAAATTGGTTTAAGCATGTCAATAATATGGAACTTTTGTAACTAACTATAATGTTCCACATGATATGAATAAATATTATCCGTTCTAGTTTTTCAATATATATTTTTTAATTAGCTATGTGTGGATTCTATTGGGGGCCATTGTTATTAAAATAACAAAACATTATATTATTCTCATTACATTGCTATCAAGCTAATTAAACCATATCATACTTGCATTTTTATCAAATATATTCTTCCTTTGCCTTTTTATCAAATATATTTCTCATATCCCCACATTCAACTCCTTGATATTAAGAGATAAAATATCACTCATCTACAAATGGCTAAAATGATTGCAACCTGGTTTATATTTCTATGAATATGTTATTTGATATCAATTTATAAATTCCATAATACCTCTTTTTTAGGGGTCTTATTCATGCCCCTAATATTCCAAGATATCATTTTTATCATTGCTTTTCTATTTGTGGTTTTGGCCCCACTTCTTGTTAACACTTGAGATATTTTCTTTTGTTTTCCCATATCAATATCCTTGTGAGTTTTTTTTCTCTTTGTTTTGCTTCTTGGGTTTCCTCTCTTTCTTCAAAATCACAGTGAGACTTCTCATCTATAGTTTTATCTTGCTTTAAAGGACTTTAAGTGCAAGGATTAACCTCAAAAGCACTTTCTTTATTATGTTACCTTGGAAACCGTAAAGTGCAAGGACACTCCTATATAGAAATTACCTTATTTTTTTCCCTTAAAACCCTAAATTTCTATGTATTTTCTCCATTCTCATTTCATTATTATGCTACTCTTTAAACCCTTAAGTGAAATGGATAACATCTACACTACTTTCATTTCTATTGCCAAGAGATGAATTTATACTAGACAAAAATAAAGGCAATTTACCTAGAATAAACTCAACCTCTTTTGTAATTTACTTTAGAATTTTACTCCACATATTCCTTTGCACTTTTAGTTCTTTCTAAATTTGAACTTGCACATTGTACTTTCTCATCCCTTGTATCCTTCTTTGTTTCTTCTTTCTTTGCTTCTTCAATTGGAGTGGAATATCCTTGATCTAGTCCACCTTGTATTATAGTTTGATATCCTTGTTTCATCTTAAAGTTTATATCATGACCATTTTTTTGGTCCTTTTCTTCATCTTTTTCACTTTGAAATCTCTTACCCTATGTCTAGTCTCATATCAACTATGGCATCAGAATACAATATTTTCATAATCCACTTGTTGACATCATTCTCTTAATTTATATTTAATCTTGATGGATTGTGGTAGAGGATTTGAAATATCCATAGCAACACATATATGAGTATATATAGCATGTTTTCATTCCTTAGTATTTGGTCTCCTCTTGATGAATTCCCCTAGGGTATTTCCAATATTCTTCAAAACATCATTATTGATAAGTTGATATGGAATTCCAAAAGCCTAACCCACACTGAAATATTTTTAATATTTTTTGTCTCAACAAAAAAGTTCTCACTCCATGGTCTTAAGTAAAGGGAATATCACCCTTTAAACCATTATCCACCACCTTTTATTTTATCTCTAATTTCCAAAATAGAAAAGATAATGAGGAAAAAAACCTTTAGGAAGAAAAGTCATAGTGTAATTTGAATTCAATTTCCACTTCCACTTGATCTAATAATGATTATCCAAAAACCCTAGCCAGTATATATGGAACTTAAATATTATACCTTTACTTCAAAAATCACTATATCATGTTTTATCATCTCATCCTTAATAATCACTTATGGTGTAACCTTTGTTCGCTGGATCAAATTTGTTATATATTTGCTCTTCCTCTTATCTCTAACTTGGGCATTCATTCTTCTAGGTAAGGCATCCTTACTTCTCATTAGTGATTTCAAATATTAATTTCCTTCTATTCTATCTTGTGGGGCTTACTCCTAGCTCACACTTGCTCCTATCTCACACTAGCTCCTGACTAGTTTTTAATTATTAAAGCATGTAAAATATTAAATAAAACCATGTAATATTATTTTTAATTGGTTATATGGGATTGAAATGGTCCCATCCATATTACATAATTAGGACATAGTGGTATTACAATAGTTTGGAAATTATGCATCTATCAGTTGGCAAGATTTGAACTCGGGTCTCCTCCTTGAAAGTGTAAAAATAAAACTGATTGAGATAATTCCATTTGATAAACCATGTAACATTGTTAACCATAGTGTAAGGTTTATATAACATGAAATCCATATAATGTATAAATAAAGGAAATTAAATGATCATGTCAAAACTATAATCAAGGTTTTATGAGTATATAAATCCAAAGTCAAGGGGTTATTATTGAATCGAGGAATTCTCCTAACTTTTAATTTAGTCATGTGCCCTAATTATAGCCTGAAAAAATTTGTAAGGGAGTTCCAATGGATCCTCCCAACCTTTAACGGGTTGAGGTCCTCTCTCAATTATCCATGCATAATACTCCTATGCTAACCTTCACTAATTGCATGAAATTAAAGTGCAAAAAATAAACATGCATAAAATATTAAGGGTGAAAGGGATTAAAACTAAATATAGGTTTTAACCATAGTGAGGAAGTGTGCATTATAAATCAACACATAAGAATTCAAATAACATCAATGTTCTCTCATTCATTAAGTATGAAATTACTAAGTGAATGACAATATGGGTACAAGGGTAATGCCTCATTCACTATGCACTTAGTAAACCAGGAGGGTGGTGCTACTAATAGAATGCCTAAGGACTTGCTAATTTCTAAATAATATCATGAGATCAAAGCATAATGTGAGTTTCACAAAGTGTAGCTCTGAATTTTTGTGGCCAAAATATAGATACATTGGATACCATGGATCCTATTTATTATTGGAGTTTGGTCCTATGTTACTTGGTGTGATAAATATTTAATGATAGTAAAATTAAATGTTTGGGGGCATATTTAGGAAAATTATGCACCATCAAATGCTACATACCTCTAAACATGCATCTAGCAGGCTTAGAAGGCTTTTAAAATTAATTAATGCACCACTACATGCCAAAATATCACTCTTAATAGATTCTTCTTAGGATCTACATCTTTTTTTTACCCCTCAACTAGTTGGTGAGTGATTCACTCCAATAAATGAGTGAACCACTCACTTTTTCTTGAAACTAAGAGCTAATCGAGTCCCTTTTGCAAGTAAATCAATCCTAAGCTAATAGGTACCTATTCTAGAATTAAACAAATTTTAGATGATTTTCAAAGATAATTACTATTTGTTTTGATTGACTTGTGCTCCTTCAAAATTATAAATTCCAAGGTAGTGTCAAGGCACTACATTTCTTGTGAATTCATAGGGTGCTAAGCTCATTTAGAGAGATATCCCAGTTTCTACCTTTATCCTTGGGTACAGAGTCTATAAAACAAGGATCTTGCTACAAAGCTATCAAAATTAGGTTCTCATCTAGTCTTATATGGTAGTAATACTTGCAAATTTATCCACTCTTTTCCATATAATAGCTTTATGGAGGTAATATTTTACACTTATCTTGTAAGATCTTTGAACATATTTTTTGACATCTTATCTTGTTTCCCCTTGAGCTATTATATTTTGGCATATATGGGTTGTAGCTTATTTTATTTTTCAATTGCATCACCCTCATCAATTTGATCCTTTTCTTTCTCAATAACGGTGTCAATAATATCATTATCTAGGATCTTTATCTAAGGGTCAAATATGTCAGGCAACCTGATAATAACTAAGCCCTAATTTGCTATGGTAATTTCTTACACTAGGGTCTATAAGGATGCCAAAGTTCTTTTTCAAGTTTGAAGATATCTATGGGCATCTAGGATCTTTTACAAATTCTTGATAAGTCTTTCCTATCTATTCCTAGTTGTTATGTCTATAATGCCCACACAAAGGACAAAATTTTTAGAACCTTTTGGTATTCAACCCTAGTAGACAACTATTGTTCCACTTATTCAATGGTTGTTATCACTTTTCCATAATTTACTTTGCATAGGTTGTAAATCATAAGTATTCTTGTGCATTATTCATCATTGTCCTAATTTTTATCCTAAAGGGACTTGACCCGTTGGACATCATGAGCCTTCTTAGGGTTGATTGTTGTCTTTGTATACCTTAGAGTTGTCAACTTCATAATTTTTTTTCCTTTACCTATAGGGCTTCTTGAAGTTGCTTGATATGGCTCTACTCTTATACAGGTTGTTCTAAAAGATTCTCTAACTACTACATATTCTTTTCAACTTTAACAATTTGATAATTGAGGTCCTTGACCTACTTATTCAATTGATCTCATTTTGAGATATCTTTAAAGCCTCATTTTCCTATAGGATTTTATCTCTATATGCTTTTAGTTGCACCAATTTTTCTTCTAGCTCTTTATTCATTTTTGCACTATTGCATCCCTAATTGACAACCACCCAAATTTCATAACTACACCAATTGGGATTTGTTTAGAAAGCTAGACCATTTGATATGGGTTCATTTAGTTTAGATCCAGCTCAACAAATGCTAGTCAAGTTAGTAGGGGCTATTATCATTTTTGAGGGGTCATATCTTGATACCTCTACTATATAGACCTTATTCACTTTCTTATCTATCGATGACTACCTTAGGATTGAGGTCTTATATTTTTTGTACTTAAGTCACTTGTAATATTTCTCCCATCTCTTTTCCTTAGTGATAAGGACATCAATCACCTTCTTAATATCTATCTCTTCTAGCTCATGCATAATCTTCCATGCAATGGCCTAACTTGACCTTGCAACTATATTGACTTAATGGGATGTTCCTATAGATACCTTCAAGAGTAGTTGTCTTCCTTGGTATGGTGGACATGATGGACATGTGGAAATGGTAGGCAAAGCAAATTATGTAGTGAAGGGAGAAATGTAGATAGTGGAATGTGATACCAATTGTACCAATGTCTTAGCTAGCAATGATTTTGTTAGTGAGGACATGGATGAAGGTGATGATGATGTGGTGTATGGTACCAACGAGTATGTGGTAAACACCTAAATGGAATATGATAGGAATGAATCAGTTGACATGGTATCAAATATGACAAAGACCACAAGAGGTAAAGTTTTTCTATGAGAACCATGCATTGCATTGGTGGAGGATGAGATAATTTTAGTAGAAGAAGGGGTGGGAAGAGAAGAATATATTATAGAGAAAGAAGTATAAATTATGGAGGATGAAAGAGAAGTGATAATGGTAGACATGTGTCCATGACCCTAGCCATTCCTAACTTAGAAAGGGAGACTCCTTGATGAATTTCCCCCTTCTTCAACTAAGTTTTTTACTCTTGTCATTCATATTCCATTGTCATGTTGACAAAAAATTCATTTGAATATTTCAAAATCTCTTTTTATTTTAATAGTTTTCTTCCTCATAGCTAAACTAACCATCACCAATATTGTTGGTACAATTAAAATGTTGATATTGGGCATTGATGTATTCTTTGGTATTCAAGGGCTTGATGGGATGACCATTTCTTCATTGATCATCTTGGCCCTTGTGGAACTTTTGGGGTATTTCCAATCCACAATGGATTTGAATTGGTCATCCCTCATTGATATTTTTAACATGCTTATCTTATACCTCAAATTTTTCCATGCTAGGATCTTCCTGCCAATATATGTCAACTTTCTCAAGGCTCCCAATTTTTTATGGTTTATTTTAATGTTAGGATTGAAGTTATATTTTGCCTTGGCATAGAAAACATTCTACTAAGGTGGGTTATTTTACCATCTCTATATTTCATCTTCATATCCATGGCTATTTCCTAATATAGCTAGGGCTAAATCTTCATTCAAATTTACCTCCTTATAGATGTTGTATCTCTTCTCATGTGCAAAGGTGTACAGTTTTTTGGCCTTTAAGGTGCTTATGAAGACTCCAATTATGTCATAGGACCATCGACCTCTTAATTTTTCTACACTACATCTCTTAACTTTACCTATAGCACTCGTTGAAACCCATGTAATTTTGTTGTGATCTTCATGATTTATTGCTTAAGTGGTTGAAGATGGTTTTATTTTACCTTGTAAAGTATTTTAGGTCCATGTAGTCAAGTTGTTGCACATATTCAAGATTGAACACATAGTCTAGCATGTATGTAGGTAACCTAAAAGGTATGGCTAAATATCCATAGAGGCAAATGAATGACCAAGTCCTTCTTAGATAGAATTTGTTATTTGACCATTCTATGAACTTGATCAATTGCCATGTCTCATCTAATAACCATGGTGCCATGCCCTTGAATTTTTCAATGATGTCCTTGTACACATTATCATAGAAGCAATAGGATGTCTTGTCCACTTATTAATAAGGTATGTTTGTGCAATCAACCACTAAAAGGGGTTCATCGCTTGGTCCTACTTGGTCCAGTTGAAGTGTTGGAAACCAATGTTTATTCTGATATATAATAAGATAAACCAAGCATAAGATATAAGTAAATTGTATTTCTTTTTTAAATACCTTTAGATGGTCATCCATATAATCCATGATATATCAAGTATAATCAATCATCTATAAGTGCCTAGGGTAATTCTACATGACATGGAGTAAGAAAATATCCTTTTTTATATCTTTAGGTCATTTTTTCCTCTAGAATTATGGCTATCCCTAATAACATCATTTGGACACCCTCTTTGAATAAATCTAATTGTAGAAGGATGTTGAATTTAGCTGGCAAGTTAGACTTTTTTAGGTACTAGACGAGAAATTCCCTTTGCTATGTGCTTATTCTCTAGTAGTAGAATTCCTTCTATATCTTAGAGTTGTAAGGCACCCACATGGTTAGGTCATATATCACATTTAACATCTTCTTGGTATCCCCCTCCTTGATATAATAGGGCTCCTCACTCCAATAAGGAGGTCTTATACTCCTTGAAGGGTTATATGTTTTAGCACATACCACAACTATTTTGAGACAATATACCTAGGGGACTAGATTTATGGCTAATCCTAAAATCAAAATGTGATTGATGCTCTAGGAATCTATTTACTAACCAAGGTTGAATAATCTATAGACAACTAAAAAGTATCACATTTACAATGGTTAAATATTTTTTTTAAATAAAGGGGTAAAAATTTATTGATAAGAAGACAAGATTACAGAGTACAACGAAGCCCCCAACCAGGACTCAAATAAACAACAAAATAGGCTAAAACCACTAGATAGGGTCAAAACCCAAAGAAAATAACAAGAAAAAACCACATTAAGTCTGGACATCCTTGTGGATCAACTCCTAGAGGTGTTGAGAGTCCCCAACTGGGAGACTCTCCCAGTTATCCATAATCCAAGGACCCAAAAGCTCAAAAGCCCTTTTGGCCAAATAATCAGCAACCCCATTCCATTCCCTTGGTATGTGCACAAAGGAGATAAATTTGAACTCTTCACTAATTCTGAGAATCTGAATGGCCACAGAGGCCAACTACCAATTAACATCCTCCAACCTTTTGTTGTTTAAAATATTAACCAAAATTTGAGAGTCGAACTCACAGATGCTCCTATACCAACCAAGAGAAAACCCCCTCTACAAGGCCTCGAGAATCGCAAGAGCTTCCATAAAATTTTTGGAGTGAACACCTTTATAAATGGAAAAGAAAAATTTGACCATGCCAGTAGAGTCTCTCCCAACACCACCAATTCCAGCATGTCCAGGATTACCCCTGGACGACCCATCAATATTAATTTTTAAAACTCCTCCAAGGGGTGGCCTCCACCTACCATCTCTCTGAACTTTCTTGCTGAGTTGGGAAACCTGCTAGGGGGTAGGGAGAAGAGTCCGCACCAACCCCAAAGAGACCAAGGGCCTGTCATACCTTCTCCTCCCTAGAGTCCAAAAGAGGATCCACATCACATTTGCTATGGATAGTTTCCTGAACCATACACAAGATCCTTTGCCAGATCTGTTGAACAACCAAATGTCTACCCTGAAATATGCGATGGTTTTGTTCAAGCCAAATCTTCCAGATGATGCAAGAAGGGCCCAAATTCCAAGCCACCTGGAGGAAGGGGACATTGGTCGAAGGTCTACCTAGACTACTCCAAAACTCCACCAGGGAGAGCACATGAAAACAAGGATGGTTCCAGGCACTCCACCAATGGTGCCAAATGTCTCTAGCAAGGGAGCATTGGAAAAATAAATGAGAAGAGTCATCCTCATTATTACCACAAAGGACACAAAAAGAGGGACCCTAAAATCCCCTCTTCCTCAAGTTATCCCAAGTGAGGCATTTATTACGAGTGACCAACTAGAGAAAGAAGTTACATTTAGGCCAAGAAAATCTGTTCCACACCTTTTTCCACCATGTGATAGGGAGGCTCCTAAAATTTTGCATATCAAGAACCTGATAACCATAGGCTACAGAGTAGGTTCCCTTGGGATCAGGGTTCCAAGCCAAAATGTCTTTACCCCTCAATGAAGAGTAGGGCCTCCCCACAAGAATAAGAGCAAGCACATCTCTATCCTCATCCAATCCCCCTAGGGCCATTCCTGTGGATCTTTCCACTTGTACATCTCTAGATTACCAAAAGGTTGGATTCTTTTAAAGTCCTCCACATGAGACCAGCCTACTTCCAAGAAAAAAATGCTTAGGGAATGTAACCTGGGATATTGAGTCAAGATAGGAGGGTGGCCATCCCAAGAATCCTCCCAAAAAAGAGCATCTGATCCTCGATTGCAAATCCAGAACAAACCCTGCTTAATTAAATTAGCCCCTCTTTTCAGAGTGTCCCAGATAATCAGAACCTTTCCCAACCAAGCTGACTCTAGGGATCTCAGCCTCAAAAATACCTCTCAAGTACTTACAAGATAATATTTTAGCCCAAATATGATCTTGAGAAGTACACCATCTCTAGTAGAGTTTCATAGCCAAAGCCTACCCAGAAAGAGCCGCCTATCACAACCCAAGGCCTCCCTCTTGAATCGGCCTACAAACAGAATCCCACCTAACCAAACTCTATTTATATTGAGCAAGTTTTCCAGACCACAAAAACTATCTTGACAAAGCATCCATGTCCTTGATAAAATGAGAGGGAGTTGTTTGCACAAAACACCTATAAATGGGTAAAGCTTGAACAACAGATTTTAAAAGCAACACTCTACCCACAAAGGAGAGCCATATGATGGTCCAGTGATTCACCTTCCCTCTAAACTTATCAAGCATAGACTACCAAGAAGATCTAGGTAGAGGATGAGATGAAATCAGAATACCAAGATAAATGAAGGGGGAGTCCCGACCTAGAATATTAGAATTCTAGCAATCCTAGCTTGAATAAGAGGAGGGGTATTGAAGAAGAAAATAGAAGACTTTTCCTCATTAATCAACTACCTAGAAGCACCAAGATATATGTCAAGAGACCATCTAATGTTTCTAGCTTCCCTGGTAGTGGCAACTCCCAACAAAGTTGTATCATCAACAAATTGAAGGTGGGAAAGAGGCGGCAAACTGCTATCCCACTTCCAACCCTGAATGAGACCATGCCTAACCTAAGACTTGAGAAGTCTTCCCAACCCTTCCACCATAATGATAAAAAAATAAGGAGATAGAGGATCTCCTTGCCTCAATCCCCTCGAGGCCTCAAACAACTCCGATGGCTCATTATTAACAAGAATAGAGAACGAGGAAGAAGAAACACAACTCATCACCCATCTAATCCATTCCTCCTCAAAGCCAAAAGTAGCAAGAAATTTCTAAAGAAAGGACCATTTGACCCGATCATAGGCTTTGGCCATGTCCAACTTAATGAACATAGATTTCTCCTTAGAAGTTTCCATCGAGTGAATAGATTTCGTAGCAATAACAACCCCATCCAAGATTTTTCAGCCAACAACAAACCCACCTTGCTCCTCAGAGATGATTTTTCTCAACCATATCTTTAGCCTCTCAACAATAATTTTTGTAATGATCTTATACACAACATTGTAGAGAGCAATAGGCCTGAACATATCCAGAGAATTCACTCCCTCTTTTTTGGGAATAAGCACCACAAAGGTAGCATTTAGGGCCCTTAGCATCTTTTTGTTCTTTTGGGACTCATGGACCACCTCCAGAAGATAAAATTTGATTAACTCCCAAAACTCTTGATAAAACTCAATCGAGAATCCATTCGGGCCTAGGGCTTTCCCTTTTTTCATCTTGAATACAATATTTTCCAACTCCTCAAGGGAAATTGGGCCCATCAAATTCTCATTCATATCTCTAGAAACAATCGAGGGAATACAATTTAGAATAAGCTTTTCATCCTCATCATTTGAGAGGGAGTCCTCCTTGAAGAGAGAGGAAAATACCTCCTAGTCTCTTCTAAAATCTCCCTAAAAGAAGAGAGAAGGGCACCCTGAGAATTCACAAGAGAGGAAATCAGGTTACCATTATGGTGAGCCTTAACTGAGTTAAAAAATAAGGTCATGTTCCTATCCCCTTCCTGAAGCCAATCCACTCGAGCTTTTTATTTCCAAAAAATTTCTTCCCTCAACTCCCATTCAACAAGTTCTTTCATAGCCTCAAATTCCTCAAAGAGAAGCTCCTCCGTGAGTCCATGATCTCTAATATTCCTTGAAGCTTCTTCCACCTTCTTAAGAGCCACCAACTTAGCCAAGGAAAGGTTCCCAAAATTTAGACTATTCCACCTCTTCAATTTATGCTTAACAAATTGTAGCCACTTCATAAAGGAATACATAGCGGTGCCATGAGAAGGTTTGCCATTGGTCCACCAGCCTCGCATGAAATCATGAATCTTAGGATCCCAAAGCCACATAAGTTGAAACTTAAAGGAAGGATTCTTCTTTAGCCCAAACTCAAGAGTAGAGAGTTTGATAGGCCAATGATTAGATCCCCTACCCTCCAGAATCATAGAACTAGAGCTTTTGTTATTACCAATCCAAAAACTAGAGATCAAAAACCTATCCAGTCTCTCTGAGATGGACTCTTCCCCACATCTTCTATTGTGCCAGGTAAATATCCCATTATCCGGCTTGATGTCAACCAAGTTTAGGGCCCGAATATGAGCACTGAAGATAGAATAAAAAGGCTCGAGATGATCAACTCCACTGTGTTTCTCCTCCAGACAAGTGATAGAATTGAAATCTCCAGCCAAAATCCATGGGTATAGGGAGCCAGACTTCTCACAAAGCCAATGTGCTCCCACAAATTTACTTTACCATTGTAATCAATAGGAGCATACACATTTGTAAGTAGGATGGTTTCACCAGATTCATTATCATGCCCGATCATCGAAATAGAACATCTACTAGAAATCCAAGTAAGAGGAGAGATCTTAATCGGATCCCATAAACAAGCAATGCCACCAGCATATCCACATGCACCAATACACTGGCATTGACCCCTTATCCACAACTTGGGAGCAATATTGAACATACTATCAGTAGCCAATTTAGTCTCCTGAATAAACACCACATCCGAAGAATGTACACGAATCAAATCACGAACAACTTTTTGTTTGGGGATGTTGTTCAACCCCCTTACATTCCATGAGAGGATAATCATTTTTTGGGGTTAGAAAAATGGGAGTCCAATGTTCTCACCAATCCTGACTCCACCAAAGTCTCCCCCATTAACTTAATTTTATCCTGGTCTTTCTTTCGACCCACCTTCATATTCTTATCCGAAGCACCTTTTTTAATTGTTTTCTACTGCAATCCCAACACCGTAGGAGTTTTGCAGTCCAAGGATGATTGCATCAGTGCTTGAGTAGGAGAGAGCACAACTATATCTGTGCCACTTTCCAAAATAGTTTTCCTTCCAGGGCTAGAGCCAACCATATCACCTATACTCAAAGCCAAAGCCATTTGTTCTTCATTTAAACCCACTAGATCTGATTCCTTAGGTTCCACCTCAAGAAGAGACATCTGATTCGGCCCTGTTATATCTGCATCAGGTAGTGATGTTTTAGGTAACTCCATGCACTAATCAAGATCATCCAGTATCTCAAAATGGTTGAGCAGAGCATCTAGTTGGCTATCCTTAAGGGCTCTTTTTACCCTTCTTCCTCTATTTTGGGGTTTTATAGGAACAAAGCCTTCCTTATCCCGATCCCCTTCCTTTATCGGGGCTTTTCCTTTATCCAGATTTTGTGCAAATCGAGAGGGCCCAAGATTTGAAGCCATGGGTAGGACAAACTTAGGATATTTTCTTTGTAGGTGGTCGTATTCATGACAGATCCAACAACGAAATGGAAGAGCTTCATAGTCAAGTTGTTGAACCCATGTAGATGATCCAAATTGTATTTCAATAGAATCTGGAATATGATTGTTTAAATCAATTTCGACATAGATACGGGCAATAAAAATTACCTTTTTCTCCATCATCTATTGTGATGGTCCAACCGACTTCCCAAGAAGAAGGGCAATCATATGCAAGATGTCGTTTCTCCAAAATTCCAATGGGAGCCATGGGAGCCGAACCCACACTAGAACCCACGATGACCGCTCCTCTGATGGGTTGAAACCCACATGCCAAGGTTTAAGAAAGAGTCCAGCTTGGTTACAAAAATAGGGACCCCCTTCAAATGCTTTGTTACGATCCGCAAGACAAGAGAAAACCACCATAAAATAGCTATTCGCACTCAACATCACCTCCACATCACCGTCAGGGTTCCAAGTCTTCCTAACCCAAGCCTCCACAAAGGGAAGAGAAATTTGGATGCCCATAAATTTTCCAATAAGTGCATGCTTGGTTAAATACTCCACATATTCCACCATTGAGTCTAGTTGAACCACTAGAACCGGCCAGCTTCACATTGTTCCAAACATCCATTGTTCTTTAACAAATGATTCCCGACATGCATTGGGAAATCCTATTCCTTCCAATCATTTTTAGATGAAAAAATGTCACTAGCATGCACGCTCTATGATGGGCCCGACGCCATCATAGCATTCCTCCAGTCCATCTCAATCAACCCATACTCCTGCCATTATTGTGCTAAATCCTAGCTCTTTCTAAACTGACCTACAATGGTTAAATATTAATATTTAATAAATTGTGCAATTATTTTAATTAATACATTACAATATTACAAACATTATTGTTGACTATTCTATCCCCTTTGACCATCCTAAGAACCTTCCTATGCCTAACCCACAATCATCATGAGATCACCCTGTTATTTCTAACATTGATTCACCTAACCTTGGTTGGTATTTATTCCCCTCTCTCCTTCATGTTCCAAGCTCATTAATGTATTTGGGTGAGGATTCCCTCCACCCAAACACATTGATAAGAAATACCATCTTGGTGGGTGAGGAATCTCTCCACAAAAAGAGCATTAGTGAGGTACATCATAATGTGTCATAGAGCATCATAGGGTGTCATAGCCCAAATAGAGAAAGTTGCACATTTTTCCAACCAAGTGGGGAAACCTAAGATTCCTCCCTTCCCTCACCCAAGCCACTTGTCCCTCATCCTCTTACCCCCTCATCAATCTCCTCCACCATTGGGAAATATTACAAATAGGCCCCAATTTCATTTCACTTTCATGAGTTCACGAAATACTAACAAAACTCTACCTAAATTTCCTTAGATATGTTGTGTATGCTTTTGATTTTTGTGATTGAAGGCACATCATTCATAGAGCTCAATGGTATCGATCATGGAACCTTTACAAAGTGTTTTATAATATTTTTTTTGCAACTACATCCACCTTCAATATCCAAACTGCATAGAATCTACATTAGAGGCTCCAAAACAAATCCAAGAAGGTCTAGATCTAAGCATGAAACTTCTATCAAAAAATAGTAGCAACTACCCTGGGTGGCTACACAGAATCCAACCTCCCAGGGCAACTACATAGAGCCAACCGCCCGAGGTGGTTGAGCCTCAAAGGAAAAATATTGACTCTAGATTAGCAAAAGATTGTTTAAAAAGGTAAAATTAAGTAGTTATCAAGTTTTGTAAGCATTTTATATAGTTTTGTAACTTTTGCAATTGATTTTGTAAGGTTTTGTAATGGTTTTGTAAGCTTTTGTAATCCCTTTTCATGATTTTTGGTCTCATCTCGAAAGACCCCATAGATGTTACTGATGCTTTCAATGTGAACTTGTGTGCAGGTATTAGGATCTTCATAGAGGCTCAAGAGGTCAATAAATGCAACTTCAAAACCCTCTCACAACTTGTTATGTGATCAAGGAGGTCATTTACAACAACATAGATCTCATTTGCTAAGAAAACCCTCCCTTTTGGGAGGTGTATTGTAATCGAAAAGGCTAATTTGTATCAAACAAATATTATTAATGCAATATCAAGTTTCCATTTTAATTATTTAAATTATTATTGTGCATTTTCTCATTCACATAAATGGTGATCATAGTGGGACCCTTTTTCCTTAACACATTTGATGCTTGCTATTTTGCATGAGCTTTGGCAATTTCATCGGGTATAGCATGTCTTGTGTATTTTTCTTAGGGTTCTTTATACTTGCTTGTTATATTAAATTTTTGTTTCTATCATAGGTACTTAAGAGTAGAAAAATATATAGTCATTTCATTCAAATCAGGGCTCAATCTTGCAAGATCTACCCTACTAAACTCATAAACAACTACCTAAGGCGGCTATCAAACTCAGAAACAACCACCCAGCATGACTACCAGACTCAGACACAACTACCTAGGGTGGCTACTAGACTCTAACACAACCACCCAAGATAGCTACCAAACTCAGATACAATCACCTAGGGTGGCTACCAGACTCAAACACAATTGCACAAATAGACTTAGAGGTACAACAGGTTCAATTTCTTTTCTTTCTAGCATAGACTCACAAGTTAGTAGCTTATATTCCTTAGTTTTGTGTAGAGGCTTATGTGACAGTTCATTTCTTTGTCATTTCTTGTTTGAATTGCACATCACTTTTAGTCATTTCTTAATTTTCTTTTCAAGACTCAAGGCTCATTAGTTTAGTTTTTATTTGCTTTTCAAGACTCAAGGCTCAATTGCATAGTTGTTATTTGCTTTTCAAGACTCAAGGCTTATTTTCATAGTTATCATTTGCTTTCAAGACTCATTAGCTTAGTTTTTATTTGTTTTCAAAGGCTCATTAAATTAGTCATTATTGCTTTCATGGCTCATTAGATCAAGTTTTCTTTTCATAGCTCATTAATAGAAAGGTTATTGTTTTCATTGCATCCTTAGGGTTAGCTTTAGATCTGCATGGTAAATAGGCATTCTTAGCATCAAAAATCAAAAATAAAAAGGCACATCTAATCATACACATTTGCACATTGCATTTTGCAAATATTTTTGTGATTAAAACCTCTCGATGATGTTGGATTTCACCACCAACCATCGGTTGAGCCCTTAGACACCATAGCTAGATCACATAGTTTCCTGGATTTCATCACTGGGATGTTGGTTACCCTTGGAACTAGATCAAGGTAATTTTGAGGTTAGATGCTATTTTGTTCACGGGTCTTAATAATTATTAGACTCGTAGTTGTTTTTTTTATCCGAGCCTGCCCAAGGGTGAAGCGAAAGTTTGATTGGGAAAGTAGTAGGATTTAGATAATATGACCTCTCTTGGGAGGTTTTTTTTCCCCTTAGGATACCTAGAGCCAACCCAACATCCTAGGAAGCCACATTAACCGTTTGTGTCTCATTACTTATCAAAGGAGTAGGCATAAACACACCCTTCTAGATCTCATTTCATTACCCTTTTTATAGTTCCTAGGTTTAGGGAACATAAAAAGCACAAAAACCAAAATCAAAATCAAAATTGAAAAAAATAATAATAAAATTACAAAAACATAAAAATAATCATTGTTTGTTTAATTGATTGCTTGACTTTTTTTTTGTATAGATAGTGTGTTTCTATTTCAAAAAAAATAAAATAAGAGATCCACCACAAGCACCATTGTCAGGAACCTTTAGTTTACATCCCATTCTATTCCTGCTAGCCTATAATAATGATCCACAATCAAGCCAAGTTCCAATTCCAAACCCAAGTCTCCATGGACCATTTAGGTCAATCCTCCCATCCTTCAACTGCTCCCCCAACTCATCAAGGGGATGTGTTGCAAATCCATCAGGGTAGCCTATCCAATGAAGCCCACCATCACATCTCTCACCTACCTAAGACACATCACATTGGATATGATTCTAGCATGATTTACCATGCCACTCATATCGTCCCTCTTGAATCACCTCATCTTGAGACTCCTCTCTCTCCCACCCATCGATCTTGAATCACACACATCGATCTTGAATTTGCCTACCTTCTCTACACCAATTTTATCTATAATCCCCAATCACCTCCTACCAATTAGGATCCCTCTTCATCATGTCTTCCACCACCAATATTACATGTAATTATAGACCGTTGGATCAAAATTATCAATAATGCATATATGGGTTACTCATTGTTCATTCTTGCTATGATGTCTAGGCTAAACATGCTAATATGTATGAAGCGTAAAACTATCATTAGTTGCTAAAATTTTAATTGAAACCCTAATGCATGTAGGAGTCACTCATCAATTTATCAAATGTAATTGAGGGTAAAATATTATGATGATGTAAAGTTGATTTGCCGATCACATTTTTATTGAAATCCAACTAAGATCTTTATCCCATGTTTGTTAGGAGAACATACAAAGTGGTGTCAACATAAGATTTATAATTTTGACATCCATGGTGGACATTAGCATCTTGTAGTTAAGAGAGAATTATGTGCAAGTTGACATGATTTGATTGGTTGGTGGTGCCATATCATGATTTTGAGGTAATATTTTTTGGTTTTAGTGAAAGCATTCAATATCCCACATTTTGTACATGAAGGAATGATTGGGATTTATATGTTGCTACAATGAGATGAATAATGAACTCACATGGAGTGAGGCACATGAGGCATGTGTGGCACACTAAAACAAGGTTATAATTAGCTTGCTAAGTTTTTGGAGTACCAAACAACATTTGGAATGATATAACGAAGACTAAAAAATATTCTATCTGATTTAATCCCTACTTAGATTGAAGAACACAAAATTTTTAATTTTGGTGCTCTAAATTTTTGTCAAATATTGGTTAAAATTTTGTATATTTTTGACATATGGACCTTTAAAAATTTATTTATTTTACCTTTAATCCTGATGCAAAAGATATGTGCATTTATAGTCATCAAAAATCTCTTTTCAAGATTGATGCACCTTTTGAAGAATTGATACAAAATAAAGTAGTCATTATTGTTGGAGATCACTTGATTAAGAAGGATACACTAGTACCTTTCTTGGATTCTATAGAACTTCAAGTTGATTTTGATTATCATGATGTGCAAGGATATATTAGAAGCTTCCTTGCCAAGATTCAACAGTCATGTTCATGGTTGCTAGAAAATATTATCATGAGAGGAATAATTAAAAGCGAATTATGCCTAATTTCAATGTTATGAATAAGTGTATAGAACACTATTAACTTGGGTAATCTAACAGTGTTGTCAATAAGTGTATAGAACACTATTAACCTAGGTAATATCAATAAATCTAACTTAATTTTATATACTTGTGTGCATACTCTATGGTTTTTGTAATACAGTGAGGTGACTTCCATTGTGAAATACAACTTAATGCATGGTCCTAGTCTAATTCAATAGATGATTTCCTACCTCCATTGAGCAATGATGTAATGAGGAATGTTTTTAATATTACCTCACCTCTTAGGGTGTTACATGGTGTCTAATATGGTGATAATGGGTGCTACCCACACACCTAAAGTTGGTTACTTGGTCATTATGTTATTCGACCTTAACTAGTTATATTCTTGTATCATAAATTTAATATTTTCTTGATAATAACACATTTTTGGTCCAACACAAAAGGCATGGAAGTAGATTTTGCAACACAAATTTTAAGGCAATGGTTTTTACATTGATATTTATGTATCCTAGTGACTAAAGCTAATGTAAAAAGTTTTAGATGATTTCACAATAGTTATAAGTAGCATTAATGATACCTTACATAAATAAGAGTTTTTGGGAATCCTCCTAGATTATTTCACATGTCTTATTTCCTAGGATCAAATATAAATCACATAAATCCCACTCATAAAATAGCAACAATATTTCAAAATAAGAAATCCATAATGATATTCATCAAATACATCCAAACCTATTATACAAGTTCTCATTCAAAATCCCATTCATGTTAATTAAAATGCATGGAGCTTTGAATCCATTATATACCCTTACATGACTTTTCAATACTCTAACTATTTCTCTCCTCAAACATCCGAGAGATGCATCCTTTAATATTTCTCACATTAATAGAAAACCCTCATGACTCTTCACTTTACATTTTGCCATATATCATGTGACTCTTCACTTGCATATTTGACACCTGATATATATGACTCTTCTCTCACTCATTTGACACTTGACACTTTGCACTCTCACAACTCACACCTCACACTTTGTACACTTGCACACTTTATTACATAACACATGGACATTCCTCACAACTAACACATATGTTAGACAAAATATAAACACACTCCTAAACTAATATTTACAGTAGTACACAAAGGTACTTCGATATTTTTCAAATAATGTAATATCTCCAACACCCCCTATATTACATTATTTTGTATGAAGAATTTTAGTCTTCAATATCTGATTTTGGTCTTTGTTCTTCAGCTCAGAATCTCGTACTACCTAAAGTTTTGGTACTGATCTATTAACCTAATCTCTATGGTATTTATCAAACTTTCTTTGCGATCATAAAAATATTGTAACATTCCCTATTGTAAAAATGGTTGCAAAGAAGGTGTTACTTAACCTTGAACTATTTCAATGGATATGCCTATATATCCCCCTACTATTGTTCCTATTTTTGGAACCCCATAGGGACCCACAGAGGTTTATCTCTACCTTATTTTATTTAATTACTCAAAACAAGTCATAGCAAATAGGAAAAGGTATGACTCAATCTAATCAAATCATTATATACCAAAAGAACTATTTATACCACATAAACCATACAAGGTTTATTTAATAGGGAAGAAATAAATATTTTAGGTGAAATTACTTACCTTATGCATATTAGTTGGTTTCTCTAGAATTTATATCCTCTGATTGGATCTTCTTTCTTCCTCTCTTGTGATTTTTTTAAACTCCTTCAGCACCTTACCTTCCCTTTTGCCATCTCTCTCCCTTTTCTCCTGCTTCTAATACCTTTTGCCTCTTCCTCTTTCCCCATAACCATTCATCTTGTTATCCACCATCCATCTTCCAAAATTCCATGACTTTGTCATGATGCATCTTGATAACCATTTTTTAAGGTTTTTCTTCCCTTTCCCACTCCACCTCCTCTTATTTATTTTTGATGCAATTATTTTGTTTTGATTTGAATAGTGTGACTTATGTGCTTCTCTTATACTTGTCAATATTTATACTCATTGTTTTTAATTCCTTAATCAATTTGGGTTATCTTGTAAACACTTTGTAAAATACTAGGTACTCTATTTATAGACTTAACATTTCTCATTGACCTCTAGACCAATGACTTTATGGGTTTGCTACAATGTTTTAATACCTTGTTGTCCAAATATCTTGAAATACACACAAATACGTACACAAGATCACATGTCTTTATTTATCAAGTTAAACCATAACATACATATCTTTGTAATCATTAATTTTAATAAAAAAATCCATAGAAATCATTTCCTAAGTTTATTATAATGTATATTTATCTATTTTTCTATTGCAACTTTCTTAGCATTCAATAAAATAATCATAAATACTAGTTACTTCCAATATATGATCAATTGTTGATGAACAAACATCCAACTCTATTACTCTCATCTTTTATCCTCTTCACAATTAGGAAAAATATTTACACTCCTAAAAATTTGAAATTCACATAGCCTACTTTGTCTAAGGTTAAAATTGGGGCATTACACATAGAGACCATTTCTATCCCTACATGATTAGCCTCCACTATTATGATATCTTTGATATTCAAACTAGATAAGATGATAAGAAAAATAATCCCTTTTAGAAGGAAATTCATGGAATTCAATTCTCACTTTCATTTAATTAATTTTTTAATTTTGGAAAAACTTAACTAGTATATGTGGAACTTATGTATTAACATTATGTTTTTAGAAACCATGATATTGTGCTTAATCATCTCATCCTTAATAATTACTTTTGGTGAAACGTCTACTACTTAGATAGAAATTACCAAATATTTGCTACTTCTTAACCACAACTATGACATTGATTAGAAGTTTATTAATAACTTACCTTTCTTGTTTTCTAATTTATTTTCGTGAGAATTTTATAAATAAATTTCATCCTTGTTATCTAATTTGTTCTCATGAGTGTTGTAATTCACAATATTTTTCAAAAATTAACAAAATCAAAACATTCACTCAAGTCTTATATAGAAATTAAAAGAAGGATGAAAAAGGGAGAGTTAGTGGGCACCTGTAGGCACCATAAATAATCACTATATCCATAGTTAATATTACACAACACACTGATAAGTTAAAAAATGAGTGAGAGGGGGTATTTATTGTAATACCAAAACCTCAATTATATCATAAATTTTAACCTAAGCTAACATAAGAAGAGAGTATTAGATTAATTACAAGTTATAAAGAGGGTTTGTTATGAAACAACTTCAATGATTACAACAATAGCAGTAACAATCCATTAATATGAAATTAACAATACCCAATGATAATAATAAATTAGATCCAATTATTAGTGAATCCAATATACAAATATCAAATTCAATTTCAAATCAATGCAAATCCATTATCCACTTAGAGAGGGTTAAGTCTCTTATCCACTTAGAGAGGACAAAGTCTCATATGTGCAACAAACACAATTAACTCAAGGTGTTAGGAGGTGAAGCCATGGTATCTAATAAAGAAATAAGATACTAGTCAAAACTATTGATATTTTATGGAGTGTTATGATGCTTACCAATATTTCTAGGTTGGCACTTCTTTCTCCTCATATACACATCCTCTAAATGAATAATGCACTGCAATCAACTATTGACTTACAACCAACTAGTGGTGGCAACATGTTTATTCATACACTAGTGGCACTTGATAAAAGCCCAAAAAATACTTGGAATGCCATTGAAAAGGAGTTGTAAAAAATACATCTTACTTTGATCAACTCAAAGAGTGATAGTAATGGAATAGGTCTCCCACATGGGTTCTAGGAAATTCACCTTCTGAAAATGTATTATTGGAGATACCCATTGTTTTGATCATCTTGAAGAGATGATTGTAATAGCATAGGTCTCTCACAAGGGTCTAGTTACATTGGGTGATCCTCTTTTATCTGGTTTGGAAAAATAAAGTAACAACAACAAAAAGCTCATAGTATTCTAGAAGTAATTACACCCAAATATGGACCATTTTTTTAATTACCATGACATAGGCAGTAATGATGTTTGGTATAGGTTATAGAATAGTTCGCACATCCTTCTTCTGCAAAGTTGCATTGCATAAGGAACTAGGATTGAAGCTCTGATACCACTTGTTATGAAACAACTTTAGTAATTAAAACAATAGCAAAAGCTTTCCAATAATTCAAATTAACAATATCCAGTGAAAATAATAAATCAAATCCAATTGCCAACAAATCCAATATGCAAATATCAAATCTATATTCAAATCAAAAAAATCCCTTAGCCACTCAAAGAGGATGAAGTCTCTAAGCCACTTAGAGAGGGTAAAGTCTTATATGCGCAATAGATGCAATTAAGAATCAAATATAAAAAATGACCTCAACTACCACCTAAATCTTCTTATTTATAGACTAAATCAATCATTGCCATAACCCTAATGCTTAAGGATTAACAATATAAACCTAGGGCCCAAGCTAAATAAAAATAAAGATAGTCGATGTGGCTATATTGGAGCTATTATAGGGTTTAACCATAACAAGGTTAATCGTGACCAATAGCACTTATATAATAAAATATTACAAATAATAAATACATTGTATAATGGAATGCCCTTAGGTCTATGTAATACATCACACAATGTCATCCTTTGTCATGAATCTGATTATAAATTCAACACCACCCATAATCTAAACTAAGGAGAGAAAGAGAGAAGACATTAGTAATAATAATATCTTCCCTCCTATAGTTTAGACAAATCCTTTTGAATCTCCCTCATCATTTGGAAGACATCCACCTAACTTGAAGAATTTAGCTTCAATCCTTTGTAACTTTAGCAAGTAATTCTTCATTGGATGTCCTTCCCTCTTGTAGTATTTACAAGTGGTCTTTAGTTTCTATGAAGACTTAGCTTGGACCTTGATACTATGGGTCTTAGTTTTCTTAGATTTGAATTCCTTTGCATGAGCCTATATTTATGGAGTTCCAGCATAATTTTGTATTGCCACCTAAAAAATAACTAAGAGAGAAAAAATATAATAAAGAATAAGAGTCTTTTGAGATTCCAAAAACATATGAATCTTATGAACCATTAGATTCAACATATGAAAAGAGGGTGAGATATTAGCAAGGATAATTTTTACGTATTTTGCATCATTTTTTTCCCTCTAGAAGATGCAATATCTTACCTCAAAGCCTTGAATCTCACAATATAATCCTCAACATTATCAAATTCAACTAGTTTTAGAGAAGAAAGCTCAAATTCCAAGCAACTTAATTTAGTAGTATTAAATTTCCCAAAAATCTCATGCAATTTTGACCATACCTTGATAGTTTTATTCTTCTCTTTGACGTGGAAAAGTAAATTTGTTTCAATCAACAAGGAAAATAGACCAAGGGATTCTTCTTATCTTTGATGGTGAATTTCATCATCAAGAACAACTACTTTATCCTCTTGAGACATGCACCATAAGTTCTTACTTCATAGCAAGCAGATCATCTAAGTTGATCAAACACTCTAGTTTTTCCTATTAAGGTGTAACTAGGGCTTTGTGGTCCATCTTACACAATCTAACCCCTAACATTGTATTAAGTCCATGAATTGATGCCACCAGTATGTAGAGTTTGAAAAATCATGTGATGTGAAAAAAATGGGCTCAAAATACTTTTGTATGCAAATTATATGGTCTTTTGATGTTTTGCCCTAATGGACCTTAAGAAAAATAAAAAATTAAAATATCAAACCTTAGGGTTGCAAGGATGAATCCCGACTTGCCACTTGGCAAAATCTAATTTTCTAGTGTAACCCAATCACTTTTCACCACTACAGCTCCATTGTTTTACCTAGTCGTTGATATTTGCTTTTTTAAGTAGGTTCTCCATCAACAATACCCAATTCAAAAATTGAGTTAGTAGAGGAGGTGACCATGCCATGAATCTATCCAAAATTTAGCCTTCTATCCATTATGGATAATTCAAAATAATCTTTTCTTTATCATATCCTCTCTTATTTTAAGTCTCATTAAGATGGGAGATCCTCTACTAGGAAGCAAAAATTGGATAAGCTTAATTAGCGTTTTAGTCTCTGCATATTTAACCATCAAATTTTAAGCCCATAATTCCTCAAGGTATTTTAACAATCTCTAATATAATTTAGCCACCAGTGCCTTATTATTCTTGACAATTGACTTGATTCCTAGTCCTCCATCCTATTTATGTAGACATAAAGTATCCCATTTCACTAGTGCCCATTTTTGTTCTTCCTTGACTCCATTCTAGAGGAATCTACAAATTATTAAATCAAATTCTATAATAATTGCCTTAGGTATGGCTAGCACTGAGGAGACGTAAATAGATATGGCATTGAAGATCGCTTTTATCAAGATTATTTGACCTCCTATAGAAAGCCACCTATTAGTCCATTTTTCCAATTTGGCTTTCACTCTCTCTAACAGCTAAGTCCATTCCTCATTTTTTCACCTCCTAGTTGTAAGTAGAATTCTTAGATAGGTGATTGAAAGAGATGCCTTCTTGTATCTCTATTTATCCAAAAACATCATCTCCTACCTAGGTGAGTAATGTAAAAAGATGACCTTGGACTTTTCTTCATTTATAAGTTGTCTAGTCACTTTTGTAAACCATCCTACAATCATTTTATGTTTGGAGGTCTTCTTTTCTATTGTTTTTCCTAATAAAGTAGAGTTATCTATAAATTATAGGTGACTAATTGGTTTAGCTCCATTTGCTAGTATTATTCCCTTCAAATATCTAGTTTTCCTATCTGTAGCTAATGTTCTACTCAAACATTCAACCAATATGATGAATAGCCATGGGGATAAAGGGTCTCCCTACTTGATACCTTTTGAGGTTGTAAATAGTTGTGTAGGAGCTTCATTTACTAATACTAAATAGGATAACAAGGAAATACATTCCTTGATCTACTCTACCCAATTTATTAAGAATCCAAATTGTCTCATCACCTTTAGGAGGAAGTGCCAGTCAACTCTATCATATGCTTTGGATAGGTCTAGCCTAATAAACATGGATAGTATTGTTTGTACCTACATAGAGTGGATTAAGCTAATACTATATCATCCATGATCTATATTCCTTCCATAAAACCACATTGTTTTGAAGAAATAATTTTGTGGATAAGATATTTGACCCTTTTTGCCATGATCTTAGTGATAATTTTATATAGGACATTACAAAGGGCAATTGGCCAAAAGCCAATGATGTGTTTATACTCCTAGGTTTTTGAAACCAAAGCTATCCTGACTCACTCCTGTTGGTTCTAGGATAGACTTTAAACTTGGCATATGTGAGTATATCACCATGGCCCTCTTAGAAGATTATTGTGTGTCACCTTCACTATCTATTCCTTTATGAGTTCCTCCATTTGATTGGTTAGAGTTATTACCTTTCTCTTACCTTTTATTTTTTCTTTAGGATCTCTTCAACTGTTAGGTTGGGTTCTCTTATGGACTACTTGGTAGAGCTACAATTAGCTCAGTTTTATGATTTATATCTTCAATTATTGGTTCCTTTATTAGGGCATAAAGAGGGGTTTCTAAGATCTCCATCTCCATATATATTCTCCTCATCGTCCATTAGGAGGTTAGCAAACTTATTGGTTGAGATGACTACCAACTCTTTAGATATTTTTATTTCTCTATATGTTCTTCTATTTAGGCAGTTGAAAACCTCCAAGGGTCATTTCCTCCTATGTTACCTCTGGGATCCAATATTTGCAGTCACTAACTAGATTACTATAGTCATGACAAATCTTGTACCTAAAGGGGATATTCTCATAGTCCACGTCTTATTCCCAAGTATCCTTTCCAAACTATAGAGTAATTTTTTATGGCAAAGTCTTGTCAAGATCGATGAGAACACAAATTCTAACATAGATAAATTGTTCAAGTTGGCTTGTGCTATTAGTTGTCATCATATAAAATCCTAGAGTAATGTCTATTGCCATGAAGACAACTTGGTTCCAAAACTTAGATGGTAACCCAAAAAGTCTCACCCAGACTGGGGCTATTGAGGGTATTTCCTCTCCCACCTTGAACTTGGTATGCCAAGGTTTTATGAAAATACCTACCCTATCAAAAAACCAAGGACCCCTTGGAAAATTGATTCTCTATCCTCCTCATTAGCAAAAGAACTAAGAAGTAACCATTGGGGTATGCAAAAATATTTAACTCGCCTCTAGTTATCCATTGTTTAGCAGCCCACATCTTGCAAAGCAAGGAGAGTTGGACGAAGACCCACAAATCGATATACTAATCCTCTAAATTCCATAATGTCAATCTTAGTTTGTATGTTTGACATCTAAAGTTGGACTATGGGAGAGCCATCCACTGCTTTCATGCACCTTAAGGCTATTTTTCTAAGGTCTATTTTTAACATTTTCAAAGATCTTCAGGAAGTCCTAGTATTATTTATATTTGTTTGAGGTTGTCCTCCTCTCAAGGCATCCCGAAAGGTCATTTTTAACGATGTTTCACCAGATTATCTTCCTATGTTGTGGATCGACTCAGCTATGACGAGCAATATTGGCCCCTTCTTGATTACTTTCCAACGACCCATGTTTATTTCCCTTTTGAGACATTTTCACTTATTATAATACAACCCTAGCTTGTTGTTTCACAGTCGATCCTCTACCTCTTGTGAGTTTGTGTCCTTGATTTTACCCTTGTTTAGGATTGGCTATTGTGAACTAAAATAAATTTTTAAATTTCTCTTTCTATAGTGGGATTTGATCACTGACTTGTATTATTTATTCCACTTGCATGTATTCATAGTTATTTTGACCCTTTGCGATGGAGTCCACATCCTCTATCTTATTGTGCATATCAATCTTGTTCCTATAAAATCCTCCTGTTCCTATAAAATCCTCTCCTTTCTCAAAAAAAAAAAAAACCTTGTTTTTCATATTTTTAATAAAACTTATTTCCTAATCTATTTTTACAAAAATTTATAAATAATTTCATTTCTTATTTTCTAACTTATCAAAAAAATTTATTATTATTTAATTTTTCTCATAATAACAAACCTTATTTTCTAATTTATTCTCACTCAAACTTACTATTAAGATGTGAGGGATGAGGCCTCGCTGGCAGCGCTGTGCAAGAGGACACGCCTCCTGCTCAGCTGCGTGGGGCCTTACAGCCTCTACGGCGAGCCCGTAGTGAAGGCCTGTGTAGAAGCGGGCGTGGATTACCTCGACATCACTGGGGAGCCCGAGTTCATGGAGAAAATGGAGGCCCTCTGGGCCGTTCACAACGGCGCTCTCGTCGTTTCCGCCTGCGGCTACGACTCCGTCCCGCCGAGCTGGGTGTCATTTTCCATTCTAAACAGTGGACGCCGCCCTTGGTGGCCCACTGCGTGGACTCCTATTTGGTGTTGGAGTCCGACAAGAGAATTGCCATGAACATAACGTCGTTCGAGTCGGGGGTGCTCGGCATGGGCAACGCCGACGAGTTGCATAGGCTCCGGAGATCGAGGCCCCCGCCGGTTAAACCGCCGGTCTCTCTCTCGCACATTCCTTTCATTTGTTGGGTTTCTTTTCATTTTATGTTTAGAGGATTGTATTTATGGTTTGGCGTAATCATAGATTGAGTAACTTTCTTTACATTTGATTAGTATCAAATATTTAGTTTTTTTTTTAATTATTTGGTTAAGGTGAGAAATTTATATGATGGACATTCAGGGTTGGGTATCTTTCCCATCATAACTTCTCATAAGGGGAGAGTCTTGTTTATCAATAAGGAATTTAACACATTACAGTCTCTCATTTACAGTTTGTTATTTGGTATTTTTCCAATAGTGTCTTAGCATGCTTTATCAGTAAGACCACAATAAGATTCTTTCTTTGTCAAACCTCCAAGCCAAGGCAATAGTTTAGAAGTTTTAGATTTGTCATGTCAAATGATTTTTTAAAATCATTTTTTACTCTATTCACCAATTCATTTGAATTACCATTGATAATTATATAAACATACAACACAAGTATCACTATCTCAAATCCAACTTTCTTAAGATAGAGATTTGTGTTAGAGGGACTTTTGGTGAAACCATGCTACAATAGGTGATTAACAATTTTGATGTACCAGGATTTGGGAGCTGCTTCAACACATACAAGGACTTGATTAGTCTACAAACCTTTTTTTGTTGTCCATTGACAACAAAGCCTTCAAGTTGTGTCATGTATACCTCTTCTTGGAGATCACCATTAAAGAAGGTACTCTTGACATCCATATGCTGAAGTTGCCAACCGAATTGCATTGCCAGTACATAAAGTACATGGATGGTTGTAATCTTCCTTGTGGGTGTGAATGTCTCTTCATAATCAATTCTTTCCTTTTGTGCATAGCCCTTTGTAATGAGTCATACCTTATCAATGCATCCATCTACCTTGTATTTAATTTTGAAGATCCACTTGTAGCCTATAGGATTCTTTCCTTTTGGCAGATCAACAAGATCCTATGTTTTGTTTTTCATCAAAGATTTATACTTTGCATCCATAGTTGTCTTCCATTGTGGCAAACTAAGTGCATATTTTACTGATTATGGTTCTAAGTTCTTCATCATTAAAGTCATCAAGCTCATATTTACTTCTTGACATGTACTATTGCGAGTACATGATTGTGTGGAAGTGAGGTTAGGCGGTGCATCATGTTTATCATTGTTGATGGTACTTGTGAGCCATTTTGGAGTCTTTCTACGTTGAGATGGAGCTATAGGTACATAAACAGCTACAAGTTCATCAACTTCTTAAACTTCTTCATGAACCTCCTCATTTAACTCCATACTCACAACTGGAGATGTGGCACCTTCAAACTCCATAGAATCCTTAGTATTTGACTTAGTTTCAAATTCTTTATCAAACACCTTCTAAGCAATTTAATCATTTTTGGAGAATATTCCAACTCCATCCTTTTGGCAAGGGTTGCAGAGAAGCTATAACTTAACCTTTAACTATTTCAATGGATATGCTTATACATCCCCCTACTATTGTTCCTATCATTGGAACCCCACAGAGACCCACATGGGTTTATCTCTATCTTATTTTCTTTAATAACTCAAAATAAGTCATAACACATAGGAAAATGTATGGCTCAATATAATCAAATCATCATATACCAAAAGAATTATGAATACCACATAGACCATACAAGGTTCATTTGATAGGGAGGAAAATATATTTTAGGTGAAGTTACTTATCGTAAGCATATTAGTTAGTTTCTCTAGAATCTGTCTTCCTCTAATTGGATCTTCTTTCTTCTTCTCTTGTGATTTTTTGTCACTCATTTAGCACCTTATCCTTGCTTTTGCCATATATACCTTTTTTTTCCTGTTTCTAATACCTTTTGCCTCTTCCTATTTCCTCATAAACATTCATTTTGTCATCCACCATCCATCTTCCCAATTCCACAACTTTGTCATAATGCATCTTGATAACTTCGTCTTTTTTTTATGGTTTTCCCTTTTTTTCCACTCCACCTCCTCTTATTTATTTTTGATGCATTTTATTTTGTTTTGATTTGAATAGTGTGACTTATGTGCTTCTCGTATACTTGTCAATATTTACACTTTTTGTTTTTAATTCCTTAATCAATTTGAGTTATCTTGTAAACACTTTGTAAAAGACTAGACTCTTTATTTAGAGACTTAACATTTCTCAGTGACCTCTAGACCAATGCCTTTATGGTTATGGTAGAATTTGTTAACACCTTGTTGTCCAAGTGCCTTGAAATACTTGCAAATACATACACGAGATCACATGTCTTCTTTTATCAAGTTAAGCCATAACATACATATCTCTATAATCATTAATTCAAATAACAAAATCCATAGAAATTATTTCTTACTCTTATTATAAAATCTATTTATCTAATTTGATATTGTAACTTGCATGGTATTCATTAAAATAATCATAAATACTAGTTACTTGTAATATATGATCAATGTTTGTAGAAAAAACATCCACCTCTATTAGTTTCATCTTTTATCCTCTTCACAATTAGGAAAAACACTTACATTCCTACTAAAAATTTGAAATTCACATAGCCTACTTTGTCTTAGGTCGAAATTGGGGCATTACAAATAGAGATCATTTCTCCTACTAAATTATTAGCCTCCACACATTATTATATCCTTGAGAAAAAAAATCCCTTTTAGAAGGAAAGTAATGGAACTCAATTCTCACTTTCATTTAAATCACTTTTGAATTTTGGAAAAACCTAACTAGTGTGTGTTAAACTTATATTAACACTATGTTTTAAAAATCATTATATAATGCTTAATCATCTCATCCTTAGTAATTAATTTTGGTGAAATGTATACTAATTAGATAGAAATTCCCATAGATCTGTTATTTCTCTTATCCACAACTAAGACATCCTTAGTTCCAATTAAGACTTTTATAAATAGCTTACCTTTATTGTTTTCTTTTTTTTTTTCATAAGAATTTTATAAATAACTTTCATTCCTTTTTATCTAATTTGTTCTCGTGAGTTTTGAAATTTGCAATATTTTCTAGAAATGAATATGAGCAAAATATTCACTCAAATCTTATATAGAAAGTAAAAGAAAGATGAAAAAGGGAGTTTTGGTGGGCACTCGTAGGCACCATAAATAATCACTATATCCATATATAATATTACACAATAGATTGATAAGTAAATAAGGAGAGAGAGGGGGGCATTTATAGCAATACCAAAACCCCAATTACATCATAAAATTTAACCTAAGTTGACATAACAAGAGGGCTTAGCAACAGACTGCCTAGAAAGGTAAAATTAAGTAGTTATCAGGTTTTGTAAGTATTTTACACAGTTTTGTAACTTCTACAATTGATTTTTTAAGGTTTTGTAATGATTTTGTAAGCTTTTATAATCCTTTTTCATGAATTTGGGTCTCATCTTGAAGGTCCCGTAGATTTTATTAATGCTTTCATTGTGAGCTTGTGTGCAGGTATTAGGATCTTCATAGGGGCTCAAGAGGTCAAGCAATGCAACTTCAAAACCCTTCCACAACTTGTGTGATCGATGAGATAATTTATGACAACATAGATATCATTTGCAAAGAAAACCCTCCCTTTTGGAAGGTGTATTGTAATCGAAAAGGTTGATTTGTATCAAAAAAATATTATTAATGCAATATCAAGTTCCATTTTGTTTATTTAAATTATTATGGTACATTTTCTCATTCACGTAAATGGCGATCACTGTGGGACCCTTTTACCTTAACACATTTGATGCTTGTTGTTTTGCATGAACTTTGGCACTTGCATCAGGCATAACATATCTTGTGTATTTTGCTTAGGGTTCTTTATACTTGCTTGTTTATCTTGCTTTTTGTATTAACTTTTTATTTCTATCATAGGTACTCAGGAGCAGAAAAATATATAATCACTTCATTCAAATCAAGGCTCAATCTTGCAATATATACCCTACTAGACTCATAAATAACTGCCCAGGGTAGCTACCAGACTCAAAAACAACCACCCAGGGTAGCTACCAAACTCAAAAACAACTGCCCAAGGCAACTACTAGACTCAGAAACAACTACCCAAGGCAGCTACTAGACTTAGACACAATCATCTAGGGTAGCTACCAGACTCAGATACAACTACCCAGGGTAGCTACCAGACTCAAACACAACTGCACAGACAGACTTAGAGGCACAATAGGCTCAATTTCTTTTCTTTTCAGCATAGACTCACAGGTCAGTAGCTCATATTCCTTACTTTTACATAAAGGCTCATGTCATAGTTCTTTTATTTATCATTTCTTGTTAGAATCACACATCACTTTTAGTCATTTCTTAATTTGCTTTTCAAGACTCAAGGCTCATTAGTTTAGTTGTTATTTGATTTTCAAGACTCAAGGCTCATTTGCATAGTTGTTATTTGCTTTTCAAGACTCAAGGATCATTTGCATAGTTATCATTTGCTTTCAAGACTCATTAGCTTAGTTGTTATTTGTTTTCAAAGGATCATTAAATTCATTTTTATTACTTTCATGGCTCATTAGATCAAGTTTTTTTCATAGCTCATTAGTAGAAAGGTTGTTTTTTTCATTGCATCCTTAGGGTTAGCTTTAGATTTGCATGGTAAATAAAAATTCTTAGCATAAAAAATTAAAAATCAAAAGGCACATCTAATCACACACATTTGCACATTGCATTTCGTAAATATTTTTGTGAGGAAAACCTCTCGGTGATGTTGAATTTCACCACTAACCATCAGTTGAGCCTTTAGACACCATAGCTAGATCACATAGTTTCCTAGATTTCATCACCGAAAAGTTGGTTACCCTTGGAACTAGATCAAGATAATTTTGAGGTTAGATGTTCTATTGTTCATGGGGTGGAATAATAATTGGACTCGTAGTTATTTTTATCCAAGCCCACCCGAGGATGAAGTAAAAGTCTGGTTGTGCAAGTAGCAGGATTTAGATTGTACGACCTCTCTCAAGAGGTTTGTTTTTCTCCTTAGGATACCTAGAGCCAACCCAACATCCTATGAAGCCACATTAACCTTTTGTGTCTCATTCATCATCAAGGGAGTAGGCATAAACACACCCTTCTAGATCTCATTTCATCACACTTTTTGTAGTTCCTAGGTTTAGGGAACATAAAACACACAAAAATCTAAATCTAAATCTAAATTGAAAAACAAACAACAAAATTACAAAAATATCAAAAACACCAAAACAATCATTGTTTATTCAATTGATTTCTTGATTTTTTGTTTGTATAGATAGTATGTTTCTCTTTCAAAAAAAAAGAGAGCCATCGTGAGCACCATTACAAGGAACCTTTGGTTTGCATCCCATTCGATTCCTACTAGCCTATAGTAATGACCCACAATCAAGCCAAGGCACAATTTCAAACCAAAGTCTCCATGGACCATTTAGGTCAGTCCTCCCATCCTTTAATTGCTCCCTCAAATCATTAGGGGGATGTGTCACAAATCCATTAGGGTAGCCTATCCAATGAAGCCCACCATCACATCTCTCACGTACCTAAGACACATCACACTGGATATGACTCTATAATGATTCACCATGCCACTCATATTGTCCCTCTTGAATCACCTCATATTGAGACTCCCCTCTCTCCAGTAAATCCTAATGTCACACCCATCTATCTTGAAGTCGCTCGCCTTCTCTACACCAATCTAATCTATCATCCCCAATCATCTCCTACCAATCAAGATCCCTCTTCATCACATCTTCCACCACTAATATTACATGTAATTATAGACCGTTGGATCAAAATGATCAATAATGCATGACATGGGTTACTCATTGTTTATTCTTGCTATGATATCTAGGCTAAACATGCTAATATGTATGAAGTGTAAAACTATCATTAGTCGCTAAAATGTTAATCAAAACCCTAATGCATGGAGAAGTCACTTATCAATTGAACAAATGTAATTGAGGGTAAAATATTATGATGATGTAAAGTTTATTGGCTAATCATATTTTTATTGAAATCCAACTAAGATATTTATCCCACATTTGTTAGGAGAACATACAAAGTGGTCTCAACATAAGATTTGCTTTTATTATAATTTTGACGTCCATGGTGGACATTCGCATCTTGTAGTTAAGAGAGCATTCCATGCAATTTGACATGACTTGATTGGTTGGTGGTGCCATATCATGATGTTGAGGTGATATTTTTTGGTTTTAGTGAAAGCATTCAATATTCCACATTTTTTACATGAAGGAATGATTGGGATTTATATGTTGCTATGATGAGATGAATAATGAACTCACATGGAATGAGGCATGTGTGGCACACTAAGATGAGGTTATAATTGGCTTGCTAAATTTGTGGGAGACAAAACAAAATTTGGAATGATATAATGGAGACAAGAATATTCTATCTAATTTAATCCCTACTTAGATTGAAGAAAACAAAATTTTTAATTTCAGTGCCCTAAGTTTTTATCAAATATTGGTTAAAATTTTGTATATTTTTGACATATGGACCTTGACAAATTAATTGATTTTAACTTTAATCTTTGTGCAAAAGATATGTGCATTTATAGTCATTGAAAAGCTCTTTTCAAGATTGATGCACATATTTAAGAATTGATACAAAATAAAGTAGTGGTTATTGTTGCAGATCCCTTGATTAAGAAGTATACACTAGTACCTTTCTTGGAGTCTACAGAACTTCAAGTTGATTTTGATTATCATGATGTGCAAGGAGATATTAGAAGCTTCCTTGCCAAGATTCAACAGTCATGTTCATGGTTGCTAGAAAATATGATCATGAGAGGAATAATTAAAAGCGAATTATGCCTAATTTCAATGTTATGAATAAGTGTATAGAACACTATTAACTTGGGTAATCTAACAGTGTTGTCAATAAATCTAACTTAATTTTATATACTTGTGTGCATACTCTATGAGTTTTGTAATAGAGTGAGGCGACTTCCATTGTGAAATACAACTTAATGCATGGTCCTAGTCTAATTCAATAGATGATTTCTTACCTCCATTGAGCAGTGATGTAATAAGGGGGGGTTGTTGTGAATATTACATCACCTCTTGGGGTGTTACATGGTGTCTAATATGGTGATAATGGGTGCTACCCACACACCTAAGATTGGTTACTTGGTCATTATGTTATTCGATCTTAACTAACTATATTCTCATATTATAAATGTAATATTTTCTTGATAATAACACCTTTTTGGTCCAATATAAAAGGCATGGAAGCAGATATTGTAGCACAAATTTTAAGGCAATGGTTTTGACATTGATATTTTTGTATCCTAGTGACTAAAGCTAATGTAAAAAGTTTTAGATGACTTCACAATAGTTATAAGTATCATTAATGATACCTTCCATATATAAGAGTTGTTGGAAATCCTCCCAGATTATTTCATAAATCCACTTTCCCAGGATCAAATATTTATCACATAAAAGCCACTCACAGAATAGCAAAAATATTTCAAAATAAGAAATCCACAATAATATTCATCACATACATAAAAATATATTATACAACTTCTCATTCAAAATTCCATTCATGTTGATTACAATGCATGGAGCTTTATCTTCATTATATACCCTTACATGACTCTTCAATAATCTAATTATTGCTCTCCTCAAACATCTGGGAGATGCATCCTTTCACATTCCTCACATTAAGACAAAAATCTCATGACTCTTCACTTTACATCCTGCCATATATCATATGACTCTTCACTTGCATATTTAGAACCTAACATATATGACTCTTCTCTCACTCACTTGAAACTCTGCACTCTCACAAATCACACCTCACACTTTGTACACTTGCACACTTTATTACATAACACATGGAAACTCCTCACACATTGACACATATACTAGACAAATTATATACACAATCCTAAACTAATATTTACAATAGTACACAAAGGTACTTTGATATTTTCCAAATAATGTAATATCTCCAACACCCCCTATATTACATTATTTTGTATGAAGAATTTTAGTCTTCAATCTCTGATTTTGGTCTTTGTCCTTCAGCTCAAACTCTCGCACTACCTGATGTTTTGATATTGATCTATTAACTTGATCTCTATACTATATATCAAACTTTATTTGTGATCATAAAATTTTTTTAACATCCCCTATTGTGAAAATGGTTTCAAAGAAGGTGTCACTTAACCTTGAACTATTTAAATGGATATGCCTATACAACCTCCTACTATTGTTCCTATCCTTGGAACCCCATAGGGACCCACATAGGTCTATCTCTACCTTATTTTATTTAATTACTCAAAACAAGTCATAGCAAATAGGAAAGTTATGACTCAATCTAATCAAAATATTATATACCAAAAGAACTATGCATACCACATAGACCATACAAGGTTCATTTGATAGGGAAGAAAAATTATTTTAGGTGAAATTACTTACCTTATGCATATTAGTTGGTTTCTCTAGAATTTATCTTCCTTTGATTGGATCTTCTTTCTTCTTCTCTTGTGATTTTTTTTAACTCCTTCAACACCTTACCTTCCTTTTTGCCATCACTCTCCCTTTTCTCCTGCTTCTAATACCTTTTGCCTCTTCCTTTTTCCCCATAACCATTCATCTTGTTGTCCACCATCCATATTATAAAATTCCAAGACTTTGTCATGATGCATCTTGATAACTTCTTTTTAAGGTTTTTCTCCCCTTTTCCACTTTACCTCCTCTTATTTATTTTTGATGCATTTATTTTTTTTTTGTTTGAATAGTATGACTTATGTGCTTCTAACATACTTGTCAATATTTATACTCATTGTTTTTAATTCCTTAATCAATTTGGGTTATCTTGTAAACACTTTGTAAAAGACTAGGCACTCTATTTATAGACTTAACATTTCTCAGTGACTTCTAGACCAATGCCTTTATGGGTTTGCTACAATTTTTTAACATCTTGTTGTCCAAATGTCTTTAAATACCCACAAATACATACACAAGATCACATGTCCCCATTTATCAAGTTAAACCATAATATACATATCTTTGTAATCAATAATTCAAATAACAAAATCCATAAAAATCATTTCCTATTCTTATTATAATGTATATTTATCTATTTTGATATTGCAACTTTCTTAGCATTCATTAAAATAATCATAAATACTAGTTGCTTTCAATATATGATCAATGGTTGCAGAACAAACATCCACCTCTATTACATTCATCTTTTATCCTCTTCACAATTAGGAAAAATATTTACATTCCTAAAAATTTGAAATTCACATAGCCTACTTTGTCTAAGGTTAAAATTGGGGCATTACACATAGAGACCATTTCACTCCCTAAATTATTACCCTCCACCCATTATGATATCTTTGATATTCAAACTAGATAAGATGATAAGAAAAATAATCCCTTTTAGAAGGAAATTCATGGAATTCAATTCTCACTTCCATTTAATTCACTTTTGAATTTTGGAAAAACTTAACTAGTATATGTGGAACTTATATATTAACATTATGTTTTTAAAAACCATGATATCATGCTTAATCATCTCATCCTTAATAATTACTTTTGGTGAAACGTCTACTACTTAGATAGAAATTCCTAGAGATTTGCTACCTCTTAACCACAACTAAGACATCCTTAGTTCTAATCAATAATTAATAACTTACCTTTCTTGTTTTCTAATTTATTTTCATGAGAATTATATAAATAAATTTCATCCTTGTTATCTAATTTGTTCTCATGAGTTGTAATTCACAATATTTTCCAAAAATTAATGGAAGCAAAGCATTCACTCAAGTCTTATGTAGAAAGTAAAATAAGGATGAAAATGGGAGATTTAGTGGGCACCTGTAAGCACCATAAATAATCACTATATCCATAGTTAATATTATACAATACACTAATAAGTAAAAAACGAGTGAGAGGGGGTATTTATAGTAATACCAATGTTGGCACAAAAACTCACTATATTATTATTATACAAGAAATGAGTACAATATATAGGCATAAGCCTATATGAAAAATGACAAGTGTCAAGGACACATGTCAAGGAAGGATAAGTACACATTAATTTTAACATTCTCCCTTAATGTGTACTTTCCAAAAAAATGTAAGTCAATATTAGAGACATTCCCCTTAATTTTGACTTGCATTACATGCTTTGGAATAGTGTCTAGGCTTCTGCTTTTGGCTCTTGGCTTTTCAAATTTGAACAATGATTCTAGATTTGTGGTGTATTAATACATATCATCTCTTTCAATACCAGCAACCAAAACCCCAATTACATCATAAATTTTAACCTAGGCTAACATAAGAAAAGGGCTTTAGGTTAATTACAAGTTATAAAGAGGGTTTGTTATGAAACAACTTCAATGATTACAACAATAGCAATAGCAATCCAATAATATGAAATTAACAATACCCAATGATAACAATAAATTAGATCCAATTATTGGCCAATCCAATATGCAAATATCAAATTCAATTTCAAATCAATGCAAATCCATTAGCCACTTAGAGAGGGTGAAGCCTCTTAGCCACTTAAAGAGAAAAAAATCTCATATGTGCAACATACGCGATTAACTCAAGGTGTTAGGAGGTGAAGCCATGGTATCTAAGAAATAAATAAGACACTAGCCAAAACTATTGATATTTTATGGAGTGTTATGATGCTTACAAATATTTCTAGGTTGGAACTTCTTTCTCCTCATATACACATCCTCCAAATGAATAATGCTTTGCAATCAACTATTGAATTACAACCAACTAGTAGTGGCAACATGTTCATTCATACACTAGTGGCACTTGATAAAAGCCCAAAAAATACTTGGAATGCTATTGAAAATGAGTTGTAATAAAAATACCTCTTACTTTGATCAACTCAAAGAGTGATAGCAATGGGATAGGTCTCCCACACGGGTTCTAAGACACTCACCTTTTGAAAAAAATGTTATCGAAAATATCCCTTGTTTTGATCATCTCGAAGAGACAATTGAAATGGCATACATCTCTCACAAGGGTCTAGTGATATTGGGTACTCATTTTTTATGTAGTTTGGTAAAATAAAGTAACCACAATAAACTCACAGTATTCTAGAAGTAATTACACCAAAATATGGACCATTTTTTTTATTACCATGACATAGACAGTAGTGATGTTTGGTATAGGTTATATAATAGGTCGCACACCCTTCTTCTGCAAATTTGCATCGCATAGGGAATTAGGATCAAAGATCTGATACCACTTGTTATGAAACAACTTCAATAATTACAACAATAGCAGAAGCTTTCCAATAATACAAATTAACAAATACCTGATGATAGTAATAAATCAGATCCAATTGCCAACAAATCCAATATGCAAATATCAAATATAGATTCAAATCAATGAAATCCCTTAGCCACTCAAAGAGGGTGAATTATCTAAGCCACTCAGAGAGGTCAAAGTCTTATATGCACAATAGACGCGATTAAGAATCAAATATAAAAAATGACCTCAACTACCATTCAACTCTTCCTATTTATAGACTAAATCAATCATTGCCCTAACCCTAATGCTTAAGAGATGTCTAAACCTAGGGCCCAAGCTAAATAAAAATAAAGATAGTCGATGTGGCTATATTAGAGTTGTTATATGATTTAACCATAACAAGGTTAATCATGACCCATAGCATTTACATAATAAAATATTACAAATAATTAATACATTGTATAATGGAGTGCCCTTAGGCGTATCTGATACATTGCATAATGTCATCCTTTGTCATGAGTCAGATTATAAATTCAACACCACCCATAATCTAAACTAAGGAGACTACTAGAGAAGACATTAGTGATATTAATATCTTCCCTCCTACAGTTGAGACAAAACCTTTTGAATCTCCCTCATCATTTGGAAGACATCCACCTAACTTGAAGAAATTAGCTTCAATCCTTTGTAACTTTAGCAAGTAATTCTTCGTTGGATGTCCTTCCCTCTTATAGTATTTATAAGTGGTCTTCAGTTTCTATGAAGACTTAGCTTGGACCCTTAGACTATGGGTCTTAGTTTTCTTATATTTGAATTACTTTGCATGAGCCTATATTTATGGAGTCCCAATATAATTTTGCATTGCCACCTAAAAAATAACTAATACAGAAAAAAGATAATCAAGAATAAGAGTCTTTTGAGATTCCAAAACATACGAATCTTATGAACCATTGGATTCAACATATGAAAAGAGGGAGAGAGATTAGCAAGGAAATTTTTTACGTATTCTGCATCATTTTTTTTCCTCTAGAATATGCAATATCTTCCCCCAAAGCCTTGAATCTCACAATGTCGTCCTCAACATTATCAAATCAACTAGTTTGAGAGAAGAAAGCTCTAATTCCAAGTAACTTAATTTAGAAGTGGAAAAGGTCATTCTTCTCTTTGATGTGGAAAATTAAATTTAGTTCAATCAACAAGGAAAATAGACCAAGGGATTCTTCTTCTATTTGATGGTGAATTCCATCATCAAGAACAACTACTTTATCCTCTTGAGATATGCACCATAAGTTCTTACTTCATAGCAAGTCGATCATCTAAGTTGATCAAACATTCTAGTTTTACTTATTAAGATGAGTAACTAGGGATTTGTGGTTCGTCTTACATAATCTAACCCCTAACACTGTATCAAGTCCATGAATTGATGCCACTAGTATATAGAGTTTGAAAAATCATGTAATATGAAAAAATAGGCTCAAAACGCTTTTGTATGCAAAATATATGACCTTTGGAATTTTTGCCCTAATGGACCTTAAAAAAAATTAAAAAATTAAACCTTAGGGTTGCAAGGGTGAATCTTGACTTACCACTTGGCAAAATCTAATTTTCTAGTGCAACCCAATCACTTTTCACCACTACAGCTCCATTGGTTTACCTAGTCATTGATATTTGCTTTATTCTGATTGGTCGAGTAGATTTAAATATGCAAAAATAGGGTTGACATATCATGAAATTAGGCCATATCAACCGCCATATGGGCTAGTAGATCTACTATGATCAAAAAATCTATTACAATGTCGAAGAGACTAAAATTATGGTCTCTTCAATGCTAAACACAACACCCTAACCAAGGCTTTGTTGTCATGTTTGAGAAGGGAAGCCAACTACCACTAATAAGTCTTCATCCCTCCCATCAAACAAAAGGCTTCAATCATGATTCAAAAATATAATATTGTCGTGCCAAAAATATTCTATTGGCCATATTTCCATGATGCATGATGACACTCAAAGGCCCTAGCCTCACGTAGATGACCAATTGCTCAATCGACTACACAGAGGAGGGGCATGATTCAATCCCATGCCCTTCCTTTTCAACACATAGTTTGAACCCTCATGCCATGCCACATCAATGTTTGGATGATAACATGTTTCCCACACACTACCATTGTTGATTTGAAAATGCTCACAAGCAAATCAAACTTAGGCTCATGACAATAAAGCATTTTTAGTCACTTCCCTCTAGTTATAGTGGTCACCCTACCGAGTGAGTCAGGGCATACCCTTTCTTTGTGAAAAAGAGTATTGTGTGCTCCAGATCCTTTAAAATCCAAGACCAAGCATAAAGGTAGGAAACAACATTTAAAAAAATAATAATTTCAATGAGAAATCCTTAGTCCAATGGTAGTAAGTAGATTAACTCCTTGAAGGGCATTTTTGGAAGGAAAATCATGATTTCTCTTAACACTTTCTTGAGTAGAGGAATATAGAGATAGAATCTCAATGAAGATATTTAATAAAAATATCCTAAGATTTGAAATAAAAATTGGAGGCACTGAACAATCTTTCTACATGACCAAGCAATGTCGCTCCACACTTGCTCTAATACCATGTTGGAGTTCATAATATTTTTTAGAAATAAACAAAAGCAAAACATTCACTCAAATATCATAAGAAAGCAAAAGAAGGATAAAAGAGAGAGATTTATTGGGCACCCATAAGAACCATAAATAATCACTATATTCATAGATAATATTACATAACATTGTAATAGTACAATAAGGACTGAGAGGGGGTATTTATAGCAATATTAAAATCTTAATTATATCATAAAGTTTGACCTAAGTTGGCATAACAAGAGGATTTTATATCAGTTACAAGTTATAAAGAGGGTTAAACCATAACAGGGTTAACCATGACACATAGGGGCTATATAATAAACTATTACAAATAATTAATACATGGCACAATGAAAACCCCTTAGACCTATCCTCACAAAATGTTGGTCTTAGCCACAAATCATAATATAATTTCAACAATGAAAATTGTTGTTATTCTTTTAATTTTTTTTGGTAAAAAGGATTATTAAATTAATTTATTTGAAAATAAAATTACATCTCCTACCTTTCCAGGTTTGAAGGCTTTTAAGCCAAGTTTTTATAGAGGATGTGGGACTATGCTCCCTCACATCTAATCTACTACAACTATCTATGCAAAAGAGAACAACCATGTAAAGCAAGGATATATAAATCTAGATACAAATCATCAATGATAATAATGGAAAAATGAGTTTCCCTGGTCTATTGAGTCCACCATTTAGGAGGATATTCATAGCAAGTGAGGTCTCCTCGATCAAGAGCCTAGTTAGCCATCGCATCTGCCACCTTGTTCTGATCTCTAAAGATATGTATGAACTCCATTGTCTCAAAGCATTGTTGGGTCATCTGTATTTTCTCAATTATTCTTTGTATTCTCCAGTCTATGTTCTTTTGCTTGCCTGGTCCTTTTAAGTGGTTAATCATAATTTGAGAGTCTGATTCCACCTGAATTTTCCTCCACCCCACCTTCAGAGCCTCTTGTAATCCCCTTAAGATGGCATATCCCTCTGCTAGGTTATTGGATAAGATACCTAGGTTTTTTGTGAAGATAAAAATAGGGGCATCATTCGAGAGGCAACTTATTCCTCCCATACTCACTCTTCTTAGATTTCCCCTTGAGGCTCCATCCATATTAATCTTACCTAGTCCCTCTAGAGGAGGTTTCCAATTCCCAGTTTAGATTACTTGTGTGCAATTTGGGGTTACCCTTTTTTATGTGACCACCATTGGAGGCACTTGTAATCTAGATATTATCTGAATCCACTTCTGGTTAGGATTCTTGGGCCTTTTAATAGGAATTGGATTGACTCCCTCATATTGGTTGTGATCCTTTGCTAGAAAAAGTGGTTGTCTTTGTACTCCTAGTTGAAGATACAATTATTTCTCTCCTTCCACAAATTCCATATAAGGAGAGTCATCCCCACCCAAAAAAATACCGAGTGGGTTGGTCCATTTCCTCTCATTTAGGCCACTCCCTCCAAAGTTATTCTATAGATGATATCCCAAACCAATGGATGCCTAGCAGAGCTACCATCTATTTCCATAGTTTGATTGTGATGGGGCATTCTATAAAGAGGTGAGAGATCGTTTTCTCATTCTCCCAACACATCTCACATCTGAAAGGCCCATGTATCCCTCTTTTCATCAATTATTCCCTTGTCAACACCCTTCTATGAAGTAGAAGCCAAATGAAGAATCTCACTTTGGGCCAAAGGTTTTGTGCCCACAACTGTGTGAATATATCTCTTAACAGGCTTGGGGTACTCTGGCAAAGGGCTAAGTATCTAGAGGTAATTGTATATTCACTCTATTTTTCCTACCCCATCCAAGAGTATCCTCCTCTTGAGACCACGAGAGTGATCTCGTCTGGATGGTCCTATAGATTTCATTTCTCTAATCCTCCTAGAACTTGGATTGGCCACTCCTCTATTGGGATCCATTGCCTTCCTACCTCCCAACTACTGCTTTGAGGCTTATAATAATTGGCTACCTTAACCCAATTATTTCTATGTAGGTTCTCCATCAATGATCTCCAAGTCAAAAATTGAGTTATTAGAGGAGGATGACCATCCCATGAATCTGTCCAAAATTTAGCCTTCTATCCATTATGGATAATCTAGAATAATATTTTCTTGATCATATCCTCTCCTATTTTGAGTCCCATTAAGATGGGAGATCCTCTACTAGGAAGCAAAAATCGGATAAGCTTTATCGGGGTTTTATTCTCTGCATATTTGGCCCTCAAAATTTGAGCCCACAATTCCTCAAGGGATTTTAGCAATCTCCAATATAACTTAGCCACCAATGCCTTGTTATTCTTGACTATTGATCTGATTCCTAGTCCTCCCTCCTTTTTATGTAGGCATAAAGTATCCCATTTCACCAGTGCCCATTTTCGTTCTTCCTTGACTCCACTCTAGAGGAATCTATAACTTATTTGATCCAATTCTTTAAGAATTGCCTTAGGGATGGCTAGCACTGAGGAGACATAAATAGGTATGGTATTGAGGACTTCTTTTATCAAGGTCATTTGACCTCCTGTAGAAAGCCACCTATTAGTCCATTTTTCCAAATTGGCTTTCACTCTCTCTGACAGCCAAGTCCATTCCTCATTTTTTTGCCTCCCAACTGTAAGTGGAATTCCTAGGTAGGTGATTGGAAGAGATGCCTTCTTGTATCTCAATTTATCCAACAACATCATCTCCTACCTAGGTGAGCAATGGAAAAATATGACCTTGGACTTTTCTTCATTTATAAGTTGTCTAGTCGCTTTTGTAAACCATCCTAGAATCATTTTAAGTCTGGAGGCCTCCCTTGCTATTTCTTTTTCTAATAAAGTAGAGTCATCAACAAATTGTAGGTGAGTAATTGGTTTAGCTCCATTTGCTATTATTATTCCCTCCAAAGCTTTGGTTTCCCTATCCTTAGCTAATGTTCTACCCAAACATTCAACCAATATGATGAACAGGTATGGGGATAAGGGGTCTCCCTACTTGATACCTCTGGAGGTTGTAAATAGTTGGGTAGGAGCTCCATTTACTAGAACTGAATAGGATACCAAGGAAATACATCCCTTGATCCACTCTACCCAATCCACTAAGAATCCAAATTGTCTCATCACCTTTAGGAGGAAGTGCCAGTCAACTCTATCGTATGCTTTGGATAGGTCTAGCCTAATAAACATGGAGGGTATTTTATGTACTTGCATAGAGTGGATGGCCTCTTAAGCTAAGACTATCTCATCCAAGATCTACCTTCCTTCCACAAAACCACCTTGTTCTAGAGAAATAATTTTGTGAAGAAGAGGTTTGACCCTTTCTACCATGATCTTAGTGATAATTTTATATAGGACATTACAAAGGGCTATTGGTCGAAAGCCAAAGATGTGTTTAGACTCCTAGGTTTTTGAAACCAAAGCTATATATGTCTTGTTCACCTCTTTGAGCACCACTTTGGCTATCCTAGCCTCTTCTACCACTTCCAACAATTCTTCCTTAAGGATATCCCAAAATTCTTGGTAGAATTCTATGGGAAATCCATTTGGGCCTGGAGTTTTGCCTTTCCACATCTTGAAAACTACCTATTGTAGTTCTTTGGCAGTAATTAGGGTAGTCAAAGTTACATTATCTTCCTTTGTGATGAGAGAAGGAATATCTTGGAGTACTTCTTGTTGTGCCTCCTAGTTCAATGGTTTTTCTTAAAGAGTTGGGCAAAGTATTCTCTTGTTATATCTTTCATCCCATACCATGTGTGTATTGAATCACCCATTGTTGTTTTCAGGGATGAGATGAAATTGTGTGACCACCTTGCTAGGAGATATTTATGGAAGAAGCTAGTGTTCCTATCTCCCTCCTAGAGCCATTGGATCCTAGATTTTTGTTTCCATAGGATCTCTTCTCTTTTGTCCCATTCCTCCAGTTGAGTAGTAAGCTTAGCCTCCTCCTTGCTTCAGATCTCAGTAGTGCCATCTGTTCGTATTTTCTCATTTAGTTCCTCAAGTTTGGTTAAGATATGTCATTTCTTTTTCTTTATGTCACCAAACTCCTCCTAGTTCCATGTTCTCAATTTGGACTTGAGGTATTGAAGCCTCCTAACAAAGTTGTACATCTTTGTACCATGCCTAGGTTTACCCTCCTGCCACCATTGTTGAACCTTATCTCAAAAACTACTATCTTAAAACCACATTAGCTAGAGTCTAAAAGGAGCACGACTAGGTCTGGTCTTCCACACTTCTACCAACACTAGCCAATGATCTGATCCTACATTATTTCAATGTTTTTGCTCTTGGAATGTATCCATTGCTCAAAAACTCCTTTGATAACAGAAACTTATCTAGTCTTTCTAGAATGCATGTTGGGCCCTGCCTTTTGTTAGACTAGGTCATCATATCATTGTCTGGTTTGATGTCTACCAGATGAAGAGATCTAATATGCTCCGTCATGAGGTCAGTACTACTATCTAGATTGTGATTTCCTCCTATCTTCTCTTCCAATGAGAGGATGGTGTTGAAATCTCCACCTACAAGCAGCCAAGCTCTAGGGAAATGATTGATAATATAAGCTACATTTCTCCATTGTTGTCATTTTCCATCTAGGATGATAGGTGTGTATACATTGAGACATAACCAATATTGAGGATAATGTCTACTCTGGGCCAATAAAGCCAAAATCCCCCAACTTCCCATTGTTTGGTGTATTACTACCTCTTTTGGATCCCAAAGACAAGCCACTCCTCCAGATGCTCCTTGGGAGCTTAAGGATTCCACTCTACACATAGGCCAAATTTTTTTGGCAAATATTTCCATCTCTTCCATTGATACTTTTATTTCTTGGATGAAAACCATCTATGGATGATGCTATTGAATCATTCGTTTTACTTCATTATGCTTTATCGGGCTACCCTTAAGCCCTCGAATATTCTAGGTGATGCACTTCATCAAGCATGGGGACTAAAAATGTGGGTAATATCCTTGACCTTACCCATTGCTATCAGCTTTGCACCTTCTTTTCCTATTTGATGTTGAGTAGTCTTCTTGTCTTCTCTTTGGTTTGTGTCTAGCTTCATCTTTTTAGTAGACTCTTGACTCACTCTTGTTGGTTTTGGGATGGACTCTAAACTTGGCGTAGGTGAGTATACCACCATGGCCTTGTTAGAAGATTCTTGGGTGTCACCTCCACTATCTATTCCTTTATGAGTTCCTCCATTTGATTGGTTAGAGTCATTGTCTTTATCTTATATTTTATTTTTCCTTTGGGATCTCTTCGACTGTTGGGTTGGGTTCTCTTATGGGCTACTTGGTAGACCTAGAATTGGCTCGGTTTTGTGATTTATTTCTTCAACTATTGGTTCCTTTCTTAGGGCTTAAAGAGAGGTTTCTAGGATCTCCATCTCCATATATATTATCCTCATCATCCATTGGGAGGTTAGCAAACTTATTGGTTGAGATGACTACCTATTCTTTAGATGTTTGCTTTCTTTGTATGTTCTTCTATTTAGGCAATTGGAAACCTCCAAGGGTCATTTCCTCTTGTGTTGGCTCTAGGATCCAATATTTGCAGTCCCTAACTAGATGACCATATTCATGATAAATCCTACACCCAAAGGGGATATTCTCATAGTCCATGTCTTGTTCCCAAGTATCCTCTCCTAAACTATCAAGTAATCTTTTTTGGCAAGGGCTTGTCAAGGTCGATGAGAACACAAATTCTAACATAGATAATTTGTTCAAATTGGCTTGTACTATCAATTGTCATCATATAAGATCCTAGAGTATTGCCTATTGCCATGAAGACAACTTGGTTCCAAAACTTAGATGGTAACCCAAAAAGTCTCACCCAAACTGGGGCTATTGAGGGCATTTCCTCTTCTGCCTTGAACTTGGTATGCTAGGGTTCCATGAAAATCCCGACCCTACCGAAAAACCAAGGACCCCTTGGAAAACTGATTCTCTATCCTCCTCATTAGCAAAAAGAACTAAGAAATAACCATTGGGGTAAGCAAAAATATTTAACTCGCCTCTAGTTCTCCATTGTCTAGCAGCCCACATATTGAAAGCAAGGAGGGTTGGACGAAGACCCATAAATCGATAGATTAATCCTCTACGTTCCATAGTGTCAATCCTAGTTTGTATGTTTGACATATAAAGTTGGACTATGAGAGTCATCCACTACTTTCATGCACCTTAAGGCTATTTTCCTGGGGTCTATTTTTAACGTTCTCAAAGGTCTTCAAGAAGTCTTAGTATTATTTATATTTGTTTAAGGTTGTCCTCCTCTCAAGACATCTTGAAAGGTCATTTTTGATGATGTTTCACCAAATTTTCTTCCCATATTATGAATCAACTCATTTTTCTTGCTATAACACGCAATATTGGCCCCTTCTTGATTACTTTCCAATGACCCATGTTTATTCCTCTATTGAGACATTTTCACTTATTACAATACAATCCTAGCTTGTTGTTTCAAAGTCAATCCTCTACTTGCAAGTTTGTGTCCTTGATTTTACCCTTGTTTAGGATTGTTTGTTGTGAACTAGAATAAATTTTTAAATTTTTCTTCCTATAATGAGATTTGACCACTTGCTTGTATTATTTGTTCCACCTGCATGTGCTCATAGTTATTTTAGCCCTCTGTGGTGGAGTCCACATCCTCTGTCTTATTGTGAATATCAATCTTGTTTCTATAAAATCCTCCTCCTTTCCAAAAACCCTTGTTATTTAAAATTTTAATAAAACTTATTCCCCAATTTATTTTTACAAAAATTTATAAATAACTTTTATTCCTTATTATCTAATTTATTAAAAAATTATTATTTTTAAATTTTCTCATAATAATAAACCCTATTTTCTAATTTATTCTCACTAAACCTATTTTTTTTTACGAATTGGTTACAATCACAATTTTTTTTAGTAACTATGAGTGCAGATCGTTCGTTAATGGTAACCCGGTGTGAGGTGAGATGAGGATCGCCGGACGCACAAGGTTAACACTGTCTTCGTCAGTCTGGTTCAACACGTGACATAAAGGGATTGCCGACAAATAGGAAATAGATAACCGTCATCGGTTAACAACACAGACCTAATTTTAACGTAAAAGCCATACAAATCGGCATTTATCATAGCGGAACGTAACGTCATCGGACTTTCAGATGTTATAAATTCGTTTCAGCTTGCCTCCCGAACACAAAACAAACGGCATTTTCATGCAATGAGATGACGGGAGAGATGGAGATGGAGATGGAGATGGAGATGGGAGAGAAGGCATTTGACGCAGTGATTTTGGGAGCCTCAGGGTTTACGGGAAAATATGTTGTGAGAGAATTTCTGAGCCATCTGGGTGGCCAAAAGCGGCGGATCGCCATAGCAGGGCGTAACAGAAGCAAATTGGCGGAGACGCTGCGATGGGCGGCGGCGCCGCTGGAATTGGAGGCGACGGTTCCGATAATTGAAGCGGATGTTAGGGATGAGGCCTCGCTGGCGGCGCTGTGCAAGCCTCCTGCTCAGCTGCGTGGGGCCTTACAGCCTCTACGGCGAGCCCGTGGTGAAGGCCTGTGTGGAAGCGGGCGTGGATTACCTCGACATCAGTGGGGAACCCGAGTTCATGGAGAAAATGGAGGCCCTCTACCACGAGAGGGCCGTTCACAACGGCGCTCTCGTAGTTTCCGCCTGCGGCTATGAGTCCGTCCCCGCCGAACTGGGTGTCATTTTCCATTCTAAACAGTGGACGCCGCCCTCGGTGGCCCACAGCGTCGACTCCTATTTGGTGTTGGAGTCCGACAAGAGAATTGCCATAAACATAACGTCGATCGAGTCCGGGGTGCTCGGCATGGCCAACGCCGACGAGTTGCATCGGCTCCGGAGATCGAGGCCCCCGCCGGCTAAACCCCTGGTTTCTCTCAAACATTCCTTTTATTTGTTGGTTTCTTTGGGAATTTAACACACAGTCACATACATTTCTTTGTTTGAATTCTGGACCTTTCGAAAAAGAGCCAAAGTCTTTTTTGTTTGAATTCTGGACCTCTCGAAAAAGAGCCAAAGTCATTGCCCCCAAGTAGGTTTCTTGCAAGAGTATTCAATTTCAAGCTAATTTTTAATTGTCTCCAAGTAGGTTTCTTGCAACAGTATTCAATTTCAAGCTAATTTTTATACCTTCTCAACTAATACATACCTTCTTTGTTTAAATTTTGGACCTCCTGAAGAAGAGCTAAAGTCATTGCCCCCAAGACATAAAGTAGGTTTGTTGCAACCTTATTCAATTTCAAGCTAATCTTTATACCTTCTCAACTAATAGATCATAATTGGTCTATCCCCTTAGTTCTAATAACCAACTATAACTATAGAAAATAATGTAATATTTTTGTAATATTTTTTTTATTACATTATTTGGTATATAAAAAGAGTTGTCAAATAATTTAAATTTGATATCTGTAAGTGCCTTTGTGAAAGAATGTATCGGAGTTGAATATGGTGATTCTGAATTTGTTGTCAAATGAAATGACATTGAACTTCAATATGCTTTGTTGTTTCATTGAAGATTGAATTCTTGATCAATTTTAGAACACCTTGATTGTTGCAATTCAATATTGTTGGTCATTTTTTAGGTACGCTCATATCTAATAGTATATGATGTAGCCATATTGCTTCGCACACAACTCCTTGTGCAATGCGATATTTTGTCTTTGTGGATGACAAGGCCACTGCTTCTTGTTTTTTTGCTTTGCCACTTTGCCATAAGATAGGTCTAGATCCTAGATGAAATACATATCTTGATGTTGACCTCTTGTCATCTATAGATCTCATATAATCAAAGTTCATGTATCCTTGTAGAAAGAATTTATCATTCTTCTTATACTCTAGGTTGTATTCCATTGTACCACAGCCAATGCAGTATCCTCTTTGTTGCCTTCCAATGACTCACCTTAGGTTCCTACATGAACTTCAAAAGATAACTCATAGCAAAGATGATATCAGGCTTGATATTTGTTAGGTATATGAGACTCCTAATCAACTAAAAATAGAGTACCAGATACCTAAGGTGACTTGTCATATTAATATAGTTGTAACCCTTGCTCCATCGGTGTTGCCTTAGGTTTACAGTCTGTCATTTGGTATTTTTTCAATAGTGTCCTAGCATACTTTGTCTGTGAGACCACAATACGATTCTTTCTTTGTCAGACCTCCCAGCCAAGATAATAGTGTAGAAGTTCTAGATTTGTCATGTCAAATAACTTTTTAAAATCATTCTTCATTCTATTCACCAATTCATTTGAATTGCCATTGATAATTAGATCAACATACAACACAAGTATCACTATCTCAAATCCAACTTTCTTAAGATAGAGATTTGTGTTAGAGGGACTTTTGGTGAAACCATGCTACAATAGGTGATCATCAATTTTGATGTACTATGCTTTGGGATTCTGCTTCAACATAGATAAGGACTTGATTAGTCTACAAACCTTTTGTTGATGTCCATTGACAAGAAAGCCTTCAAGTTGTGTCGTGTACAACTCTTCTTGGAGATCACCATTAAAGAAGGCACTCTTGACATCCATATGCTGAAGTTGCCAACCGAATTGCATTACCAGTACATAAAGTACATGGATGGTTGTAATCTTCGTTGTGGGTCTAAAAATGTCTCTTCATAATCAATTATTTCCTTTTGTGCATAGCCCTTTGTAATGAGGCATACCTTATCAATGTATCCATATGTCTTGTATTTAATTTTGAAGATCCACTTGTATCCATAGTTGCCTTCCATTGTGGCAAACTAAGTGCATATTTTACTGATTATGGTTCTGAGTTCTCCATCATGAAATTCATCAAGCTCATATTTACTTCTTGACATGTACTATTGCGAGTATATGGTTGTGTGGAAGTGAGGTTAGACGGTGCATCATGTTTATCATCTTTGATGGTACTTGTGATCCATTTTGGAGTCTTTCTACGTTGAGATGGAGTTGTAGGTACATCAAATGCTACAAGTTCATCAACTTCACAAAATTCTTTATGAGCCTCCTCATCTAACTCCATACTCGCAACTGGAGATGTGGCACCTTCAGACTCCAGAGAATCCTCAGTATTTGACTTAGTTTCAAATTCTTCATCAAACACCTTCTAAGCAATTTAATCATTTTTTGAGAAGATTCCAACTCCATCCTTTTGGCAATGGTTGCAGAGAAGCTATCACTTAACCTTTAACTATTTCAATGGATATTCTTATACATCCCCTTACTATTGTTCCTATCCTTGGAACCCCACAGAGACCCACATGGGTTTATCTCTATCTTATTTTCTTTAATTACTCAAAACAAGTCATAACACATAGGAAAATGTATGGCTCAATATAATCAAATCATCATATACCAAAAGAGTTATGAATACCACATAGATCATACAAGGTTCATTTGATAGGGAGGAAAATATATTTTAGGTGAAGTTACTTATCTTAAGCATATTAGTTAGTTTCTCTAGAATTTGTCTTCCTCTGATTGGATCTTCTTTCTTCTTCTCTTGTGATTATTTTATCACTCCTTTAGCACCTTACCCTTGCTTTTGCCATCTATATCCTTTTTTTCCTGTTTCTAATACCTTTTGCTTCTTCCTCTTTCCTCATAAACATTCATCTTGTCATCCACCACCCATCTTCCCAATTCCATGACTTTGTCATAATTTTTGAGCAAGGTGCAGAAACAATATTATCATTGTTGTCAACACAGATAGATAGATCAATTGATGATGTAGTAGACAGGAGTTCAGAGGTCAGTCAGAGCATGTACAATGAATTTCCAAGAAGACAAAAGTGGCCCAAATTCAAAGGATCAAAGAAAAAGACAAGTAAGAAAAACGTCGCGATATCGCGACATGTTTTTTGTCGCGATATCGCGACATATCGGAGGAGAGAGAAAATGCTGGCAAAACTGTCGCGATTTCACGACATATCGAAGGAGAGAAAATGCTGGCAAAACTGTCACGATTTCATGACATATCGGAGGAGAGAGAAAATATTGGCAAAATTGAAGCGATATCGCGACATATCGGAGGAGAGAGAAAATGCTGGCAAAAATGTCGCGATATCGCGACATGTTCGAAGAGAGAGAAAGTGTAAGGAAAACTGTCACGATTTCGTGACATGTTGGATGAAAGAGAAAGCGCAAGGAAAACTGTCACGATTTCGCGACATGTTGGATGAGAGAGAAAACGCAAGAAAAACTGTCATAATTTCATTGCATGTTGGAAGCAAAGAAGGCAAGTAAGAAAACTGTCGCGATTTCGTGACATGTTTGAAGAAGCAGCGCTTACAGGAAAAACTATCGTGATTTCGCGACATGTTCGATGAGAAGGCACATGCATGAAAACTGTCACGATTTCGTGACATGTCATGTTTTCGTTGGTGCATGCCGAGAAGGGTGCAAGGAAGCGAAAAGTGTCGCGATTTCGCGACATGTCTTGTTTTCGTTGGTGCAAGCCAAGTAGAGTGTACGGAGGTGAAAAGTGTCGCGATATCGCAACATGTTGTGTTTTCGCTCATGCAGGCCGAGAAGAAGACAAAAAAGGCTGTCAGAGCGACAGTTCTACTATTAAAGCTGTAAGAGAACAAAAAAGGCTATCAGAGTCAAAATGAGCAGAGAAGGTTGTCAGAGAGTCGTAAATGAGAAGATAAATATGTCAAAACGGTGGATACACTGTTAGAGCACAGAAAAGGCTGTCAGAGTCATAAAGTGGGCAGATAAGGCTGTCAGAGCTGTAAGTAAGCATTTAAGGCTGTCAAAAATGCAGTAAGCAGCGAGCCGAAAGAATGTTTTGTGTATAATAAGTTAGGGTTAGGGTTGAGCTCTACACGTGGCATGAGTGTTGTGTATTGTCGAATAAAAGGAAAAAGAAGCCGTGAAAAGAACAGGGAAAATAGTGCTGAAAAAGATACAAAAGAGAGGGCTATAAGAGAGAATAGCAGAGCTGAAAGAGAAAAATATAACAGAGCTGTAAGTATATGCAGTTCTTGTTAAAGGGCATTAGACCAGTGAGGGTCTTGTAGAAGAGAAGACATTTTTATGTCATTAAAACATTTCAGAATCGAAGTCCAAGTTGGTGCTTGGCATTAGGGGGTTGGTTCTCCTTTCTCGTTGCTCGCAGATAAATAAGGGGTTGGTGCTCCTTCCTATGGGTGCTTGGAAAATTATTTGTAAAGTTGGTGCTTTGCAAAGGCTGGATTTGGATGGGAGTCCAAGCAGTCTAATTTTTGAGGAGTAGACAAAACTGATGAACCTCGTTAAATCGTGTGTTGTGGAATGCTCTCTTGTTTAATTGTTTTATCTATTTTTAAGTTCTCCTTGTTTAAGTTTTAAAGAGTTGTAGATCTAAATTTAAATAGCTATACTGATTCACCCCCTCCTCTCAGTGTCATTGTGAGAATATCAATTGGTAGCAGAGCAAGGTTCCTAAACAAGCTCAATCAGCTAAGGTGATCTTGGAAGAAACATAATGGCCGATGATGAAGGATTTTCATCCAACAAAGCTCCTTTGTTAGATGGAACTAATTACTCTTTCTGGAGACTCAGGATGTAGACATATCTGTGTGCTTTGGGATATGACATTTGGGAGTCCGTAGACAGTGGATACACAATACTCTCTACTCCTCCAATAGATGTTGCTGAGAATAAAAAGTTTGAGAATAACTCTAAAGCAAAGAATGCTATAATGTGTGGGTTAGTAGACAGTGAACTGATAAGGATCATGAGCTGTAAAACGACAAAAGACATGTGGGACAAACTACAAAGCATTCATGAAGGAGACGGCAAGATCAAGGAAGCCAAGCTACAAACGCATCGAGCTTAGTTTGAAGCATTAAAAATGAATGACGATGAGAACATAGAGGCCTATATGCTGAGAGTCAATGGAATCATTAATGCGATTAGAGGACTCGACGAAGAAATGGAAGATGCGATCATCGTGAAAAAGGTACTAAGAACTCTTCACAAAAGATTTGATTCTAAAGTTTTTGCTATAGAAGAAGCTAAAGATCTAAATACTTTTAGCATTGATGAAATGCATGGTTCTTTAACTGCATACGAAACGAGAATAGGACAAACTAAGCCCTTAGACAGAGAAGCTGCTTTTAAAGCACACAAAAATATAAAAGCTAAATAAGAATCTGAGGAAGAAGAGTCTTCGGATGAAACGAAGCAAACTTTGTTAGGAAACTAATAAAGAGAAAATGAAAGTACAGAGGAAATTTACCATTTAAGTGCTTCAAATATGTGGAGGCGTCGGGCACTTTGCAGCTAAATGTCCAATGAATGAGAAAAACAAAAATGATGAAGGGTCACACCAAGAAAGAAGTGACTAGAAGAAGAAACCACATTTTAGAAAAAGCAACTTCAAGAAGAAAAGTTTCATATCTAAGAATGTCAGCTCTTCTGAAGACTGCTCCAATGAGGATTCTGAAGAAGAAGCAGGTGAAGCTCTGTTCATGGCATTTGAAGAAAGAAAAATAGAGGAAAAACATGAATGTAATGAAAAACCTAAGGATGAGGCTGAAGTATATCTAGAAGGTGAGTTGGTTGTTGCACTTAAAGAGTTGAGCACAAAAAGAAAAAAGAATAAAAAGGTTTCAAGAAAGCTTGATGATGCCAATGAAATAATAAACAGCTTGAAAGTACAGATAGACGAATTTAAAAAAATGTCTGAAGTTCTCGAAGTACAATTAATCGTAAAAACAAATGAGTGCAGCAAGCTAGAAGAAGACATTGTTAGGCTAAGGATGCAGTTAGAGGAGATGAATCAAAAACTGAGTTGTTATCATAAGTTTGAAGAAAGTTTTGTAAAGCTGGATAAAATCATAAATAACCAAAGGCCTTCAGGCATCAAATTTGGTTTGGGCTTCGATGAAGGAGAATCATCAAAGAGATCAAAGGCCATAAATGTAGAACCCATAAAGAAAGAAGATAAGATCAGGGTTGATCAAGAAAAAACAAATCATGCCAAAGGAAGCAATAATGCTAGACTCAAGAGGAGTACGCGACAAAGATGGATTCACAAAAGTCACACATCCAAGAAAGAGAAGATTCATGGATCCTACTTCAAAATGGCAAAGACCTTCACCCAGGTTTAATCACTCCTTTTTTGGTTATTGTTTTAAATGTAATGCTTATGGTCATAAGATTTCAGATTGCAGTTATAATGTAGCACAAAGGAATTTCACCAGTAGAAATGTCTTTTCACCATTGATGGATTATGTAGTAGAATGTTATAACTGTCATAATTTTGGACACATTGCAAGAAACTATAGAAGCACTTTTGCAGCAAATAAATATCAGGGTAAAAAATCTCAACCAAATGGATTGAAACAAAACAATTTTTTTTTTGAAAAACAGGCACAAGCTAATGAAAGGGGAAAGGCAAAACAAGTAGCCAAAACTACTATCAAACCAGAATGGAAAGAAAATGAGAAACTCCAAAAATAAAAGGAGAAACTCCAGGAAGAAAAAGAATCTTTGATTGTTCAGACTACTTTTAAAGCACAGAACAAATATGCACCATGGATACTTGATAGTGGATGCTCGAGTCACATGACAGGTGAAAAGCAAAAAATTGAGAAGTTATAGAATTACGAAGGTGGTTCTGTGAAATTTGGAAATAATGATGGAGCAAAGATAGTTGGCAAAGGATCAGTCAAGATCAGTGACGAAAAGATCAAATCAAAAGAAGTCTTGTTTGTGATTGGTCTGAAGCATAACTTGCTCAGCGTAAGTCAAATGTGTGACAGAGGTCATGAAGTAATTTTTAAGAAGCATGGTTGTGAAGTGAGAAAAGCTAACAGTGGAAAGTTGATTGCTACTGGATCAAGGACTTCTGGAAACCTGTATACTCTCTCAGAGACTTCAGAAGAAGCATGCATGATTGGACAGAAGATGAAAATTGGTTGTGGCACAAGAGGCTCGGTCATATCAGCTTTGACAATTTGGTAAAAATAAGCTCAAAAAAGGTAGTAAGAGATATACCCTCCATTGGCAAACCACTAAATAGTATTTGTGCTTCATGCCAAAAGGGGAAGCAAACTAGAGCCACATTTAAATCCAAGGAGTACTTTACCAACAAACCTTTAGAACTAATACATACTGATTTATGTGGACCCATGAGAACATAAAGTATAAATGGTGACAAATACTTTATGTTGTGCATAGATGACTATTCCAGAATGACCTGGATATTCTTTTTGAAGCAAAAATTTGAAGATTTTGAAATGTTCAATACTTTCAAAAACCAAGTTGAGAATGAAACAAGAAAGAGGATCAAATGCTTAAGATCGGATAAAGGAGGAGAGTTCATCTCGGAGGAGTTTGCGAGAATCTGTCAAAAATATGGGATCGGAAGACAGGTTTTCGATAGCAAGGACACCTCAGTAGAATGGTGTTGTAGAAAGAAAGAACATAACTGTGCAGGAAATGGCATGAACAATGTTGACTGAAAGCAAAATTGCAGACAAATTTTGGAAAGAGGCAGTCCATACTACAGTTTATATCCAAAACAGGTGCATGTTGAGGACGCATGAAAGCAAAACCCCTTATGAGCTATGGTTCGGCAAGAAGGCAACGAGAAAAATACTTCAAAGTCTTTGGCAGCAAGTGTTACATCAAAAGAATCGAAGATAATCTTGGTAAGTTTGAAGATAGAGCTGATGAAGGTATTTTTGTTGGCTATTCGTCAAAAAGCAAAGCTTACAAATGCTACAACAAGAGGCTAAACAAAATTGTAGACAGTGCGGATGTTAAATTTGATGAAGATAGGAAACGAGCAGTTGGCTGTGAAGAAAACTACCCTATTTATGAAGAAGTCATTGAAGGAGATGAAAAAAAAGAAACATAAAAGAATCAAAAAATTGACCCAGATGATTTAAGTATTGATTCAGAAGTAGAAGAAAACAATAAATTCAAAACAAAAAGTTGGCAGAAAAATCATCCTAGAGAGCAAATTATTGGGGACCCCACAGTTGATGTTAAGACAAGAAGAAGAGTCGTAAGTAACTACTCCCTATTATCCAGCATTGAGCCCAACAATATTGCTGAAGCAAGCACAAATAAAAGTTGGATGAAGGCAATAAACGAAGAACTAGATCAGATTGAGAAAAACAAAACCTGAGAGTTAGTACCAAGGCCTGCAAATAAAAACATAATCAGTACTAAATGGATTTTTCGAAACAAGTTGAATGAAGACAAACAGGTTGTAAGGAATAAAACAAGATTGGTCTATAAAGGCTATGCTCAAGTTGAAGGTATTGATTTTGAGGAAACTTTTGCACCAGTGGCTAGACTCGAGGCAATCAGAATGTTTTTGGCTTTAGCAGTCCACAAGAATTTCAAAGTTTATCAGATGGACGTGAAATCAACATTTTTGAATGGAAATATTGAAGAAGTTTATATTGAGCAGCTAGATGGTTTTCAACTCGATGATAATCTCAACTTTGTTTGCAAGTTAAAGAAAGCTTTATATGGCTTGAAACAGGCACCTAGAGCATGGTATGCAAGACTAGACAATTATCTCACTAAACAAGGGTTTAAGAAAGGTATGGTGGATAGTAACTTGTATGTCAAAATAGACAATGGCCATCTTATTGTCTTTGTTGTTTATGTAGATGATATAATTTTTGGCAACAACAATGATGAGTCATGTAGAGACAACAAATAAAATACAGAAAGAATTTGAAATGTCTATGATTGGTGAACTTTCATATTTCCTCGGACTGCAAGTTAACCAAAATGAAAAGGGCATTTTTATTTCTCAAGTTAAATATGTGAAATAAATGCTAAAAAAGTTCACAATGGAGGATTGTAAACCTGTTAGCACTTCCATGACAACAGGTTGCAAATTGAGCAAGGATGACAAATCTTCGAGATGTAGATCAAACCATGTACGAGATCTATGATTGGAAGCTCGTTGTATTTGATGACTACCGGACCGAGATATCTTACGAGACGGTATGCATGGTAGCAAGATTTCAGGCTAGTCCCAAAGAGACTCATGTGATAGCTGTAAAGAGGATTTTTACGTACCTCAAGGGTACTATGGAGTATGGGTTATGGTACCCAAAAGGTAAGGACTTCACTCTTATTGCATATTCTGATGTAGATTGGGCTAGATGTATAGATGACAAAAAGAGTACCAGTGGAGGTGCATTCTATCTTGGAGACGAGGTTGGTAGCATGGCACGACAAGAAACAAGAATCGGTCTCTCTATCCACAGCAAAGGCAGAATACATTGCAGCAACAACATGTTGTACATAGATTTTATGGATGAGACAAACATTGAAAGATCTTGGTATTAACTTCAAAGAGCCAATTTCAGTTAAATGTGATAATATCGATGCTATTAACATCTCAAAGAATCCGGTTATGCATTCTCGCACTAAACATATTGCAATCCAGTATCACTTTTTGAAGGATAAAGTTGCAGAAGGTGAGGTTAAATTGGATTTTGTTTCAACTACAGAGCAAGTAGCGGATATCTTCACTAAACCGTTGCCCAAGGAAGTTTTTGAATACCTTCGCGAGTAAGTTGGGAGTGGTCACACTACCCAAGAACTGACTAGCTATCGGGAACACATTCTCGGGGGGAGCATTTATATATTTGATTATCTGTTTGCTCATGTTTGTAATTTTTGCTATCTGTAATATTGTGTGCCTGAGAATGTTGTGCATGGACTCAGGGGGAGTCTGCAACAGCCTTTTGGTATTATTTTCAAAGGGGGAGAAGAATTACTAGAAATTGCACGTGTTGCCAACAATTCCAAAGGGGGAGATTGTTGAGCAAGGTGCAGAAACAATATTGTCATTGTTGTCAACACAGACAAATAGATCAATTGATGATGTAGTGGACAGGAGTTCAAAGGTCAGTCAAAGCATGTACAGTGAATTTTCAAGAAGACAAAAGTGGCCCAGATTCAAAGGATCAAAGAAAAAGACAAGTAAGAAAACTGTCACGATATCGCGACAGAAAAATATCGCGACATGTTTTTTGTCGCGATATCGTGACATATTGAAGGAGAGAGAAAATGCTGGCAAAAATGTCACGATATCACGACACATCGAAGGAGAGAGAAAATGCTGGCAAAATTGTCACGATTTCATGACATATGGGAGGAGAGAGAAAATGCTGGCAAAACTGTCGCGATTTCGTGACATATCAGAGGAAGGAGAAAATGTTGGCAAAAATGTCGCGATATCGCTTGGCAAAAATGTCGCGATATCATGACATGTTTAAAGAGAGAGAAAGCGCAAGGAAAACTGTCGCGATTTCGCGACATGTTGGACGAAAGAGAAAGCGCAAGGAAAACTGTCGCGATTTCGCGACATGTTGGAAGAGAGAGAAAGCGTAAGAAAAACTGTCGTGATTTCGCGACATGTTGGAAGCAAAGAAGGTAATTAAGAAAACTGTCGCGATTTCACGACATGTTTAAAGAAGCAACGCTTACAGGAAAAACTATCGTGATTTCGCGACATGTTCGATGAGAAGGCACATGCAAGAAAACTGTCGCGATTTCACGACATGTTTGGAGAGAAGGCGCAAGCAAAGAAAACTGTCGCGATTTCGCGACATGTTCGGAAAGAAAGAGCTTGCAAAGAAAAGTGTTGCGATTTCGCGACAATTTGCAAGAAGGATGGTACGGACAAAAAAGTGTCACGATTTCGTGACAGGTTCGAGAGAAAGAGCTCGCAAGGAAAAGTGTCGCGATTTCGCGACAATCTGCAAGAGAGGCAGTACGGATGAAAATGTGTCACGATTTCGCGATAGGTTCGAAGAGAAAGAGCTTGCAAGAAAAAGTGTCGCGATATCGTGACATGTCGGGTTTTCGCGACCCAAAGGGAAGAAAAGCGCCAAGGAGAAAAGGTGTCACGATATCGCGACATGTCTAGTTTTTGCGACCCAAAGAGGAGAGATAGAATAAGGAGGCGAAAGTGTCACGATTTTGTGACATGTTCTATTTTCGTGGGGTCAAGGCAAGAAAAGAGACAAGGTAGCGAGAGTGTCGCGATTTCACGACATGTTACGTTTTCGCGGGCGAAAGGCAGAGAAAGGCACAAGGCAGCAAAAGTGTCACGATTTCGTGACATGTTCCGTTTTCGCGGGCAAAATGCAGAGAAAGGCATAAGGCAGTAAAAGTGTCACAATTTCGTGACATGTTCCGTTTTCGCAGGCGAAAGGCAGAGAAAGGCATAAGGCAACAAAAGTGTCGTGATTTCGCGACATGTCATGTTTTCGTGGATGCATGCCGAGAAGAGTGCAAGGAAGCAAAAAGTGTCACGATTTCGCGACATGTCATGTTTTCGTTGGTGCATGCCGAGAAGAGTGCAAGGAAGCAAAAAGTGTCACGATTTCGTGACATGTCATGTTTTCGCTGGTGCATGTCGAGAAGGGTGTAAGGAGGCAAAAAGTGTCACGATATTGCGACATGTGTTTTCGTGCATGCAGGTCGAGAAGAAGACAAAAAAGGCTGTCAGAGCGACGGTTCTACTGTTAGAGCTGTAAGAGAACAAAAAAGGTTGTCAGAGTCAAAATGAGCAGAGAAGGCTGTCAGAGAGCCATAAATGAGAAGATAAATATGTCGAAACGGTGGATACACTGTCAGAGCATAGAAAAGGTTGTCAGAGCCATAAAGTGGGCAGATAAGGCTGTCAGAGCCGTAAGTAAGCATTTAAGGCTGTAAAAAATGCAGTAAGCAGAGCCGAAAGAATGTTTCGTGTATAATAAGTTAGGGTTAGGGTTGAGCTCTATATGTGGCATGAGTGTTGTGTATTGTCGAATAAAAAGAAAAAGAAGCTGTGAAAAGAACAGGGAAAATAGTGCTGAAAAATATACAGAACAGAGGGCTGTAAGAGAGAATAGCAGAGCTGAAAGAGAAAAATATAACAGAGCTGTAAGTATATGCAGTTCTTGTTAAAGGGCATTAGACCAGTGAGGGTCTTGTAGAAGAGAAGGCATTTTTATGTCATTGAAACGATTCGAACTGAAGTCCAAGTTGGTGCTTGGCATTAGGGGGTTGGTGCTCCTTTTTGTTGCTGCAAATAAATAAGGGGTTGGTGCTCCTTCCTGTGGGTGCTGGAAAATTGTTTGTAAAGTTGGTGCTTTGCAAAGGCTGGAATTGGATGGGAGTCCAAGTAGTCTAATTTTTGAGAAGTAACCAAAACTAGTGAACCTCGTTAAATCATGTGTTATGGAATGCTCTCTTGTTTAATTGCTTTATCTGTTTTTAAGTTCTCCCTACTTAAGTTTTAAAGAGTTGTAGATCTAAATTTAAATAGCTACACTGATTCACCCCCCCTCTCAGTGTCATTGTGAGAATATCAATTGGTATCAGAGCAAGGTTCCTGAACAAGCTCAATCAGCTAAGGTGATCTTGGAAGAAACACAATGGCCGGTGGTGAAGTATTTTCATCCAACAAAGCTTCTTTGTTCGATGGAACTAATTACTCTTTCTAGAGACTCAAGATGTAGACATATTTGTGTGCTTTGGGATATGACATTTGGGAGTCCGTAGACAGTGGATACACAATACTCTCTACTCCTCCAATAGATGTTGCTGAGAAGAAAAAGTTTGAGAATAACTCTAAAGCAAAGAATGCTATAATGTGTAGGTTAGTAGATAGTGAACTGATAAGGATCATGAGCTATAAAACGATAAAAGACATGTGGGACAAACTACAGAGCATTCATGAAGAAGACGGCAAGATCAAGGAAGCCAAGCTACAAATGCATCGAGCTCAGTTCGAAGCATTAAAAATGAATGACGATGAGAACATAGAGGCCTATATGCTAAGAGTCAATGGAATCATTAATGCGATTAGAGGACTCGACGAGGAAATGGAAGATGCAATCATCATGAAAAAGGTACTAAGAACTCTTCACAAAAGATTTGATTCTAAATTTTTTGCTATAGAAGAAGCTAAAGATCTAAATACTTTTAGCATTGATGAAATGCATGGTTCTTTAACTGTATACGAAATGAGAATAGGACAAACTAAGCCTTCAGATAGAGAAGTTGCTTTTAAAGTACACAAAAATATAAAATCTAAACAAGAATCTGAGGAAGAAGAGTCTTCAGATGAAACAGAAGCAAACTTTGTTAGGAAACTAATAAAGGGAAAATGAAAGTACAAAGAAAAGTTATCGTTTAAGTGCTTCAATTGTGGAGGCGTCGGGCACTTTGCAGCTAAATGTCCAATGAATGAGAAAAACAAAAATGATGAAGGGTCACACCAAGAAAGAAGTGACTAGAAGAAGAAACCACATTTTAAAAAAAACAACTTCAAGAAGAAAAGTTTCATATCTAAGAATGTCAGCTCTTCTGAAGACTGCTCCGGTGAGGATTTTGAAGAAGAAGCAGGTGAAGCTCTGTTCATGGCATTTGAAGAAAGAAAAACAAAGGAAAAACATGAATGTAATGAAAAACTTGAGGATGAGGCTGAAGTATCTATGGAAGGTGAGTTGGTTGCTGCACTTAAAGAGCTGAGCACAGAAAGGAAAAAGAATAAAAAGGTTTCAAGAAAGGTTGAGGATGCCAATGAAATAATAAACAACTTGAAAGTACAGATATACGAATTTAAGAAAATGTCTGAAGTTCTCGAAGTACAATTAACCGTAAAAACAAATGAGTGCAGCAAGCTAGAAGAAGACATTGTTAGGCTAAGGATGCAGCTAGAGGAGATGAATCAAAAACTGAGTTGTTATCATAAGTTTGAAGAAAGTTTTGTAAAGCTGGATAAAATTATAAATAACCAAAGGCCTTCGGGCATCAAATTTGGTTTGGGCTTCGATGAAGGAGAATCATCAAAGGGATCAAAGGCCATAAATGTAGAACCCATAAAGAAAGAAGATAAGATCAGGGTTGATCAAGAAAAAACAAATCATGTCAAAGGAAGCAATAATGTCAGACTCAAGAGGAGTACTGACAAAGATGGATTCACAAAAGTCACACATCCAAGAAGGAGAAGATTCATGGCTCCTACTTCAAAATGGCAAAGACCTTCATCTAGGTTTAATCACTCCTTTTCTGGTTATTGTTTTAAATGCAATGCTTATGGTCATAAGATTTTAAATTGTAGTTATAATGTAGCACAAAGGAATTTCACCAGTAGAAATGTCTTTTCACCATTGATGGATTATGCAGTAGAATGTTATAACTGTCATAATTTTGGACACATTGCAAGAAACTGTAGAAGCACTTTTGCAGCAAATAAATATCAGGGTAGAAAATCTTAACCAAATGGATTGAAACAAAACAAAACAAAAATTGAAAAACAGGCATAAGCTAATGAAAGGGGAAAGGCAAAACAAGTAGCCAAAACTACTATCAAACCAGAATGGAAAGAAACCACCACCCATCTTCCCAATTCCACGACTTTGTCATAATTGTTGAGCAAGGTGTAGAAACAATATTGTCATTTTTGTCAACACAGACAGATAGATCAATTGATGATGCGGTAGACAAGAGTTCAGAGGTCAGTCAGAGCATGTACAGTGAATTTCCAAGAAGACAAAAGCGGCCCAAATTCAAAGGATCAAAGAAAAATACAAGTAAGAAAACTGTCGCGCTATCACGACATGTTTTCTGTCGCGATATCGCGACATATTGGAGGAGAGAGAAAATATTGGCAAAAATGTCGCGATATCGCGACATATCGGAGGAGAGAGAAAATGTTGACAAAAATGTCGTGATTTCGTGACATGTTTGAAGAGAGAGAAAGTGCAAGGAAAACTGTCGCGATTTCGCGACATGTTGGACGAAAGAGAAAGAGCAAAGAAAACTATCGTGATTTCGTGACATGTTGGAAGAGAGAGAAAGCGCAAGAAAAATTGTCAAGATTTCGCGACATGTTGGAAGCAAAGAAGGCAAGTAAGAAAACTGTCACAATTTCGCGACATGTTTGAAGAAGCAGCGCTTACAGGAAAAACTATCGTGATTTCGCGACATGTTCGATGAGAAGGCACATGCAAAAAAACTATCGCGATTTTGCGACATGTCATGTTTTCGCTGGTGCATGCCGAGAAGGGTGCAAGGAAGCAAAAAATGTCGCGATTTCGTGACATGTCTTGTTTTCGTTGGTGCAAGCCAAGTAGAGTGTACGAAGGCAAAAAGTGTCGCGATATCGCGACATGTTGTGTTTTCATGCATGCAGGCCGAGAAGAAGACAAAAAGGGCTGTCAGAGCGACGGTTCTATTGTTAGAGCTGTAAGAGATGAGAAAATATTGTCAGAGCCGAAATGAGCAGAGAAGGCTGTCAGAGAGCCGTAAATGAGAAGATAAATATGTCAGAATGGTGGATACACTGTTAGAGCACAAAAAAGGCTGTAAGAGCCATAAAGTGGGCAGATAAGGCTGTCAGAGCCGTAAGTAAGCATTTAAGGCTGTAAAAAATGCAGTAAGCAGAGCCGAAAGAATGTTTTGTGTACAATAAGTTAGGGTTAGGGTTGAGCTCTACACGTGAAATGAGTGTTGTGTATAGCCGAATAAAAGAAAAAAGAAGTTGTGAAAAGAACAAAGAAAATAGTGCTGAAAAATATACAGAACAGAGGGCTGTAAGAGAGAATAGCAGAGCTGAAAAAGAAAAATATAACAGAGTTGTAAGTATATGCAGTTCTTGTTAAAGGGCATTAGACCAGTGAGGGTCTTGTAGAAGAGAAGGCATTTTTATGTCATTGAAATAGTTCAGAACTGAAGTCCAAGTTGGTGCTTGGCATTAGGGGGTTGGTGCTCCTTTCTATTGTTGTAGATAAATAAGGGGTTGGTGCTCCTTCCTGTGGGTGCTGGAAAATTATTTGTAAAGTTGGTGCTTTGCAAAGGCTGGATTTGGATGGGAGTCCAAGTAGTCTAATTTTTGAGGAGTAGCCAAAACTGGTGAACCTCGTTAAATCATGTGTTGTGGAATGCTCTCTTGTTTAATTGCTTTATCTATTTTTAAGTTCTCTCTGCTTAAGTTTTAAAGAGTTGTAGATCTAAATTTAAATAGCTACACTGATTCACCCCCCCCTCTCAGTGTCATTGTGAGAATATCAATTGGTATCAGAGCAAGGTTCTGAACAAGCTCAATCAACTAAGGTGATCTTGGAAGAAACACAATGGCCGGTGGTGAAGGATTTTCATCCAACAAAGCTCCTTTGTTCGATGGAACTAATTACTCTTTCTAGAGACTCAGGATGCAGACATATCTGTGTGCTTTGGGATATGACATTTGGGAGTCCATAGACGGTGGATACACAATACCCTCTACTCCTCCAATAGATGTTCTTTGAGAAAAAAAAGTTTGAGAATAACTCTAAAGCAAAGAATGCTATAATGTGTGGGTTAGTAGACGGTGAACTGATAAGGATCATGAGCTATAAAATGACAAAAGACATGTGGGACAAACTACAGAGCATTCATGAAGGAGACGGCAAGATCAAGGAAGCCAAGCTACAAACGCATCGAGCTCAGTTCGAAGCATTAAAAATGAATGACGATGAGAACATAGAGGCCTATATGTTGAGAGTCAATGGAATCATTAATGCGATTAGAGGACTCGACGAGGAAATGGAAGATGCGGTCGTCGTGAAAAAGGTACTAAGAACTCTTCACAAAAGATTTGATTCTAAAGTTTTTGCTATAGAAGAAGCTAAAGATCTAAATACTTTTAGCATGGATGAAATGCATGGTTCTTTAACTACATACGAAATGAGAATAGGACAAACTAAGCCCTCAGACAGAGAAGCTGCTTTTAAAGCACACAAAAATATAAAAGCTAAACAAGAATATGAGGAAGAAGAGTCTTGGGATGAAACAGAAGCAAACTTTGTTAGGAAACTAATAAAGGGAAAAGGAAAGTACAGAGGAAAGTTACCGTTTAAGTGCTTCAACTGTGGAGGCATCGGGCACTTTGCGGCTAAATGTCCAATGAATGAGAAAAACAAAAATGATGAAGGGTCACACCAAGAAAGAAGTGACTGGAAGAAGAAACCACATTTTAGAAAAAGCAACTTCAAGAAGAAAAGTTTCATATCCAAGAATGTCAGCTCTTATGAAGACTGCTCCGGTGAGGATTCTGAAGAAGAAGCGGGTGAAGCTCTGTTCATGGCATTTGAAGAAAGAAAAACAGAGGAAAAATAGGAATGTAATGAAAAACCCGAGGATGAGGCTGAAGTATATATGGAAGGTGAGTTGGTTGCTGCACTTAAAGAGGTCGAGCACAGAAAGGAAAAAGAATAAAAAGGTTTCAAGAAAGCTTGAGGATGCCAATGAAATAATAAACAACTTGAAAGTATAGACAGACGAATTTAAGAAAATGTCTGAAGTTCTCGAAGTACAATTAACCATAAAAACAAATGAGTGCAGCAAGCTAGAAGAAGACATTGTTAGGTTAAGGATGCGGCTAGAGGAGATGAATCGAAAATTGAGTTGTTATCATAAGTTTGAAGAAAGTTTTGTAAAAGTTGGATAAAATTATAAATAACCAAAGGCCTTCAGGCATCAAATTTGGTTTGGGCTTCGATGAAGGAGAATCATCAAAGGGATCAAAGGCCATAAATGTAGAACCCATAAAGAAAGAAGATAAGATCAGGGTTGATCAAGAAAAAACAAATCATGCCAAAGGAAGCAATAATGCCAGACTCAAGAGGAGTATTGACAAAGATGGATTCACAAAAGTCACACATCCAAGAAGGAGAAGATTCATGGCTCCTACTTCAAAATGGCAAAGACCTTCACCTAGGTTTAATCACTCCTTTTTGGTTATTGTTTTAAATGCAATGCTTATGGTCATAAGATTTTAGATTGCAGTTATAATGTAGCACAAAGGAATTTCACCAGTAGAAATGTCTTTTCACCATTGATGGATTATGCGGTAGAATGTTATAAGCTGTCATAATTTTGGACACATTGCAAGAAAGCGTAGAAGCACTTTTGTAGCAAATAAATATCAGGGTAGAAAATCTCAACCAAATGGATTGAAACAAAACAATTTTTTTTAAAAAACAGGCACAAGCTAATGAAAGGGGAAAAAGGCAAAACAAGTAGCCAAAACTACTATCAAACCAGAATGGAAAGAAAAGGAGAAACTCCAGAAAGAAAAGGAGAAACTCCAGGAAGAAAAGGAATCTTTGATTGTTCAGACTGCTTTTAAAGCACAGAACAAATATGCACCATGGATACTTGATAGTGGATGCTCCAGTCACATGATAGGTGACAAGCAAAAATTTGAGAAGTTACAAAATTACGAAGGTGGTTCTATGAAATTTGGAAATAATGATGGAGCAAAGATAGTTGGCAAAGGATCAGTCAAGATCAGTGACGGAAAGATCAAATCAAAAGAAGTCTTGTTTGTGATTGGTCTGAAGCATAACTTGCTCAGCGTAAGTCAAATGTGTGATAGAGGTCATGAAGTAATTTTTAAGAAGCAGGGTTGTGAAGTGAGAAAAGCTAACAGTGGGAAGTTGATTGCTACTTGGATCAAGGACTTATGGAAACTTGTATACTCTCTCGGAGACTTCAGAAGGAGCATGCTTGATTGGATAGGAAGATGAAAATTGACTATGGCACAAGAGGCTCGGTCATATCGGCTTTGACAATTTGGTAAAAATAAGCTCAAAAAGGGCAGTAAGAGATATACCCTCCATTGGCAAACCACTAAATAGTATTTGTGCTTCATGCCAAAAGGGGAAGCAAACTAGAGCCACATTTAAATCAAAGGAGTACTTTACCAGCAAACCTTTAGAACTAATACATACTGATTTATGTGGACCCATGAGAACACAAAGTATAAATGGTGACAAATACTTTATGCTGTGCATAGATGACTATTCTAGAATGACCTGGATATTCTTTTTGAAGCAAAAATCTGAAGCTTTTGAAATGTTCAAGACTTTCAAAAACCAAGTTGAGAATGAAACAGGAAAGAGGATCAAATGCTTAAGATCAGATAGAGGAGGAGAGTTCATCTCAGAGGAGTTTGCAGAATACTGTCAAAAATATGGGATCAAAAGACAGTTTTTAGCAGCAAGGACACCTCAGCAGAATGGTGTTGTAGAAAGAAAGAACAGAACTGTGCAGGAAATGGCATGGACGATGTTGACTAAGAGCAAAATTGTAGACAAATTTTGGAAAGAGGCAGTCCATACTACAGTTTATATCCAAAACAGGTGCATGTTGAGGACGCATGAAAGCAAAACCCCTTATGAGCTATGGTTCGGCAAGAAGGCAACAACAAAATACTTCAAAGTCTTTGGCAGCAAGTGTTACATCAAAAGAACTGAAGATAATCTTGGTAAGTTTGAAGATAGAGCTGATGAAGGTATTTTTGTTGGCTATTCATCAAAAAGCAAAGCTTACAAATGCTACAACAAGAGGCTAAAGAAAATTGTAGACAGTGCGGATGTTAAATTTGATGAAGATAGGAAATGAGCAGTCGACTGTGAAGAAAACTACCCTATTTATGAAGAAGTTATTGAAGGAGATGAAGAAAAAGAAACATAAAAGAATTAGAAAATTGACCCAGATGATTTAAGTATTGATTAGAAGTAGAAGAAAACAATAAATTCAAAACAGGAAGGCTGGCAAAAAAATCATCCCAGAGAGCAAATTATTGGGGACCCCATGGTTGGTGTTAAGACAAGAAGAAGAGTAGTAAGTAACTACTCCCTATTATCCAGCATTGAGCCCAAAAATATTGCTGAAGCAAGCACGAGATGAAAGTTGGATGAAGGCAATAAACGAAGAACTAGATCAGATTGAGAAAAACAAAACCTAGGAGTTAGTACCAAGGCCTGCAAATAAAAACATAATCGGTACTAAATGGATTTTTTGAAACAAATTGAATGAAGACGAACAGGTTGTAAGGAATAAAGCAAGATTGGTGCAGTAAAGGCTATGCTCAAGTTGAAGGTGTAGATTTCGAGGAGACTTTTGCACCTATGGCTAGACTCGAGGCAATCGGAATGTTTACGGCTTTAGCGAGTCCACAGGAATTTCAAAGTTTATCAGATGGATGTGAAATTAGCATTTTTGAATGGAAATCTTGAAGAAGTTTATATTGAGCAGCCGAGATGGTTTTCAACTCGGTGATAATCCCAACTTTGTTTGCAAGTTGAAGAAAGCTTTGTATGGCTTGAAACAGGCACCCAGAGCATGGTATGCAAGACTAGACAACTATCTCACTAAACAAGGGTTCAAGAAAGGTATGGTGGATAGTAACTTGTATGTCAAAATAGACAATGGCCATCTTATTGTCCTTGTTGTTTATGTAGATGATATAATTTTTGGCAACAACAATGATGAGTCATGTAGAGACATAGCAAATAAAATGCAGAAAGAATTTGAAATGTCTATGATTGGTGAACTTTCATATTTCCTCGGACTGCAAGTTAACCAAAATGAAAAGGGCATTTTTATTTCTCAAGTTAAATATGTGAAAGAAATGCTGAAAAAGTTCACAATGGAGGATTGTAAACCTATTAGCACTCCCATGACAACAGGTTGCAAGTTGAGCAAGGATGACAAATCTCCGGATGTAGATCAAACCATGTACGAGATCTATGATTGGAAGCTCATTGTATTTGACGACTACCGGACCGGATATCTTACGAGCGGTATGCATGGTAGCAAGATTTGAGGCTAGTCCCAAAGAGACTCATGTGACGGCTATGAAGAGGATTTTTAGGTACCTCAAGGGTACTATGGAGTATGGGTTATGGTACCCAAAAGGTAAGGACTTCACTCTTATTGCATATTCGATGCAGATTGGGCGGGATGTATAGATGACAGAAAGAGTACCGAGTGGAGGTGCATTCTATCTTGGAGACAGGTTGGTAGCATGGCACAACAAGAAACAAGAATCGGTCTCTCTATCCACGAGAAAGGCGAGAATACATTGCGAGCAACAACATGTTGTACATAGATTTTATGGATGAGACAAACCCTGAAAGATCTTGGTATTAACTTCAAAGAGCCAATTTTAGTTAAATGTGATAATACCAGTGCTATTAACATCTCAAAGAATCCGGTTATGCATTCTCGCACCAAACATATTGCAATCCGGTATCACTTTTTGAAGGATAAAGTTGCAGAAGGTGAGGTTAAATTGGATTTTGTTCCAACTATAGAGCAAGTAGCGGATATCTTCACTAAACCGTTGCCCAAGGAAGTTTTTGAATACCTTCATAGTAAGTTGGGAGTGGTCACACTACCCAAGAACTGACTAGCTATCGGGAACACATTCTCAGGGGGAGCATTTATATATTTGATTACTTGTTTGCTCATGTTTGTAATTTTTGCTAACTGTAATTTTGTGTGCCTGAGAATGTTGTGCATGGACTCAGGGGGAGTCTGCAGCAACCCTTTGGTATTATTGTCAAAGGGGGAGAAGAATTACTAGAAATTGCACTTGTTGCCAACAATTCCAAAGGGGGAGATTGTTGAGCAAGGTGCAGAAACAGTATTGTCATTGTTGTCAACACAGACGGATAGATCAATTGATGATGCAGTGGACAGGAGTTCAGAGGTCGGTCATAGCATGTACAGTGAATTTCCAAGAAGACAAAAGTGGCCCAGATTCAAAGGATCAAAGAAAAAGACAAGTAAGAAAACTATCGCGATATCGCGACATGTTTTCTGTCGTGATTTCGCGACATATCGGAGGAGAGAGAAAATGTTGGCAAAAATGTCACGATTTCGCGACATATCGGAGGAGAGAGAAAATGTTGGCAAAACTGTCATGATTTCACGACATATCGGAGGAGAGAGAAAATGCTGCAAAGTATGATTTCGGACATATGAGGAGAGAGAAAAGGAAACGATTTCACGACATGTTTGAAGAGAGAGAAAGCGCAAGGAAAACTGTCACGATTTCGTGACATGTTGGACGAAAGAGAAAGTGCAAGGAAAACGTCACGATTTCGTGACATGTTGGAAGAGAGAAAGCGCAAGAAAAACTGTCACGATTTCGTGACATGTTGGAAGCAAAGAAGGCAAGTAAGAAAACTGTCATGATTTCGTGACATGTTCGAAGAAGAAGAAAAAATCATGATTTTGACATGTTGGAGAAGGAGCAAGAAAAGTATCATGATTTGTGACATGTTTGGAGAGAAGGCGAAGAAAGAAAGTGTCATGATTTCGTGACATGTTTGAGAAGAAAGAGCTTGCAAAGAAAAGTGTCACGATTTCGTGACAATTTGCAAGAAGGATGGTAGGATGAAAATGTGTCACGATTTCGTGACAGGTTTGAGAGAAAGAGCTTGCAAGGAAAAGTGTCACGATTTGACGACAATTGCAAGAGAGGTAGGAAGAAAAGTGTCACGATTTGTGATAGTTTGAGAGAAAGAGCTGAAGAAAAAGTGTCACGATATTCGTGACATGTTCGAAAGAAGAAAAGTAGGAGAAAAAGTGTCATGATTTCGTGACATGTTGAAGATGAGAGAAGAGTAAGAGGAAAGTGTCACGATTTGACGACATGTTATTGAAAGAAAAGAGACAAGGAAAGTGTCACGATTTCGATGACATGTTTTCAAAGAAAGAAGAGAGCGAAAGTGTCACGATTTCGATGACATGTTCCATTTTCAGGGCGAAAGGAGAGAAAGGAAAGGGAAAAAGTGTCACGATTTTGATGACATGTTGTATTTGGACAGAGAAAGAAGGCGAAAAAGTGTCACGATTTCGTGACAAGTTCATGTTTTCGGATGCATAAGAAGAGTGTAGGAAGCGAAAAGTGTCACGATTTCGCGACATGTCATGTTTTCGTGGATGCATGCTGAGAAGAGTGCAAGGAAGCGAAAAGTGTCACGATTTTGTGACATGTCATGTTTTGGTGCATGCGAGAAGAGTGCAAGGAAGCAAAAGTGTCATGATTTCGTGACATGTCATGTTTTTGTGCAAGCCAAGTAGAGTGTACGGAGGCAAAAAGTGTCACGATATCGTGACATGTGTTTTCATGCATGCAAGCCGAGAAGAAGACAAAAAGTTGTTAGAGCGACGGTTCTATTGAGGTAAGAGAAGAAAAAGTTGTCGAGCCGTAAATGAGAGAGAAGGTATAGAGCGATAAATGAGAAGATAAATCTGTCGAATGGTGGATAATGTCGAGCAAGAAAAAGTTGTCGAGCCGTAAAGTGGGCAGATAAGGCTATCAAGCGATAAGTAAGCATTTAAGGCTATCAAAAGTGCAGTAAGTAGAGCAAAAGAATGTTTTCATGTATAGTAAGTTAGGGTTAGGGTTGAGCTCTACACGTGGCATGAGTGTTGTGTATTGTCGAATAAAAGGAAAAAGGAGTTGTGAAAAGAAAAGGTAAATAGTGCTAAAAAATATAGAAGAGAGGGCTGTAAGAGAGAATAGCAGAGCTGAAAGAGAAAAATATAAGAGTGTAAGTATATGCAGTTCTTGTTAAAGGGCATTAGACTAGTGAGGGTCTTGTAGAAGAGAAGGCATTTTTATGTCATTGAAATAGTTCAGAATTGAAGTCCAAGTTGGTGCTTGGCATTAGGGGGTTGGTGCTCCTTTCTGTTGGTGTAGATAAATTAGGGGTTGGTGCTCCTTCTAGTGGGTGTTGGAAAATTGTTTGTAAAGTTGGTGCTTTGCAAAGGTTGGATTTGGATGGGAGTCCAAGCAGTCTAATTTTTGAGGAGTAGCCAAAACTGGTGAACCTCGTTAAATCATGTGTTGTGGAATGCTCTCTTGTTTAATTGCTTTATCTATTTTTAAGTTCTCCCTGCTTAAGTTTTAAAGAGTTGTAGATCTAAATTTAAATAGCTACACTGATTCACCCCCCCTCTCAGTGTCATTGTGAGAATATCAATTGGTATCAGAGCAAGGTTCTTGAACAAGCTCAATCAGCTAAGGTGATCTTGGAAGAAACACAATGGCCGGTGGTGAAGGATTTTCATCCAACAAAGCTCCTTTGTTCGATGGAACTAATTACTCTTTCTGGAGACTCAGGATGCGAGACATATCTGTGTGCTTTGGGATATGACATTTGGGAGTCAGTAGACAGTGGATACACAATACCCTCTACTCCTCCAACAGATCTTTGAGAAGAAAAAGTTTGAGAATAACTCTAAAGCAAAGAATGCTATAATGTGTGGGTTAGTAGACAGTGAACTGATAAGGATCATGAGCTGTAAAATGGCAAAAGACATGTGGGACAAACTGCAGAGCATTCATGAAGGAGACGGCAAGATCAAGGAAGCCAAGCTACAAACGCATCGAGCTCAGTTCGAAGCATTAAAAATGAATGACGATGAGAACATAGAGGCCTATATCCTTGAGAGTCAATGGAATCATTAATGCGATTAGAGGACTCGACGAGGAAATGGAAGATGCGGTCATCGTGAAAAAGGTACTAAGAACTCTTCACAAAAGATTTGATTCTAAAGTTTCTGCTATAGAAGAAGCTAAAGATCTAAATACTTTTAGCATGGATGAAATGCATGGTTCTTTAACTACATACGAAATGAGAATAGGACAAACTAAGCCCTCAGACAGAGAAGCTGCTTTTAAAGCACACAAAAATATAAAAGCTAAACAAGAATCTGAGGAAGAAGAGTCTTCAGATGAAACAGAAGCAAACTTTGTTAGGAAACTAATAAAGGGAAAAGGAAAGTACAGAGAAAAGTTACCGTTTAAGTGCTTCAACTGTGGAGGCATCGGGCACTTTGCTGCTAAATGTCCAATGAATGAGAAAAACAAAAATGATGAAGGGTCACACCAAGAAAGAAGTGACTGGAAGAAGAAACCACATTTTAGAAAAAGCAACTTCAAGAAGAAAAGTTTCATATCCAAGAATGTCAGCTCTTCTGAAGACTACTCCGGTGAGGATTCTGAAGAAGAAGCGAGGTGAAGCTCTGTTCATGGCATTTGAAGAAAGAAAAACAGAGGAAAAATAGGAATGTAATGAAAAACCTGAGGATGAGGCTGAAGTATATCTGGAAGGTGAGTTGGTTGCTGCACTTAAAGAGCTGAGCACAGAAAGGAAAAAGAATAAAAAGGTTTCAAGAAAGCTTGAGGATGCCAATGAAATAATAAACAACTTGAAAGTACAGACAGACGAATTTAAGAAAATGTCTAAAGTTCTCGAAGTACAATTAACCATAAAAACAGATGAGTGCGGCAAGCTAGAAGAAGACATTGTTAGGTTAAGGATGCAGCTAGAGGAGATGAATCAAAAATTGAGTTGTTATCATAAGTTTGAAGAAAGTTCTGTAAAGCTGGATAAAATTATAAATAACCAAAGGCCTTCTGGCATCAAATTTGGTTTGGGCTTCGATGAAGGAGAATCATCAAAGGGATCAAAGGCCATAAATGTAGAACCCATAAAGAAAGAAGATAAGATCAGGGTTGATCAAGAAAAAACAAATCATGCCAAAGAAAGCAATAATGCCAGACTCAAGAGAAGTACTGACAAAGATGGATTCACAAAAGTCACACATCCAAGAAGGAGAAGATTCATGGCTCCTACTTCAAAATGGCAAAGACCTTCACCCAGGTTTAATCATTCCTTTTTTGGTTATTGTTTTAAATGCAATGCTTATGGTCATAAGATTTCAGATTGCAGTTATAATGTAGCACAAAGGAATTTCACCAGTAGAAATGTCTTTTCACCATTGATGGATTATGCAGTAGAATGTTATAACTGTCATAATTTTGGACACATTGCAAGAAACTGTAGAAGCACTTTTGCAGCAAATAAATATCAGGGTAGAAAATCTCAACCAAATGGATTGAAACAAAACAAAAAATTTCTTGAAAAATAGGCACAAGCTAATGAAATGGGAAAGGCAAAACAAGTAGCCAAAACTGCTATCAAACCAGAATGGAAAGAAAAGGAGAAACTCCAGAAAGAAAAGGAGAAACTCTAGGAAGAAAAGGAATCTTTGATTGTTCAGACTGCTTTTAAAGCACAGAACAAATCTGCACCATGGATACTTGATAGTGGATGCTCCAGTCACATGACAGGTGACAAGCAAAAATTTGAGAAGTTACGGAATTACGAAGGTGGTTCTATGAAATTTGGAAATAATGATGGAGCAAAGATAGTTGGCAAAGGATCAGTCAAGATCGGTGACGGAAAGATCAAATCAAAAGAAGTCTTGTTTGTGATTGGTCTGAAGCATAACTTGCTCAGCGTAAGTCAAATCTGTGACGAGAGGTCATGAAGTAATTTTTAAGAAGCGAGGGTTGTGAAGTGAGAAAAGCTAACGGTGGGAAGTTGATTGCTACTTTGGATCAAGGAATTCTGGAAACCTGTATACTCTCTCAGAGACTTCAGAAGGAGCATGCTTGATTGGACAGGAAGATGAAAATTGGTTGTGGCACAAGAGGCTCGGTCATATCAGCTTTGACAATTTGGTAAAAATAAGCTCAAAAAGGGCAGTAAGAGATATACCCTCCATTGGCAAACCACTAAATAGTATTTGTGCTTCATGCCAAAAGGGGAAGCAAACTAGAGCCACATTTAAATCAAAGGAGTACTTTACCGACAAACCTTTAGAACTAATACATACTGATTTATGTGGACCCATGAGAACACAAAGTATAAATGGTGACAAATACTTTATGTTGTGCATAGATGACTATTCCAGAATGACCTGGATATTCTTTTTGAAGCAAAAATCTGAAGCTTTTGAAATGTTCAAGACTTTCAAAAACCAAGTTGAGAATGAAACAGGAAAGAGGATCAAATGCTTAAGATCGGGATAGAGGAGGAGAGTTCATCTCGAGAGGAGTTTGCGAGAATACTTTCAAAAATATGGGATCAGAAGACAGTTTTCAGCATCAAGGACACCTCAGTAGAATGGTGTTGTAGAAAGAAAGAACAAAACTGTGTAGGAAATGGCACGGACGATGTTGACTGAGAGCAAAATTACAGACAGATTTTGGAAAGAGGCAGTCCATACTACATTTTATATCCAAAACAGGTGCATGTTGAGGACGCATGAAAGCAAAACCCCTTATGAGCTATGGTTCGGCAAGAAGGCAACAACAAAATACTTCAAAGTCTTTGGCAACAAGTGTTACATCAAAAGAAGCTGAAGATAATCTTGGTAAGTTTGAAGATAGAGCTGATGAAGGTATTTTTGTTGGCTATTCGTCAAAAAGCAAAGCTTACAAATGCTACAACAAGAGGCTAAAGAAAATTGTAGACAGTGTCGATGTTAAATTTGATGAAGATAGGAAACGAGCAGTCAGTTGTGAAGAAAACTACCCTATTTATGAAGAAGTTATTGAAGGAGATGAAGAAAAGGAAACAGAAGAGAATCAAAAAATTGACCCAGATGATTTAAGTATTGATTCAGAAGTAGAAGAAAACAATAAATTCAAAACAGGAAGCTGGCAAAAAAATCATCCCAGAGAGCAAATTATTGGGGACCCCACAGTTGGTGTTAAGACAAGAAGAAGAGTAGTAAGTAACTACTCCCTATTATCCAACATTGAGCCCAAAAATATTGCTGAAGCAAGCACGATATGAAAGTTGGATGAAGGCAATAAACGAAGAACTAGATCAGATTGAGAAAAACAAAACACGGGAGTTAGTACCAAGGCACTGCAAATAAAAACATAATCGGTACTAAATGGATTTTTCGAAACAAATTGAATGAAGACGGACAAGTTGTAAGGAATAAAGCAAGATTGGTCTATAAAGGCTATGCTCAAGTTGAAGGTATTGATTTTGAGGAAACTTTTGCACCGGTGGCTAGACTCGAGGCAATCGAGAATGTTTACGGCTTTAGCGAGTCCACGGGAATTTCAAAGTTTATCGGATGGACGTGAAATCAGCATTTCTGAATGGAAATCTTGAAGAAGAAGTTTATATTGAGCAGCCGAGATGGTTTTCAACTCGGTGATAATCCCAACTTTGTTTGCAAGTTGAAGAAAGCTTTGTATGGCTTGAAACAGGCACCCAGAGCATGGTATGCAAGACTAGACAACTATCTCACTGAACAAGGGTTCAAGAAAGGTATGGTGGATAGTAACTTGTATGTCAAAATAGACAATGGCCATCTTATTGTCCTTGTTGTTTATGTAGATGATATAATTTTTGGCAGCAGCAATGATGAGTCATGTAGAGACATAGCAAATAAAATGCAGAAAGAATTTGAAATGTCTATGATTGGTGAACTTTCATATTTCCTCGGACTGCAAGTTAACCAAAATGAAAAGGGCATTTTTATTTCTCAAGTTAAATATGTGAAAGAAATGCTGAAAAAGTTCACAATGGAGGATTGTAAACCTGTTAGCACTCCCATGACAACAGGTTGCAAGTTGAGCAAGGATGACAAATCTCCGGATGTAGATCAAACCATGTACGGATCTATGATTGGAAGCCTGTTGTATTTGACGGCTACCGGACCGGGATATCTTACGGGCGGTATGCATGGTAGCAAGATTTCAGGCTAGTCCCAAAGAGACTCATGTGACAGCTGTGAAGAGGATTTTTAGGTACCTCAAGGGTACTATGGAGTATGGGTTATGGTACCCAAAAGGTAAGGACTTCACTCTTATTGCATATTCGATGCAGATTGGGCGGGATGTATAGATGACGAGAAAGAGTACCGGTGGAGGTGCATTCTATCTTGGAGACAGGTTGGTAGCATGGCACAACAAGAAACAAGAATCGGTCTCTCTATCCATAGCAGAGGCAGAATACATTGTAGCAACAACATGTTGTACACAGATTTTATGGATGAGACAAACCCTGAAAGATCTTGGCATTAACTTCAAAGAGCCAATTTCAGTTAAATGTGATAATACCAGTGCTATTAACATCTCAAAGAATCCGGTTATGCATTCTCGCACCAAACATATTGCAATCCGGTATCACTTTTTGAAGGATAAAGTTGCAGAAGGTGAGGTTAAATTGGATTTTGTTCCAACTATAGAGCAAGTAGCGGATATCTTCACTAAACCGTTGCCCAAGGAAGTTTTTGAATACCTTCGCGGTAAGTTGGGAGTGGTCACACTACCCAAGAACTGACTAGCTATCGGGAACACATTCTCGGGGGAGCATTTATATATTTGATTATCTGTTTGCTCATGTTTGTAATTTTTGCTAACTGTAATATTGTGTGCCTGAGAATGTTGTGCATGGACTCAGGGGGAGTCTGCAGCAGCCCTTTGGTATTATTGTCAAAGGGGGAGAAGAATTACTGGAAATTGCACATGTGTTGCCAACAATTCCAAAGGGGAGATTGTTGAGCAAGGTGCGAAACAGTATTTTCATTGTTGTCAACACAAGACAGATAGATCAATTGATGATGCAGGTGGACAGGAGTTCGGAGGTCGGTCGAGCATGTACAATGAATTTCCAAGAAGACAAAGTGGCCCCGATTCAAAGGATCAAAGAAAAAGACAAGTAAGAAAAGCGTTCGCGATATCGCCACATGTTGAAAAAAAAAAATGAGATAGAAAAAAAAAAGATGTTGACATTTGAAAGAGAGAGAAAAGGAAAAATGTGGGATTTCGCGACATGTTGGAGAGAAGAGAATGGAAAACTGTCATGATTTCGTGACATGTTGAGAAAGAGAAAGGAAGAAAAATGTCATCCGATTTCGTGACATGTTGAAGAAGAAAGCAAGAAAAACTCACGATTTCACGACATGTTCGAAGAAGAAGGAAAGAAAACTGTCACGATTTACGACATGTTTGAGAGAAAAATCATCGATTTCGCGACATGTTGGAAGAAGGGCAAGAAAATATCGCGATTTCGACGACATGTTGGAGAGAAGGGAAGCAAAGAAAGTGTCATGATTTCGTGACATGTTGGAAAGAAAGAGCTTGCAAAGAAAAGTGTCACGATTTCTGACAATTTGCAAGAAGGATGGTATGGAGAAAAAGTGTCACGATTTCGTGACATGGTTTGAGAGAAAGAGCTCAAGGAAAAGTGTCACGATTTCGTGACAATTTGAAGAGAGGATCGAAAATGTGTCAGGATTTGCGAAGGTTGAGAGAAAGAGCTAAGAAAAAGTGTCACGATTTCGCGACAATTTGCGAAAGAAGAAAAGAGGAGAAAAAGTGTCACGATTTCGTGACATGTTCGAAGAGGAGAGAAGAGTAAGGAGAAAGTGTCACGATTTCGATGACATGTTTATTTGGAGGAAGAAAAGAGAAGAAGTGTCACGATTTCGTGACATGTTCGTTTCGTCGAAAAAGAAAGAGGAAAAAGTGTCACGATTTCGTGACATGTTCCATTTTGCAAAGAGAGAAAGGAAAGGCGAAGAAAGTGTCACGATTTCGTGACATGTTCCATTTTCGTGTGTGAAAGCGAGAAAAGGCAAAGCGAAAAAGTGTCACGATTTCGTGACATGTTCATGTTTTGCTGGATGCATGCGAGAAGAGTGTAGGAAGCGAAAAGTGTCACGATTTCGATGACATGTCATGTTTTGTGTGCATGCGAGAAGAGTGCAAGGAAGCAAAAGTGTCACGATTTTGTGACATGTCATGTTTTGGTGCATGCAGAAGAGTGCAAGGAAGCGAAAAGTGTCACGATTTCGTGACATATTTGGGTTTTGTTGGTGCAAGCCAAGTAGAGTGTACGAAGGCAAAAAGTGTCACGATATCGTGACATGTGTTTTGCATGCGAGGAGAAGAAGACAAAAAGGTTGTCGGAGCGAGGTTCTTTGTGTAAGAGAATAGAAAAGGTTGTGAGAAAATGAGTAGAGAAGGTGTAGGAGCGTAAATGAGAAGATAAATCTGTCGAACGATGGATAACTTGTAAAGAAGAAAAGTTAAGAGTAAAGTGGGTAGATAAGGTGTCGAGCGTAAGTAAGCATTTAAGGCTATCAAAAGGTAAGCGAGTCCGAAAGAATGTTTTCATGTACAGTAAGTTAGGGTTAGGGTTGAGCTCTACACGTGGCATGAGTGTTGTGTATTGTCGAATAAAAGGAAAAAGAAGCTGTGAAAAGAATAGGGATATAGTGCTAAAAAAGATACAAAAGAGAGGGTTGTAAGAGAGAATAGCAGAGTTGAAAGAGAAAAATATAACAGAGTTGTAAGTATATGCAGTTCTTGTTAAAGGGCATTAGACCAGGTGAGGGTCTTGTAGAAGAGAAGGCATTTTTATGTCATTGAAATAGTTCAGAACTGAAGTCCAAGTTGGTGCTTGGCATTAGGGGGTTGGTGCTCCTTTCTGTTGCTGCAGATAAATAAGGGGTTGGTGCTCCTTCCTGTGGGTGCTGGAAAATTGTTTGTAAAGTTGGTGCTTTGCAAAGGTTGGATTTGGATGGGAGTCCAAGCAGTCTAATTTTTGAGGAGTAGCCAAAACTGGTGAACCTCGTTAAATCGTGTGTTGTGGAATGCTCTCTTGTTTAATTGCTTTATCTATTTTTAAGTTCTCCCTGCTTAAGTTTTAAAGAGTTGTAGATCTGAATTTAAATAGCTACACTGATTCACCCCCCCCTCTCAGTGTCATTGTGAGAATATTCCTCCATACTCGCAACTAGAGATGTGGCACCTTCAGACTCCATAGAATCGTCAGTATTTGACTTAGTTTCAAATTCTTCATCAAACACCTTCTAAGCAATTTAATCATTTTTTGAGAAGATTCCAACTCCATCCTTTTGAAAATGGTTGCAAAGAAGCTATCACTTAACCTTTAACTATTTCAATGGATATTCTTATACATCCCCTTACTATTGTTCCTATCCTTGGAACCCCACATAGACCCACATGGGTTTATCTCTATCTTATTTTCTTTAATTACTCAAAACAAGTCATAACACATAGGAAAATGTATGGCTGAATATAATCAAATCATCATATACCAAAAGAGTTATGAATACCACATAGACCATACAAGGTTCATTTGATAGGGAGGAAAATATATTTTAGGTGAAGTTACTTATCTTAAGCATATTAGTTAGTTTCTCTAGAATTTGTCTTCCTCTGATTGGATCTTCTTTCTTCTTCTCTTGTGATTATTTTGTCACTCCTTTAGCACCTTACCCTTGCCTTTGCCATCTATATCCTTTTTTTCCTGTTTCTAATACCTTTTGCTTCTTCCTCTTTCCTCATAAACATTCATCTTGTCATCCACCACCCATCTTCCCAATTCCACGACTTTGTCATAATTCATCTTGATAACTTCCTCCTTTTTTATGGTTTTCTCTCTTTTTCCACTCCACCTCCTCTTATTTATTTTTTAGGCACTTTATTTTGTTTTGATTTGAATAGTGTGACTTATGTGCTTCTCATATACTTGTCAAATATTACACTTGTTGTTTTTAATTCCTTAATCAATTTGAGTTATCTTGTAAACACTTTGCAAAAGACTAGACTCTCTATTTATAGAGTTAACATTTCTTAGTGACCTCTATACCAATGTCGTTATGGTTATGGTAGAATTTGTTAACACCTTGTTGTCCAAGTGCCTTGAAATACTTGCAAATACATACACGAGATCACATGATTCCATTTATCAAGTTAAAACCATAACATACATATCTTTATAATCATTAATTTAAATAACAAAATCCATATAAATCATTTCTTATTATTATTATAAAATCTATTTATCTAATTTGATATTTTAACTTGCATGGTATTCATTAAAACAATCATAAATACTAGCTACTTGCAATATATGATCAATGTTTGTAGAAAAAACATCCACCTCTATTACTTTCATCTTTTATCCTCTTCACAATTAGGAAAAACACTTACATTCCTACTAAAATTTTGAAATTCACATAGCCTACTTTGTCTTAGGTCAAAATTGGGGCATTACAAATAGAGATCATTTCTCTTACTAAATGATTAGCCTCCACACATTATTATATCCTTGAGAAAAAAAAATCCCTTTTAGAAGGAAAGCCATGGAACTTAATTCTCACTTTCATTTAAATCACTTTTGAATTTTGAAAAAACCTAACTAGTGTGTGTTGAACTTATATTAACGCTATGTTTTAAAAACCATTATATCATGCTTAATCATCTCATCCTTAGTAATTACTTTTGGTGAAATATCTACTACTTAGATAGAAATTCCCATAGGTATGTTATTTCTCTTATCCACAACTAAGACATCCTTAGTTTCAATTAATATTTTTATAAATAACTTGCCTTTATTGTTTTCTTATTTATTTTCATAAGAATTTTATAAATAACTTTCATTCATTTTTTTAATTAATTTTGTTCTCATGAGTGTTGGAATTCACAATATTTTCTATAAATGAATATGAGCAAAATATTCACTCAAATCTTATATAGAAAGTAAAAGAAAGATGAAAAAGGGAGATTTGGTGGGCACCTGTAGGCATCATAAATAATCACTATATCCATAGATAATATTACACAACAGACTGATAAGTAAATAAGGAGAGAGAGGGAGGCATTTATCGCAATACCTCACATCATAAAATTTAACTTAAGTTGACATAACAAGAGGGCTTTAGGTTAATCACAAGTTATAAAGAGGGTTTGTTATGAAATAACTTCAATGATTACAACAATAGTAGTAACAATAAAATAATGCAAAATTAATAATACCGAGTGATAACTATAAATCATATCCAATTACCAGCAAATCCAATATGCAATTATCAAATTAAGGTTCAAATCAATGCAAATCCCTTATCCACTTAGGAAGGGGAAAGTCTCTTAGCCTCTTAGAGAGGGCAAAGTATCATATGCATAGCAAAGATGATTAACTCGAGGTGTTAGGAGGAGGTGAAGCCATGGTATCTAAGAAAGAAAGAAGACGTTGGCCAAAACTATAAATATTTGGGGAAGTATTGTGATGTTTATCAATATTTTTGGGTTGGCACTTCTTTTTGCTCATACACATTCTCTAAACAAACAGTGTAATGCAATCAATTGATGACTTACGACCAACTCGTGGTGGTAGTAATTTCATTCATACACTAGTGGCACTTGATGAAAATCCAAATTCTATTGAAAAAAGAGTTGTAAAAATTACCTCTTACTTTGATCAGCTCAAAGAGATGATTGCAATGGGATAGGTCTCCTGTAAGGGTCTTGGGACACTTGCCTTCTGAAAAAGTATTATTGGAGATACCCCTTTGTTTTGACCATCTTGAAGAGATGATTGCAATGACATAGGTCTCTCACAAGGGTCCAATGACACTCAATACTCTTTTTTTAATCAGGTCCAAGAAAATAAAGTAACAACAACAAACTTACAATATTCTAGAAGTAATTGCACCAAAGATGGATAAAAAAAATTACCTCGACACAAGCAACAGTGATGCTTGATAGAGGTTATGGAATGGTTCGTACACTCTTTTTCTACAAATTTCTATCCCATAAGGAACCAAGATCGAAGCTCTAATACCACTTGTTATGAAACAACTTTAACAATTACAACAATAGCAGTAGCAATCCAATAATGTGAATCTAAAAATACTCGATGGTAATAATAAATCAAATCCAATATGCAAATGAACTATCAGAGAAAAAAGTTGAAGAAGAGTAAGATTCTTTTGAGATTCCAAAAACATAGGAGTCTTATGAACTATTAGATTCAACATATGAAAAGAGGAGAGAATAGTAAGGATAATTTTTACACATTCGACATCATCTTTATTTCTCTAGAAGATACAATATGTGCCCTCAAAGCCTTGAATCTCACAATATAGTCCTCCATGTTATCAAATTCAACTAGTTTAAGAGAAGAAATCTCTAATTCCAAGCAACTTAATTTAGTAGTATTAACTTTCCCAAAAATTTCATGCAATTTTGACCATACCTTGATAGGATCACTCTTCTCTTTGATGTGGAAAAGTAACTTTGGTTCAATTAGCAAGGAAAATAGACCAAGAGCTTCTTCTTCTCTTTGATGGTGAGTTTCATCATCAAGAACAACTGCTTTATCCTCTTGAAAGATGCACCATAAGTTCTTACTTCATAGCAAGTCAATCATCCGAGTTGACCAAACACTATAGTTTTGCCTAATAAGCAAGTAACTAGGGCTTTGTGGTCCATCTTACACAATCCAACCCCTAACACTGTAGCAAGTCCATGAACTGATGCCATTAGTACATAGAGCTTGAAAAATCATATGATTTGAAAAATTGGGCTCAAAACACTTATGTATGCAAAATATATGGCCTTTGGAAGTCTTGCCATAATGGACCTTAAAAATAAAAAAAAAGTAAAGCTCAAACCTTAGGGTTGCAAGGGTGAATCTTGACTTGCCACTTGGAAAAATCTAATTTTCTAGTGAGACCTAATCACTTTTCACCACTACAACTCCTTTGGTGTACCTAGTGGTTGATACTTGCTTTACTAATTGGTTGAGCATGTTTAAATATGCAAAAACATGGTTGATATATCATGAAAGTAAACCACATCAACTACCATATGGGTTGGTAGATCTACTCTGCTAAGAAAAAGCTTTTACAATGTTGAAGAGACTTAAATCATGGTCTCTTCAACGCTAAACACAACACCCTAATAGAGGCTTTGTTGCCACGTTTGAGAAGGGAAGGCAACTGCCCTTGATAACTCTTCATCCCTCCCATCTATAGCGAATAAAAGGCTTCAATCGTGATTCAAATGTATAACCTTGCCTTACAAAAAAAAATTGTTGGCCATCTGTCCAAGATGCATGACAATGCTTAAAGGCCTTGGCCTCAGGTAGGTAACCAATTGCTCGATTGACTACATACAGGATAGGTACAATTCAATCCCATGTCGTCCCCTTTTCAACACACTATTTGAACCCCTATGCCACGTCGTGCTAGTGTTTAGATGATGGTAGAAACCTCCAAAAGAATGACTTGCTTTGAACATGTTGCTATCATTGATTAGAAAATGCTCACAACACAAATAGAACTTAGGTTCATGACAACAAAGCATTTTCAACCCCTTCCCTCTAGCTGAAGTGGTTGCCCTACGATGTGAGCCAAGGTGTGCCCCTTATCTATGAAGAAGGGCATTGCGTGCTCTAGAGCCTTTGGGAGCCAAGATCAAGCATGAAGATGAGAAACACCATATTTGAAGATTTGAATTTTGTCGAGAAGTCCTCACTCCAATGACATTAATTAGATTAGCTCTTTAAAGGGCATTTTTGGTAGGAAAATCAAGATTTATCCTAACACTTTCTTGCGCTGAGGAATCTAGAAATAGAATTTCAATAAAGAGATTTAATAAAAACGTCCTAAGATTCAAAAGAAAAATTGGATACACCAAACAATCTTTCTATGTGACCAAGCAATGCCGCTCCACACTCTAAGACCATGTTGGAATTCATAATATTTTCCAAAAATGAACAAACACAAAACATTCGCTCAAATATTATACACAAAACAAAAGAAGAATGAAAGAAAGAGATTTGATGGGCACTTGTAAGCACCACAAATGAACACTATATTTGTAAATAATATTACACATCATTCTAATAAGCAAATAATAAGTGAAAGGGGGTATTTATAACAATATCAAAATCCCAATTATATCATAAAGTTTGATCTTAATTGACATAACAAAAAGGTTTTAGATTAATTACAAGTTACAAAGAGGGTTTAACCATAACAAGGTTAACAACGATCCATAGGTTTTACATAATAAAATATATTATACAATAAAATGCCCTTAAACCTATCCAATACATTGCATAATATCGACCTTTTTTTAAATGAGTTTACATAAGTTTTTATAAAGAGTCTCAGTCCCCTCATACCGAATGAGGTTTGAACATTGAACCTCTCAAAGAGAGACCAAAGCCCTAAACCTCTCAAAGAGAGACCAAAGCCCTTACCACTGTAGTAAGATTGCAACTATTGCACAACATTAACCTTAACCATGAATCATATTATAATTTATATTTATTATTGAAAATCACTTCAAATTTTTAATAAAACTTATTGCCTAATATATTCTCACAGAAAATCATAAATAACTTTCATTTCTTTTTTTTTAATTAACACACAACACCGTGATTTGAACCTTGAATCTTCCAAAGAAAAACCAAAGCTCTAACTACTGCATGTCCCCACCAAGACTAAAAACTTTTATTTCTTATTATTTTATTTATTCATTAAAAAAATCTTAGTTTTAAATTTTCTTATAGTTATAAACCTTAATATTCAAACCAGGGCATGGAGAAGTGTGTAAGGTGGCGGGTGTGTGTTAAATTCCCTATTGATAAGCATAGCTCTCAACTTTACGACGGGTCATGGTTGGGAGGAGACTACTCAACCATGCACGTTGTAGGAGTTTCTCACTCTAACCAAATAAAAATAAATAAATAAACCTTAACATTCTAACTGGTTTTCACTAAACTTTATAAATAACTTTATTTTTGTTATCTAATTTATTCTTTAAAAAAATTTATACTTATTAAATTTCTTCTAAATTTTGTTATAAAAATATTTATTTATTTTTTTCCTACACAATAAAATAAAATGATTAAATATCAAAAATTTATAAATAATTTTTTTTTTTACTATCCAAATTATTGACAAGAAAAATCTTATTTTAATTTTTCTCAATAAAAAAAAACTTATTTCCTAATTTTTTCTTACTAAAATTTTGTAAATAATTTTATGTTTTATTCAGTTTATTCTTTAAAAAATTCTTATTTATTAAACTGTTTCCTAATTTATTCACCAAAACTTTGTAAATAACTTTTATTTTTTAATCATCAAGCAACATTAGTTCAACTAATTAGATTTTTCAAGAAAAGACCAAGGTTCAAATCTTGCCAAGCCATATATAAATAATATCTAAGCTTTGTTGTAATATCACTATGTGGTGATGATGTAATATGGGTAGAACCCATTTCAATCCCATATAACCAATGAAAAAAAACTTTTAATTTTTTTATCTAAAATCTTTATTTATTAAATTTCTTCTAACAAAAATATTTGTTTTTTGTTTACACAATACAATAATTAAATATCATCCATTATATTTTTTATTGAATAGGTATTTTTTTTTTTTATTTGGTTAGTGTGAAAAACCCCTACGACCAACACAGGGCTGGGCAGAGTCTCCTCCCAACTATGACCCCTCGCAAAAGCCGAAAACTATGCTTATCAATAGTGAATTTAACACACAACCACCCTCTCACACACTCACCCACGCCGTGGTTTGAACTTGAGCCAAATCTCGAACCTTTGCTTTGTCCCCCTAAAACTATAAATTTTAGGTTAGTGTGAGAAACCCCTACGACCAACGCAGAGGGCTGACCAATCTCCTCCCAACCATGACCCCTTTTAAGCCGAGAGCTACGCTTATCAATAGGGAATTTAACACACAACCTTTGTGTCCCCTTTGCATCGCAAAGGTTCAAACCATAGACCTCCTTTGTGTCCCCTTTGCATCATAGAGGTTCGAATCGTGGACCTCCTGTTCAACAGGGTCAGGCTTGCCTTATATTTTTTATTAAGTACAAATTTTGAGTTAAAAATAAAGTTTTTATCACAACCTGTGAATAAAAAGCCAAAGATATACCACTACTATATCCCTTACAAATAAAATTTTGAGGGAAGATATATAAATAATATCTAAACTTTGTTGTAATATCATTATGTGGTGATGATGTAATATGGGTAAAACCCATTTCAATCTCATATAACGGAAAATAACTTTTATTTTTTTATCAAATTTATTCTTTAAAAAAAATTATTAATTAAATTTCTTCTGAAATTTATACTAAAATATTTGCTTTTTGCTTACACAATATAACAATTAAATATCACCCATTGTATTTTTTATTACATAGGTAAAAAATTTGACTTAAAAATAAGGGTTTTTATGAAGGGTTACAACTTGACCCTCTAAATAAAAAGCCAAAGATATACCACTATAGTATCCTTCAAGGTAAAAATTTTGAGTTAAAAGTGTTAGTTTAGTTTTTATGAGAGGTCATGGTCTCCCTGGTTTGAACTTAGATCTCTTGAACTAGGACTTAAAGACTTCCTACTACTATAATATTTACATTCTTAAAAAAATAGTTATTAATTAAATTTTGTCAAATTTTGACACGCCTTTTTGCTTGTACAACAATTAAATATATGCACTCAAGAGCTAAGTGGATTGGTAAGTGCTTGTCTGGCCAAACATTTACTAAGAAGACACCTAGGTTTAAACCTCAGGGGCAGCCTATTTGCAAAGGTAGTAGTCTGATTTGAATCCTTTGAGTGTGCGTAGATTGAAGATGACAGTACGAATCTTGAATGACCGGTGGTCCCCTTCATGTCGGGTCAACAATAACGAAGTGAATTAAGTTTGATGGAAGCAACCCCTGTCGTTTAAACCCTGCACTTGCCAATTACTAAAAATAGTATAGTGTGGTTGTGACCAACTCTCCTATGTAACCGAAAAAAATAATAATTAAATATCATCCATTATATTTTTTTATTGCTTAAGTAAAAATTTTGAGATAAAAATGAAGCTTTTTATGAAGGGCTCCAACTTGGGCCTCTGAATAAAAAGCCAAAGATATACCACTCTGGTATCCCTCACAGATGAAATTTTGAGTTAAAAGCATTGGTTTAGTTTTTATGAGAGGTTCTCGTCTCCTTGGTTTGCAGTTACTAAAAATAGTATAGTTGTGACTACCTCTCCTATATAACCGAAAAAAACAATTAAATATCATCCATTATATTTTTTTATTGCTTAAGTAAAAATTTTGAGATAAAAATACAAGTTTTTACGAAGGGTTCAACTTGGGCCTGTGAATAAAAATCCAAAGATATACCACTCTGGTATCCCTCACAGATGAAATTTTGAATTAAAGTTTTTATGAGAGGTCCCCGTCTTCATGGTTTGAACTTGGATCTCCTTATCGAGGACTTAAAGACTTACTACTATAATATACCCATTCTTTAAAAAGAAACTTTATTAATTAAATTTCTTCCAAATTCTGATACGAAAATATTTGCTCTTTGCTTACACAATACAACAATAAAATATCACCCATAATCTTTTTTATTATATAGGTAAAAATTTTAAGTTAAAAATGTGGTTTTTATGAAGGGTTTCAACTTGGGCCTCTGAATAAAAAGTCAAATATATACCATTACGGTGTCCTCACAATAAAAAAAAAATTAAGTTAAAAGCATTGTTTAGTTTTTATGAGAAGCCCCATTCTCCTTGGTTTGAACTTGGATCTTTAAATAAGGACTTAAAGACTTACTACTATAATATCCACATTAAAGACTTAAAGTCAAACATGGGTCAACGTGAATGGCATGTCCTCAAACAAGCCATCCATCCCCCAATCAATGATGCAATAGAGGTGGAAAAAACAAATGCAAATCAAATAAAAGAGGTACAGAAAACACTCCAAAACATTGAAACAAGAGAAAATGATCTACGAAATGAATTAGCAAAGGCAAAGACATGGTCTCAAGTAGTAAAAGAACCAGTCAATCAACAAAAAGAGTTGATAGAGAAGCAAGTAAAAATTCAAATAATAGAAGAGAAAGAAAGACATGAGAAGTTAACAAATATAATCATCAAAGGGTTGAAAGATTATGGGGACAGGGAAGACACAAATCGTTTAACCAAGGACTTCTTGTCAGATTGATTACAATGAAAGGGTCAGATAAAAAAAGTAAGCAGAATTGGTAGGCTGAGAGAAGGAGGCAGAGATAGACATATTTGGGTCACATTGATGAGCTACGAGGATAAAATAAGGTTACTTAAAAACAGAGGCATGCTGAGAGGGTCACAATTTTATTTAGATGATGACCTAACATTTTTATAGCAAGAAGAAAGAAATAAGGAATGGGAAAAGGTGAGGGTAGCAAGGAATGAAGGGAAACAGGCATATTTAAGAAATTGAAAGGCATACATCACATCTAAACAAATCCAAAACAAATAGGGAGTATGGCCCGCCCGGGAACATCTTACAATGGTAAGTTGGAACTGTAGAGGTTTCCCTTGGAAAAGAGGACCCGGGTTAGGGCCCTTTGCTAGAGACAAAGATATAATCATATTGACATAAACACATGAACATGATGGATGTAGGACTCCAGAATTTGTGGGATACGGAAAAATAACAATATGGAATAAAGCAGCAGAAAATGGCAAAGGGCATGGGGGTATTATGGGTTTAATAAAAGAGGAATGGGATAGGGTCATTAAAATTGAAAAACAAGATGAAAACAAACAAGTACATCCGGATAAAGATCCTAGAAAATAAGTCGGTTATTAGCATAGCGAGCATGTTATTTTGCTCCTAAGAATTCTAAATTCTATAAGAAACATGACCTTAAGAGAGAAGACCCATACTCCTCCCTAAAAAGAGACATTTCAATATACTAGTAAGTTGGGGGAGATTATATTAATTGGAGATTTCAATGCAAGGACAACAAATAAGCAAGCTAACATTCTAGAAGGTAACGAAGATATTGAGATTAATCCTCTTTGGATGCCAGAAGAGGAAAATCAACAATGGACTAGGACTTCAGAAGATGAGCATGGGGCTATCACGCAATATGGAGAAGAGTTGTTAGGTCTTTGCAGCATATACAATTTGATTATTTGCAATGGGATGAACAAATGGAAAAATTCGGAAAGTATACATGCAAAACATATAAGGGACAAAGTGTAATAGACTATGTAATATGTTCACATAATTACATACCAAAAATAGAGGAGCTAGAAGTGGAAGATTCTTCAGTGGAACTTAAGTCAGATCACAACTCAATTGTTATGAAACTTCAAATGCATAGAGACAAACCAAAGGAAAAACACTTGCAAGGCAATCAAAATAAATATCCTCACAAGGGAAACATTCTCTTAACAGATGAAAATCGACAAAATTTGAAGAACTACATCACAGTAGTAGAGATTACAGTAAGAGTGAATGGTTAATGCACGTTATTCAAGAAGCTCTAAACAAATGCAAGAGAGCTAAACCTAAAAAGAAAGAAAGGAATAGCTTCCCAACCAACCCATGGTTTGATGAAGATTGCAAAAAAATGCGAAGATTACTAAAGGAACCAATGGGTAAAACAAGAGCAAACAAAAAAACATATGAGAAACTAGTAAGGGCAAAAAAAGAAGAATACACTAGAACAAGGAGGAAAGAATTGATTTATTTAGGGAAGCATGAACCAAAGAAATTTTGAAAGGAACTAAGCGTGAAAAGGATGCAAACTGAAAATAACATAACAATTAATCAGTGTTTGGAATATTCAAAACAACTGTATTAGCGTAGTAACCAGCAGCAGACACCCCCTACTATCATTGTCAAGAAAGAACTTTTCACAATTGAAGACATTATTCAAGAGATAAAAAAGTTAGCAACTGGTAAAGCCCGTGACATAGACAATCTTCAAGCAAAGCATATAAAATGGGGGTAGATATCTTGGCATCGCAAATTAAAGAAATTTTCAATGAGGTCATACAAAATGGCTTCCCTACCGAGTGGACAACTAGCTTGACCATTCCTTTGTTTAAAAGTGGAGATGTAAATAATCCCTCAAACTATCGAACTATCATGATCAACCCTCTCTTTGCAAAGTTGTTTGGGAGTATGATAGAGCGTAGGATCAACATATGGGCAAAAGAAAAGGTAAAGAGAGCAAAGGGGCAAGCGGGTTTTAGGCCCAAGCACTCAACTATTGATCACTGTATCACACTCAGACACATAGTGGAAAAAATATGGGACAAAAAAGAGGAGGCTTTTTGTTGTTTTGTAGACTTCAAAAAGGCATTTGACACAATGCCAAGGAAAAAATTATGGAGCAGAATGGAAGAGCTAGAGGTTCCAATTCACTATAGGGCAGCAGTTCATAGACTATATGAGCATGTAAAGGCTAGAATCAGAACACGGGAAGGGTTATCCGAATGTTTTGGTAGTGACATAGGTGTCAAACAAGGTTGCCCTCTATCTCCAACCTTATTTGGGCTGTACATTGACAAATTAGAAGAATGGATAAACAAATTTGGGGGAGAGGGTGTGCATTTAGCCAAATATGTGGTAAAACTCCTCATGTATGCAGATGATGTAATTCTTGTGGCCAAAACAACCAAAGATCTAGAAGATCACCTTCAAGCTCTAGAACTCTTTTGTAAAGAAGTTGGGATGTAGGTGAACACGAGCAAAACAAAAATTATGATTTTTTCAACAAAAAAGAAGAAGCAACAACTCAAATTTCAGTTTGCAGGAGAATCGCTTGATGTAGTAGTAGAATACAAATACCTGGGCATAGACTTTCATGACAAACTTAATTGGAATACATGTAGGATGAAAAGAACTCAAAGTGGTTGGAGAGCACTATATGCACTTCAAAACAGGTGTAGGAATGCCGAGTTATGGGACTGGAAGACCACCAAGGTCTTATTTGGCCTACTTGTTACACCGGTTCTGTTGTATGGTTGCGAGATATGGGCTAGTGGCACAACAAATGCAAAATGGAGGCAAATAGAAAGGATTCAAAAATATCTAATCACAAATTTTCTCAAAATTAAGGCCATAACCCCTTATGAAATTATTCTAGCTGAAACTAGAATGTTCTCTTTAGAAGCAATTGCTATGACCAAGTTGTTATGTTACTTGAAAAAAATAGAAAACATGACAAATGATAGATGGCCTAGGGCAGCTAGGGACGAAGAGTTGCATAGGCGAAAGAATACGTGGATGAAAAAAAATAAAAAATGGATGAAACGTTGGGAAATCAACATAAATGAATGCCCAAATGTCAACAAAGACATAAAAATTATGTGAATGAAAAGTTCAGAAGTGGAATGTGGAAAAATGCAAGGAGGAAAAGACAATATTATATTGCAAATTTTAACCCAACGTATGACCGCAAGGAAAAAGCGTATATAGGCGCTGAAATCAAGTGGAAGGAAAAAATACTCATTGCTCGAGATAAGGACTAGCTCTCATAGGCTTAGATGTGAAACAGGGAGATGGACAACGCCCAAAGAACAATGGGAAAAAAGGATATGTACTATATGCAGCATAGGGACAGTAGAGACAGAGAAACACTTCATCTATAAATGCCCGAGTTTTTCAGATATCCATGACAAATACAAAGAAACACTTGGGAACGAGTTTATGACATATTTATTTGAAGACAGTAAAATAAAAAAAGTTGGAGAATTTCTAACACAAATCAGCGGAGAAGGAACAACCTTCTCAAAAATATTAAAGATCATATGATATGATTTGAGTAATTGTACTTCCATATTTGAGGTCCCATACACCATATTTGGGTCTCGTGGACATAATTAAAATCTTTCATTTCATTATTATTGTAGTATCGCATTGAATAAAAATTTAAATTAAAAACCCACTATAATATAATATCCACATTGGTACTATAGTATCGCATTGAACAAAAATTAAAATAAAAAACTTGAGTTTTTAGTAGGGATCCTCGTCTCCTTTTTACGAAGGGTTTCAACTTGGGTTTCTTAAATAAAAAGCCAAAGATATATCACTACGCTATCCCTCATGTATAAAATTTTGAGTTAAAAAAAAAGTATGAGGTTTAACTTGAGTCTCTTAAATACCTAAGATACTGTGTGACGGCTTTCGGACGAACAGAATACTGTGGCGACCATAAAAAACCGGACAACCTCTCGAATTGCCGAATTCGTGGCGGTTATTGATTCCACCATATAAATTAAAAAAAATAAATTAAATAAAAAACCAAAAATATACAGTATGGTTTCTTTACGAGTAAAATTTTGGGTAAAATTTTAAGTTTAAATACGAAAGTTTTGATCCCCTTAATTTGTACTCGGATCTCCTAAATGAAGATTCAAAAACATACTACGTATTTCACAAGCGACATAAATTTTAATTTTATAGAACACAAATTTTAAATAAAAAACGCATCCCAAAGGGTTCTAAAAATATTAAATTAAAAATACAGTTTTTATAAGGGATTCTAGTACCCTTGTATCAAGGTTTTACAAATATTAAATCATAATATAAGTTATCTTTGTTCTTTTTATCTAGGGTTCTATAAATATTGAACAAAAATCGGTGATGTGACCTGGGTTCAATCCCCATTGCGGATATATTTATAACAAAAATCGGTGATGTGACCTGGGTTCAATCCCCATTGCGGATATGTATATGTATAAGAAGTATTTACTCAATTAAAAAAATATTGAATAAAAATAAGGGTTTTTTTTTAAACCAACTTTTCTATGGGATTTATTCTCGGGGTTTTAAAATATAATTTAAAAATATTGAATTAAAACCACGAGTTTTTATAAGGGATCCCGACCTTCGTGGTAGAATTTGAAGTTGGGTCTCCTGAATAAAACCAAAGATCCACGTGTGGTCTACCAACGACAAAGACACCACTTGCAATATGGGTGATAATACCTGAATTCAACCCTACCGACCACAAAGACGCCGCTTGCATTATGGATGATAAGACTTGAATTCAACCCTACCGCCACTTGCATTATGGGTGATAAGACCTGAATTCAACCCTCACAACGAATGTGTATAAAAAATATTGATTATAAAAACAAACAACTTGAAAATATATATATATATATATATATATATATATATATATATATATATATATATATTTATTTATTGATTTGGTTAATGTAAAAAGTGTATAAAAAATATTGATTAAAAAATAAATATCTTTTCTTTAGAAATATATATATATATATATATATATATATATATATTTATTTATTTATTTATTTATTTATTTGATTTGGTTAGTGTGAGAAGCTCCTATGACCAACGTACAAGCTGAGCAGTCTTCTCCCAACCACGAACCCTCGTAAAGCCAAAGGCTAAGCATAGGAAATTTAACACACAACCACCACACACACCCACCCCCTCACACACTCGTCCATGCCCACGCCAGGCTGAGCAGTCTTCCCCCAACCATGACCCCTCGTAAAGCCAAGAGCTAAGCATAGGGAATTTAACACACAACCACCACACACACCCACCCCCTCACACACTCGTCCATGCCCACGCCGTGGTTCGAACTTTGGACCTCCCAAAGAAGAGCCAAAAGCATTATTTTATATGCTTTCACTTGTATATATATTTTTGTTCAATGAGTTTACATAGGTTTTTATGTTAATATTGAACGAGGTCTAAACTTTAAACCTCTCAAAGAGAAGCCAAAACCTTTACCATTAAGCTTACAACTTATAAATTTAAGTTTACCCAAAAACATAAAAAAAATGTTTATACATTTTTATTAGGGATCCCTGATCCCCAGTACCGAGTGGGGTTTGAGTCTCAATAAAAAAAGATGAGTTTACACATATTTTTATGAAGGACTAACTTATATATATTTTTAATATTAAAGGCGGCTTTGGTTTTTTTTTAATTATCAAAATTTTTAAAGTCAACTCTTGAAAACTTCTAATAAAAAAATGAATTTTACACATTTTAATATTAAAAGGGGCTTTGGTTTTTTTTAGATATCAATTTTTTTAAGTCATAATTAAAAATAATAATTTAAAGTATAATAGATTATTTTTATTGAATATACAAGAATTATTTGTAAGGTTGCTGATTGGAATATCATTCTACCAAATGTACATTGGGTATCCAAAATTCAGTTGATTATGCTGATATCGGGCATGACTATAGGTGATTTTGATGGTGTACAACCCCTCGTGCCAAAACGGCAGTACATAAATTTTTTTGAATTTATATACAGAATATATTAAATAAAATTTTAAGACAACCACCCTTCTTATAATTTAAATTTAAAATTTTTAAATAAGAATCAATAACATGTCATGTTATCATCAAAGTATCTGTCATGCTTTCCTATGATATCATATTTGTTTTTATGCGATTTATATTTTTGAATAATTAATAAATAAGTTTTCATAACGACTTGTAACGTGACATTCATTGATCCTCGATGTCAGATCTATGATATCATATTTGTTTTTATGTGATTTATATATTTGAATGAATGAAAGATTTTAATTACGTCCGCGAGACCCAAATATGGTCTACCTCAAATATGGAAGTACAATTACTCAAATCATATCATATGATCTTTAATATCTTTGAGAAGGTTGTTCCTTCTCCCGCTGATTTGTGTTAGCAATTCTTTTTTTTTTTATTTTACCGTCTTCAAATAAATCTGTCATAAACTCGTTCCTAAGTGTTTCTTTGTATTTGTCACGGATATCTGAAAAACTCGAGCATTTATAGATGAAGTGTTCCTCTGTCTCTACAGGGCAGTGCCCTTGTGTTGCATAGAGTACATATCATTTCTTCCCATTGTTCTTTGGGCATTGTCTATCTCCCTGTTTCACATCTAAGCCTATGAGAGCTAGTCCTTATCTGAGCAATGAGTATTTTTTCCTTCCACTTGATTTCAGCGCCTATATACGCTTTTTCCTTGTGGTCATACGTTGGGTTAAAATTTGCAATATAATATTGTCTTTTTTTGCTTGCGTTTTTCCACATTCCACTCTGAACTTTTCATTCACATAATTTTTTATGTCTATGTTGACATTTGGGCATTCATTTATGTTGATTTCCCAACGTTTCATCCATTTCTGATTTTGTTTCATCCACTTATTCTTTCACCTATGCAACTCTTCGTCCCTAGCTGCCCTAGGCCATCTATCATTTGTCATGTTTTCTGTTTTTTTCAAGTAACATAAGAGTTTGGTCATAGCAATTGTTTCTAAAGAGAACATTCTAGTTTCAGCCAGAATAATTTCATAAAGGGTTGTGGCCGTAATTTTGAGAAAATTTGTGATTAGATATTTTTGAATCCTTTCTATTTGCCTCCATTTTACATTTCTTGTGCCACTAGCCTACACCTCAACCATAATTAATAAATAAGCTTTCATAACGACTTGTAACGTGACATTCATTGATCCTCGATGTCAGATCGCCACGTCATCGGACTTTCAGCTGTCATAAATTCGTTTCAGTTTGCCTTACGGACACAAAACAATCGGTATTTTCATGCAATGCGATGAAATGACGACAGAGATGGAGATCGAGAGGGAAGAGGAGGCGTTTGACGCAGTGATCTTGGGAGCGTCAGGGTTTACAGGGAAGTATGTTGTGAGAGAATTTCTGAGGCAGCTGGAAGGCCAAAATCGGCGGATCGCTATAGCAGGGCGTAACAGAAGCAAATTGGCGGAGACGCTGCGATGGGCGGTGGCGCCGCTGGAATTGGGGGCTGCGGCGGTTCCGATAATTGAAGCGGATGTGAGGGATGAGGCCTCGCTGGCAGCGCTGTGCAAGAGGACACGCCTCCTGCTCAGCTGCGTGGGGCCTTACCGCCTCTACGGCGAGCCCGTGGTGAAGGCCTGTGTGGAAGCGGGCGTGGATTACCTAGACATCACTGGGGAGCCCGAGTTCATTGAGAAAATGGAGGCCCTCTACCACGAGAGGGCTGTCCAGAACGGTGCTCTCGTTGTTTCCGCCTGCGGCTACGACTCCGTCCCCGCCGAGCTCGGTGTCATTTTCCATTCCAAGCAGTGGACGCCGCCCTCTGTGCCCCACAGCGTGGTCTCCTATTTGGTGTTGGAGTCCGACAAGAGAATTGCCGGAAACATAACGACGTTTGAGTCGGCGGTGCTCGGCATGGCCAACGCCGACGAGTTGCAGAAGCTCCGGAGATCGAGGCCCCGGCGGGCCAAACCCCTGGTCTCTCTTGCACATTCCTTTCACTTGTTGGGTTTGTTTTCGTTTTTGTGTTTAAAGGATTATATGTTATGGTATCACCAGAAATATAAATCGGAAGTAGCGATAGATTGAGCAACTTTCCTTATGTATGATTAATATCCAATATTTATATACAATAGGTCGCAGGTCGGTTGTATTTCCTTACGTTTGATTAATATGAAATATTTAAATACATGAGGTCTGATACAATTCTATTCAATTTGAGGTCGGCGAATATTTAAATACAGTAGGTCTGATACAACCCTATTCAATTTAGGGCTAATGTTAATGGTTATACTTAAGTTGCAACTGATCTATCTTCCTTGAGCTCTAATAACCAACTATAATTATACAAAATGATATAATAACCAACTATAATTATACAAAATGATATAATAACCACCTATAACTATAAAAAATAATGGAATATTTTCTTTACATACAAAGAGAGTTGCGAAACAATTCAAATTTGACACGGGCAAGTGTCTTCCTGAAAATATCCTTAACTGGACCTGGTGATTCTGAACTTGTTCTCCAATGAAATGACATTGGACCTGGTGATTCTGAACTTGTTCTCCAATGAAATGACATTGGACCTGGTGATTCTGAACTTGTTCTCCAATGAAATGACATTGACCGTGACCAATTTTAGAACACCTTGATTGTTGCAATTCCATATTGTCGGTCGATTTTTATGTACACCCATATCTAATAGTATGCAACGTAACCATATTGCTTCGCACACAACTCCTTGTGCAACATGATATTTTGCCTCTGTGGATGACAAGGCCACTGCCTGTTGTTTGTTGCTGTGCCATGATACATGTCCAGATCCTAGATGAAATATATATCTTGATGCTGACCTCTATCATTTATAGACGGGCATAATCTGAGTGTGTATTTTTATAGGAAGACTTTATCATTTTTCTTCTACTCTAGGCCATATTCCACTTTTCCACGAACATAATGCAGTATTCTCTTTGTTGCCTTCCAATGACTCACCTTAAGTTCTTGGATCAACCTCAAAACATAAATCACAGCAAAGCTGATATTAGGCCTGGTATTTGTTAGGTATATGAGACACACTGAATATAAAGAGTACCAGATACCTAAGGTCACTTGTCATATCAGGACAGTTGTAATCCTTGTTCTATTGGTGTTACCTTAGGTTTACAGTTTGTCATCTGGTATTTTTTGAATAGTGTCTTGGCATACTTTGGCTGTGAGACCACAATATGATTCTTTCTTTGCTAGACCTTCAAGCCAAGACAATAGTGTAGAAGTCCTAGATTTGTTATGTCAAATTACTTTTTCAAGTCATTCTTCACACTATTCACCAATTCATTTGAACTGCTAGTGATGATCAGATCAACATACAACATAAGTATCACTATCTTAGATCCAACTTTCTTAAGTTACATATTTGAGTCAGAGGGACTTTTGGTGAAAATTGTGCTGCAGTAGGTGATCATCAATTTTGATGTACCAAGCTTTGGGAGTCTGCTTCAACCTATACAAGGACTTGATTAGTCTACAAACCTTTTGTTGTTGCCCATTAACAGCAAAGCCTTCAAGTTGTGTCATGTACACCTTTCTCGGAGATTACCATTTAAAAAGGCAATATTGACATCCATTTATTGAAGTTGCCAACTGAACTGTGTTGCTAGTGCATAGAGTACACGAATGGTTGTAAGCTTTGTTGTGGGTGTGAATGTCTCTTCATAATCAATTCATTCCTTTTGTGCATAGCCCTTTGCAATGAGCTGTGCCTTATCAATGGATCCAAGAGAATTGTACTAAATTTTGAAAACCCACTTGCAGCCTATGGGTTTCTTTCCTTTTGTTAGATCAACAAGATGCCATGTTTTGTTTTTCCTCAGAGATTTATACTTAACATCCAAAGTTGCCTTAAATTGTGGTGAACGAAGTGCATCCTTTACTGATTTTGGTTCTAAGTTCTCCATCACGGAAGTTATTAAGCCCATATTTACTTCCTGATGTGTACTATTGTGAGTACGTGGTCGTGTGGAAGTGAGATCAGGCGATGCATGAAGTTTGGCATCTCTGATGGTACTTGTGAGCCATTTTGGAGTCTTTCGATGTTGAGATGGAGTTGTAGGTACATCAACTGCTACAAGTTCATCAACTTTTGAAACTTCTTCATGAGTCTCCTCATCTAACTCCATACTCACAATTGGAGATATGGCATCTTCAAACTTCGTAGAATCCTCAGTATTTGACTTAGTTTCACATTCTTTATCAAACACCACCTCTTGACTTATATGCAATTTCTTGGTGATTAGATCTATCAATCGATAACCTTTTGACTCATCATCATACCCAAGAAATATGCATGATAGGGTCTTCGAATCCAACTTGGTCCTCTGTTGCTTTGGCATATGCATGCATGCCTTGCTTTTGAAGACTCTAAGATGTGTGATTGAAAGCTTCCTTCCAGATCATACTTCTTCAAGTGTAACTCCTTGTAGTGCCTTTGTGGACACTTTGTTTAGAAGATGCATTGCAATGGAGATAGCTTCAACCCAATATTGCTGCTCCAAATTGGCTCTTGTGAGCATGCAATGAACCATTTCCATGATGGAACAATTTCTTCTTTCAACAACCCCATTTTGTTGTGGAGTATATGCTGTAGTGAGTTGTTGCTTGATCCCATTTTGTGCAAGAAACCTTGAAAAGTCATTGGATGTATATTCCCCCCTTGATCTGAGCGGAGAACTTGAATGGAATGTCCTGTTTCCATTTCCAAACTTGAGCAAGTTTGGAGTCTTTCTACGTTGAGATGGAGTTGTAGGTACATCAACTACTACATGTTCATCAACTTTTGAAACTTCTTCATGAGTCTCCTCATCTAACTCCATACTCACAATTGGAGATGTGGCATCTTCAGACTCTGGAGATCCTCAATATTTGACTTAGTTTCACATTCTTTATCAAACACCACCTCTTGACTTATATGCAATTTCTTGGTGACTAGATCAATCAATCAATAACTTTTTGACTCATCATCATACCCAAAAAATATGCATGACAGGGTCTTCGAATCCAACTTGGTCCTCTGTTGCTTTGGCACATGCATGCATGTCTTGCTTTTGAAGACTCTAAGATGTGTGATTGAAACCTTCCAGATCATACTTCTTCAAGTGTAACTCCTTGTAGTGCCTTTGTGGACGCTTTGTTTAAAAGATACATTTCAATGGAGACAATTTCAACCCAATATTGCTGCTCTAGATTGGCTCTTGTGAGCATGCAACGAACTATTTCCATGATGGAACAATTTCTTCTTTCAGCCACCCCATTTCACTGTGGAGTATATGCTCTAGTGAGTTGTTGCTTGATCCTTTTTTGTGTGAGAAACCTTGAGAAGTCGTTGACTCTATATTCCCCCCCCTTGATCTGAGTGGAGAACTTGAAGGGAACACCCTGTTTCCATTTCCAAACTTGAGCAAGTTTGGAGTCTTTCGATGTTGAGATGGAGTTGTAGGTACATCAACTGCTACAGGTTCATCAACTTTTGAGACTTCTTCATGAGTCTCCTCATCTAACTCCATACTCACAATTGGAGATGTGGGATCTTTAGACTCCTTAGAATCCTCGGTATTTGACTTAGTTTCACATTCTTTATCAAACACCACATCTTGACTTATATGCAATTTCTTGGTGACTAGATCTATCAATTGATAAGCTTTTGACTCATCATCATACCCAAGAAATATGCATGATAGGGTCTTCGAATCCAACTTGGTCCTCTGTTGCTTTGGCATATGCATGCATGCCTTGCTTTTGAAGACTCTAAGATGTGTGATTGAAAGCTTCCTTCTAGATCATACTTCTTCAAGTGTAACTCCTTGTAGCGCCTTTGTGGACACTTTGTTTAGAAGATGCATTTCAATGGAGATAGCTTCAACGCAATATTGCTGCTCCAAATTGGCTCTTGTGAGCATGCAATGAACTATTTCCATGATGGAACAATTTCTTCTTTCAACAACCCCATTTCATTGTGGAGTACATGCTCTAGTGAGTTGTTGCTTGATCCCATTCTGTGCAAGAAACCTTGAAAAGTCGTTGGATGTATATTCCCCCTTTGATCTGAGCGGAGAACTTGAATGGAATGTCCTGTTTCCATTTCCAAACTTGAGCAAGTTTGGAGTCTTTCTACGTTGAGATGGAGTTGTAGGTACATCAACTACTACATGTTCATCAACTTTTGAAACTTCTTCATGAGTCTCCTCATCTAACTCCATACTCACAATTGGAGATGTTGCATCTTCAGACTTTGGAGATCCTCAATATTTGAATTAGTTTCACATTCTTTATCAAACACCACCTCTTGACTTATATGCAATTTCTTGGTGACTAGATCTATCAATCGATAACCTTTTGACTCATCATCATACCCAAAAAATATGCATGACAGGGTCTTCGAATCCAACTTGGTCCTCTGTTGCTTTGGCACATGCATGCATGTCTTGCTTTTGAAGACTCTAAGATGTGTGATTGAAACCTTCCAGATCATACTTCTTCAAGTGTAACTCCTTGTAGTGCCTTTGTGGACGCTTTGTTTAAAAGATACATTTCAATGGAGACAATTTCAACCCAATATTGCTGCTCTAGATTGGCTCTTGTGAGCATGCAACGAACTATTTCCATGATGGAACAATTTCTTATTTCAGCCACCCCATTTCACTGTGGAGTATATGCTCTAGTGAGTTGTTGCTTGATCCTTTTCTGTGTGAGAAACCTTGAGAAGTCGTTGACTCTATATTCCCCCCCCCCTGATCTGAGTGGAGAACTTGAAGGGAACACCCTGTTTCCATTTCCAAACTTGAGCAAGTTTGGAGTCTTTCGATGTTGAGATGGAGTTGTAGGTACATCATCAACTTTTGAAACTTCTTCATGAGTCTCCTCATCTAACTCCATACTCACAATTGGAGATATGGCATCTTCAAACTCCGTAGAATCCTCAGTATTTGACTTAGTTTCACATTCTTTATCAAACACCACCTCTTGACTTATATGCAATTTCTTGGTGACTAGATCTATCAATCGATAACCTTTTGACTCATCATCATACCCAAGAAATATGCATGATAGGGTCTTCGAATCCAACTTGGTCCTCTGTTGCTTTGGCACATGCATGCATGCCTTGCTTTTGAAGACTCTAAGATGTGTGATTGAAAGCTTCCTTCCAGATCATACTTCAAGTGTAACTCCTTGTAGTTTTTTTTGGACGCTTTGTTTAGAAGATACATTTCAATGGAGACAACTTCAACCCAATATTGATGCTCCAGATTGTCTCTTGTGAGCATGCAGCGAATTATTTCCATGATGGAACAATTTCTTCTTTCAACAACCCCATTTCACTATGGAGTATATGCTCTAGTGGGTTGTTGCTTGATCCCATTCTATGTGAGAAACCTTGAGAAGTCATTGGATCTATATTCCCCCCCTTGATTTGAGCGGAGAACTTGAATGGAACGCCCTGTTTCCATTTCCAAACTTGAGCAAGTTTGGAGTCTTTCTACGTTGAGATGGAGTTGTAGGTACATCAACTACTATAGGTTCATCAACTTCTGAAACTTCTTCATGAGTCTCCTCATCTAACTCCATACTCACAATTGGAGATGTGGCATCTTCAGACTCCGTAGAATCCTCAGTATTTGACTTAGTTTCACATTCTTTATCAAACACCACCTCTTGACTTATATGCAATTTCTTGGTGACTAGATCTATCAATCAATAACCTTTTGACTCATCATCATACCCAAGAAATATGCATGACAGGGTCTTCGAATCCAACTTGGTCCTCTGTTGCTTTGGCACATGCATGCATGCCTTGCTTTTGAAGACTCTAAGATGTGTGATTGAAAGATTCCTTCCAGATCATACTTCTTCAAGTGTAACTCCTTGTAGTGTCTTTGTGGACGCTTTGTTTAGAAGATACATTTCATTGGAGACAACTTCAACCCTATATGGCTGCTCCAGATTGGTTCTTGTGAGCATGCAACGAACTATTTCCATGATGGAACAATTTCTTCTTTCAGCAACCCCATATGCTCTAGTGAGTTGTTGCTTGATCCCATTTTGTGCGAGAAGCCTTGAGAAGTCGTTGGATGTATATTCCCCCCTTGATCTGAGCAGAGAACTTGAATGGAACGCCTTGTTTCCATTTCCAAACTTGAGCAAGTCGGATTTCAGTTGCAAGAAATATACACACATTTTTTGTGAGTAGTCATCTACAAACAATTGAAAGTATTGTTGTCCATCGAAATTGGCTACATGGGTCCACACAAGTTGGTGTGTATCACATCCAATGGTCCATTGGTTTTATGAGTGCTCAACTCCAAAGGTACTCAATATTGCTTCCTTGCTAAACAACTCGAGTATACTGGTAATGTTGGTGAAAGGTTTGGTAGACCTAACACCATTTGATGCTTTCTCAGTTGGAATAGGTATCCTGAACTTAGATGACCATATCTCCTATGCCAAAAGGAGGTAGCATTTGTGGTTGTTGCGGACAATGTGACATTAGGAGAGGGTATGACATTGAGTGCAAACAAGCCATTTTTTTCAATGGGATTGAAACGAGCCCCCCCGTACGTATTACATCATCACCACATAGTGGTATTACAATAAAGCTTGGATATTATCCTCGTATTGCTTGGTAAGGTTTGAACCTTGGTCTCCTCCTTAAATGTTTAGGAATCTAACCGGTTGAGCTAATGCCACTTGATTCAAACAAGCCATTTTTGTAGGAACCTGTTGCCTCTATTTCGCCTTGTTTTATGATAAAACACTTCTTGTTGCCATCAACAACTCAGAATTCGACCACCATAATTTCGCCTTGTTTTATGATAAAACACTTCTTATTGCCATCAACAACTCAAAATTCGACCACCATGTTGCATTCCATCACTTGTGGGACAAACAATAAGTTGTTTGCCATTCTAGGTACATATTGAACCTTTTCAATTGTGCATTAACCTCTTGGAAGATTGAGAGGAACATTTCCCATTCCTTTGACATGATAAGTTTTATCATCGGCAATAGTGAATGGTTTCTGATCTTTGGCTTGTAAGGAATCAAACCATGCTTTCTCCCGTATCATGTAATTGTTAGCACTTGAATCAATATGCCAAACATTATCCTTTGGTCGTTGCATTTCCTTGGACATAAGCACCTTATTGTTTGTTCATAGTCTAAAGCTGATTCTTCAAGCGCAACATGCCCTTGTTGTTGCTTCTGCTTAGGACGTGGTTTGTTTTGTGTTTTCTTTTAATGAGGTTGACGGACTCGATCTCTTTGAGTCATAGAGTTAGACCAACAACTCTTTGTAGTGTGTCTTCCTTTATCACATATATAGCAATGCCTCTTTTGTTTTGGAGGTTGTCTTTGTGATGATGATGACGGGGATGATGGGGAAGGACCCTTTTGTGGCTTCTTTTTCCCAAACTTCTTAGAAATGGGTGCATTGTTTGTCAATTGATCCTTCAACTTGTTGGTTGCTTTTTCCTGTTGAAGCATTTTGACCAACTCATCAAAGGACACCTTCCTATTTGAGATTTGCAAGGAAGTAATCAGCACTCGAAATGAATCTGGTAGAGCTCGAAGTATGATGGGTACTAAGAGCTTATCTTCCACTATTTCACCATGGCATTCAATCTAGCTTTCAAATCGACAACTTGTTGAAATACCTCAATGCTTTCTCCATCATGAACTCTCAATGTGTGGAGTTCAAACTGAATTGTTGATTCATTCTTCCCTTCATAGATGGTAGGAAGTGTGTCCCATTCCTCCTTGGATGTTTGTGCGTCACAAATGTGTGGCTAGATAACATTTGTTGTGGCAAGGGGGATGACCATCAATGCTCTAGCATCTGCATTATAAAATTTTTGTTGGGCATCTTCATCCTCTTTAGGTCAAGTGACTTTGTTGGTGACAATGGCCCAGAGTTTCTCAACTACCCAGGTCCAAAATTTGAACCGTTGATTAGTTATGAATCTGTAACAAAGTTTGGATGTTGCCATGGTGAGGGTTCCTTGTAATTCCCAAATGGTTTCTCTTTCAATATATTGCCAATTTGATATACCGAACCTTTCTATATACCCACCCTTCCTAAATACTCATCAGTACATGCAAGAAGCTAGTTCTCACAATATACGTGGTTGTATGTGAGAGAGGCTTTAAGGTGCGTGAAAGAGATCAATACGAGGTACCAAGACAATACGAAAAGGTAACCGCTCTATCAATGACACATGCTTAAAGAGAAATCCTTGTATGTGAGTGTAACTTCCTTATATACTCAGAATTTTTTAATTTCAGGGTTTATGTCTAGTAATTGTGATGAATAAGGTATGAAGATGGAGTGAAAGTATCAAGAAAAGATGACCTTATATTTGCCCAACGATTTAAAGGGTCAATGCCCATATGTCATTATGGCAGCTTTGTTAAGCTATAGACACAGTAGCTCAACATGACAACTTTATCTTTAAATGCAAGCCAGAGGTGCCGTTGACACTGAATGTTGCTTGTGTGCTTAATATGAAAATTTTGAAGCAAATATTTTAAAATTTGAAGGTGTCGATCACCGCCAAAAATGCACCCTTTACAATTTTTTTTTTTACTACCCATCTCAATATTTGCAATATATGCACTATAGTCAATGTTTTAATTATTTGCCACAAAAACTTTAGGAAAATGCAAAAAATAAAAAAAGTCCTTCCTAGGGTAGTAAAAAGCAAATATGGTCTTGGTAGGTTTTGACCCCTTGACCTATACTTTAAAATTTCATACTTTCTTTCAAAGTGCGAACTTTCCTATTTAATCCCATATGCATGGAAAAGGGAAATTGATGCTTTTAACCCCTTAATGCAGTTTCTTTGCAAAAAATAAGTAGGGAATTGAACCTGTAACCTCCATCCTTTTATGTCTTTGCGGTTGTCGTGATGCCAATATAGTTATTCGCCTATTTGTGTGTTGCTCCTTGTTCTTTCCTTTTTTCCATGGGATTGTTTTTTTTTTATTTTTTTTCAATTCAAAGCAACAACTTGGAAAATTGGGTTTTTGTATATGACTCCATTTGATAGAAGCCACTAATTTGGTAGAACCTTGGACCAAATCAGGCTCTCTTTTTTTAATATTTTTTTAGCCATCACGCGTTTCCTAGCGACAGAGCATTTCACGACAAAATCGACTAAATCCTTACTATAGCTTGTGAATGTAGCCGCTTTGGGCTTTTATTTCAGTTGGAAACCCTAACAATGTTACTTGCAATGGAAAGCTTGCTTAAAAAAATGTTTCTGGTGTGCATTATCATACTAGATGGATTCCATGAAGAGCAGAGCATGCCCATTGGTTTGCTTCTTGTCATGGAGCTTTGAGGGCGGCATCGAAGACGACCACCTCGATTGGGCCAAGTGGGAGGTTCCCCTTGGGCCACCAGCCCTACCTGTCTTGCGGCTCCAAGAACGTTGATATGGGAAGGACTACACGGTTGCGCCCAATGTTGATCACAACATGTGTACAACTCAACTATTAAAAAATAGGCCTCTTTCTCAAGAGACTTCCCAAGGAGCCAACCAAATATGGCAATCTCTATGATGCAGAAACTGAATCCTCAAAAGGAATATTTTTCGAAGAGCAATGTCAGGTCTTGGCGATCAAGTGATTGGCAATCTCTATGATGCAGAAACTGAATCCTCAAAAGGAATACTTTTCGAAGCGCAATGCCAAGACTTGGTGATCAAGTGACAAAACAGATAAACGAACTACACAAAATTGTTTGTCGGCACAGGAGATGTAATTCTTTTGTATAACCCCAATGAGGTATCCAAGTCCAATAGAGATTCTACGAGTATGCAATTTTGAGCCGCTTCGTGTGTGGCCTCCCTCTCCACATTCATCACAACCACATAGTTCGACATCTCGTACGTTCGCGTGCAACAAATTGATCTATCGAGCTGTTGCAAAGACTTGGGAATTTTTTTTTTTTTGCCTTGGCAAGGTTAGCAAGGTTGCCCTTTGAGGGTTGTTGAGGCAGCTGCCCTTTGAGTGTCGTTGAGGCAGTTGGGGGCAATTTACGCCGCCTCGTGGTCCTTTTAAAAAAATTCACTTCCTTTTATTCTTTAATGCATGCAGTGCAATGTCGGTAATCAAATATGTGATTGGATGAAGTTGAGGGGCCATCGACTGTGTCATTGCTGGTTTATGATCATGGAAAAAGATTGCAGACTTTGGGCTTTCTAGCTTGATGCTTGCAAATGCCTCACATGTTACAACTTGATCTGCAAGGCACCCCAGGATTCTCTTACTTTGATACCAAAGATTGAGCAACTTTCCTTACATTTGATTAATATCAAATATTTAAATACGGTAGGTTTGTAACAACTGTATTCAATTTTAGGCTAATGGTTATACTTTCCCAATAATAGATTAGTAAGTTGCAATTTATCTATCTCCCATGAGCTGTAATAACCAACTATAACTATAGAAAATAATGTGATATTTTACTAACAAGTAGAAGTCGTAAATATATGCGAAATAAAATTTGTAAGTCATTTAAGATAAAATAAAAAAAAGAAACCTGAAATTTGCATAAGATACTTTTGTGGCCAAAGCTAAAATAAACAAGATCATTATCATAATTTTTTCTCCTTTTGGCTTGGAGGTGGCAAACCAAACCATAATGGGATGCACAAAATACGCCTATGACATGACCTAAGTACCCTCATTATTGAATCATACGAGAATTTGACAAATATTTCTTTCTATTCTTTACCATCCATCCTTTCGAAGGTTTTTGGAGAAATTGTGCCTTGTCTTCTCAAGATTCAGGATTCTAGGACGTAGAAACCAAGGTTTTCTTTTTTTTTCTATTGTTCTTTTTCAAATTGCGCTCACATATTTTCAAAGTTTTTGGCGCCCTTGGCTACGACTTTCAAATTCTTTTTGGGTCCTTTCTTTAAAGAACTTGCACCCTTTTTGAGTGGGGAGCACAATGCCTTTCTTCAAGGAGAAGGTGTGTGTTTGCATCCACCAAAGGGAGGCACCAACTTGGATAGGCGGGCGTGAGCTACGTTGTTTGATGAATCAAGGCAGGGGTTTGAATCCTTTTTTAGTGAATTTGAAGAGCTTTAGCAGTAGATATTTTGAATATTTCACTTACATCATGATCAACACGATGGCGTGGTGGTTTGGACTATCTTGGGATGGAGGTCGCGATGTGGCTCTTCTACAAAAGCACCCAAAATCCTTTCACCATCGGATGTGTTATCTTGCTAGACAAGTGAATTAGTTTGGAAAGTGTTGGTCACAAGCTCGATCCGTGCCAACACACTATTAGCATCTTGATTGTAGTAGACAACAGGCTATACAAAAGAATGTTGGTTTTTTGCTTGAATAAAAGGTTTGACGGGCCAGTTAGTGGAATTTTTTTAGTGGATGAGAGACCTGAGTGATCATCCAATGTGCAAGTTTCAAATTTGTAGTGGTTTCAGCAGTCTAGTGGCAACCAAGTGGCTCAGAATAAGTTGTAGTCATCAACGAATTAACGGACGACAAGTGCTGAATTGCGATTTGATACAACTCTTAAGGTTTGATTGGTTGATTTTTCGATTTTTGAGGTCCATTAAGGCAAAATTTTTGGAGGCCATAATTTCTACATATGAAAGTGTTTTGAACCCCCCTTTTTTATCTTTCCGTTCTCCCCAAATCGCACAATTTTTCAAGCTCTTCGCATTGGTGACATCAATTCAAGGACCTGTTATGGTGTTGGAAGCCGAATTGTTTAAGGTGGATCCTCTAGCCTATGTTACTCGCCTCAATGGGCAAAATTATGGAATATGATCAACTCAAATGACTTGTTTATTGTGTAGTAAGAACTTGTGGTGCATTTTTCCAGAGAAAGCAACAACCCTTGATGATGGAATTTGCCAACATAAGCAAGAAGAAGCTCTTGGTCTATTCTCCTTGTTGATTCAACCAGTAGTGATGCTTATTTGGGTCGTGTTGTAAATGCTCTAGCCCAACCTATTGATGGTAAGGGTAAAATTTCAGCTTCCGAATTTCGATTGATCGAATCTTCCGCTCCAGGTATTATTTCGAGACGTTCTATATATGAACCTCTTCAAACGGGTCTTATTGCTATTGATTCTATGATCCCCATAGGACGTGGTCAGCGAGAATTAATTATTGGGGACAGACAGACTGGCAAGACAGCAGTAGCTACAGATAAAATTGCTTTATCATGTCAAGGAATAGAATGAACTTATCAAGGTATGGTTAAAATTGCTTGAGTTACTCGGAAAAGTAAATACAACTGAAGTAAGTTGTTGGAACTAGAGCTTTCTTCTCTTATATTGGCTGAGTTTAATAATGTTGAGGACTATATTATGAGATTCAAGGCATTAAGAGCAGATATTGCATCTTTTGGAGGCAAAAGGAAAGATGATGCAGAAAGTGTTGAAATCCTCCTTTCTAATCTCTCTCCTTTTTAGATGTTGAACCTCATGGTTCATGTGGTTCCTATGTACTTGGAAATACAAAAAACTTTATCTCTTGATCAACTTTTTTCTCTCCTAGTTCATTTTCAAGTAGCAATGAGGAATTGTGGTGGTACTTCTCAAGTACAGGCTCATGCAAAGGAATTCAAACCTAAGGAGACAAAGATCCAAGGGTCCAAGGGTCAGACTGTCTTCAAAGAAGTTGAAGACCATTTGCGGATATTGTAAGAAGGAAGAACATCCAACCAAAACTTACTTGCCGAAGCTGCAAAGGATTAAAGCTGAGTTTCTTAAGATGGGTGGTTGTCTTCCAGATGATTGGGGGGATTCAAATGAGTCTTCCTTAATTATAGAGGTCCACTAGAGCATCTATTATGGGGAAAGATATTATTGTCGCTAATCTCCTCTCTCCTTGGCCCCTCAGTTCAAATTATGAGGGGTGTTGAAAGTGTAATGTGACTTATGGCCAAGGTCAACATTAAATGATGAACTTTTGTATAGGCCTATGGGAATTCATTGTACAATTTATTTATTCATTCATTTATGTAAGCCCTATAGACCGTGGTTAACCATAACAGCCGCTGCAGTTAACCTTGTTATGGTTAAACTCACCTTGTATTTTGTAATTAACTTGAAGTTGTCTTGTTATGTTGGCTTAGGTTAATTATGTAATTGGGGTTTTTGGTATTGGTATAAATACCCCCCCCAATTGTTGCATCCATTGTATCAGAGTGTTGTGATCCTTATCTACGGATAATATAGTGATTATTTTATGGTGGTAAAGGGCACCCACCAATTCTGCATCTCTTCATTTTTTCATTCTTTTATGCTTTTGTGTAAGATTTGAGTGGATGGATTGCTTTTGTTTGTTTCTAGAAATAGGTATGAATTTCAACATTTAGGAGATTGAAACATGACAGATAAGATTAACGTGTTTTTGTTTGATACCAAAGCTAATTGTGTGATTGTCAATGAACTCGTTAGGGAATAGGGGGTTCATCACAAAACATTAGTGTATTGCAGATGTTTAAATTTAAATACATACGTTTTGATCCTAAAGTGCGCATAAAACCATGGGGAGATGTGGAACTCAGTCCTTGTTTGTTTTTACCTTGACGATCTAAAACTGAGCTTTGTTACCACCTACAGTATGCTACAACCCTTTAGGGTTAAGAATTCTAAGATTTGTATACTCTTAGAGAACTTGTTGTTGTGTATTGACAATGTAAACTAGTTGACCTTGTGTAATTGAAAACAACTACAAGATTAATCATGAGATAGTGTGTGCGCCTAGAAAATAAGGGAGACAAATTTTAATATTTCTATTTACAAAATAGAATTAAAATTTAATGTAAATAACTTTAAAGGAGGAGAAACAGGAAAACTTATGATGCCCTAAAATTAAATTCCAACTTTAACATTGTGTCTAGGACAGATGAAAAACTTAAGTTTGTTTGCATGATTATAATTTTAATGCACTAGGCTGAAACTGGTGAAAAAAAGTGTCAAATCAATCTAAGATGGGTCAACCGTGAATTTTTCATGAATCTTTTGTCGACTTGGCAAAACAAGCTTTGGCCCATAAATTGCTTCTACAAATATGATGTAGTGAGAAAGACATTGTAGAGGCAGTAGGGCCAGAAAAGTCTAGGTAAGTTCTTTGAAAACAAAACTCACCCTACTTGAATTGAATTTGAATTTTGAAGATAAATATTTCAATTGGATCATTAAATTCAAAATTCAATTTTTTAATAACGTTAATGGAATTGAATTTGAATCTTGAAGAAAAATCATTTCAATTTATTCCCAAAATTCAAAACTATATCTGTTAGAAATGTCAAATGAGATCAAATATGAGGTGGGTCCCCTTCAAAAAAGCACATTGGCAAATCAAAGGGGCAACAATGCCATAATTATGATAGAATGTGAGGTTGTACGGAATCATTGTTCATAGTTGAAACTGTTGGCTATTTTTTTTTTGACTCCTAGGAGGTTGTTTTACCCAAAGAGTGGAAACATGGTGATTGATGGATTTTGACTTATTGATGATTGTTTGACTTGCTTGTAGGGTGTCATGGCCCATCAATGGCTTGATAGGGTTGTGGATGAGTTGACAACTTAGGTACAAAGATACTTGGAGGTTCTAGGTCCATGGGGTTAGCCAAGGTGAAGTCCCTAATTATACCACATTAGATTATGGCAGACTTCTTGATCTATTAGGATGCAAATGCCAACACCTTTTTGTTTCTATGTCTACCCCAGAGTGGGTGGAGCATTATGATGGAGGATGTACATGGATTGTATTGAGTGCAATGAGTGGGTATGGGCTAGTGTTGAACATCGACTATAATTTTGCCAAGATATTGGGGCTCAAGTTCTTCTTGAGCAGCCCTTGGTTTTTACATATTGAGGCTTCCATGCTTAGTGTCTCTTTTAGCTTTAGTGAAGGGACACACTATCTTGCACTTGAGGAAAGTGCTAAAAGGTATTACACATGCATTGGTTCACAAGGGGCAAGGGAGGAGATAGATTGCCATGGCCAATGGTGTTAATGATTGATGGGATGGAGGCCATAACGATGTACAATTAGGGAGTTAACATGCTTGACAAGAGCTACCATGACTTTACAAAGTGGCTTGGAAGCAGACCATTTCATTCAGTTATCCTAGTCCAGCAGTGGGTTGGTTGGGTATATGAGTGATTTGTGGCATACAGGCTGACAATTGTGCAGGTTTTAGACGATGCCATCATGATATTGAGGTTGTTGATCCCTCATCCCTGGTAAGAAGGGGCAAGACGACCAAGAGCCAGAGAGGCAAAGCTTGTGGCTAACGGATGTGCTCTTGTGCCCTTATATGGCCATGCCAGGGGTTTGGACTCATGAGGAGAGGGAGTTAGTGGATGCTAGACAAACACAGGAAGTATGGGGGAGGAGACCCACATCATGGAGCACCATCTAGCATATAAGGTTCCTTAGAAGTTGGAATTTTCTTTGGTCTCACTAGATCCAACGTCTAGAGCATTCAAAGGGATGACACAAATGGAGTTATCACTGATTAATGGTACTCCAAAGTACTTGGGACAGTGACTTCTCACTCCTAGCATTCCTATTAGGTGCATGCCCTCAATCGATGGAGGTGACAATGATGAGGGAAACAAGGGAGGAGGATCTACCCACGAGTCACTAAGATTACTATGGCTAGCATGAGGACCCCTAGCTTGGGAAGCCTCCCACTTAGGAGGGTGAGACTTCAATGCTACTCTAGACTCAAATTGGATGGCGAATACCTCCGAATTATGGAAACATGATTTTCTATGAATGTTTACTCTGTTTGAAGTGGGTTAGCATCTAAATCAAATATTTTCATGAGGTTATCCAAATAAAAGATTGAGATAAACATACTTACTTTTTGAGTTTTGATAAGCCTTATTTATCAAGTAGTTTTGACATGTATGTGAGATGTTATACTATGTCCATTAGCATATGCAATGATATTCTGTCAATAATTTGTATTACAACATCCCTATTATTTTTTACCCTTAAGTAGTAATAAATTTTAAGACAATATTAAATAATAATTGTTATTTAACAATTATATAAACATACAATGGGGATTTGGCTTGCAAAGAAAGAATTAGATTTATTCAAGATGCATATTACTGGTTGAAGGTAAAGAAAGCGTATTGGTATTCTACTAGCAAGAAGTTTTGTGTTTATTTATTATCTCAAACCTTGATAATGCAAGTAGGCTATATAATTATTCGTATGGGTTTGTCTGTTTAACCTACATTTGAAATTTTTATAACAAGGTCATGATAAATTGAAATCCTTTTTGTTGATTATGTGTTCTAATTTACTTGCAATTTGGCGCTCACTTCTCCATGCTGGCATGAGATTTAGTTGTTAGACTTATAGGAATGAGCCCTATTCATTGACAAAGTTGTTTCATCGTAGACAAGAAAAATGGAACCTATAAAACAAAATAGAGAGAGAGAGAGAAATCATCCATACACATTGCAAAATATTTAAATATGGCATCATAAAAGCATATTGATACATGATGTTCATGTAAAAAAATGACATGATGTCAAAGTCATAAAGACTCAACAGATAACAATATACTTTAAGTATATACTATAGTATTTGGTAGTGGACATGTACAAGGATAACATCAAATATCTGATATTTGACTCTCATTCATCATATTCCTCCTCCTCATCTTCTAGGCCCTCCTCCTGTGGATCTGGTGGTGGTAGATCTAAAAAGCCATCACACCTACTGTCATCAGAAATTGCATCCCAACGTGCGAAAGGCCCCTTTGTATAACCCTTGTCCCTACGAGACATGAGTTAAAGAGTACTATGGACATACACGAGGTTCTCTGCCCTACTTGCCTCTAATCGACCTCTCCTCGCTGAATGGATAAATCCATAAGTACTCCAATTTATCTCACAAGTTGAGGTACTGGCCACATGAGACAATAAATGACTTGCTGCAATTGTGGCGTCCCTATAAACAACAATGTTTTTTTTTAACACTATGCCCCTTTATTATCCTATTATAAAGTTTATATTTATAAAAACTTTTAAGTTTAAACTTAAAAAAAAATTAAAATGTTTTTTCACTTTTTCTTTTTAATAATTTTTTTTAGCCCGTATGGGCTGGGTGTGGCTGGGCCCACCTAAAAAAATTAAAAAAATAATAAAAAAAAACTTTTTTTCCTATGTTAATGCCCAAACTAGCCCCATTGGCCATAGGGTTCGGATGGGGTTTGGCCTGCACCCGATGCGGGTACGGGTGCAGTTGCGGGTGTGGGTTCGCCCACCCAGCCAACCGGGTGCACGAACCCGGTTACACTGCTAAACTATGACTATTACAATGCTTACAATAATGAAAGGTTAGGACATAAGGGCTCTAACATGCCTTTCTCCCTCAGAAAGCTTTGTCCTCAAAGCTTTTGCTGTGGAAAGTGCTGTTGAAGTTGGTTTAAAGGTTCCCAAGTTGCATCTTCTAGTTGCAAGCCTTGCCATTGTGCTAAAACATTTGTGATGTTGTTGTTATGGAGTTGGGGCTAATGTTTGTCCATAATAGCCTTGGGTTCAAGGATGATGGATCTTTTTTCGTCCAATTCAGGATGTCTTGACTGAGTGTGAATGCATTATCCAAGGACCTTCAAACAAGACACATGGAAAATAGGATGTATCTTGGAAGAGCATGGTAGATCCAATTTGTACGTGACGTGGCCAATTTGCTGTACTACTCGGTAAGGTCCATCGAATTTTGGTTCAAACTTTTGACTGCCTTTGAGCTCATTTTCAGGTGTCCCTTGCAACATAAAGAGTTCTTGCTAGAAGTTATTGGTGAAGGTGAATAACGGTCACATAAAATGGAAGTGGGCATACCGTGGAGGTGGAAGATTGGGTCAATGAAGGCTTGTTCAACAGTGGAGGATTTTCAGGTGGTCAATTTTGGTTCTAACTTTTCACTGCCTCTGAGCTCCTTTGCAGGTGTGTTCCCTAAGATCTACAGAGTTCTTGTTAGAAGTTATTGGTGGTGGGATCACAACCCCATAAAATGGAAGTGGGCATACCATGGAGGCGGAAGATTTGGTCAATGAAGGCTTGTGCAATAGTAGAGGATTTATAAGGGTGGGCCAATGAACAAAAATGGGCATACTTAGAGAGACAATCAACCAACAGAAAAATAACCTATTTGCCTCTTCACTTAGGCAAACCCTCCATAAAATCCATGGAGATGATAGTCCATATTGTAGTCAAAATTGGTAATGACTATAGAGTGCCTGAAGTCTTGACAGTTTCTCCCATGTGGCCTTGACAAGTATCACATTCCTCAACAAGTTGTTTGATATCCTGTTTCATGCCAGTCTAGAAGAAGTTTTCTTTTAGCTCTTTCGTATGTCTTTAGAAAGTTAAAGTGCCCCATAGATGGTGATACGTATAATTCTTGTAACAACTTGTTTTGCAGAGTGGAATTTGTCCAAAGCACAATGCACCCTTTATAGCACAAATATTGGCCATCCCAAGTACCTTGGTTTAGCTGTGGGATCGATTGTTAGCTGATGTATGAGTTGTTGAATTTGTGCATCCAACTGCCACTCTTGTTTGACCTCTTGCAACCAATCTAACTCATCTTCCATGACATTCTATTTTCCCTTCTTGTATATAATTTCATAATTATAACCCAATAATCGAGTGACCCATTTTATTGTTCTAGTGAATAGACTCCTTGTTACAACAAGTATTTATGGTTAGGATGATTTGTCTTGATGTAGGAATGGCACCCTACAAGATATGGCTACTAGTGAGTTACAACATGAAGAATGGCTAATATTCATTCTCATATGTAGATTTTACCAGATTCTTGCCCACAAGTGCCTTGCTAGTGAATGCTAAGGGTCTTCCTTCTTACATCAACATTGTGCCAATTCTTTTCCCTATGCATCACTTCCAATGACAAAAGTTTTGGAGATATTTGGCATGGCAGGTATAGGTGGTGCATATTGTTGAAAGTTTAATCTGATTCATGGCCAAGGCTTACATTGTATGATGTAATATTGGATAGGCCTAAAAGCATTGATTGTACAATGTATTGAATCTATAGAAATATTTTGTTATGTAATCTCTATGGGCTATGACTAACCTTGTTATGGTTAAACCCACCTTATAAACTTTTAATTAACCTTAAAGCCTTTCTTGTTATGTCGGTTTAAGGTTAAGTTCATTTATGTATTTGGGGTTTTGGTATTGGTGTAACTACTCCCCACCACTCATTTAATTATAGAAGTGTTGTGATTCTTATCTATGGATAATATAGTGAATATTTATGGTGCCTATGGGTGCCCACTATATCTATCTCTTTCATCCTTTTTTTTTGCTTCTGTTTGTTTCTAGAAAGTATTGTGAATTCTAACACGATATCATAGCGGGTTTGGAGCTACCTCACTTGGTCATACAAAAACGCTTTTTAAACCCACCTTATAAACTTTTAATTAACCTTAAAGCCTTTCTTGTTATGTCGGCTTAAGGTTAAGTTCATTTATGTATTTGGGGTTTTGATATTGGTATAAGTACTCCCCACCACTCATTTAATTATCGAAGTGTTGTGATTCTTATCTATGGATAATATAGTGAATATTTATGGTGCCTATGGGTGCCCACTATATCTATCTCTTCATCCTTTTTTTTTTGCTTCTGTTTGTTTCTAGAAAGTATTGTGAATTCTAACACGATATCATAGCGGGTTTGGAGCTGCCTCACTTGGTCATACAAAAACGCTTTTTAGACCCTCCGATTTTTCCTCCAAATTACAGGACAAATTATTTCTTGAAGCCTCATCAACTGTTTCTGCATAAGGGGTCAAAAGGATTCTTTATCTTATTTTTAGGCATTCACTTTCTTCCCAAAGTTCACCTTGCTGCTTCTAAAAGTTGTTTTAGAATTCCATCGAGGAGAGATCATGGTCTTAGGTTTCTTCTAAAAAATTGCAGGTTTATGTTGTTTTGTCGTTTTTTCTGCTCTTTTTTGAATTAAAAAAGAGTTAATTTTTCGCATGCTCTGCCTTGAGTTTGAACATTTGTGTTTTGGTGCAGGATCAATGCTTTGGCTTAGCTCCCTCTTCGAAGGCATGCAGTTCCCCCTCATCAAGGAGAAGTGCCATATACCAAAAAGGAAGGGTGCTACTACAGCCAGCCAGACGATTGTGAAAACGTTGGGGCATTAGAAAGATCAAGGTTCGAGTTGTGAGTGGGATAAAATTTGTGCTAGAATGCGGTGTAAACCTGTTTTGCAATAATTGAGAAAATCCCTATTTTGATACCTTGAAATTGCTCTTGTCCATCCTTGTGATGTGGCGGTTTTGATGGTTCTTGAAAAGAAGGGCGTAGATTCGATTCACCCCACCCCTCTTTTGCAAGACTATTAGGCATTGCAAAGGACATCATAGGCATCTAAGTCACAATGGTGTGTAGAGGCAAGACGACCAGCAAGAAGTAGTTAGGATACGAAGGTTGCATGTTTGAACTGCATTGAAGTCCTTTTGCCATTGACAAAGTATATAAGTAAGGGGGGGCTTGGATTCTCCTCTGAAGTGCAGTTGTGGAAAGGAAGCTAACTCATTGTTCTTAGCACATAGTAGACCCAGTTTCAAGTCTCTCCAACCTTCTTTTGGAAAGAAATCATATGCTTATCTCTCAAGAGGCCAAAATGGCGCTCTCATGTGCCATATAACCTACATTTTTCAAATAATAAAAACCCCTTCAGCCAATCAAAGAAAGACAAATGTTGAATTTCTATTGAACGAGTGGTGCCCAGGTGGCGTAGAATGAGTGGTGGGCTACTAGTGAATGAGCGGACAACACTTGGTGGCCTGCGATTCAACATCACTTTCCTAAGGTTTGGTAAACCAAATATTTATTTATTTCTAGATTATTAGGGCAAAACTTTCGGAGGACATAACTTTTGCATATAGAAGTGTTTTGAGCCCTTTTTAATTCAATCGCATGATTTTTCGAGCTCTATGCATTGGTGACATCGATTTATGGACCCGTTTCAATGTTAGGGGCTGAATTTTGCGGATTAATCATCAAATCCTATTGCCCTATTTTAAAAGTGCAGATTCATCATATTTTGTGTAATCAGAATCTTTGGCCTGATTTTTTGGGAGATATAGTTGGATTTGTGACAATTGCAACAGATTTTGAGTCTTTTGGAGGCTTACAGGAAAAGGAATGTGCTTAAGTCATTCCCTCTTCTCCTTTGGCGATTGATTTGGTTTATTAATGAAGATCTAATCATTCATGATCTCTTTCTTCTTCTATTTCTTGTCCAAGTACTTTTGGAAGTTTGTCATAGCTCTTCTTTTAAGCAAGTTCATGTAAAGCCTCTTTTGGTGATGAAAATCAGGTGGCCCAAGGGCAAGTGGAAGTCTTCAAACAAGGTGATGTATGTAATAAAAGGAAAAGCTATGCCTTCAAGTCATACCTTATGCGACTATGGAAGATTGAAGGAATTATCTTTAGAGGAGGTGGTAATCTTGACTTCTCTTCTTCATTTGAAGCCCTAGTGGAAGTGTTTCTTGGATGTGTGCGGGAGTATCTAAGGAGACTCTTGTGCAGGAAGCATTTTTACAATAGATTTCAGATGAGAAGTGGGATTTAGATGAGTCTACCTCAAAATGTGGAGGCCCACTAAAGTATCCATTATGGGGGGGAGATATTATTGTTACTAATGTCTTCTCTCCTTGGTCCCTCAATTTAGATTATTAGGGGGTGTTGAAAGTGTAATTTGATTCATGGCCAAGGTCAACATTATATGATGTAATATTGGATAGGCCTAAGGGCATTTATTGTACAATGTATTGAATTTATTGTAATATTTTATTATGTAAGCCCTATGAACCATGGCTAACCTTGTTATGGTTAAACCCACCTTCTAAAGCTGTAAATAACCTTAAATCCTTTCTTGTTACATCAGCTTAAGGTTAAGTTCATTTATGTATTTGGGGTTTTGGTATTGGTATGAATACCCCCACCACTTCTTATTTGATTATTAGAGTGTTGTGGTTCTTATATACTAATAATATAGTGAATATTTATGGTGTCTATGGGAGCCCACTATATCTTTCTTTTTTTCGTCATTTTTTATTCTTTCTATATAATATTTCATTGAATGGATTGCTTCTTGTTCGTTTCTAGAAAATATTGTGAATTTCGACACACATGTCATGTTTGAGAAGGTCAAAGGCACGTTCCTTTGATTTGTGATAATAACCTATGAGTCCTAAAAATCCCCAAAGGCTTTAAAGAGTTTTTGGTTGTGGGCAATTCTATGTATGCTCAATTTTCTTAGGATCAATCCTAACACCTATCGAGACAATATGGCCGAGATATTCAACCTCTCTTTTACTAAAAGAACATGTGGAATGCTTTGCACATAACTGATTTTATGATAGAAGTTGTAGGGTTTGGACCAAGTGAATTATATGATCTTTCAGAGTATTGCTATAAACGAGAATGTCATTGAAGAAGACTAAGATGAATTTCCGAAGGAATGGCCTAACAATATGGTTCATTAGACTTTGGAATGTGGATGGTGCATTTGTGAGACGAGACGACATCACCAAAAATTCGTATTAGCCATCGTGAGTTCAAAAGTTGTCTTAGGGATATTTTCTTCCCATAAGTAAATTTGGTAGTAGTCGGATTGTAAATCTAACTGGGAGAAGAAATGAGTTGCATGCAATTCTTTTAACAGTTCATCAATCCCAAGAATAGGAAACTTGCTGTTGTTAGTAGTTTTGCTCAGCTCTCAAAAATCTAGAGCCATCTTTCTTTTGGACCAGGAGTACGAGGGAAGAATCAGGTCTAACACTTGGTTGAACGATCCCTGCCTTAAGTAATTCTTGCACCATCTTATGTTTTTTGCATATAGAGGTATTGATATGGTCAAATGTTTGGTGGCTGACTACCTAGAATTAATTTCATTGCATGATTTTGTATGCGTTGAGGTGGTAGTCCTTGAGGCTTTGCAAATATCTAAGAGTACTTGTCAAAGATTATTTCAAGTCCACGGACTTAGCTGAGTCCATTGTTTTTCTTAATTGCACAACACAAACTTGAGCCATGACCCTTTGAGAACCCTTTTTCATTAAATTTTTGATGGGTATTGTTGTCATTCCCTTTATGATATATTGCTTCTCAATAGCTGTGAATTATATCTACTTTTTGGTACAATCCCACAGGATGGGCCCCATTATGCGAAACCACTAAGCTCCAAAATTCTCACAACCACCTTATGAAAATGCAAACATGTCAGATTTCAGATTGTAATCACCCATTGAAACTTTGACATTATGACATTTGCTATTGCAAGCCAATGTACCTCCATTAGCTACCATCACCTCAAAGTTGTTGCATAGGTACGTATAACAATTTTCTTGCTTGGCCATCGAGGGCCAATGAAGTTAACACCTTCATAGTTTGGGGCATTGTGATCCCTGCTAATGCACGCATAGAAATTATAGGGGTAGACTCATCTCTCAGACCAGTCCTTTTGGGGCGTCCTTCAACTAAATTGTTGTCTAGGGCATCTAATGTGTCAGGGGTAGAAGGTGCTTCAACATCTGGCAGGTATAGTTTCTGTTTTGCGCATTTATGATCTTGTGTATATTTTTCATTACAAATATAGCACAACCCTTTAGCTGCGCGAGTGGCCATCTCCTCATGAGGTAGGTGCTTGATTGGTGTAAGTTGCGTGCCCTGATTTGGTGTTTGATTAGAAGGGCTGTGGATTTTTGGCTTGAGGTGGCTTATATGGACGGCAGTGGGCTGCATATTTGTCCTTAGCTAATTTAGCGTACTCGATTGATTCCATTATGGAGGTGGGTTTAAACATTGACTTCACCATAGACGTCTTCCTTCCACTGATAAAGCAACTTCTGAAAAAAACATCATCTAGCCGTTTTGTCCTATTTGCTCAAACTGTGTTGGTAGTCATGTATAGAGTGAGTTTGTCTTAATTTAGTCAATGCAACTTCTGAAAAAAACATCATCTAGCCGTTTTGTCCCATTTGCTCAAACTGTGTTGGTAGTCATGTACAGAGTGAGTTTGTCTTAATTTAGTCAATGCCCCTGTGAAATCCTCATATTCACTTGCACTAAATTGGACAAGTAGGTCTTTGCAAAATTGATCCCGTTTGACTGGGCCATTTGTTTTCTCCAACCATTGATACCACTAAATAGCTTCATGTTCCAGGTTGAATGATGCTATGGAAAGTTTCTGATTTGTGGGAGTTTGATTTAGGAAGAAATATTGTTCTACTCTATACAACCAACTTGCGGGGTTGTCACCATCAAATTTGAGGAAATCTAGTTTAGGTGTGAGTTGTGTCCCTCCAAGAGTTGGGTAGGTTGGTAAAGTACGCTGTCCACTCAAAAATTATTGTCCTGTGCTAGAACTGTCCTGTAGACGACTGTCCACAATGTTCGATTTGTCGGCTTACGGTATTCTATTTGGCATTATGTCCTATCAATCTGTTGTCAGTATCATCAATTTTATCTAACTTGTCCAAGTTGGACAATTGTTGGAGTAACATCTGTTTGCGTTGACTGTATGTGTTTGATTTCCTCATCCAGCCTCCCCAAGGAAAGGTCACGAGATCTTCAACTGTCAGCCATAATGGTCACTTGGGGTCTATCAGAGAGTTATATCAAAATGATCAGCATGACCAACGGATCAAGTTGGGATAGGTCGCAAAATGATAAAAAAAATTTGGACCAAAATTTTTTAATTCTGCTCTTTATACTCTGTCTGCTTATCTTAAGGAGGTCTTGTTGTCAGAATGGCCAGATTCTTCACAGTTTGTGAGATATTTGCCATAGAAATTTCAGATTTCCGAACTGTATAGGAGTTGAACACTTGGGACTCAACTGTCAGAGTACCTTAGTTCTGAATTCTGTGGTTTGTTGACCCACTGTCTCGTTTACTAATCTGGTCTTTTCTGCCCTATTTTGCCCTGATCTGGTCAACTCTGTCCGGATCTGCTACTCAAATCTGTTTCGAACTTTGTGGATCTGCTTGGATTTGCCAGTCTCTGACTAAATATGCCCAGATCTGTTCACAGTTAGGGTTTATGTAGGGAATTTCTTGGCTAGGGTGTATCTGGTCTATGGGCTCTTTGATATATTTATTCTGTTTGTAAATAGTGAACTGGCCCAATATTTCAGAGCTCTAACTATAGAGGGTTCCACTGTACCTATAGCCACACATATTTGTCTCCAAGGTATGAAGAGAGTAACTTCCCTGGGCTAACTGCTTACTAGTGCACCACAGATTCAGATGACTCTTCCCTGGGCTAACTGCTTACTAGTGCACCACAAATTCAGATGACTGATGACTTGTTATGTCTAAGTTTCTCCTAAATTCTAGAGTGTCTTTCGTTATACCTGAAGGTTTGTAGAAGCTCAAGTTTGTATACAAATTGTTGTTTGAGGCTTGGGTATTGGTGGGTCAAGTCCCACCTTACTTCACATGCTGAAACATGCTTAGCCAATAACGACAACTCTGTGATATTTTAAAATCCTGGGCACATGGTCTCTAACCTAGAGAACTACTAAAGGGGAAGAAATTGCGGCTGAAAACTCTTGCTGCAGTAGCAGAACATGGCACTGGAAATAGCTTTGATACCAATCGTCACAATCTTACCTACAAATATGATCAAAACAGAAAACGACAATATGCAAAAACACAGAATGCTCAATGAATCATAAGAATAACTGCAAAGGATACTTACATTTCATGAATCGGTTACAATGTATCACGGGCCTCTTTGAGGGGGCTGCCTCCTTAAGAGTAGTGGTCTGATACAAAATAAGATTCAAGAGGATAGTCCCTTCATTGTAATTCCAATTTATAAGTATCACAAACCCTAACCCTAATCCTCAAGGGTTGGCCCCACGTACAAAAGAGGTGCCCAAGCTAAATAACTAAACTATGATTATTGCAATGCTCATACTAATAAAATGTTAAGACGTAAGGATTCTAACAGTCTTGAACGTCCACTAAATACATGCTTCAATGAAATCTAGTTTTAATGCTTCATTGCTCATGTAATGGGTCCACCACATCCCAGCTGGGCTAGAGGGATGCATTTTTGGGCATGGAGCCCAAAAATATCCATTTATAATAGCAAAATACATTCAAATGGCTACTTGAGCTTGTGATAGACAAGTTTCCTCTCTGAAGTTACAAGGAACAATCCCTCTCAATAGAGTCAATGACCTTCAGCAAGGTTGTCATTCTAATCAGCTGGGGGGTCTCTTCAATGATAATTTTTTCTCCATCCTTTCTTTGAACTCTTTTCTCTTTGCTAAAAGATGAAGTTTAATGTAAAATAGGGGCTACATGGCTATTAAAACGTTGTCACTGCCCTCAATACTTTATTCGTTTGTTTCATTATTTATTGATCAAAGTACTTCCCTTATCTCTTGCCATTTCTTTCATTGTTTGTGATCTACAAGGTAAGCTCACGTTATGGTTTCTCAGTTTAAGATACATTTATCTGGAGTTTAAATTACAGGAAAATTTATTAGAATATCAAAAAGCTGAAGAAACATAAAAATAACTAGCATTTTATACTTCACATTGATTCAAGTTAAATCCTGACATTATGTCAGCTGAAACAGCTAAGGGTCTTAGTCTTGAAAATAGTTAAAAGATCCTTGAATATTATAGCATGTTATTAATATACACCTTAAAACAATTCAGAATTTCATAAAAATTGTATGTGTTGTCTTTCGATAATGAAATTTTCAATACTGGGTTGCAACATAAGTGCAAAATAATAATTATAGAATGTAGACTCACAACATATGCAAAATAGCAATAGAATGTAGTGTGCATGCAACCACAGGGAAGGAAGATTACACAAAAATGAGGTAAATGGGGGCATCTGCACACCAAGAAATGGATTGCAGTTACTTTGCAAGCCCTAGGTGAGAGGTGAGACAAATTATTTTTTTCCAAGAGCTGTGTTAAAACGTGTGTATATTGATATAGAAAACAAACTGATGACAAAATGGGAGATGGATGCTATATATATATATATATATATATATATATATAGGTGAACAGAGCTCAAAGCCAGGCAGCTACTCATGGTATTTGTTTTTAAAATTTTAATTTTTTTTTATCCATAGGGGAGTTGGTTACATCCAGAGTCTTTTTTAACTACCAAGCAGGGTATAAATCCTGGGGCTGCACCCAACAACTCCTATTCCACCTCGTTGTTATTTAACTCAGCATGAGGAGGAGCATCAGGGGCTTGGGATTGGTACTGTGTTGTTGGGCTGGCACGCACTCAGCGGACGCAGGTCAGACTACTACCTTTGCACAAACAAGCATTCCTCCAGGGTTTGAACCTAGGTCTCATCTTGGTAAGCATCAGAACTTACCAATCCACCTAGCCCCTAGGGACTGCAGCTACTCATGGTATTACAAATAGAGCATTTTTTACCTACCACCATTAAGTAGGACATACTAAGATATTGCTTCTGTTACAAGTTATCAAACACAATGAACCTAGTACCATAATTACGATTTTAATATCAAAATAAGCTCATGTTACATTACATTGCAAAATATATTGTGTTTGGATACACAAGATGCCTTCCCCTTTGGAAAGCTTTGTCTCCAAAGCTAGAGGACTAGATGAAAGCTCAAAGCTCAAACATGTGTCTTCCTCTTCTTTTGCTTCTTCATACGTCTTGTGTTGTAGACGAATATAAAGCACCATATTTGGCCATGATGTTCTTTGGTGTCATCTTTGGACTTATAGAAGTAAAGTTGTAAAGGCAATTTTCTCATAAAGAACATTGAAATACACAATATATCTCTCCCATATCTGAAAATTTTTCTTGAAAAATCACTCTAGGAGTATCTTTTTAAGATGTAGTGGCTCCATTGCATACTTCGAATTATCTTCATTGTGGTCCTCTATTGCTACGTCTTCCTTGCCTTCACATGCATCCTTATTTATCATATGATTTGTTCCTCTCCTTCATGAAGATCCTTATCCCAAATCGTTGGTGGATGTTCCTCATTTTGGTTGAGACCTCATCCCGTAATACTCTTGGTGCTTTTCCATCCTCAGATGGATTTTCATACCATACTTCCTGCATTGATTCTTTAAGCTCGTGTAGTCAAGAATGAACTTGAAAGTGAATGTGTTTGACACAAAGTTTGCATCTCTTACATGATTTCTTCTCTTACCTTCATGAAAGATTCCTTAACCTCACCAGTAGTGAGGTATGAAGATTTATACCTTCCTTCCAATATTCTCTTGGCTATTTCAGTAGACAAGCATTTACCCAAATACACACCCCTTCAGCAAGGGTTTGGAGCTTACAAAAAATAGAAAAATTTAATCCATATTATTATACGAAAACTTCATAAACTTTTTTGAAATATAGTTCGTTTTGAATATTTTTAATTCTTCTTTGCAACCAAAAAATGACAATGCAGTCTGATAGCTGAGTTGGGAGTAATGTGTAATTGAAGTCAGGATACTAGCATGGACTTCACTTTTTGACTGGTCACAAGTAGCAAATTGCAGCAGCAATATCTACACATATATCCAAAATTGATGAAGCTAGGGTTAGAATTTTTTTGATGTCTACTCTCCAACCGTAAAAAAATCTGTCTCAATCATATACTCTAACGTAAAGTTATACCTTTTGCATCAACTTGCCTTTTTTCTGCACTGAAGATCGGAAACTGATCTTTGATTCCACTTGTAGTGTGCCTACAACTGCAAGGAGACATGATTACACAATTGGATCTAGTGCTGCATGGATTGTTTCTAGATGTAAATATAAAACTCCCACAAAATACAATAAAGATGGGATGCACTACACTCCAAAACATAGAGGAAGAAACTCTTCCTGTACTCTTAATTAAGAGATAAATGATATCTTTTGATATATCAAAGAATGAGAGATGATTACAAAGAGGGGGTAAACCGTTTATTTATGGCAACAGTTTCTCACTCTTTAAGCTACCATCCTGTGTCTAGATACATTTAACCTGGAATCACTATACCACGTACAAAAATCATGGGCTTATAGACAAAATAGCCCCACATACATAACTGAGGCCTGAAATACAAGCTAACCCAATATAATACTCTGGCCTTTGATAAGAGCAACACCCTCAAAGCATGTGGGGGAAGTAATTGGTATGACCTTCGTAAACCTCCAAAGAAGCAAATGTGCCACGGCAGGATCAATTCATCCTATAGGTAGCTCGATTGTCATTGAGTCTCTTTTGATGTTGATCCTTGGACTTTGGATCCATGATTGTCCTTTGGGTGTGACCCATCTGTGTCTTCTATGTCTTTAAACACTTGAATCACGGATTTCCTGATAATGTGGAAAACAATAAAGTTCCACATTGGATTGTCCTATGTTGCTTCACTTCCATTTTCTCCATCTTAGATGCAATGGCACCTTCTGCAACTGCTTTCGTTTGGATTCCAATTGATATATTTTGTAAATTATGGTGATATCGAGTTTTTATGTCTCTGTCTGCTGAACTTTCCTTTCCTTCTTCAATTGCTTGACTTTGGATAATAATAATTGTATGATTTCCTCATTCTTTTCCTTCTCTTTTAGCTTTAAGAAGTCTAGTTATTCTTTGGACCATTCAGTGAAAAATACCTGTTTTACTTTTTTTTCCAGAAACTCCAAATCGAGACTTCCCAAGGTGTTTTCCATCATTCCTTGGCTTCTCCCTCAAAAGGAAATATTACCATAGAATGCCAAACAGTTGAATGATAAAACACCCTCCTAACATTAAGCAGCCATTTTCTTGCATATTCTTTCTCTGAGAATGATTTTACAGCCTCTTGGAATCTCTTTTGATTACTCATCACTACTGATTTTTCTGCATATGAGGGGTTCGAGGCTAAAAATAACAACAAATTTGATATCACGTTTTTATAGTAGTAGTGAACAATTGTTTTTCAAAATTTAAGCTTGAAAGATTTTTAGATTTGTTCTTCAACAAAAAAAAACAACATTTCTATCTGATGCCTGAGGTGGGAGTCATGCGTTTGAAGTGAGGTTACCAGCATCGATTGATTTTTGCTGGTTACATGCAACAACTTGCAGCAGTAGTATCCAACCCTGTTGAGCTCCAAAATTTATGAAATTTTGCTTGTTGAAAGCACCTTAACTTTTTTCCAACAAGAGAAGTTTCATCTTAACCCACTGCTCTGGTGCAATGCTATGCCTTTTGCACCAACTTTTCCTGTCTTCACTTTGAAGATCAGGGACCTGCTTTGATACCACATGCAATATGTTTGCAATCCCAGAGCCTACAGCTACACATAAACAAGAGAAATGGGAGAACTTGCATACCTAAAAAATGGACCACACTTACACTTGTAAGCCGTTGGTGAGGCAAATCATTCTTCCTCTAAGAGATGTGTTAAAAACACATTTATAGTGATATAGAAAAGATATTGATTACAAAATGAGAGATTGTCAGATTGATCCCCTATATCTAAGTGAACACAACCCAAAATTATGGCAGTATTCTACCCATGGCGAACACAGCCCAAAACCAGGGCAGGCTTTTTTAACTAACAAGCACTAACTAGGACACTCCAAGACATTACATGTTACCAAACTAACTAGACACAATGAACCTAGTATTATAAATTAGTTATGAGCTTTATATCAGAACAGCTCATGTTACATTACATTACAAAGCATGTTTTAGGTATATGATATAGGATTTTCTTTTAGTACACTATAATGAAGTAGGTGTATGAATAATGTTATTGGGAAGTGGACAAGCGAATGTGTCTAGTCTGTTAGATTGTCAATAAAGAACTGCAACTAGTAAATGGAATAATGATTGCTCCAAGAGTGCTAGGAGCAAACTCGAATCTTAATGAGATTAACCCACAGCTAGAGTCAAATGAATTTTCCTTACAAACATGAATATGATTGAGCTGGGAGTTGCTTTTGGTTAGGACAATACTATTATTTCTGTATGTCAACGTTATTCTCTTTACATGTGCACACTAAAAATTGTTAATACTTACTAAGATGCATTGTTTGTCTGTTGTGAATATTGGTGTTCTTTAGGGATTGATTTTTGAATCCATGCATCTAGATTATAGTGAGACATCTTAGATTTGCTTTTCTGTAACCAGTGCATGTGAAAGTCATGAAATACATGGTAGATTTGCATCATGTCAATGTAAAATGTTCATGTTTCCTGTCCTTGTTGCCACCAGAGAGTAGAACAAAAAAAGAATCTAATAAAATTGAAATGGATTCTATACTAGTCCTGCATTGTCATTTAAAATGGTGCATATTTTTGATCCATCTCACTGCAACCTTAGACTAAAATAAGCAAAATATTTCTAATCAAATTAAAGTGGATTGTTGGAGTTCTAATCTTGCTTTTGCCACACAGATACCCGGTCCTCCCCCACAAAAAGCTAAGCTGATAGAACACCAAAAATCAATTGGGCTATGGTCATTGAAGTTACCCTCATCAGATGCAATCGTTGTTCGAAGAACACAAGCCTTGTTGGCAGAGAATCCACATGGCTTGCCTGGTGCCAGCGAGAACACTGATTTGGAGGTGAAGAGGAAGAATTTCTGGTCAGAGGTGAAGCCTCTCCATTATGGTGTCAATGTAGGGTACAAATCTCTGTGGAGTATTCCTGGGGTAATTTTCATTGGATTGATGGTGTTAATGTTAGGCAACTTTAAGTGGGGACGTTCACTACTTCTCAAATATCCAGAAATTTTCACTCTTGGACTGTTCAAGAAGACAGGCCCCACAGAGGAAGAGGTGAGGAGTGCCTCCTTCAAGATGTGGTTTGTAGGTCATGGCTACAGTGACGAGAGTCATCTTTTACAGCATGGATCAAAGCCAAATATGGAAGTGGTGACCAGAATTTCAGGGCCTGAGATCGGTTATGTGACGACTCCCATCACTCTTGTGCAGTGTGCTCTCATTGTGATGGATCAACGTCATAGTTTACCCAAGGGAGGTGTTCTTCCTCCTGGCATTGTGTTTGGTTCAGCAGGTTTGCAAGAACGCTTGGAAAAAAATGGCGTATCATTTGAACTTGTCAGCAAGCGCACCATCTCATAGTAGTTATTTGGACATGACAACTTTGTCTATGAACTCTGGATGTTTTCTTGCCTCTTTAAGGAAAGTGCTGCAAAATAAACCTATGGACCTTTATGTGGCTAAACTAATAACTAAAGAAAGAGTAGTTTTTTAAATTCTTTTGTTAGCAAGATGCTACTTTGAAGGACCCTTTTTAGAACCCAATAGATTTCTCTTCAGATATGATATGATTCAGCTGTAGCCTTGAGGATGATTGCAATTTATGTGGGTGCATTATTCATCTTATGTCAAATTGATTACAATTTAGAACTTGTAGAAAAGTAATGTTCTTAAACACTAGGGCATTTGCCAAGAGGAATGTTGTCACTTGTCAGCATCTATTTAAATGGAGGCAAAACATTAGTGCATACCTTAGTATCATGCACTAAGAGCTGAAAACAAAATGTGACTGGTACTCAAAGACAAAGTTAGACGAGCTATTTAGATTTTAATTACACCATGACTGCCTTGGCACTGGCAACATGTACAGCAGTGTAAGTTCTAGTAGTGTTTGATGGTTCTTTTGACTACATAAATACATGAGATTTGTGTATAAGGTGCAGTTATTTCATTTGTTGAGTTTGAGATATTCAAAGTGTTTATTGAACTTCCTGTATCTAATGTTCAAAAATTCAATATAACTAAGAGACTATTAAACTTCAGATTTTTGACGACAATGCAGTTGAGATGTGTTACATGCATGTAGCACATTAAGGCCTTTATGAATGCTTAAGAATCCTTCCCTTATTGTTTAGATTGATGTTTTGGTTTTTCTTGGTTTATCTTTGCAGAATCCATGGACATGATAGTGTTTCCAGAAAGACATATTTGGCAAGGTCTAACCACTTATTTAGATTGATGTTATAGAGATGGTTTTTCTGGGTTTATTTTTGCAGAATCCATGGGCATGGAATATGGTTTCTCTAAAGAGGCATGTTTGGCCAAGGGCTGCCCATTTTATTTAAAATTCTAATGTAATATATGTAATATATACCTTCGTGATGAGTGTACTTGTACAATGCTTTTGTCTCTCAGTTTCAATTATGGTCGGTTTGAATGTGCTTTTGCAGTGTTATTCGTCTGTTTACACTAGCCATGTATTGTTTGTAATGTTAAAAGCATAGTTATCAGGTTTGTTCGAACCAGGCCAGGTTCGGTTGTGTTCCGACTTATGGCCCTTTTTTATTTTGTGGTGCACGACATCTTTCCGAAGTTTTTTTTTTGCCTAGTCCTGAAGTTTCGGAAGGTAACTATGGTTAAAGGAATTCTCTATCCTGAAACATTTTTTTTTTGGGTCTTGTAGTCTGGGGTGTTATGCATATCAAATTCTTTTTTCACGGATGGGCATGTGACGGATGGTGTGACAGCACAGAAATTGAACATTTGTCCAGCCAACGTTCCTGCTATTTGTTCAGATTGAACTTTCAGAGAGGGTAACCATGTCTAAGAGAATTTTCTATCAGCAGACCTTTAGAATTTTGAGTCGTACTCTTGGGGATTATGCATATCGATTTTTTTTTTTCACATTCCGACACGTAACTAATCGAATGACATACAAGGATAGAACATTTGTCCATGAAGTCCATAGTTTTCGTGGATAAATGATGCCCAAGGGCATTGAGGCAGCAATGCGAGGAAAAGGATTTTACATTTTTCGGGAAATACACTTCATATGGCAAGCAGAAGGGAACCGCTAAAACTGTGCCATCCAGAAACGGCTAGCTTTCTGGAAATTGTGAGTCACTTAAGCTCCCATCCTATTTCATTTAATACCTCATGAGAATGTCTGTAGACCCAGAGCATGGGAATGGGATGGTTCATTATGAGGTGGTTATCACTCTCTTCTTCGTATCATTGTATTTAAGATATCCCATTGATTATTATGTTCGTCTTTACTCCGGCTCGTTTTTTTTCAATATAATTATTTTTGACAAGGGATTCTTTGTATTTATGGAAAAACCCAACTACATGCAGCATCTTTCGGGATCACGCCCAAGAGAATGACAAAACGATCCATTCGTTATCGGGACAAGTAGATCATATCCGGTTTACCTTTTTAAATATGAAGTTTAACATTCAGACGGTCAACTTCTTTGCAACCATATATATATATATATATGATGGACATTACAAATAATGGTATTTTTTTTTTTCTCTCATCACCACACCCGTTAAACCCATTTACCTCGTTAGCATTAATAATAAATTTTTAATCCTTTGAATTGAAAAACAATTCTATCCTTTTGAGTTGAAAATCTTAACCTTTCCGCTGTGACTAGTTAAAGTTGGTTGTTAGTTGAAGTTCCATAGGTGAGGAGAATTTTACTTTTAGTATTTAGAAAAACACATCCAATAGTTTTTTTTTGGATTTTCTTTGGAAGCACAATTAAAATTAATTTTGAAGAACTTAATTTCTATACATTTCAATTTGATCTAGATTGATTTGGATCTTTCATGTTAACTTCATTGTCATAGATGACCGTATTTTCATAAATGATTATTTGCATGTATATTCAAATCTTGTAACAAGACCTCTTTTTCCAGGCATGAAACTTCTCATGTTGAGCACCATGCTTATGAACATTATGTAAGAGGGAATAATTTGATTCAAAACTTGGGCAATGAGTCTAATATTTATTAAAAAAAAATCATCTTATGATTTTCAAGCCATAAATTCCAACAAATAAATGCATGACCAATCCTTCATAGAATGCATAATGCTTTAGTTGTGAAACAATTGATTGAATATTTCATCAACTCTTTTAATGTTGGTAAAACTACCTCATATATATATATTAAAAAACTTGCCTAAATGGTTTAAGCAAAGAGATTAAACGAAGGGATAATGAAAAATTAAATGATCTATTTTTTTGACATCTTAATAACACGTGGCACAATAAAAGGTCCATGATATATCTTTTTTTGTAGGCTCTAACTTGTAAGAATCTTGCGTTGGATTTTTAATCAAAGGAATGTTGAGGCCTTATGGCAAGGTTGCAAACATTCTTCCAAGCGAAATCTTTGAAAGTAGGAAATTTTGATTGCTTTGAAGGCTTAAATCCCAACTTGATTGATTATCCACCATCTTTTGATAGATTCCAAACCAACTCATTCTTCAAGTAAAAATAAATAAACAAAACTCTTGAAGCATCTTTTGAAGCTCATATGTTATTTGTTGGAGGTCCTCTACAACTAGCCAACTAATATAAATCCATGATCTAGAATTGTTGCTCATGTTATAAAATTCTTGACCTTTAAACCTTTACAAGCTACACATAATTGAGCCAACGATTGTCATTTTGGATCATAAATAAGAGAATAAGGCTTCAACCAATCATAAGAACAATTTTTTTTAAAATATCCTTCATTTAGTGACCACCTAATATGTTTCTTGATCAATTGCAAACTATCTTATATGAAATTTCATGTTGTTATCATGTTTGAATAAAACTCCAACTCTCATATTTGAATAATCTCCAACTAAGTTTTACCACTAATGTCAAACTGATGTCTACAATTTGAAAGCTTACCCCTCAAATATTCTTTCCATTGCAAACTCTATCCCATTTACAAAGAGAAACTAATATTTTTATCACATCCTTTCCAAAGAAAATATCTTTGAATTTGTAGATGATCTTAAAATTGACATCATATATCTAGAGATAGATTGCAATGTAGTTTTATGAGTTGTGGCTTTCCAACCATGATTAAAAACCTACCTCTCCAACATGTCAAACAATATTTCATTCTATCTAAAATTAAGTCCTATAGCTCCTCTCCTTTCCTTTCCCTTATAAGACAAGCATATTTAGATATGTTGATGGGAATTCCAACTTTAAACCTTAAAATCTCCATAATAATCCATTGTAAATATAGGACAATGTTAATGAAATACATCCTAGATTTCATAGTATCAACTAACAAACCTTCTCATAGCATGATGATAATGATTTAACCTTAATGGCCTTAATGACCAAGGAATGACCCAAAAGAAAAGTATCATTAATAAACTAGAGACGAGAATCAAAGTGATAATTTGGTGCAACTTGAATATCTTTGCTTTTTTCTTTTCATTTTTGCCTTTGAGAAAGCTCTCCCTAATGCTCAACAAGAATAATAGAGATAAGCAGTTGGGGAATCACCTTGGTAAGGTCCATGAAATGTTTCAAAGTATATATGATAGGAGATCTATTGATCAAAGTGGAATATGAGAGGTGTAACAACAACGTCTAATACATTCAAATTGACCTTAATTAAAACTAATTTTTTTTTTAGAATATCATGTAAAATATATAACAAACCCTATTATATGCTTTGTTCATATCTAATTTTACAAGCATACCTATTTTTCATGAAATGAAGAGAATGTGTGACACCTCTTGTGGATTGACTATTATTGAGAATCTGTTTACATGATTCCTCTAAAATAACACAATCTTAGAATGTTTTTCAATCTTAAAGTCATAATTTTAAAATTATCATTTAAATCATATTACAAAGGCCTTTTGGATGAAAATTATCTAAAAAATTGTCTTGCCATTTTGGGGAACCAAGACAATAATGGTGGCATTCATCTTACTTATTATACCTTTCTTTTACATGACCTTATTAGGTGTAGTTAACATACCACTCTTCAACAAGTCCCACAAAATTTGAAGGCATATTGAAGGAAATCCATCATGGCCAAGTGCCTTATTAAAGTGGGATGAGAATATTGTCTCCTAAAGCTTCTTGATAGAGATCTTCATCATTAAGATTTCATTATGCCATTATGTGATAATAAGTGGAATATTTTGCAAAAGCTTACCCTAAGCTTCCTTATCTTGTCCAACTTCTGATATAATATTTTTGATATAATTATTTGCTTCCTTCACAATATATTTTTTTCTTATTTTCCCTCAATACCTTTTCCATAAAGAGTTGATTTTTTTTTTTTTTTTAATTTGAGAAAAAGACATTTATTTTGGTTGTAATATGAAAGAAATTTGGTATTTCTATCCTCGACCATCTCTCCCTATTTTTTTGCACATAAGTAATTGTTTTTATTGCATATAAGTATCTTGGTCCATTCCATTGATTTTTACTAACTCTTGTAAATTGTTGAGTTCGGATTCAATTTTATCTTTTATTTTAAATATGTTAACAAAATATTTGACATTTTAAATCTTCATATATCCTTTTAGATATTTCATCGTTTGAACAAGTGTATACATATATAATCCTTCAAACCTTTGTTCACCCACCATAACATAACCATTCATAAAAAATTAGGGTTTTGGATCCATAGAGACTAAAACCAAAATGGGCTTGGATGACCATTATTGAGTAGATCACATCATAAAAGAATGATTTCTTCTATTATCCTATGTATATTGAAATCGTAAGTAATAACATCTCAAAGTCCATTTAAATTGACAAATGAATAAACATCCTCCATTGATTTAGACCATTGAGGAGTACCACATTTCCTTTTGAAAGGAGAAATGAAGAGAATGTATGACACCTCTTGTGGATTGACAATTATTGAGAACCTGTTTACATGATTCCTCTAAAATAACACAATCTTAGAATGTTTTTCAATATTTAAGTCATAATTTTGAAATTATCATATAAATCATATTACAAAGGCCTTTTGGATGAAAATTATCTAAAAAATTGTCTTGCCCTTTTGGGGAACCAAGACAATAATGGTGGCATTCATCTTACTTATTATACCTTTCTTTTACATGACCTTATTAGGTGTAGTTAACATACCCTCTTCAACAAGTCCCACAAAATTTGAAGGCATATTGAAGGAAATCCATCATGGCCAAGTGCCTTATTAAAGTGGAATGAGAATATTGTCTCCTAAAGCTTCTTGATAGAGATCTTCGTCATTAAGATTTCATTATGCCATTATGTGATAATAAGTGGAATATTTTGCAAAAGCTTACCCTAAGCTTCCTTATCTTGCCCAACTTCTGATATAATATCTTTGATATAATTATTTGCTTCCTTCATAATATATTTTTTTCTTATTTTCCCTCAATACCTTTTCCATATAGAGTTGACTTTTTTTTTTTTTAATTTGAGAAAAAGACATTTATTTTGGTTGTAATATGAAAGAAATTTGGTATTTCTATCCTCGACCATCTCTCCCTTTTTTTTTGCACATAAGTAATTGTTTTTATTGCACATAAGTATCTTGGTCCATTGCATTGATTTTTACTAACTCTTGTAAATTGTTGAGTTTGGATTCAATTTTATATTTTATTTTAAATATGTTAACAAAAGATTTGAAATTTTAAATCTTCATATATCCTTTTAGATATTTCATCGTTTGAACAAGTGTATACATATATAATCCTTCAAACCTTTGTTCACCCCACCATAACATAACCATTCATAAAAAATTAGGGTTTTGGATCCATAGAGACTAAAACCAAAATGGCTTTGGATGACCATTATTGAGTAGATCACATCATAAAAGAATGATTTCTTCTATTATCCTATGTATATTGAAATCATAAGTAATAACATCTCAAAGGCCATTTAAATTGACAAATGAATAAACATCCTCCATTAATTTACACCATCGAGGAGTACCACATTTCCTTTTGAAAGGAGATATAATTGTATTGAAGTCACCCCAAGAATCCATAGATCACAATTATGAACTGTACCTACAACATCTCTCATAAAGAGTGACTATAGTTGGAGCATAAACATTTATAATCCCAACCTTGATATTTTCCATTTTTGCAAAAGTGACCAACAACCCAATTAATTTTTTTGTCCACCCTATTTGTCCCATATTGTTATAATACCTCCCAAAGCTCCTATAATAGAAACTACCAACAAATCCCCTATCTTTCATATCTTTTTGAATGCATCCTTACATTCCTCACTAATTTTATTTCTTGTATTAAAATAAACTTAGGACTATAATAACCTATCAATTACCTAAGAACACTTTTTTAGGGGTCTAATTTATATGCCATCCTTAGTATTCCAAGATATGATTTCAATCATACTTTGTATTCTTGTTTGGGGCTTAGCCCCACTTCTTATTAATACTTGTGATGTTTGTCTCTGGTTTCGTAAATCAATCTCTTTGATATTTTTTTTCTTTTTATTCTTTCTTTGAATGTCTTCCTCTCCTTTTTTCCATTCCACAAACACTTTCATCCTCATCAATTATTTTTATTTATTTTTAGATTGTTCATAATGAGACTTATAGTTTATAGGTTAATTCCACCTTGAAGAACTTGAAGTGTAAAAAAAAGCCTCAAAAACACTTTCTTCGTCATGTTGTCTTGGAAACCCTACAGTGCAAGGATCATCCTCCATAATACTTACTTCTTATGCTTCTCAAAAATTCTTAAATTACCATGAATACTTCCATACTCCCTTTTTAATTATGTTGCTTTTGAAATGCTTAAGTGTAAGGGATACATTCTATACTACTTTCATTTTATTGCATCAAAAAAACTTTATATTACTTGAGGAAATGAAGATGATTTACTTAGATTATGCTTGACCATTTTTGTGTACATTATTTTAAAATTTGTCTCCACATATTCCTTCCCTTCTTTATTCCTTTTGAATTCAAACTTGCACATTGTACTCCATCCATTGTATCCTTCTTTGTTTCTTCGAATGATTGATCTAAGTGAATCATGACGACCTTTTCCATCTGGTGACACAAAGGGCTTTTTTGGGAGTGAAAATTCTTTGATATAATCCAACTTTTACAATATAATATCTTTGCTTCATGTTGAAATATATTTTAATACCTAAATTTCCTTCTCTCTCGTATTCATTTTTAAATCTCTTGCCATGTGTTTGATCTCATAACATTTGTGGCATCAAAATACAATAATTTCATAATCCACTTGCTGATCATATTCTCTTGATTTGTATTTAATTATAATGGATTGTGATAAAGGTTAGAAATATGCGTGGCGACTCATATCCTAATATATGCACCATGCTTTCAACTCCTTAGTTGGTGGTCCTTCTTAAATGAAATTCCTTAGAGTACTACCAAATATTCTTTAAAACATCCTTATTGATAAGCTAATATGGACGTCCAAGGGTCTAATCTAACCTACATTGTAATTTGTCTAATAACTTTGTCTCTATAGAAAATTTCTCTCTATGGTCTTATATATAGGCCATCCCTTCTCTAAAACATGGGCTATCATTTTATTTTATCTTTGATTTCTAAACTAGAGAACTTGATGAGAAAAAATCTTTCAAAAGAAAAATCATGGAGTAATTTGAATTCAATCCCCCCTTCAATTTGATCCAATTTTGAATTTTCAAAAAATCTAGTTAGTGTCCATAAAAATTGCATATCAACCCTTTTATTTTAAGAACCATTATATCATGCTCAATCTTCTTGTTCTTGATAATCACTTACAGTATAACATATGCTACCTAGATAACGATTGCCATCGATTTGCTATTCTTGTTACCCCTAACTAGGGTATCCTTACATCTAGTAAGGGCTTTCATATATGACTTCTCTTCCATGTATAAGAATCATTTATGATTTAAATATTGCCAAAGAGCCAAAACAACGTAAAATGAGTTTCGCTCATTGCTCACACTTGCTTCCTTATAATCTTTGCTTAATACTTTCACTTCTTGTATTATCATTTAAAAAATAATTTATGATAAGACAAACATAAGTTATTAACTTAAGGTTTGCTCATTGCTCACATTTGCTTCCTTATTATCTTTGCTTAATACTTTGACTTCTTTTATTAATTCAAAAACAATTTATGATAAGACAAGTACAAGTTATTAACTTTAAAATATATATGAAACTGATTGTATGTCATTGAGATGAGCCTCATTCATATTACACGTGATGGTGATATCATAGTATTTCAACCAATCGCATGATATTACATAACACTTATACATATATCATCTACCAAGATTTGGACCTTATTATCTATCTTAAAAGTCTAATTTTTAACCAGTTGATCTCATACAATTTCATGATAAATAAATATTTCTAAAATTTACATATGGTTTAAAAATATATTTTATTATTTAATTATTCATAAAAAATAATTTAATTGAAATATATATCATTCAAGCATGCTATTTACAATCATCTATTGAAAATTGATTTATGATATTACATAATTTAGTTATTAAAGTTCTAAGTATTATATTTATATATATATATATATATATATAAAATTTGTATTTTCTACCCGTTACTAAAAGAGTAACTGTATTCGAATTTAAAATATAATGATTAACTATTATTAACATTATTGTTTTTTCCATGCTTAAACTTTATTGGAATTCATTTGCAAGTAATGTATTTGCAAATGCTTTAACGATATACATGTTATTTCAAATTTATAGTTTTTCTTTAATATCATGTTTTCAAAAGCTAGTTAATTATTTATTTATATTTTATTTTAATAGATAAGTTGATAACAATCTATATTATGCAAGTCAGTGGGATTTAATGGAAGTGATTCGGTGTGAAGAGTTTCACATAATAAACCAACGTTTAAATCCTATGGGTGAATCTTAATATTTTATATCATAAAGGTCTGGGGCAAGTGGTGGGGAGGGAAAGCTTTCACACTATAAACCAAGGTTCCAATCCCATGGATGAACCTTAATAATACGTATACATAAACTATAACTAGGAATGAGTGTGAGCTTTGTAATAGAAAGCTAGGTATCATACAAGGAAAGTAATCTATGAAAAGCTCTATCTTAAAGTACAAATGAATTAGTTGAAAGTATGGATGTCCAAGTTAGGTACAAGAGAGAGTAAACCTATAGTAATCCGTATCCAAGAAACACATGTTACACTAGAAGTGATTATCAAGTAGGAGACAATCAAACATGATATAATGGGTCCTAAAAGCAGTGTCAATATGTAAGTTCTACAAATATTAGCTAGTTTTTCAGAGATTCAAAAGTGAATTAAAGAAAGCAAAGATTGAATTCAAATTAGTTTGAGACTTTTTATTTAAAATTATTTTTCTTATCATTTTCTCTAGAATGTAAATCAAGGATAAAATAATGAGTGGTGATCTATAGTTTAGGGGATAGCCTATATTTAAGACTATGTGATTTTTTTAAAGCATATGAACTATTAAAAGATTTTAAGTGTGGGTTAGGATTTTTGGACTTTCATAACAACTTATTAATAAGAAGGTTTTGAAAGATATTGGTAATGCTTTATGAGAATTCATCTAGAAAGGATCAATTACAAAGGAGCAAAATCATACTATATATCTAGATATGGGTTGTTATTAATATCTCAAAGCCTTTTCCAAAATTATTTAAAATTAAATATAAATCAAAAGAATGAGATCATAAAATGAATTATAAAAGTATTGTATTATGATGTCACAAATGTTATGAGACAAACATATAACAAGAGAGTGCAAAGAGAAAATGATCGATAAAGAGATGGAGATTTTTGGATATATGAGACATAATACAAAGATGAAGCAAAAATATCATATTATAATAAGAGTTGGGTTAGATCAAAGAATTTCTATTGCTAAAAAAGTGGTAAAGGATGCCCCTCTACATCACCATATAACAAAGGCCATCATGGGTCACTTAGATGAACAATTAAAAGAAACTAAAAAGAATGCAAACGATAACGAACTATAATGTGTGGGTTTAAATTCAAAAGGAAATAAACATTCTAAGGAATATGCGGAAGCAAATTTTACAAAAAACAAGGTAAAATATGTCAAGTTTAATCTAAGGTAAATTATCTTCATTTTCCTCAAGTATTAAAGATTCATGCTCAAAATTTAAGACATGCAATATCTTGTTGTTTTGATGTTGCAATCAATTCAAACCTTGCTAAATGTGATATATTATTGGTTTATTGTAGTTGGTTTTTTGATAATTTTTATAATAGTCAAAAATGTTATTGTACTACGAGACCTATTTCAATCCTATACAACTAATTAAAAAATATTATAAATAAATATTTTAAAATTAATACATTTAATTTTTTGTAAGAGTATATGTTAATATGTTTGAAAACTAAATGAACCAATGTAAAATGGTTTGAAATTATAATAATGACATCCTTGCATTATGATTAATATAGTCATGCTAAACTAGTTTATAACAATATAATCTATTATAATATTAAAATCTATTTCAATTTTAGATTTGAAATTATAAAAGAATATATATTATGTAAAATACATGTAAGCTTTAATTTGTTTTAATATAAATTTTATCTTTATTTATCATGAAAGAACAAAAATTCCTTTTTTATTAATATGTAAACTAGTATTTACCCCTAATATAGCAAAGTAACACGAATAAACATATAAATTTTAACTTTATTCATTTTTTTGTTGAATGATTTCATTTAATATAGGTAATATATATATATATATATATATATATATATATATATATATATATATATATATATATGCTATGACGAATCTCATATCACTTTCAAGGGTTAGGGTTTGAAGTAAAAAACACTTTGTAGTAGAGTTTTTGTTTTGGAGAACTTGCTATGCTTCAACCTTTGTGACAGCCATCATTAATGGTTCTTTGTTGACATTCCCACTTAGCCTTAGGCTTCAAACTTTGTGAAGGCCATTATTAATGGTTCTTTATTGACATTGACACTTGGCCTTAGGCCTTGACTTTTTAAGCCATGACCATGTAGTAAGTCTTTGCTCATAATGGCACCACCTGTGAAGTGACCCAAGAAATTTATTCCTATAATGTTGTACAAAGTAATGATTATAAGCTCCCTCCTGATTTTGATCCAAAGCTTTTGATTGATACAAATTACAATATTTTTTCTTAAGCATTACAATATTTTTGAAATTGGGTTACTATTGGATATTTTATAGGTGCTTGAGCTTCCCCAGTTTCTCATATGTAGTCTTAGTTCCAAGAGACATGGGAGCCACCATCCCTTCAAGTTGTTGAAGTTTGTCTAGGTTTTTTATTCCTTTTTCTTTGGGTCAGTTGAGCAGGTGAAAGCTATTTGTGAGGTAGGAACATGGATTTGTTCTAGCTATTTTTTAGTCATGTCCAATTATGACCCCAAATTTACAATTGATGGTGAAATGAGTCTTTGTTGCCTAGTGTGGGTCAAATTTCTAGGTTTATCCATGCATTTCAAGGACCTTATCCCTTAAATTTATGAGAAACTTGGAGAATTTATTTGTTTAAAACTCATCGTTGGTTCCAATCATGACCATTTCCTATGGCTTGTGTGCATATTTTGCTTTCCAAATACCTAAAGGATGTAGTGTACTTTATATTTGATGGTAAAATTTACCATTAGGTTGCTTTATATGTTAATATTCCAAACACTTACTTTTGGTGCTAAAGTATTGAGCACTAAGTCAAAGATTACCCTTCGCTAAAGCAACCACAAGTGAGTCCTCTAGTGTAAGAAGATTTGAATAATTTTCAAATTGAAGAAACCGATACTTGGATCCAAGTAGTTGCAAGAAAGCAAAACCCTAATCCAACTCCTTTGACCATTAATTTTGTTCGTTAGAGTTCTAGCCCTAAAAGTTCTTTAGTTTCTCAAGTTAACAAAGCAATTACAAAGCCTCAACTAGCTATTTCCTCAAGTCCAACAAAACCTTTTGGTTCCAAGTCTTGATAAGCCCCTAGAAAATATCAGAGCTTTGTTCATGTGAATCCACAAAGATGTACTCATCTTGAGTCATCGACTTGGTCTAGTTTTCTCATGAGCAACCATAAAAAGAAAATAAAGACCCTAATTTTGCTAGGGGAATATTTGAACCCATCCAATGGTAGTGCTCTTGCCTCACTTAATAGGTTTGAGGTACTCTAGGGTGACGGTGAAGTTAAAGATGTAGACAATGGAGAGGATATAGATACATTTCAATGAACTAGATAAGTTGTCTCTCATGGGATGTTAGGGATATGTATGACCGAAATAAAAGAAGAATTGTTAAGAATTTTTGTGGAAATATAAAATATGTTTTAATTATTTGTTTTCAAGAAGTAAAAATTATAAATAGTGAACTGAATGTTTTCTCAAGTATCTTTGAAAACACTTTGTAGTGGTACAATAGACCACTCTAGAGATCATGGTGGTTTTATCATAGTAGTGCATTTTCATATTGCAAAGGTGGTGGTCAATACATAGTTTAACCCTTGTCACCAAGTTGGGTTTAGATTTCTATTGATAACTTGTTGGGAGTCCTCAATGTCTAAGCTTTCAATGATGTTGAGAAGAGAGTCAAGTTATGGGAATGGATTTATAAATATCTTCTGGACTACCCATGGCTATTTTGTGGGTATTTTAACATGGTTCATAGCCAAGAATATAAAGTGGGTTTTATCTTGGTAAGGCTAATAGAGAGGGAACATCGAGCTTGAGCACTCTTCCAAAATGTATTCAGATTATTTGACCCAAATAAATTTAGAAGGTAATAATTTAAAGGAATATGGTATACCTAGTCTAATTATAAAGCAATTGAGACATACATCCTCAAATGATTATACAAGGCCATGCTCTCTTATGAATCTCCCTTATTTTTTAAGGAGGATAATTCTTAGCTAGTTTAAGCTATCTTGAACCCTAGCTATTCAGACCACTTATCTATCCTTTTTGCTTATACTTGGAGGTAAAATAATAAAAGGTATTTTCACTCTAGATTTCATCTTAATTGCTCACATATTAATAAATTAACTTGTATCAGCTGTATAAAATATTTATGGCTTTCTAAGCTTAAGCCTATATCCTCTTAAGGGTGGATTGTATGGTGGCAAAGAACCATAAGTCAAGTAACTTTATTTATTAGGAATTTTGGGAAGTAAATTGCCTAAGATAGGAGAGATAGGTTGGCGAGTATTGAAGAAAACCTCAAAGGGATTCTTATTGAGCTTGAGGAGAAGCCTTTTGATGATAAAATTTTCTATAAGGTTGCTTGTCTTTTACCTAAAATTATTTAAAATAAAAAAGTAAAGTACATTAGGAAAGAATAAGAGCTCGATTTAACTAGCTCAATACTAGAGATAAATTCTCCAAGGACTTCTACTTTATTTAGGAAAAATATAGAGATACAAAATTATCCTAGCTAAATGTTGATGGTCAAATTGTCATAGATCAAGAGAATTGAATTAGCTTTTTAAATTTATACCAAGAACTTTTCACATCACAAGGCCATATGGAGGAACATAGGGTGGTCATGCAAGAGTGTATTGATGTCATGTTGCCAAAAATTAGCCAAGAAGCTTAGTATAAACTTGATCATCCAATCACTCTTGAAGAAATAAAAAAGAACATCCTTTATAATAGCTAATGATAAAGCTCTAGGTGTGGATGACCTTCCCATTGAATTATATAAAGCTACTATACACTTTGTGGGACTAGATTTACTAAGAGTGTATAAAGAAGCCTTGATAGGAGGATCCCTTGTTAAGTGAATCAATCAAGACCTTGTTAGGATGATTCCAAAATGAGAAAATAAAGATGATTTGACAAATTGGAGGTCCATAACTCTTCTCAATGTGTCTTACAAAATTATTTCTAAAATTCTAGCCTTAAGACAATGCAATATTCTACTAGATGTCAGTCATCTTGAACAAATGAGATTTGTGAAAGGTAGGTATATTCTTGATAATGTATCTGCTATGTGGGAGGGGCTCCTCTATGCATTAGATATTAATGTCAATATAATTTTTCTTAAGTTAGACTATGTTAAGGCATATGGTATAATTGAATGGGACTTCATTGACGTTATAATTAAATCCTTAGGTTTGATTGTGCATTTCATTTCTTTTTTGCTAATGCCAATGTGGCATTGAATATCAATGGCCAAATTTCTAAAAGAATCTAACACAATCCATCTGGTAGGGTTCCTCTCTAGCATCATCAATTTTCATTCTTATTTCTAATGCATTTGGATACTTACTATAGTTTTATATAGAAATAAAAGAAATCTAGGGGATCCCATACCTAGATAACCTCTAACATTCTTTCAATTATGGTTGTATTGTTGATGACACATTCCTAACTAATGAGGAAAATTAGGACTATATTGAAACAAGTGAAATATGAATAGATGTATATTGTAAAGCTTCAGGATCTATGATTCAATGGCATAAGATTTATGCCTTTAGAACAGGTAAAGACCGAATGCCTTAGTGGTTGTAAAGCAAAGATTAAAACTAGCTAGAACCAAACCAAATTTATAAGTTGCTAGGAATTCCTTTGGCCTTTGAATGCCATCCCTCAACCTTATGGAGTAGTGTGGCAAAGAATTTTATGGCCAAGTTGGAGAAGTGGGTGCCCAAACCACTCTCATTGGTTATGAAATTTTAGATTTATTCTAAAGTTCTGGCCAATACTCATGTCTATTATTCATCTTGTTTGTCAAGCTTTCAAGCCTCCCATAAAAATATAGAGAAAATTTTAGAATTTTTTTTATGGGTAAAAACTAATGGTAATACTGGTTTTTACTAAATTAATTGATACCTTTATTGTACCCCTCAGGACATGGGGGTCTAGATTTAATTGATATCAAAAAATAAATACTAGCCTTGGCTACAAAATAGGTGGTTTGTATGGCTATAGGTAACGAGTTATGAAAGTGATTTCTAAGGAATACAGTTCTTAAGGCCCATCCAAAAGGATTATCTTCATGGAAATGCCTTGGCCTTCAGAATCTTCTATTTTGGACAAGCTAGATAAAGAATTTTGACATCTCTATTTCCTAGAGCGTTTAGTGGGTTTGGGATAAAATTAAGGTTCTTTTTACAGTGGGGGATTCTCTTCTAGAAAAAGGTATTTTAGCTCTTTCTCAAAATCTATTGTAGTCCCTATATTTCACAAATAATTTTGGTTTTCTTACCCTCAATAGGGATATCACAAAAAAAATACTATATAAGAAGTATATAAGACTTTTAGCATATTTATTAAACATAGATACATGAGAATGAATCTCACAAAAAATTTAAATAGTACTATAAATTGAATATAGAAGGGATATTACCTATATTAATGATATTAAATAGTCTCTCCTAGACTTTACTAACCCTTGTACCATCTATACCAAACTATAAGTAAACCTAAGACTAGAATTGTCTTGGTCATAATTATTTTTCTATGTAATCTATTAAAGAATCCTATAAATGACTCTATTCAACCCCAAGCTTATCCACTAGATTAACAAATATTGGGAAGTTAATATTTCTTAGGAATCTTGGTTGAAATATATACACACAATTTGGTTGTTATTAGTAGAGTCAAAGAAGGGAAATTTTACATGGTCACTTTTACTGGGAGGTCTCCTAGTGGGGAGCTGGCTCAACCATCTTAGCCTTGCTCCCATAATTTGCTTTGTATGTTAGCAATTAGAAAATCTAATGCATATATTATGGTCTTTCTCATTGGCCTCTTAGGCCAAGGAATGGTGTTAAATTTTATTTAAAACTTGGAGGTTCCCTCAAATTACTTGGTCTTTGGTCATTCTAGGAATGGATGGGTCATGGAAACGAAGCAAGTGTCTTTCTTGGCACATGATCCAAATTAAATTTATTGTTTTCTATGGAATTGTAGAAATAAAAGAATATTCAATAATGAATAACATGAGTTTGTAAAGGATCAAGTGACATTAGCTCAACTGGTTAAATTCCTCAACATTTAAGGAGGAGACCAAGGTTCAAATCTTGCCAAGCAATACATGGATCATATCCAAGATTTGTTGTAATACTACTACGTGGTGATGATGTAATATGAGTGGGGTCCGTTTCAATCCCATATAACCAATTGAAAATAAAAACATGAGTTTGTAAAGGAAGATATTTTGTGTCTCTTCTCTTTTTTGAATTTGTATATTTTAGTATAAGCTCAAAAGGAGTAGATGGAGCTAGAGTATCTTTGTCATTTGTTGGAATTTTAGGGAGATACCCCATATACCATGGAAACCATTGGAACATCCACTGTAACATTAGTTCTAGCATTTTATTGAGCCTACCTTAATGTTTATTTTATTTTTCATATTTATGATTTTTTAGTTTTTTTTAACCTAGGAAATAATGTATTAGTGAACATACTGGTAGCAAGTCCTTTGACTAGTTTTTTTTATGTATTGTGCTTCCTAGGTTAATCAAATGAAATTATTCAACAAAAAAATATTTGATGAAACATGGGAAGCATAATTAAAAGCGTAGCAAAAGGTTTTACCATGAGTATGTTCAATTATATATCATTTTTTGTATTACAAAGAACTAAGGAAGAAATCCTAAATATTAAAAAAAAACATTAAGCTAGGCTCAAAATATTGCCAAAATTAATGTTGTATTTGATGAGCCACCATTAGGATCTCTTGAGGTTTTCATATTATATGAAGCATCTCCCTAGAACTCCAACAAATTAGGAAGGTGCTCTAGTTCCATTTGCACCTTCTAAGATTGCACTAAAATCTATAAATTTAGAGAAGATATGAGACATAGAATATCTTGCCTTCCAAAATCATGTTGTTCATTCTTGAAAATTCTTTTATTTCTATAAATTCATAGAAAAAAATAATTTCAATTCAAATTATCTTCCAAGTTTTATGCTTGTGTTATTCTGAGGAGTCATCCATTCCTAGAACAACCATATCCCAAGTAATCTAAGGGATATTCCAAGTTTTACAAAAACTTTGACACCATTCCTAGGCCTGAGAGGATGGTGAGCAAGACTAGAACTTATGCATTGAATTTTCCAACTACTAACATGTAAAGCATACTAGGGGAGTAAGGATAAGATGACTGAGTTGGCTCCACATTAGGAGACCTCCCAGTAAAAGGGATCATGTAAAAGTCATCTTCTCTAGTTCTACGAGCGATAACTAATGTGTATATATTTTAGCCAAGTTTTCTAAGAAATATTTACTTCCTAGTATTTGTTAAGTTAGAAGGCTAAGCTTGAGGTTGAATAAAGCCATTTATAGGCTTCTTGGATACAAATAAAAATTATGACCAAGCTAATTCTAGTCCTGGGTTCACTCATAGTTTGGTATAGATGAGACAAGGGATTTATAAAGTTTGAGAGAGAGTATTTAATAACATTAATATAGGTAAGATCCATTCTATTCAGTTTATACTACTATTTAATTTTTATTTTTGAACTCAATTGTCTTGTATCTATTTTAACAAATATTTCAAAGATCTAATATACTTCTTATATAGTCCTTTTATTGGGATATACTTTTTGAGGGTAAGCAAACTAATATTGTTTGTTAAATACATGGACCATCGTAGACTTTGAGAAATATATGAAAAACCTTTTTGGAAGAGAATCCTCTCCACTATTAAAAAACCTTAATTTTATCTCAATATCACTAATTGCTTTGGGAAACAAAGTGCCAAAAGTCATTCTCTGGCCTAGCCAAAAAGAAGAGTCTAAAGGCCAAATCCTCTTCATGAAGATAATATTTTTGGATGGTCCTTAAGGAGTGTATCTAATAAATATCTTCCATGGATCTTTACTTGTAGCCATATGAACGATCAATTTTGTAGCCAGGGCTAGTTCTTAATTTTTGATATCAATAAAACCTAGGCCCCCCATGTCCTAAGGGGTACAACAAAGGTCATAGTTAATTTAATAAAAACTAGTATTGCCATCAATTTTATTTTATAGGAAAAACCTTAAAAAGTTTATCTTTTTATAGGAGGCTTGGGAGCCTACCCAACAAGACAAATACTAGACATGAGTATTGGTTAGAACTTTAGAATAAATAAATAATTTCCTAGCCAATAAGAGTGGTTTAGACACCCACTTCTCTAACTTGGACACAAATTTCTCCAACATTGCTCCATAAGGTTGAGGTATGACATTCAGAGATCAAAGGAATTCCTATCAACTCTAGTTGCAAATAGTTCCAATATCTACTTTGTAGCCACTTAGGCATTGGGTGTTTAATATTTTTTTAGACATAAACCTTATGCCATTGGATCATGGATCTTGAAGCTTTATAGTACATATCCACACATCTTTAACTTGTTTCAATATAGTCTGTTGGCAATTTTGCCACATTGTTTTTGTTGTTGTTGTTCATGCATGAATTATTGAAGTACTCACTCCTCTATGTTTCTCTATGAGTTTTGGTGCCAAAGCAGCTAAGTTCAAAGTTGTCGCGAAATCGCGACCAAAAAAAGGGTAGTAGCGACCACGGAGCAAAACTGTAGTGATATCGCGACATGTCACGGTATCGTGGTCAAAGCAAGGAAACAAGAGGGTTGAAAAAAGATGTCGTGATATCGCGACATGTCGCATTATCGCTGGTATTAGAGGAGAGAGAAGACTGAGCGAGAAAACCGTCGAGATATCGCGACGTGTTGTGAAATCGTGGTCAAAGTGGTCAAATGGAACAAGGAGCTAAATATATCGTGATTTCGCGACGTGTTGCAAAATCACGATGCAAGATAGAGAACCGAGTTGAAGACTCAAAAATGTCGTGATATCGTGACATGTCTTGTTTTCGCGATGTCCGACGGGGAAAAAGGCTAAGTTCAAAAATTGTCACGATATCGCGACATGTCGTATTTTCGCGACCTGTCACATTTTCGTGGTCAACGATAGCAAGGGGAAGAGTCAACGCAAGGTTGTCGTGATATCGCGACATGTCACGTTTTCGCGACCCGAAGACAAGATGAAGGGCAAGGATGAAAAACGTCACGATTTCATGACATGTTGGAGTTTCACGGTGGATAGGAGAGAGAAGGAGCAGGTGAAAGAAATTGTCACAATTTCGCGACATGTCAGATTTTTGCGATCCGAAGGTGGCAACAAAGCTAAATACGGGAAAGTGTTGCGAAATCACGACATGTCGCATTTTCGTGACTTGTCACGTTTTTGCAGGGAGAAGGCAGCGAAGTCCAAGGCAGGAGAAAGATGCGATTTCGCGACATGTCGCATTTTCGTGACTTGTCTTGTTTTCGTGGACGTGCATGAAGAAGGCAGAGCATAGCAAAACATCGTGATATCGCGACATGTCACGGTTTCACGACTGAAAGTGGTAGAAGTGTACGAAGAGGGAAAATTTCACAATTTTGCGATATGTCACAGTTTCGTGACCCGTCACGGTTTCGTGCCAAGAAGCAGTTCAGCGGCCCGATGAAGTATTACGATTTCCCAGAATTTACAACTCTCCAGAATTTAATGTTTTGCTACTTTCTAATGCATGCAAGATGAAAGAACGTGCTTAGGTGTGTAGTTGTTGAAGCTACCATAGTTTAAGATGCCTCCATTATTAAAATCTCCTGTTCATGATTTTCTAAGGGTTCAAGCTTGGTCCGAGAATAGTCATTTAATGAAAGACAGCTAGTTCCTTATTTTTGTTTGGATTGTGACTTCTCCGAGGCAGGATTAAGGGGATCATTTCTCTTTTCCGTTACATATTTTATGGATCTCGAGGAAGTCTGTTTCATGCTTTGAATGCTGCAAAGAGGCAAGACCTCTATAAATATCATTGTATATCTCAAAGAAAGGGATCGAAAGAGAGACATGTTTTGCAAGAACACTCATCAAGTTCTCTACGTAAATAAAAGATATTTGGCCTCTGATTTTGCAAGCAACTTCTGTGTGATTTCTTTCTATCTTCTGCATTTCTCCTTTACGCTCGTATTGCTTATCTATTGCTAAATTTAAATTCTACATCTGAGTTTGAATATTGCTGGTGAGGAAGTGAGTTCTGGAATGCAATTCTGGAGGTTGTCCATGCAAGGTTGTAAGTGAATTAGGATGCACTCTTTTATTATATGCTGCTTATGTGCTTGATGTTAAATTCCTGCTGCTACTCTTTCCCCGATCTGACAAATTCGGCCTGTGGCCATATTTCTCGTCTCTTTTCGTAATTTTCCATTTCTTTTCGCATATTTTCGATTTCTTTCCTACAACTCTAGTCTTCAACATAATAGAATTTAGTAAGGGAACTAGCCGTCTCTGGAGATTGGTCCGGGAGACATTTCTTTCTCTCGGCATTTCAATGTTGGCCGGGTCTAGGGCGCATAGACGTAGAAAATCATTTCCTGTGGCAGATTCATGACCAACAGTTTTTGGCACGCTTGGTGGGACAGATTGTTTCTATCTTAGAAATATCCATAATCGGTGGGATAACTTTTAGTCCAAATTTATAATCCCATTTGTGCGTAACAATTTTTTTTCCATAGTATTTAGGTTTAATGTTCGCCTGCATGCGATAAAGTTAGAACATTTGGTGACTCTATAGTATCCAGAAACCTTTGGACGTGGATACAGTGAAAGTTGTACTTCATGATCACGAGATCAAAGTCCAAAAAAGTTGAAAATCTTGTTGAGTTTTTTTGAACTTGACAACACAAAAATAGGTGAACACTCTAGGCTGGTTTTCCCATTACTTGCATCATCTGCCATATCCACACAAATATCTGGTATTGTTACTAGTTTTCCATCTTCTCAGTCACATACACTAGTCCCAATGGCCCAGTATCCTCCACCCAGGCAGTTTTCAGCATGGAATAGTTCAGGAGCCTTGAATTTGTAGGCTCAAAATCTAGTTCCCCAGGCTGCTTTGAAAGCCTTGCCAACCTATGATGGTACTGGTAAGACTGCATATGAACATATTCATGATGTAGCTTCTTTGGTAGCCATTCACGATATAATAGATGAAGATGTGATGGTAAAGTTATTAGTATTATCCTTGAGAGGAAAATTGTTGTATTGGTATCGATCTCTGCAACCAGGCACTATTGCATCATGGGATCAGTTAGGAGAACTGTTAATCAAGAATTTTCATGAACAGGATGATCCATTTTCATTGTTGCATCAGTTTAATGCAATTCAGAGGCACCCACAGGAGGCGATAGCAGATTTCAATGTTCGATTTACTAAAAGTTGGCAGTGAGTGCCTGAAGGTCTTTGGCCTACCCATGAACAAGCTACGTTCTACTATCTTCGAGCATTCAACACAGACATTGGCTTGGCGATCAGGCAGTCCAATGTGATGACCTTCCTAGAACTGTTCGAACAAGCACAAAAGGCAGAGGCAAACTTGATCGCAATCGATAGGCTTCCTCCAAAGGTAACAATGCCCATTTTACCTGATATTCCACAACATTTATATCCTAGTTCATTTTTACAATCTATGTCTTCCATGTACCCTATTCCATCATGGAGCTCGAGTACACCTCAGATCGCACCCATTCCAGTTCCATAGCTCCCTACCCCAACTATTCCCCAGTTGCCTGCATCGAGCATTCCACCATTTCCAGTTCCCACTTCATTCCCAGCGTTACCCGTGCCACCAACGCCTCTACCTTTACCAGCACCTCCTGTGCCTTCAAATCTTGATCCTTATATAGCGCTTTTACAAGAGGTAAAATCTACCAATTCCGCTATAAGAGCAATGGGGAATAAGATCACACTTCTCGAAAGAAAGTAGGCTGAACGATATTTCCAACCCAGGAGATTTCCACCTCCACCGATTACTAGAGAACAAGCGGCTTCAACTAGCAAAGCGCCTAAGAACTCAATTGTGTTGAAAAATGAGGAGGCAGTCCTTGCAGAAAGAACATATTGGTGTTCAACATGTAATGATCCACATGGCAAAGACACTTGCATGGTTCATTTGAATTATGTGCAGACATTGGCCGCAAGATCTTCTGGAGGACAAATCAATATGATTTCTGAGGTAGATCATAACTTTATGGTTTCGTCTGAAGAACAAGTTTCAGTTCTCACGAGAACTGGGAAGAAGCCTGTCATGTTAGATCCTATAGAGATAGAACCATTAAAGGTACCAACTAAATTGAAGAAACAAGTGAAAGTTCCTACATCCGTACCAAATCCAGATGCGCCTGTTCTGCTAAAAGATCCTGTTCCATCATGAGCGAAGGACAGAGTACAAGAAAAAGCCTTAGCTTCACAGCCAAAAGCTGGAACAGAGGAACAAGCAAGAGAAAAGCTCAAATATCCATCATTGACTAAAAGATTGCAGGTAGAAGCCACTTAGCAGTATCGGAGCCGATATGAACCTCCTGTTGAAAAGAAGGAATCCGCTGCCGTTGCATACAACATTGTCGAAGAATTGAAGAAGATCCCAGCTAAGGTTAGTCTTTATGATGCATTACAATTGCCTGGGCAGGTAGATTTATTGCAAGAATCCTTGAAATATGTGAAGGATAGTGAGAAGAACCCTACCCAGACAATTTATGCTCAAGCGTTAACCACTTCAGTCACTGGCAAGAATAGACCACCCCCATTTTATCTGTCACTTCGAATGGAGGGTTGGATTGTGCATAACTGCATGATTGACTCCGGTGTCGCTACAACTATCATGCCAAAGGTAGTTTGCGAAGTTATGGGTATGGAATACACATGAAGTAGCCCTAGAGTCTTGCAGTTGGATGAGACTCCTATGAAAATAGTAGGTGTAATCAAAGATGTCCCGATTGTTTTACACAGTATGCCCCAGATTACAGTCATTCAAGAGATAGTTGTGGTCGATCTAGAACCGTATTTTAGTATGTGCTTATCAAGAGAATTTACTGCTAAGTTGGGAGGCTACCTTTCTCTCTCACTTGGAAATTCCTTTCAAATGGAGAAGAATTCAGATCTATAATGAAAAGCCTTCTTCTTTTCATATTGAGAAGATGGAAGACGCAGAAAAGTCCACGCATTCTGTCAACCTGATGTCTGAAGAATGGGACGGTCCTCTGGAAGAGCCTTGCTTAGAGGATGAGTTTTCAATGCTTGATTTCAATGCCATGATGCAGACTGAAATTGGTTGTTTTTTCATTACAAAGCCTAAAAAGGTTGCAATGAAGTTGCCTTTTGATCAAGGCTCTGTGCTCGATCAATTCAAGACACTGTATTTTGATGGAGCGAGCTATACAGACAATGTCGTGGAATATGAAGTGTTGTGCCTAGGTCTGACGAAGGCAAAACAATTGGAAGTTGAACACTTGCAGATTTTTGGTGACTCTAATTTGATTGTGAATTAGATTTTGAACAAGTGTAGCTCCAAACACCACTGTCTTAAGCAGGTGGTGAGCAGGCCAAGAATCAGTAAGAATGGTGTATACGTCCTCTGTTCCAGAAGCTGCTATCATTAATGGAAGGACATTGGAGCATGCAGAAACTGAAGACCGACTGAAGTACAATCAAATTTGGTCCGATCACTGCAGGTTCACCGGATAATCACCTGAAATTGGGTTTGTGGTGGCGGCATGCCAATCATGTCGTAAACTTTTGTATATAGTAAAAAAAAAAGAAAGAAAAAAAAAGTATTGTGAATTTCCTTTGTGTACGTAAATCGTCAACTTCGGCTCTTTTTGCATGCGAGCCCGTAGGTACGTTTATTTCTTTCTTTTTTCTCTTCCTTCCCAACAGATAGTGGCTTCCATCAATTTCTTCCCTCCACTCCCTTATTTTCATTCCCTTCCTCGCTCATTCCTTCTTCTATGCTCATTCCTTCTTCTACCGTCCGTAATTAAGCCACTACTGTTGTTTCTATTTCCCCCTCTGATATTCCTGTTTCTTCATTTCCTCTTTCTTCTAATCCTTTGTTTTCTTTTTAGCATTCATCTGTAGTTCCCACCCCTTCCTCCATCTCATCTACTTCCATTCCATTATTCATTTTTCTCCATCCCCGTAGTTGGTGACATAGTAGCTCCCTCTTTAGTTGTTGTATCTACCACTTCCACTCCTCCATATTCCACCATTCCATCATTCACCATTCCCATTCCATGACCTGCACATTTGCTGGCCATCACTCCATTCATTCCGTTCATTTCCATTTTTGCAACCCAGGTGCTTTCATCACTGTCATGGAGATCCTTTTACAGCACCTGGTGGTTAAGCTCACTCGAGCTAGGTGCAATGCAGATCCACTTGTGTGCCGAATATCAGTGAGTTTGTTGCAGCAGTCCGTAGAGATGTCCACCATCAGTCAACATTCACTGATTCTGTTCCTCCAGCTTTTAGACTCTGTTGCCCAATGGATTAAGGTCTGGGATTCGTACATACAACAGAACTGTATACCCCATGAGCCACCAAGAATGTTGGCAATTTTGCCACATTGTTTTTGTTGTTGTTCATGCATGAATTATTGAAGTACTCACTCCTCTATGTTTCTCTACGAGTTTTGGTTCCAAAGCAGCTAAGTTCAAAGTTGTCATGAAATCGTGACCAAAAAAAGGGCAGTAGTGACCACGAAGAAAAACTATAATGATATCGCGACATGTCGCGGTATCGCGGTCAAAGCAAGGAAACAGGAGGGTTGACCAAAAAATGTCATGATATCGTGACATGTCGCGTTATCACGGGTCTTAGAGGAGAGAGAATACAGAGTGGGAAAACCGTCACGATATCGCGACGTGTTGTGAAATCATGGTCAAAGTGGTCAAATGGAACAAGGAGCTAAATATGTCACGATTTTACGACGTGTTGCAAAATCATGATGCAAGATAGAGAACCGAGTTGAAGACTCAAAAATGTCATGATATCGCGACATGTCTTGTTTTCGCGATGTCCAATGGGGAAAAAAGCTAAGTTCAAAAATTGTCACGATATCGCGACATGTCGTATTTTTGTGACCTATCTCGTTTTCGCAGTCAACGACAGCAAGGGGAAGAGTCAACGCAAGGTTGTCACGATATCGCGACATGTCATGTTTTCACGACCCGAAGACAAGATGAAGGGCAAGGATGAAAAACGTCATGATTTCATGACATGTTGGAGTTTCGAGCAGATAGGAGAGAGAAGAAGCAGGTGAAAGAAATTGTCACGATTTCGCGACATGTCAGATTTTCGCGATCCGAAGGTGGCAACAAAGCTAAAGACGGGAAAGTGTCACAAAATTGTGACATGTCGCATTTTTGTGACTTGTCACGTTTTCACGAGGAGAAGGCAGCGAAGTCCAAGGCAGAGAGAAAGATGTCACGATTTCGTGACATGTCGCATTTTTGTGACTTGTCACGTTTTCATGGATGTGCATGAAGAAGAAGGCAGAGTGCAGCAAAACATCACGATATCGTGACATGTCACGGTTTCATGACTGAAAGAGGCAGAAGTGTACGAAGAGGAAAAATGTTGCGATTTTGTGACATGTCATGATTTCGTGACCCGTCACGGTTTCACACCAGGAAGCAGTTCAGCAGCCCGATGAAGTATTGCGATTTCCCAAAATTAAAAGCTCTCCAGAATTTAATGTTTTGCTGCTTTCCAATGCATGCAAGATGAAAGAACGTGCTCAGGCGTGTAGTTGTTGAAGCTACCAGAATTTAAGATGCCTCCATTATTAAAAGCTCTTGTTCATGATTTTCTAAGGGTTCAAGCTTGGTCCGAGAATGGTCATTTAATGAAAGACAACTGGTTCCTTGTTTCTGTTTGGATTGTGACTTCTCTGAGGCAGGATTAAGGGGATCATTTATCTTTTTTGTTACATATTTTTTGGATCTCGATAAAGTATGTTTCATGCTTTGAATGCTGCAAAGAGGCAAGACCTCTATAAATATCATTGTATATCTCAAAGAAAGGGATCGAAAGAGAGACATGTTTTGCAAGAACACTCATCAAGTTCTCTGCATAAATAAAAGATATTTGGCCTCTGATTTTGCAAGCAACTTCTGTGTGATTTCTTTCTATCTTCTGCATTTCTCCTTTATGCTCGTATTGCTTATCTGCTGCTAAATTTAAATTTTGCATCTGAGTTTGAATATTGCTGGTGAGGAAGTGAGTTCTGGAATGCAATTCTGGAGGTTGTCCATGCAAGGTTGTAAGTGAATTAGGATGCACTCTTTTATTATATGTTGCTTATGTGCTTGATGTTAAATTCCTGCTGCTACTCTTTCCTCGATCTGACAAATTCGGCCTGTGGCCATATTTCCCATCTCTTTCCGTAATTTCCCATTTCTTTTCGCATATTTCTGATTTCTTTCCTGCAACTCTAGTCTTCAATAGAATAGAATTTAGTAAGGGAACCATCCCTCTCTGGAGATTGGTTCGGGAGACATTTCTTTCTCTTGGCCTTTCAATGTTGGTCGGGTCTAGGGCGCATAGACGTAGAAAATCCTTTCCTATGGCAGATTCGTGACCAACAAGTCCTTACTTTCCTCTATATTCAAGAATTTATCATCACTAAAACAACCATAAGTGAAAGAATGCTAGAGGTTATTTGAGTATGGCATCCCCTAGATTGCTCTTAGTTCTACCTAAAACTATAGTAAGTATCCAAATGAATCGGTATAAAGAATAAAAAGTGATGGTGCTAGACGGTATCCCTAGCAGATATTATGTTAGAGAGAAGCTTCTAGAAATCTAGCCATTGATCTTCAAGGCCACATTGGCATTAGTAAAAAGAAAGCTATCATGTTGTGAAATGCATGGCCAAAACCTAAGGCTTGCATCATTATGCTAATGAAATCCCATTCAATTTTATCATATGCCTTGATAGAGTCTAACTTAAGAAAAATTATATTGACATTAATGCTTGATGCATAGCGTATACGATAAAAAGATGCACCATGCAAAGCAAATGAATAAAAGCAATAAAAGATGTATTGTATTGTATTATGCTTTTTGTCCACTTTTATGATTTCAATAAAACCCTTGAAGGGTTGTACAAAGATATAAGGGGTTGATTCCCTTTCACAAATATGAATGGTGCCCCAGTCCTTTCATCGCTATAACACTGGAGGACAAGTTTGTCATGACCATCGCTTTTGTTGAATATAGGTATCTGCATCTGGAACTATGACTGTGTTTATATCTGCTGGATCTATCTATGGATATTGACCATTAGGGAGGTCTATGACCATGTGCTCTGATCGTCTAGGAGCTAGACGGTTGTGATCGTTGACCATCTAGGGTCTAACAACCAAGAATTGAAGTTTACTGTTGCATCTGGATTTGATGTTGCATCTGTGTCTACTTGCTTTGATCCTGTATGCCTGCACACATGTGAAATGTAAATGGTCAGTAGTACTTATCGAGCCTCCCAAAGTGAGGTATGATTATCAAACTTGATTAGAAACTAGAGATACATAAAGGGTTGATGATCTATAAAAGAACAATACTGAATGAAGTATAAATAGATCTTACCCTTGTTTTATTGTCATCATTTTTGTTGCTACATTGTACCATATCGAGATGCATTGTGCTACATATGGAAGACTACACGTAGGTCAGATGATGATCATATAGGTCTAGATGGCCATGAACCGATACCATCTGATGTTGAATGGTTGTGGGTTGTGGTGCCCTTTCTTTGATGAGAGCTAGATTTGGGCCTATAAGATGTTGTGATTAGGGTTTGGCATGGGACATGGATGGTTGCATGGGATTTTATTTGGGTGTTTGGGGTACAAAGTGTGCTCAAGATTTTATTAGTGCTTTGATGCATGTAAAATCCTATTCATAATGAGGGCATACGGGGTGAATTTATAGTTTTTGGGATGGAGGAGGGTGGCCTCATGCAAATGATATGCACACATGGATGAAGACACCTTGGAATATCCTCCACTCAAGTAAAAAATTAATCTTAACATGCTTGATCATCAGTTAAATTTGTTATGAACATAAGCATGCATATTTATTTATTTTTAAATAAATATTTCTATATGCACTGAGTTCAGTTAACTTATGAAATTGAAGTGAAAGATATTATCTTTGAATTTTTAATTATTTTTCTCTATGTTGACCGCCTTATCTTTTATGTGCTAGTTAACTTGCACGATGTGTGGTGAGGTTGTAATTGCAATTAACTGGAGATTGTATTTGGGTGAGGACAATGCTCACCCATCCATATAAGGATAAAACAAAGGTGGAGTTAGCTTCCATTTATTTTTGGAAGATGTAATCTTTTCCTACACATAACCAATATGGAGGATGCAAGGTGGAACTGAAGCAAACTGCGAATGATGTGGCCATGGGGGATGCAAGGGTGAGTGGTCCCATTGAGGAGGGGTGATTGGTTGTGTAGCTTAGGTAATAATTAATCAATTATTTAATAGATAAATTAATTAATCAATTAATTAATATCTTAGGTAAATGCACACTAATTTAATATTAATTAATTTTAATTAAAATTTAATTAATTTATGTTCATTATGCTCAGTTTTGGTGTCTACAAATGCTCTTTTTTGTATTGTGTTGTGTGAAACACAATGCGATGCAAAAATAACTACCTATTTTTGTGCAAATGAATGATAACTTATGCTTGAGGTGTTGACATTTGGTTACTCCACATCAAGAGCAATGTAATATGCCTCGATGATGGAGACGACAAATATCCTTAAAACTTATAATCGACAAATTTATGAGTGCATACAAATGCTAACTAATAACTAAACTATTGAGATCTACAATCTCTATTCTGGAAGGTGTGTTAGTGTGACCTGAAGTCACTGTGCAAAAATTGGAACGATATTACGTGCATGATAGTCTCGAAAAAGGTTCTCAAAAAACATCAAGTCCAACCTGGGTGTTTGATTATTGAACTTGTTTTGAGTATGATTTTATTCGTATTGTCTACCCCCTCAAGTGATGAGTAGACGAAGGACACAATGGATGATAGTGACAAGACGATTGACCTCAATGGGATTGGGCACTTGCGGGATGGATGACATGTGGTTAATGATAGTTTTAGGTTTTGTTTATTTTTTAGATAAAAATCATGACCATTTGGTATGGTCCATATACTAGATCGTTTGGGCGATCGCGACATGATCATCCCAGATGATCGCATCGTGAAGGATATAAATGGCTGTTTAAGCACACGATCGGTCATTTTTATCATTGCGAATGAGGAACGAGAGGAGAGTGAGGTGTGTGAGTGGAAAATTGATATGGAGGTCTTGCCAATTTTTGAGTGGAGGTGACTTGATGGCTTCAAGAGGTAGAGCAGCTAGCGTAGGAGGGAGTGTGACATCGATAAGTTACATACATTACCGTTTCAATTTTACTTTGGATAAAATGAATCCAAGTTGTGTGTTTTGTTGTGTTCAATTGTCTGTATTTTTTGTGCATGTAATTTTTGTTATTTTTGAAACTTTTTGTGTTTTTTTTTTTTTGGTATTTTGCATGTGTGTGGTGGCCATCCAAAGACTGAATGGTTAGTGGTTTAGGATGTCCATGTCATATATGGTCAATGTGTTTTGTTGAAAATATTTTTTTGTTGTTATTTTGATCGTTTTTTGATTGGACGACATTAGCTGATGGTTGTCCGCTTGTCGAATGATCGATGTGTTTTTGTTGTTTACATTTTTTAGTTATTATTGTGATAGTTCATTTATTGGACAATGTTGGTTGATGACTATCTGGTGGTTAGATGATCGACAAATTTGTGGTGTTTGTGTGTTTTATTTATGTTGATGTTATTTTTGTGACCATCCGTTGATTGGATGACTATTATCGATGGTTGTCTACATGTTAGATAGTCGATGTGTGCATGGTATTTTTATGTTTTTATTTGTTTTACTGTTGTTTTTATGACCGTCTATCGACTGGATGGTTGTTGTTTATGGTCATCTACATGGTAGATGGTCGACGTGTTTGTGGAATTTTTGTTTCTTTATTTGTTTTACTATTGTTTTTGTGACCATCCATTGATCGAAAGACTATTATCGATGGTCATTCGTGTGTCAGACGATCAATGTGTTTATGGTTATTTTTTGCATGGCACAGTTATAATGTATGTGATATAATTTATTTCTTTTGTAGTGTAAATTATTGAGATTGAGGCACTAGTTCAAGGGCATGTTTTACAAAGCACAATGACAGATGTCAAATGATGACTAGAAGTGGCTCAATGCGATAGGGTTGCAGTATGTAGCCAAGTTAGAAAATTTGCATGTGAATCATGCATATTTGATTGCATTGGCTAATAGATGGGATTTTGATATCTACACCTTTCACATGACCATGGGGGAGATAACCATCACACTTTAGGATATCTATCAAATTTTTGGGATACTAATGGAGGGTGATCAGATTAAGATGACACCAACTCATCCTACTACAATAGGTATACAAGAACCATAGCTCAATGATTACTATGGATAGCAGGGGTGTGGATGTCGATAGTCATTATTGACTACGATGGCTGACCGTGCAACATACTATTTTGATGATATTGATCTCCAATGTCATCCTACTAGATTATTTAGGTGTCTGGTTCCCATGGAACATACTTGGGCTGATGCAATATTTGATAGAGGAGCCTAAGGTGATGGCATGGGTTCTAGTGCTGCTAGCATAGACTTACCAAAATTTCTATGAGATATGATGTTGAGGAAGATTTGGTTTGGACTGTAGTTTGTTGCTACAGATGTGGACCAAGGAGAAATTTACGATTGGGTGACCCAAGGGGTTGCCTTGGGTAGAGGTGAAGGACATGGGGGTGAGCACTCCTTACACCATGAGATATAATAGGGATTGGGAGGAGGGCAGAAGCCACCCATTATTTGAAGTATGAATGTATTATGATGATTTATTTTTATTATTGCATCCAAGGGATGTGGTGTGGAGGCCTTGGAGGGAGGGTTTGAGCTAGTCAGAGGATGGATTGCACTTGGGATGGGTTCAATGGGGGATATGGGTGGTGGGTCACCATGAGATTGAGTAAAATTTTTTAGTATGGTTGTGTGTTGCGGTAGTTTGGGTTACCCCAAGATGTTTCTCCATCCCCTATAGTATACAGATGATGACATACTGAGCAACCATCGATCCAAAGTATGATGCAAATAGCAAATACGGATGATTTAGGCATGATGTTAGAGTATGATGTGTGGGTTGGTGCACAAGCAATGTAACCAAAGGTAGGGGGTGGTGCCACAGGTGGTGTGGAGTTAGGACCTTCATAGTATATAGTATGATGGGTACGATGATGAATGGATCCTAGGGTAGGATCATCACAAGAGGTCAAGAATAAATTTGTAGAGGAGATATCTAGAGGAGAGGGATATAGCGATAGTAGTGACTTTATAGTAGAGTACACTGTGATGTCAGATCAGGTGTAGGTTATAGAGAGGTAGAAGGTAGAGTTAGAGACTACCACAACATTGGAATGAAGTTAGTAGGATGGGGAGCACTAGATATGGTAGGGCTATGAGGATGAGTGAGATATGATATAGGCCTAGGTGTAGAGCTTGTAGGAGGAGTAGGAGAGGTTGGTCAAGGAGTCTGACTAGTTCTTGACAAACAGGGCTAGGAGTGTGGTAGAGAAGGATGCTCTATGAACTGAGTGATATGTGTTGAGGAAAGATCATGATGCCCTATAAGTGGATCAAGATGCACTAAGGGTAAAGTAATATGCTCTATGGGTGTGATAGATGTAGGAGCCTAGGGGAGCTAGGCTACGAGGGTCATACTGGCCCAACTAGAGTGAGAGAGGGACAATATGGAGTGGGAGAGAGATAGGGTAAGACTGTTGGAGAACACCCTTTTGCTAAATGTTATAGCAATACCATCACTACCATCATCCTCTACTTCCACACAGAGTTAGATAAGTGAGGCTTTTAGTAGTCATAAACTTGTAATATTATTCATGACTTTAATTAACTAATCAAGGGCATCAACCCAAGGGTAATAACTTTCATGTGAAATAGATTTTGTCGAATATTATGTGGTGGTTTACAATAACTATGCTACTATGAAGGAAAATATGATATGATTTGTACTTTTGCATGTCCTAGGGATGAATATTCTAAAAATGCTTTCATGATGCTCAAAAACCCTAGTGACATCGATCAAAATCATCTACTGATCATGTAGGCACTTGAAGATACTAATACCAACCAAGTTATTCAAGTTACTCAAAGACCGATGTGTATGCAGTGATTGTTCATTTTTTATTTTGGGCAAGGGACTAATCATTTGTGACTTATACCAATAATCTAGCTCATTTGTGAGCATACATAGGTCTGTACAAAAGAAGGTTGCTAATGTGATAAATATATTGCATGCAAGGTGTACTCCACTGCCAATCAAGTGTCTATAGCCCCGATGGAGGTAAATTCCATGATCTAAGGACTTGAGAATTCCAAGGATTCAAGCTTTTAGTAGCTCTTTTTTTTAAAAGTTTATATTTTTGCTTTATGATTGTCCTTTTGCCAATTCTTAGGGTTAGCTCATGTGCATGATAGGATGAGCAAGGGAAACCATTTGCTTTATGGTGATAGTGACTCATGAATTCATCTTTCATAGGCACAAAAATTTTGTTAAAGTGTGATACATGTGTTGGGTCTTAGAGAAAACTTAAGGTCACTAGAAAAACCTATAGCATTTCAAGAACTAATGATGTTCGATGGAGGCTAAATGAGACACTAGGTATGGTTGAATTATCAAAATAACCTAAAGAGTCTCTGAACCAGAGACCTAAAAAAGATAAGATATCATCTGTGTATGTGAATGGATGAATTATGGGGGTGTGTTGTGGATATAACACCAATGTATATAATGAAGGATGATGCAAGACAAATACCTTAAGGAAGACACCCTTGATTAATGTGACAAAATCAATTCTAGAAAATAATTTAAATCATGGATCGAACGATGACCAACATTTTATTGGTGATGGTGAAATAATGATATTTGTGTGAATAAAATGCTTTGTGTAGTAGTGTGAAAATTTATTGCTTATATTTTTAGCTCTTCATTTTTTTTTAGACTTTGCAATGTTTTGGTATTTTTGATGATTTTTGTGATGTTTTTGTATTTTGATGTTTTTGTGCTTTTGAAGATTTATAATATTTTTGTATTTTGATGTTTTTGTATTTTTGACGATTTTTAATGTTTTTGTATTTTTGTTTGTGTATGTACAATGCTAGATATGAACTAGGCATAGAAGGCACACAAATGAAGGATATTGATGGATTTAGGTTCCTCAATTCCCTCAAGGGTGGCAAGTTTGTATGCTTTGGTGCCAAATGTTTAAGTGAAAATGAATGGACCAAGCTAGTTGACCACAAACTTGTCATGCAAGTGCGGTGGAAGGCTCGAATTCTACTATTTGTTTTAAGAACTAAATCTCCTACTTGAAATTCTTGAGGATGCACTTTGTTATTGTAAGCATGTTTGACTCTATCTTGATAAATGCAAAGATGTTCAAGTGCACTAATTCATCATTCAAGTAGGTTCAATTTATCAAGGCACGCTTGTCGTGCAGTATCATCATTGATAAAATCTTTCAATGATATGTGCAACGATGGGATTTAGAGCTGAAGAGGTATGATGGCCTCAGCACCATAGAATAGTGAGAATGACATTGCCCCAATTGGTATGTGTATGCTTGTTCGATAAGCCCATCACAATAGGAGAAGTTAAATATGCAAATATTTATGATTGTATTTGACTATTTTCTTTAGAATGGCAATGATAGTCTTGTTGGTTGCCTTCACTTGTCCATTAATTTACATATAGTAAGGAGTAGAGAAGTTGTGTTGAATGTTGCACTTGTTGCAAAGTGCTCAAACATCCTTATTCTTGAATGAAGTGCTGGTATCAAAGATGATTTTTTATGGGATACCAAAATTACAAATGATGTGATGGAGTATGAACTCTACTATTCAAGGTTCGATCGTATTGGTAATATAAATTGCCTCAATCCATTTGGTAAAGTACTTATTAGCAGTGATGATGAATGTATGATGTCCAAAGGAAGGAGGAGATATATTTCCTACAATATCGAGACCCCATTGCAATAAATGCCAAAGAGCTTGAATTGGTTGCAATGCATGTGATGGTACGTGGGTTAAATTGGCATGATGTTGATATTTTCATTATTTCTTAACATATATACAATGATCACGTTCCATGGTGGGCCAATAGTAATCACTACATAAAATACACTTTGTGATGACCATCCTACTAATTTAAACCTAACACATTCCATCATGTGCTTGAGCAATGACCTAATGTGCCACTTATGGTTTGAGACAATGTAAGAGGATACCATCAAAGCTATGATGATAAAGGATATAACCCAAGAGTGTGTAGTGAAACACTTTTTGTTTGAACATGTATTTATTAGTTGAGGACATGTTTGTAGGTAGAGTACCCATTTTTATAAAAAAAATTATTTGTGAAAAACTATTATTGTATGGCTCATTTTGAATGAAGTTCACATTCTATTTTGTTTGAGATGATTCTTTTTCAATAGATGATTAATATATTATTTTTATTTTGATGCATGTATTGCTATCGACAAGATTTTGTGGTATGAGTGATCCAAGATGTTGAACACAAGCTTATACTGAGAGGGGGGGGTGAACAGTATAAGACCTCTTTTTACTTTTCCTTTATACTTCAAAATAGTACAACAATATATCCAAAGCAATATCAAAACAAAGCACAAGATCATCCACAAAGTGACACCAATTTTAACGTGGTTCACCCAGAAATCCTAGGCTACGTCCACAAAAAATTTCTCTAAAAGTTATCTCAAAGTTCTTTAGGAAACATTTGCAATTACAATGTTTATGGGCACCAACCCAAAGGAGACACCAATCCCATAATCTCGAGATCGTGGGCACCGAACCATAGGAGACACCAATCCCCTAATCTTGAGTTCGTGGGCACTGACCCACAGGAGACACCAATCCCCTAACTCTGCTCCGGCTGGTGATCCTCTAGAATACCTCTGCCTCCGCTACCCTTAGCAAATGGAACTCTATCCACAAAAGACACCTGTCTTCCCTGCTCTGGCTAGAGACCTCTATCCTCAATACTATCACCTCAACACTGGTCCTCGAATATGCACTAAACACAGCCCTTTGGTCTAGCACAAATGTCCTCTACCTCTGTCTTCAAGTTCTCTAAAAGAAATATCAAACACAGCTTCACAAGTCCTCTGCTAGAACCTGTCCAACTCTGCTCACAAGTCCCTAAAGGAACCTGTCCAAAACCTGCTCACAAGTCCCCACCGGAACCTGTCCAAATCTTCTTACAAGTCACCAATGGAACTTGTCACCTGCTCACAAGTTCATCAAGAAAACTTGCTTGGCATGAATCCACAAAGAGAATTGTTAGAGACCCAATGTGATTCATCAACCTCATAGAAACATAAAGAGAATTGTTAGAGACTCAATATGTTCTATACTTAACTCCCAATCTCAATCTCAACTCAATCTCAAATCTCAAAAGAATAAGATAGATGTAGTATGACTTTCTCAAGAACATGAAACACAACCCAACAATTGCCAACCATGCAATATCTCATATAACAATGATACTCATGTTCTTTCCAAAACCAATATCTTTTCTCAACCAATTGGGATTCAACAACAATGCTCATAGACAAGGTTTAACCAACAACATTCAACTAAACATTAACCTTGAAGCATTCAACCAATCATCACAAGAAAAGGAAACAAGTAGAAATATTTTTCCCTCCAAACATATTTGAACAAAACAGCCACCAACACAATATCACCAAATGCATAAAATAACTTGTTCAAATCAACACAATGGAGTAAGCCCAATATCATGTATCAAGAAAAAGCAATAACTTGATCAACCAACCTCTATGGAAGCAACTCAACCATTACTATAAAAACAGTCATCTAAGGGTTTCATCATCTCAATGCAAGTAACAAGACTTACAAACATAAACCCTAGTGCACAATGCTTCCACTACCCCAACTCAGAAATATGCATTCACAAAAACTCTCATCAATGATAACAATGCATAAGTAGTCTTCAACAAACCAGAAACTAGAACTTATACCCAACCAAAGGAAACCTTGTTGAAAACCTTTTCACTCCAATATTATTTCAGGAAAACATACACCAATCATACTCATAAGAAGAATGTGCCCATACCTAATTGAAGTGAAGGAACCCCTTTGGAAATCTGCCACCATCACAACTTTCTTTTGCCAATCTTCACAAGGGTTAGTAAATCACAAAATAATCAACATTATTCCACCTTTCAATAATCATCACCAAAGCCTTTCATTGCACAACTCCCTTATCTCTCCTAAAACCACTTGTACCATAAAATAAAATAAATCATAACATTGCATAACCTTATAACTCCCAAAACCACTTATACCATAAAATAAATCACAACATTACATAACCTTATAACTCCCAAAAACTTTATAATAAAGTAATACCCTTATTATTCCTAACTAAACAAATCCCTTTCTAATTAAAAATATACTGCCTTATATCTCCCGCTAGAACAACATACATACTCCCGAAACCAAAGTACACTTTAATTTTAAAAAAGAAACCTTATACCTCTTGAAGTTTTTAACACCAACCACGTTCAATAAAAAATACTTCCGTCGTTAACATTGTTCACAGCGAGATTCGAACCGACGACCATTTATTCACAACCCTTACCGTGTGGCGAAGCACCGTATGGTCCATACGATGGATGAGATCGAAGGGAGATGTGATCACATTTGTTTCTATCTTTTATCCGCCTCAAAGAAAGTGAAATACCTGTATACCACCGCGTCACCGAAATAGATTGGCTTGTTCGATAATGTCCTTCCTATGATGTTTAATACACTTCGATTAACATTCATTAAAAAGAAACCTTGGCACACTGTCAAATATCGCAGCTTGCATCATGACGCATTGTGAGTTTATCTCCGAGCGTGCTTCATTGTATGTTCTAAAACTTCACTACAACCAAACTCCTACCTTCCTCCTTGGCACCACGACCATTCGTCATAGCAAGGATTTGTCCATCACGTGCACCTCCTTCGCAGGCGCAAACAAAGTCGAGAAATGCTCGCTGATTAATATCAACACACCCTTTTAATAGCGCACAAGGGTCGACAAATAACATCACTTACACCTTTGTATCTTTGCAGACTTTACTTCCTTCTTTGACTATTTCATCGAACGAGCGCATTTTCGATATCTCACACTTTGTCTTTTACTATCTTCCTTTATATATATAACATGTGCTTAAGAACCTTTGACACAGATTATTTACAACCGACGTCGGTGCATTGTATTTCCCGAAAACCAAATACGTCGGCAAATACTTTAATTTAATTTTAAAATATTAATTTAAATTTTAAATAAAATTTAAACTAAATATTTAAAATTAAATATCTTCATCACCGGGGCACCTTTTTCAACGAAATGAAGAGCCAACTTGGGTTTTAAGAAAAACCCATTTCAAATCTGTTGTCCATGGTTTTAAATAAAACCTTTTATTTTGTCTGCCTTGGTTTTCACAAAAACCCTTCCTGCTTCTTGACATCAATGACAACATCAACACTTGAGCAAAAGGCAATGTACCCAATGTACCCAAAATTGCCAACAATCTCCCCCTTTGTCATTGATGGCAAAACTTTACTAAAAACACATCTTCAAGAGCCAAAACTGAAACCCACAACTGAGAATCTACCTTTGAAGTTTTGCTCCCCCCTGACTTGAAGCTTCCCTCTTCACTTGAAGCTCTCCCCCTTGCTCATATCTCTCCCCCTTTGTCATCAATGGCAAAGGGCCACCTTTGGGGCTCGAAACTAAGAATGAGCCTTCTTAGCTTAGTCCCTCCCCCACCTCCTGATGAGGTGATTAATTCTAGGGTGGGAGTAAAACTCCCATTAGGCACTTATCATCATCAGCGTTTATAACTTCCTTTTCGGGTCTTCTCTTGAACTCTTTGTCCATATTCTTGTTCTTGTCATTGTTCTGATCCTTGGACCTAATCATTCCATTGTTCCTATTCCTGTATCCTGGAATTTCAACTCTACACTGTCTGACTGTGTGACCTTCATTGTTGCACTTATAACAAGTAACAATGTTATTTCTTTTAGGCATACCTGTTCTTTGAATCCACAAGTTTTGACCAAACCAGTTCTGACCAAACCTGTTTTGACCAAATTTGTTCTGACCAAACCTGTTTTGACCAAGCTTGTTCTGACTAACCCAGTTCCTGTTATTTGCCTTGCAATAAACTGCCTTATGCCCAAACTGATTGCAAGAGTAGCAATACCCATGAAAGAAATCACCACTTTTGAAACTGTTATTTGCCTTCTTCACTTGAGCCATGCAATGTACAGCCATGTGACCAAATCTGTGACATGCAAAACATCTACCTTGAAACTTTCCATTGTTTGACCTCTTAGGTTTTGAAAACTTTTTCTTCTCATTCTGAATTGTGTTTTCTATTTCTGTGCATCTATCATTCAAGGACTCATGATCTGAAATACTTTCCTCATTAGAACTCTCTTCCTTTTGGAGTCTCTTACTAGACTCTCCAACTTGTTCTTTGTGAGGCTTAACAAAACCAAGACCTGTTTTATCTGTTGGATTTCTTTGACTTTGGATGAAAGACTTAACCCTTTTGGAGCTATCTTGAAACCTGTATAGCTTATCCTTGTACTCTTTATTTTCCTCTTTCAACGAGGCCATTTTATGTTCTAATTCACTATACTAAAGCGCCTTAGATTCTAACTCATTCTTGAGTTCAGCATTCTTCTTTCTTTCCTTTTTCAAGACACTAAGAGCATTAGTAAGTTCACATTCAAGATCCTCTATTTGATTGCACTTTGAATTATCAAGGCCTTTTTCAGATTTCTTATCACTAGAGGTGCTACCCTTTTCAAAAACCATACATGCATCTTCCTTATCAATTTTTTAAGTATCCTCATACATACTAGCAACCAATTCATTATTTGTGCAATTATCCTCAAAGTGCCCACACTTTCCATATCTAAGACATTTCGGTTCTTCCTCCCTTTTTGATATGAACAATATCTCATTTTTATAATCACTCGAAGAACTTTCACTATCACTACTAGAACACTTACTTGCTTTGTCAAGGTAGACGCTCTTCTTTTCTTGATTGTTGTGCTCATCTTTGATTTTAAGAGTTGTATTGGCCTCTTCTAGTTGTTTCTTCAATGAAACAATCTCTTCTTTTTGTTTGCAGCAAACAATCTCTTTCTCATTGATCTGATACCTGAGAGTTTCTTCACTCTTTTTGAACTCTTCTATTTTTAGCTTCAGATTGTTAACAACTTTGTTAGATTCTTCTTCATGTTTGTTGTATATACCAACTTTATTACTCATTTCTTCTATTTGCATTCTTAAACCGTCAATTTATTTTTCTAGCTTGCTGCAATACTCTATTTTCCTAGATGATTGCATTTTGAGATCTTCAAAAATTTTCTTGTAATCTTTTGCTTGAACTTTCAAGCTGGTGATTATATCTTCTGCATCCTCAACCTTTTTACTCAAGTTTGAAATCAGTTTCTGTTCCCAATTTGCTTCTGCATCACTTCCTTCTTCATCACACTCTTGTTCTGAATCTGTTTCTTTACCAATTTTAAACGGATCATCTTCATCTTCACTGCTACTAAACCCATGGCATTGACGTTCATTATGACCGAGTTGACCACAAACAAAACATTCTCTACCTTGTGAGCAATCAGCTGCAAAGTGACCGGTCTTCCCACATCTGGTGCAAAAATTTATTAATTTGGCTTGTTCTCCACTGTTTGATTCATCTCTTGAATCTATTTCCATTCCCAAAGCAGCAATATTGAGATCATCTTCATTTTCTTTCATGACCCTATGAGATTTCTTCTTCTTGTGTCTTATGGTTTTGCTTTTGCCTTTCCTTGCCATTTGTGTTCTTGTAAGATCTTCCTTCAAGCTGTCAAACTTTTCGAAGGAACCTCGCTCTGATACCAATTGTTGAACACAAGCTTATACTAAGAGGGGGGGTGAACAGTATAAGACCTCTTTTTACTTTTCCTTTATACTTCAAAATAGTAAAGCAATATATCCAAAGCAATATCAAAACAAAGCACAAGATCATCCACAAAGTGACACCAATTTTAAGGTGGTTCACCCAGAAATCCTGGGCTACATCCATAAAACTTTTCTCTAAAAGTTATCTCAAAGCTCTTTGGGAAACCCTCCCAATTACAATGTTTATGGGCACCAACCCAAAGGAGACACCAATCCCCTAATCTCGAGTTCATGGGCACCGACCCACAGGAGACACCAATCCCCTAATCTTGAGTTCGTGGGCACCGACCCACATGAGACACCAATCCCCTAACTCTGCTCTGGCTGGTGATCCTCTAGAATACCTCTGCCTCCACTGCCCTTAGCAAATGGAACTCTATCCACAGAAGACACCTTTCTTCCCTACTCTGGCTGGAGACCTCTATCCTTAATACTATCACCTCAACGCTGGTCCTCGAATATGCACTAAACACGTTCGGTCTAGCACAAATGTCCTCTACCTCTGTCTTCAAGTTCTCTGATAGAACTATCAAACTCAGCTTCACAAGTCCTCTGCTAGAACTTGTACAACTCTGCTCATAAGTCCCCAAAGGAACCTGTCCAAAACTTGCTCACAAGTCCCCATCGAAACCTGTCCAAATCTTCTTACAAGTCCCCAATGGAACTTGTCACCTGCTCACAAGTTCATCAAGAAAACTTGCTTGGCATGAACCCACAAAGAGAATTGTTAGAGACCCAATGTGATTCATCAACCTCATAGAAGCATAAAGAGAATTGTTAGAGACTCAATATGTTCTATACTTAACTCCCAATCTCAATCTCAACTCAATCTCAAATCTCAAAAGAATAAGATAGATGTAGTATGCTTTTCTCAAGAACATGAAACACAACCCAACAATTGCCAACCATGCAATATCTCATATAACAATGATACTCATGTTCTTTCCAAAACCAATATCTTTTCTCAACCAATTGGGCTTCAACAACAATGCTCATAGACAAGGTTTAACCAACAACATTCAACTCAACATTAACCTTGAAGCATTCAACCAATCATCACAAGAAAAGGAAACAAGTAGAAATCCTTTTCCCTCCAAAGATATTTGAACAAAATAGCCACCAACACAATATCACCAAATGCATAGAATAACTTGTTCAAATCAACTCAATGGAGTAAGCCCAATATCATGTATCAAGAAAAAGCAATAACTTGATCAACCAACCTCTATGGAAGCAACTCAACCATCAATATCAAAACAACCAACTAAGGGTTTCACCATCTCAATGCAAGTAACAAGACTTACAAACATAAACCCTAGTGCACAATGCTTCCACTACCCCAAACCAGAAATATGCATTCACCAAAACTCTCATCAATGATAACAATGCATAAGTAGTCTTCAACAAACCAGAAACTAGGACTTACACCCAACCAAAGGAAACCTTGTTGAATACCTTTTCACTCCAATCTTATTTCAGGAAAACATACACCAATCATACTCATAAGAAGAATGTGCCCATACCTTATTGAAGTGAAGGAACCCCTTTGGAAATCTGCCACCATCACAACTTTCTTTTGCCAATCTTCACAAGGGTTAGTAGATCACAAAATAATCAACATTATTCCACCTTTCAATAATCATCACCAAAGCCTTTAATTGCACAACTCCCTTATCTCTCCTAAAACCACTTGTACCATAAAATAAAATAAATCACAACATTGCATAACCTTATAACTCCTAAAACCACTTGTACCATAAAATAAATCACAACATTACATCAACCTTATAACTCCTCAAAAACTTTATAATAAAGTAATACCCTTATTATTCCTAACTAAACAAATCCCTTTCTAATTAAAAATATATTGCCTTATATCTCCCGCTAGAACAACATACATACTCCCGAAACCAAAGTACACTTTAATTTTCAAAAAGAAACCTTATACCTCTTGAAGTTTTTAACACAAACCACGTTCAATAAAAAATACTTCCGTCATTAACATTGTTCACAGCCAGATTCGAACCGACGACCATTTATTCACAACCCTTACCATGTGGCGAAGCACCGTCTGGTCCATACGATGGATGAGATCGAAGGGAGATGTGATCACATTTGTTTCTATCTTTTATCCGCCTCAAAGAAAGTGAAATACCTGTATACCATCGTGTTATCAAAATAGATTGTCTTGTTCGATAATGTCCTTCCTATGATGTTTAATACACTTTGATTAACATTCATTAAAAAGAAACCTTGGCACACTGTCAAATATCGCAGCTTGCATCATGACGCATTGTGAGTTTATCTCCGAGCGTGCTTCATTGTATGTTCTAAAACTTCACTGCAACCAAACTCCTGCCTTCCTCCTTGGCACCACGACCATTCATCACAACAAGGATTTGTCCATCACGTGCACCTCCTTCGTAGGCGCAGACGAAGTCGAGAAATGCTCGCCGATTAATATCAACACACCCTTTTAATAGCACACAAGGGTCGATGAATAACATCGCTTACACCTTTGTATCTTTGCAGACTTTACTTCCTTCTTCGACTATTTCATTGAACGAGCGCATTTTCGATATCTCACACTTTGTCTTTTACTATCTTCCTTTATATATATAACATGTGCTTAAGAACCTTTAACACAGATTATTTACAACTGACGTCGGTGCATTGTATTTCCTGAAAACCAAATACGTCGGCAAATACTTTAATTTAATTTTAGAATATTAATTTAAATTTTAAATATAATTTAAACTAAATATTTAAAATTAAATATCTTCATCACCGGGGCACCTTTTTCAACGAAACGAAGAGCCAACTTGGGTTTTAAGAAAAACCCATTTCAAATCTGTTGTCCATGGTTTTAAATAAAACCTTTTATTTTGTCTACCTTGGTTTTCACAAAAACCCTTCCGCTTCTTGACATCAATGACAACATCAACACTTGAGCAAGGGCAATGTACCCAAAATTGCCAACAATCTCCCCCTTTGTCATTGATGGCAAACCTTTACTAAAAACACATCTTCAAGAGCCAAAACTGAAACCCACAACTGAGAATCTACCTTTGAAGTTTTGCTCCCCTTGACTTGAAGCTTTCCTCTTCACTTGAAGCTCTCCCCCTTTGTCATCAATGGCAAAGGGCCACCTTTGGGGCTCGAGACTAAGAATGAGCCTCTTAGCTTAGTCCCTCCCCCACCTCCTGATGAGGTGATTAATTCTGGGGTGGGAGTAAAACTCCCATTAGGCACCGATCATCATCAGTGTCTATAACTTCCTTGTCGGGCCTTCTCTTGAACTCTTTGTCCATATTCTTGTTCCTATCATTGTTCTGATCCTTGGACCTGATCATGCCACTGTTCCTATTCCTGTATCCTAGAATTTCAACTCTACACTGTCTGACTGTGTGACCTTCATTGTTGCACTTATAACAAGTAACAATGTTATTTCTTTTAGGCATACTTGTTCTTTGAATCCACAAGTTCTGACCAAACCAGTTCTGACCAAACCTGTTTTGACCAAATCTGTTCTGACCAAACCTGTTTTGACCAAGCCTGTTCTGACTAACCCAGTTCCTATTATTTGCCTTGCAATAAACTGCCTTATGCCCAAACTGATTGCAAGAGTAGCAATACCCATGAAAGAAATCACCACTTCTGAAACTGTTATTTACCTTCTTCACTTGAGCCATGCAATGTACAACCATGTGACCAAATCTGTGACATGCAAAACATCTACCTTGAAACTTTCCATTGTTTGACCTCTTAGGTTTTGAAAACTTTTTCTTCTCATTCTGAATTATGTTTTCTATTTCTGTGCATCTATCATTCAAGGACTCATGATCTGAAATACTTTCCTCATCAGAACTCTCTTCCTTTTGGAGTCTCTTACTAGACTCTCCAACTTGTTCCTTGTGAGGCTTAACAAAACCAAGACCTATTTTATCTGTTGGATTTCTTTGACTTTGGATGAGAGACTTAACCCTTTTGGAGCTATCTTGAAACCTGTATAGCTTATCCTTGTACTCTTTATTTTCCTCTTTCAACGAGGCCATTTTCTGTTCTAATTCACTATACTCAAGCACCTTAGATTCTAACTCATTCTTGAGTTCAGCATTCTTCTTTCTTTCCTTTTTCAAGACACTAAGAGCATTAGTAAGTTCACATTCAAGATCCTCTATTTGATTGCACTTTGAATTATCAAGGCCTTTTTCAGATTTCTTATCACTAGAGGTGCTACCCTTTTCAAAAACCATACATGCATCTTCCTTATCAATTTTTGAAGTATCCTCATACATACTAGCAACCAATTCATTATTTGTGCAATTATCCTCAAGGTGCCCACACTTTCCATATCTAAGACATTTCGGTTCTTCCTCCTTTTCTGATATGAACAATATCTCATTTTTATAATCACCTGAAGAACTTTCACTATCACTACTAGAACACTTACTTGCTTTGTCAAGGTAGACGCTCTTCTTTTCTTGATTGTTGTGCTCATATTTGATTTTAAGAGTTGTATTGGCCTCTTCTAGTTGTTTCTTCAATGAAACAATCTCTTCTTTTTGTTTGCAGCAAACAGTCTCTTTCTCATTGATCTGATACCCGAGAGTTTCTTCACTCTTTTTGAACTCTTCTATTTTCAGCTTCAGATTGTTAACAACTTTGTTAGATTCCTCTTCATGTTTGCTGTATATACCAACTTTATTACTCATTTCTTCTGTCTGCATTCTTAAACCGTCAATTTCTTTTTCTAGCTTGCTGCAATACTCTGTTTTCCTAGATGATTGTATTTCGAGATCTTCAAAAATTTTCTTGTAATCTTTTGCTTGAACTTTCAAGCTGGTGATTATATCTTCTGCATCCTCAACCTTTTTACTCAAGTCTGAAATCAGTTTCTGTTCCCAATTTGCTTCTGCATCACTTCCTTCTTCATCACACTCTTGTTCTGAATCTGTTTCTTTACCAATTTTGAATGGATCATCTTCATCTTCACTGCTACTAAACCCATGGCACTGACGTTCATTATGACCGAGTTGACCACAAACAAAACATTCTCTACCTTGTGAGCAATCAGCTACAAAGTGACCGGTCTTCCCACATCTGGTGCAAAACTTTATTAATCTGGCTTGTTCTCCACTGTTTGATTCATCTCTTGAATCTATTTCCATTCCCAAAGCAGCAATATTGAGATCATCTTCATTTTCTTTCATGACCCTGTGAGATTTCTTCTTCTTGTGTCTTATGGTTTTGCTTTTGCCTTTCCTTGCCATTTGTGTTCTTGTAAGATCTTCCTTCAAGCTATCAAACTTTTCGAAGGAACCTTGCTCTGATACCAATTGTTGAACACAAGCTTATACTGAGAGGGGGGGTGAATAGTATAAGACCTCTTTTTACTTTTCCTTTATACTTCAAAATAGTAAAGCAATATATCCAAAGCAATATCAAAACAAAGCACAAGATCATCCACAAAGTGACACCAATTTTAACGTGGTTCACCCAGAAAGCTGGGCTACGTCCACAAAACTTTTCTCTAAAAGTTATCTCAAAGTTCTTTGGGAAACCTTCCCAATTACAATGTTTATGGGCACCAACCCAAAGGAGACACCAATCCCCTAATCTCAAGTTCATGGGCACCGACCCACAGGAGACACCAATCCCCTAATCTTAAGTTCGTGGGCACCGACCCACAGGAGACACCAATCCCCTAGCTCTGCTCTGGTTGGTGATCCTCTAGAAGACCTCTGCCTCCGCTGCCCTTAGCAAATGGAACTCTATCCACAGAAGACACCTATCTTCCCTGCTCTGGTTGGAGACCTCTATCCTCAACTCTATCACCTCAAAGCTGGTCCTCGAATTTGCACTAAACACAGCCCTTCGGTCTAGCACAAATGTCCTCTTCCTCTGTCTTCAAGTTCTCTGAAAGAACTATCAAACTCAGCTTCACAAGTCCTCTGCTAGGACCTGTCCAAATCTGCTCACAAGTCCCCAAAGGAACCTGTCCAAAACTCGCTCACAAGTCCCCAATGAAACCTGTCCAAATCTTCTTACAAGTCCCCAAAGAACCTCACTGCTCACAAGTTCATCAAGAACACTTGCTTGGCATGAACCCACAAAGAGAATGGTTAGAGACCCAATGTGATTCATCCACCTCATAGAAGCATAAAGAGAATTGTTAGAGACTCAATATGTTCTATACTTAACTCCCAATCTCAATCTCAACTCAATCTCAAATCTCAAAAGAATAAGATAGATGTAGTATGCTTTTCTCAAGAACATGAAACACAACCCAACAATTGCCAACCATGCAATATCTCATATAACAATGATACTCATGTTCTTTCCAAAACCAATATCTTTTCTCAACCAATTTGGGCTTCAACAACAATGCTCATAGACAAGGTTTAACCAACAACATTCAACTCAACATTAACCTTGAAGCATTCAACCAATCATCACAAGAAAAGGAAACAAGTAGAAATCCTTTTCCCTCCAAAGATATTTGAACAAAACAACCACCAACACAATATCACCAAATGCAAAGAATAACTTGTTCAAATCAACTCAATGGAGTAAGCCCAATATCATGTATCAAGTAAAAGCAATAACTTGATCAACCAACCTCTATGGAAGCAACTCAACCATCAATATCAAAACAACCATCTAAGGGTTTCACCAACTCAAAGCAAGTAGCAAGACTCACAAACATAAACCCTAGTGCACAATGCTTCCACTACCCCAACTCAAAAATATGCATTCACCAAAACTCTCATCAATGATAACAATGCATAAGTAGTCTTCAACAAACCAGAAACTAGGACTTACACCCAACCAAAGGAAACCTTGTTGAAAACCTTTTCACTCCAATCTTATTTCAGGAAAACATACACCAATCATACTCATAAGAAGAATGTGCCCATACCTTATTGAAGTGAAGGAACCCCTTTGGAAATCTGCCACCATCACAACATTCTTTTGCCAATCTTCACAAGGGTTAGTAGATCACAAAATAATCAACATTACTCCACCTTTCAATAATCATCACCAAAGCCTTTAATTGCACAACTCCCTTATCTCTCCTAAAACCACTTGTACCATAAAATAAAATAAATCACAACATTGCATAACCTTATAACTCCCAAAACCACTTATACCATAAAATAAATCACAACATTACATAACCTTATAACTCCCAAAAACTTTATAATAAAGTAATACCCTTATTATTCCTAACTAAACAAATCCCTTTCTAATTAAAAATATACTGCCTTATATCTCCCGCTAGAACAACATACATACTCCCGAAACCAAAGCACACTTTAATTTTCAAAAAGAAACCTTATACCTCTTGAAGTTTTTAACACCAACCACGTTCAATAAAAAATACTTCCGCCATTAACATTGTTCACAGCGAGATTCGAACCGACGACCATTTATTCACAACCCTTATCGTGTGGCGAAGCACCGTCTGGTCCATACGATGGATGAGATCGAAGGGAGACGTGATCACATTTGTTTCTATCTTTTATCCGCCTCAAAGAAAGTGAAATACCTGTATACCACCGCATCACCGAAACAGATTGGCTTGTTCGATAATGTCCTTCCTATGATGTTTAATACACTTCGATTAACATTCATTAAAAAGAAACCTTGGCACACTGTCAAATATCGCAGCTTGCATCATGATGCATTGTGAGTTTATCTCCGAGCGTGCTTCATTGTATGTTCTAAAACTTCACTGCAACCAAAATCCTGCCTTCCTCCTTGGCACCGCGACCATTCGTCACAACAAGGATTTGTCCATCACGTGCACCTCCTTCGTAGGCGTAGACGAAGTCAAGAAATGCTCGCCGATTAATATCAACACACCCTTTTAATAGCGCACAAGGGTCGACGAATAACAACGCTTACACCTTTGTATCTTTGCAGACTTTACTTCCTTCTTCGACTATTTCATCGAACGAGCGCATTTCCGATATCTCACACTTTGTCTTTTACTATCTTCCTTTATATATATAACATGTCCTTAAAAACATTTGACACAGATTATTTACAACCGACGTCGATGCATTGTATTTCTCGAAAACCAAATACGTCGGCAAATACTTTAATTTAATTTTAAAATATTAATTTAAATTTTAAATAAAATTTAAACTAAATATTAAAATTAAATATCTTCATCACCGGGGCACCTTTTTCGATGAAACGAAAAGCCAACTTGGGTTTTAAGAAAAACCCATTTCAAATCTGTTGTCCATGGTTTTAAATAAAACCTTTTATTTTGTCTGCCTTAGTTTTCACAAAAACCCTTCTGCTTCTTGACATCAATGACAACATCAACACTTGAGCAAAAGGCAATGTACCCAATGTACCCAAAATTGCCAACACAAGAGAGGTCATGGTGTTTACGAATTGAATGTTTGAGCTATGTGTGTTATCAATTTCATACCAGTCGAAGTGCTTAAGAAACTTATCAATGATTTGATTATATTACATCAAAATTAGACATTTGCATTGGTATATATCCTTAAATTGATATAAAATGAGTTGGGAGTCATCGAAAACGTTGATCCATTCAATTCCTAAGGTAATCACAGTATGGAGGTCTAGGATCAAGGCTTTATATTTTGCATTATTATTGGTGCAAGGGAAGCTGAGTTTAATTAAAAAGGCATAGGATATCCTTGAGGTATGAAGAAGACAACTCCAACACCTTCCTTTCATTCATGTTTCAAACCATAAAAGAAAAGGACAACATCAACCTCCTCTTCAGGTTCGATATTTTTCTCTTGCTTTGTGATATAGAATATGAAATCATCGGGTAGCTCGATAATATGTGACTGATCATCTAGTAATGGAGCTTCTACAAGTTGATCTATGATTACTTGACACTTAATGGAGTTTTGGGTAATGAATTCAAGATCAAATTTCATTAAAAGCATTATCCATTTGGAAGTTTTGCTATTCATATAGGTGTGGCTCATCATAGTGTAGAGGGTTCTCTTTAGATATGACATATGTGGTATGGTTGATCATGTAATGTCAAAGTTTCTTAGTTGTGAATACAATTGCTAGGCATAGCTTTTTGACATATACGTACTTGGTTTCATAACTTTCTAATGTTTGACTAATGTAATAAATGGCTTGCTCTTTATTTACTTTATTAAATTGTGCTAGCATTGTGTCGAGGGCAAATTTCATGGTGGATATATATAGATGAAATGGGACACTTGGTCGAGGTGGTGTCAACATAGGTGGGGAAGCAAGATATTGTTAGAAATAGAGTATTTTTCATCATTTGGATCATGTAAATGTATCTTCCAAGGTACATATTTAGGACATTATATTACTCTAGGGGGAAGTTATCTAGTTACTTCATGCAATGTAATAAATGTATAAGTGTCAATGTGTAAGTTGTATATGTGCAAGTTGTCCCTTGCACAACTAGGTATAGTGTTGATCAAGGAACCTATTTTCCTATATAAGAAAGGCCTCATTGTAATACAAATATAGAGTTGAGGGACATAGTCAGATAGTGTAGCTTAAAGCATAGTACATTTTGTTTAGATCACCATCCATTGGTGATGGGTGTAATGTAGTTTAGTAGCTTTATTAATGGAGTGTTAATTTCCTCCATAGCTACATTGTATTCTTTTATGTTATTTATATTTACAACATATTTTAGTCATCTAATAGATTTACTTTCTTTCATATTATTCTGCATCTTTTGATTGCTATCTTATAGTGCTTGTTACATCAAAACCTAATAGTGGTATCAGATCCACAGTAGATCTAGCCATAGTAGGTCAATAGGAAAACCACCATTATCATTGAGCTTGATTTTTTTGTCAACCTGATACGCTGCTGGACCAGCCACTATAAAAAATTCTTAGAAGAGTCTAGGCGATAGAATTAAAGAGAGCCCAAGTGAGGACTAAAAGAAATATCAGTTCTATAAATACTGAGATTACATTTGACTAGAGCCTTTTGCACAAATTTGCAAGAAAAAATTGTGAAGACTAGGACTCAACATTCAATCCACTAGATTGACAAATCATCTGGTGAAAATCATCGAGGATATATGGAATTTGCTAACTCTTACCTAAAGTTTCTTTTGTTACAAAAAATTAGTTCTCAGAGGATTGGGACTCCTACGATAAAAAGATATGAGACTCCAACTTTGTTACCCAAAGATAGTGCAGATATTAGTTCCTTGTGCAAGAGAAGAATACTGTAAAAGAAGACTTCTAGTGAAGAGTCATGGTGAATTTAGGAGACTGAAGATCTCCATTTATGGATTGAAGAACTTCATAGTTGAAGGACAGGCCATAGAAGCCTTGATGCTAAAAATACCATAGAAGTATTGATACTAAAAAGGCCATAGAATCCTTGATATTGAAAAGTTTGTAGAAGCCTTGATACTAAAAAGGTTGTAGAAGCCTTGATATTGAAAAGGCCATAGAAGCCTTGATACTAAAAATTCCATAGAAGCCTTGATACTAAAAAGTCTACAAAAGCCTTGATACTAAAAATGTTGTAAAAGCCTTGATATTTAAAATGCCACATAAGCCTTGATACTTAAAAGGCCACAAAGGCCTAGATATTGAAAAAGTTTCCAGAAGCCTTGATCCTGAAGAAGAATTCAAAAATAATATCTAATTCAAAAGTAGATTAATATTTCAGTACTATTATTTTTGTTGTAGAGAAAGAAGATTTAGTGAGTTGGGAAACTTCCTACAAGAAAGTTAGGAAGAGTATATTCTTCAGAATCAATTCAACACCTGAAGTAAAAATAAAGAGATCAAGAGAAGATATCATTGAAGGAATTCCAATATTGGAAGAAGAATAATAACTAGGAGAGTCCTGATCACATTCAGAAGTAGCAGAATTAGAGATCCAGAAAAAGATCTCACCACCAACACTTGAAAGAGCAGAAGATTGAAGAGAAGGTCTCAAGGAAAACCAACAAAAGTTGCAAAATCAAATACCTTGGGAAGGTCTCAATGAGCATCCGATAAAATACTAGGAGAGCCTTACTGAATAAATCATCAAAGGAGAACTCACTGGAGAAATCCACTACCAAGGAGAAGCCCCTAATGGTGAAGGACTTGGGATAATTATCACCATATGACAACAAGTCCAAGAGGAGAATTTGGTAAAGAGTTCCAAATTTGAGAAGGAGAATTTGGTAAGGAGTGCCAAATCTAAGAAGAATAATTTGGAAAGGAGTGCCAAATACCAAAAGAAGAATCTAGTGAAGACCTCAAGACATTCAAAATATTGAGAAGAAGATCCTACTTGAAGTTAGAATTTGACAAGAAGACTTGAAGATAGAAGAAGTTCACCAAATCTAGAAGATTTAGAATATTGCATCTCACAACAAGAAGGCACCGCTTCAGAGATAAATACTTCTCCAAATATACAGAGGAGACCACAATAGGGGAACAAACCACCAAATATTAGGATCATGAAAGAAAGTTTGATGCCATATTTTGGTGAAGAAGGAGTTGTTTAGGATAGTCTACAAAAAGTTACAAGATCCTACTAGAAGCAACAACTTGGTGATCTTAGACACCAAGATTCACATCCTCTACAAAAGTGACAAAAGAACTACGAAAGCTTTAAAAAGGTAATACATTTTTCATGCAAATAAACTTGTTAATTGGATTACTTATCAAATTTGTTATAGCACCTTAATTTAGATTAAATTTGTAAGAAGAAGAAAAAATTGGATTATAGTCTTCAAAAAGTGCAAAAAGAGAAAAGTTATTTTTAAGGTTCATTTGCACATTAATTAGGAGTTTATTAGATTTCAGTATTACATCTATCAACTACCTATCATATACTTTGGAAAAATAAAAAGAAGACTAAGTCCTACAATATTGATTTCAAATCATCCTTGATTAGTTGCAATATATTTATTAAGTGCAATATCTTGAGAGTTTATTGGAGTGATAAGGTGAAATTATTAGTGCATTAAAAGTGAAAGATTATTATATTCATTTGCACTATTATATTGGTCTCAAAAGGATTAGTTTGTGTACTTGATAAGGGCACAAAATCTGATTTGAATCAAGTGTGTAAAGACACTATTAAAGCACAAAAATATGCAACACATAATGGCCAAGGGAAGCCAAAAAAATAGGTTAGTACAATCCAAATAGCAACTAACTAAAGGCAGAAAACGAAGCTTCAAATATTGAGACTTGGTGAGTCTCAAATACAAAGCATTACAAGGTTAATTGCATGGTACAAAGGGCAAAAAATTATAGCTACAAATAATCTTCTATCTACATCATTAAGGGATTGGATTTATCATCAAAATATCCAAGAAAAAAGGGTAAGGAGTCTAGCCAAAGAAACATCCTCAAAACTTCCATATTTGCATTCAAAAATCTGCTACAAAACCAGAATTTTAGACCTGCAAAAGAGTGCAAGAAAAGGTGCAATAAAGAAGGTTTTATATACATATAATATTACATGGTATTGGATTTCTACAATACATTATATGCAAGAAGATAGCAGATTTGAAGGTGCCTCAAAAGACACAATATCTACAAGGTAAGCCATCCAAGGAAGGCCAAATGTTAGCACTCTTCTTCCATAGAAAAAGGAGCCACTCAAAGGGCTCACTCTCCGCATATCTTGGATGGATGAACTTCAAAAATCAAAGCCCACATAAGGCTATTATCAAGTTGCATTTATGTAGACAAAAAGAGTGCTCATCTACAAAGAGAAGGCATCAAAATCTACATCTACCATGGGATGTACAACATAAAAAGAGGCTATATACACTACAAAGAAGCATAAGAATCAAAATGTTGAAGGCATAGAAGACAAGGAGAAAAGGTTATACATTCAAGGTCTTAAAATTGGAGAATATCATCCACCAAAGGAAGCACCAAAATCACCATTCGAGGCTCCATAGCACCTCATCAATTTACCTCCAAAAGAAAATATTGCTTACTATCCAAGAAATAAATCAAGCTAAGGAAAGGTATATGAAAGGAGTTATAATATTCTCCTTGGAAGCATTATAGAAAAGGAATTCATGCAGATAGCTTGAATGCCACTTGGCATAAACTTTCTAAGGCACCATTTTATCTCTCAATGCTCAAGAAACCTCACACAGGAGTTACAAGGAATATCAAGGAAGTGGTGACACTTGTTATCTTCCACAAGCCTTGCACAAGTGGCCACAATATTTATTATACATTACAGAGTGACCAAGAAGTGTTAAAGAAGAAAATTAGTATGTTAAGAAAGGTGGAGCGCTCATATGTAATGTATGTGACACTTGTCATAAATTTCAAGACCTTTCTTTCATAAAATGGCTCAAGTCCAAAGTAGTCAAGCATAGGAAAGCGCAGTCAAAGCATAACAAAGTTTAGCATGGAAGGAAGCAAGAGGAAGCATTAAAAGTTCTTGGTCTTGAAGGTCAAACCTCCCCATATTTGTAGCACCTACGTTCTAACATTAAAGATAGGGAATTCCAAAGCATAAGCATTTTTTCTAGTGCCAAAGGAGGACATTAAAGTGTTGTTATATTCAATTTAAAAAGGCATCAAAAAGTGCAGTGATACAACATTTAAAGGTAAGGTTTAAATCCTATTTATTATTGCTTTCACTTTAGGGAGATATAAGGGCTATAAGCTAAGATCAAATCTTAGATTTTTAAAGCAAAAACCATAAGGGATACTTATCAAATTGAAAAAATATTTGCAATTTAACCTAGGAGATTTTTTCTTGAAATGTCGAGCTTAGGTGATATTTGAATTGAAAAAAGATCACCAAAGTATCAAATATATCTTTAAATCTTAGGGTAGCAGGAAAGATATGGGAAATAACAAAAAGGAATGAGAAATGTGGATGTATGCTAGATTTGAAATGTGGGGATAAACTAGCAGTAAAAATCCAAATCAAGCGTTAGTTAGCATATAACAAAAAGAAAGGCACAAGAACCACTCACAGTTTTGCAGAGATAACTTCCAAGATAGTATTTTAGTATTCACTCCCTCACAAACAGTAGTTAAATTTAGATGCAAAATTTAAAATCAGCAAATTATGGACATGAACATAAGCATAAATGATAAATAGAAAGAGATCAAATACAACACTACTCAAGGAATCTGAATTTGAATATCTTTCTATTTATGCAGAAAACTTAAAGTGTTTTTTACAGAATGTCTATCCTCCTTCATTACATTGAAATACCTAGTATTTATAGAGGATTTCGCCTCTATCATTAAATGCACATACAAACAAAATGTCGACTAGTTAAAATTAGCAACAACAATTCTCTCCTCAGTAATGGTGATGCTCAGATCAGATAATTCTTCAGGGAACAACGATCTACTTTCCATGGAGTGCGCTTGGAAAATAAGAAAAGATGGATGATGGGGAAAACATTCCAATAGTCGGTGCATTGAAACTTAGCAAAATAACACAACAAATAGGATCTCGAATATTAAATTTTGGGTACTACTTCATCATCCTACGCCTCAAAATCTTACTCTCGCTAGTGGAGATCCATATATCATTAAATTTGTTTCAAGGAGTGAGGTTGCTTTGAAAATGAATCAGATTGTACCAAAATCTAGGACATAGCATTTAATCCTAGAAACCTTTTGGTCAAAATTTTGGATCGTCGCTCTTATTGCCTCAAGCATTAAATTTCTTTAACCTTTGTCTTTTCTCGAAAAGATATATAGTAAAAGCACTTCCAAAAATAACTCTGCTGAGAGAGATAAAACTTGGTTTTTTCCATGTAATGGTGTGAAAGGTATTTTTGTAGAAAGCAAGGGAAAAAATAATTTACTACACTGATGGTTGCCTTCAAATATGGAATTTCACCCTCCATTTTGATCAATTTTACCTCATGACATTGTCCTCCTTGAATTACAGGTAAAAATGGGAGTTTCACCCCTAAAAGAGGGTGAAAATGAATTTCATCCCAAGTCAGGGCGACTTTGAATTTAACCAGCACTACCTTTGCTTTAATTAATGTTTCTTCAATACTTTCGCCCAAAAATACCAAAAAATGGAGTTTCATCCCCAATATGGGTGAAAATACATTACGCCCCCTCCCTCGGGCAACTTTGACTTTGACCAAAGCATTGTCTTTGCCCCAATGTTGTTCATTAAATACTTTCACTCCAAATCGTCTTAAAATAGGATTTCACTCAAAATAAGGGTGACAAGGATTTTCGCCCCTCCTAAGGGGTGACTTTGACTTTGACTTGACCCAAGCATGCATTTTACTTCAACTTTCACCCGAAAATCCTTTTAACTAGAAATTCACCCTAAAAATAAGCGAAAGGGATTTTCGTCCTATTCCAAGAGTGCTTTTGACTTTGACCCATCTTCGTCTCTTACAAAAAAAATTCTTCTTCATTCGAACAAAATCGTTCATCAAGGTAGTTTCACCCCAAAGGAAGGGCATAAATGATTTTTGCTCCTCCACGAGGCAAAAATGTATTTCCCTTCGTATTCACTGGCATCTTCATTCTAAATAACTATCAAATCCATGGTTGATATTTCATCAATCATTCAATCCCGAAACTTTCATGGTCATAGAATTCTCCCTCCATAATTTTCCATGAATTCTTACTGGAAAACATTTACTGTGCATCTCCAGGGATAAAATCAACCTTTTTTTATTTAATGGAATTGTTCAAAGGAAGAAACAAAAAAATCACATTAAATTAGCAAAACACCTGTAACTTTCATTTGATATATATTTTTAAAATTTTTACAATAAAAATTGAGTGTGGCAAAACTACCAATAGTCTTGTATCATATTCCATACACAAGCAGTTTTATAAATAATTTAAAATATCTTCATTAAGCTCTTTCACAACCTACACAAATATATGGAATGATAAATTCTGTTTACCCATTTATCGACAAGACAATAAGTAACTTTCTGGTGCACATCTATTCACGCAATGAATTCACAGTTTAAATTTATTTAAAGTAAATAAATAAAGGAGTTCCAGCCAAACAAAATCAACCAAAAATATCTTCAAGCATATATTACAAACAATCACACATTGATTTTTAGAAACTCTGACCTAGTTTACTTTAGCTAAAAATTTTCACAGTTCTCCTTTACTAGACAAAATCTTTTCTCAATTTGAATACAATTTGAAAGTTGGCATATCACGCCCCAATAGTCTCCTCCCAGGATAACACAATCACACTAGCTTTATACTAACGAATAATGGTAACACTTGGATAATCATGCATATTACGAACTTTCTTCCTTAATATTTACCAAGTGGAGCCAAATTTATATGGGTATGAAAGTATACATATATTTATTTATTTATATTTAAATTTCATTATTATAAATACACATTTATTATTATTATTATTATTTTATTTTTATTTTTATTTTATTTTATTCAAAAATAAGAACAATACCATATCAAAATATTCGAAGGTAGGAAGAATATGACATGCAATAAAACAACCAAGGCACACACATAATGTAGTCAAACAGTTAGGATGCTCCTATATGTGCAGTTTTTTTTGGGCTTCCATGTATCAATGAGCTGTGGTGTTTTTTCAAACCTCCATCATACCTCCCTTACCTCTTGTGGATGCCCCTAGTCTGCCCACATGAAGGAGGGTACCTGGTCCTGCATCCACAAGACCATCAACAATACCACATTCTAAGAATAAAATAAGCATATGATAGTTGTTCTAGTGGGGTTTTTAAAATTTTACATTATTTTCAATTAATAAGGGTGCAATTTCAAATTCTATTTTGCAAAAATATTCAAGCATTGTGATTATAAAAAGGTGCAATATCAGGGGAGTCTGAAACCTTCCCCTTGCAAAAATTTATTGATTGTAAAAAGGTGCATATTCAACAAAGTCCAACACCTTCACCCTTATGTAAAAGGTGCATTTTTTGTGGAGATAAACACTTTCAAGCATGGGAAAGACAAAGAGAAACCATACCAAGAATCCACCAAAATTTCATGAGTGTGCCACACCATATAAAGGTCTTAAGGGTCTTTATTTACCTTAAGGGAAGGATCTTTATGAAGATGGAAAATTTATTACTCTAAGGAGATGTTTACAAATAACTCTCAAAGATATTGATGGTTCTGAAGATCTTATTCAAAATGGTGTTATAATCCCTATATATTTTGTAAGGACAGTATACATGACGTTAATCACACTTGACATCTATAAGCATAAAAAGAAAGAGGACATAAAGAGCAATGGAAGCTCAAGCCTATGGTGGAAAATGCTTGTTATGATACAAACAACCTCAAGACCTTAGTGAAAAATATATATTGTGACACAAGTGATATTATGAATAAGAGAGACTCAACTTGTGATACTAATTACATGAATTCTATTTATGATAATGGTACAGGTGTTGAAAGACATAATGAAATACAAGAAATTGGGTTCTTTGAAAGACACACCAAAGGAATTAGCTCCAATCTAATGAAACAAAGGGGTTTTAATAGACAATGATTGGTAAAATATAGATAAGGTATAATAAAGCCCATAATTCCATGTATAAGGCCAAAGAACAAAGGCCTTGGCTCTGATAGTCAAGCAGGAAATAGTAACACTAAGTTCATAAAATCAAAATCACATTCCACTCCAAGAACCAACTGTTAGCACAAATATAAAATGACCAACAAGGTACATATTGATTATGGATGGACAAATATCACACAATGGGGTAACATGAAAGTAATATTGAATATATTCTATAAAATAAGGTGACAACCCAAGAGGTAGACCCAATTACAAACCTAAAGGTAGATCCAAAGCAAATAGACCTAGTGGTAGACCCAAAGGTGTACCCAGTGGCTGATCTAGAGGTGATAGACCCAAAGGCTAATCCAATGGTAGGCCCAAATGCAATATACCTAGAGGTAGTAGACATAGAGGTAGCACACCCAAAGAAATACCTAGAGGTAAACTCAAAGGCAACAAACCCAATAGTTGACCTAGTGGTAGGAGCCACAACCAGAACTAGGAGCTAAAAGCTAGAGCTAGAACCAGAACCAAAAGACAAAGCCACAACCAAGATTCAAAGCCAAAGCTAGGTGCCATAGCTAGAGCTAGATACAAATCCAAGAGCCAAAGCAAGAGCTTAGACTCCTCTAAATTAAGGGGAGTCCTAATATTTTCTAACTCAAATAATATAATAAGGGGGGATGTTAGGATGTTTTAATACATTATTTTATTATTAGATCATGCAAATTTATCTATACTATAATTTTAATAATTATTACATGTAACAATCTTCTAACAAGAGTAATATTGTAGTCTGTAATCCTAAGGCATGTATTAAATAGTATCTTGCCTTAATGAATGAATTGCTAATTTGCTAAGGCTAATTCTCCATCAATGGCCTCATACAACTTGTCATAGTAGTAAGAGAGTTTTTGCTTCTTGACAAGGTATGCTGGTGCACTTCATGCCTAAAAGAGAATCTTCATTTTCCCACCTAATCTAGTTATAAATTTGGGAACCAATATTTCTTCTAGTAGATGATCAACCAAAGCATGTATCAGATATAGGTAAAATTTCTTTCATATTTGAATATTTTTAATTATCTATCTATCTAATCTATGATGTATTTAACATAGTTGACCATCTACGTTTGCCTTAGGTATGTTTCCACAAATTGCAACAAAGCAATGCACTCCTCATAGATATTTAACTTCATCCTTTATTTCTATATGGAAAATATACCAGATAATATAATTTGTACATCATCCTTAAAAATTTATAGCTCCAAGGGGATGTTTAAGTCTATCACCTTTTGTTTTATGCATGTATGGGGTTAAGAAGTCTCTCCAATATTTTCTAGAACATCTCTAAATTTCTTCTAGGTCTTTGGCTTGTAGGACACTCATATGGCTAGGTCATTAGATTCCTTTAATATTTTCTTGATGTCCCCCTCCCTTATATAAGATAATTATTTACTCCATTGTAGGATTCAAATGCTCCTCTCGAACATGTCATATCTTTTGGTTCTATCAACTTTAGGTAGTTCCACACTTGTAGGACCAAGTTTATTACTAACCCCAAGCTCCATACCCTATTTATGTTCCAACAATCTATTTGGAGACCTAGGTTAAAACTTTGCAATGCTTCTCTCCTAACTTGTCCAATTGTGTGTTTATAGTTCCTTTACTCTGCCCTTCTATATGGGTCATAAAATATTCCTTGATGTTTGAAGAGGGGAGGGTTACCTATTTCTTTTTCCTCTATTTTGCTTTCCCTTCCTTTAAATGATTCTACTTCCTATAGTAGTACTAGTACTAGTGAATATGAAGCAGACACATGTGGGGTGATGGTAGTGGAAAGAGGTGATGATGGATTGGATTCTAGTAATAATGGGATTTTAGAGGTAAAATAAGTGTTTATGATGTTTAGATTTAAAAAGATGAAAATTTGGAGCATAATAAAAAAAATGGTAAGTTTTAGGCTAGGGAGCGATCCGGTCGACCTACCAAGCAATTTGTTTCCTTTAAGGGGCACATAGAAAAACTGACCTTGGAGTGATTTACTCAAACATGCAAGAAATTAGCTAGATTATATGAGTGATTTGCGTATCCAATAAGGGTTAGCAAATTTTAGATCTTCTAGGTAATTTGCATAAAAACTTGAGTGATTCACTCTTAGGTTTAAGTGATTCACCAGATAGGAGACTTGGATGATTTTGGGTTAGGATGATAAGTGCTTGGCTTGATTTATTTTGAACCTCACTTAGAAAATTATGGAGTGGATCACCTTGTAGGAGAAGAGCAAATAACTCATTTGAATATCCTTTTGACACATATTTGAAGAATGATGTGGCTTACATGTAGTGATATATTTGGATATGATATGACTACCTTTGGGTTTTAGGTAGGGGATTGTGCTCAAATTGTGTAGATTGCATGAGTTTCCTTTAAGTAATATAAACCCCATAGGGCTCAACAAATCTTTTTCTTGAGAAGAGGTTAGCATTCTATGTGGTGTATTTTTATGAGGTGTAAGTCACATTATGTATGTGATTAGAGTGGGTTGTATAGAGGGATTGGGTACTAGGAAAAATCAATAGTGGAACATGTTTAAAATGTTAAATGGTGTAAAGTTTTGATAGCCCTCGTCCAATGTGCGCTCAGACCTAACCATGCCTACCCTTGCTTGGTGCAAATATTGCCCTAGTAGGTTGGTCATCCCATCATGGGTTGACTTACCCTTGGATGGTTGACCAATAATAGGTGGCCTCAACAAGTGATTCACTCATTGGGATGACTTGATTTTTTCCCTAGCAATAATAAGAACATTATTCCATATTCAAGGCAATTTTTTTTTTTTTTAGAAAAGGGGAATAAAAGGATAATAAGAATATGTTATTTATAGGTGAAGAGGAAATAAGAGTTAATTTTATCCAAGGAAAAATAATCATTGCAAATAAAATGTACATATTTACATTCTATTTTTGCCAAAATTCTTGCTTAAATGAGTTGGAGATGTTGTTTGTTCATTAAAAGTGGTAGTTTATCCCATGTATGGTGGTAAGTTTGTAATAATTTGTACTCATCATCTATAAAATTTGATAGGGATTTCTTCAAAGGGAGTCCAACTTCATATGACCACTAGATTTAGTTTAGTATTTATCTCATTTAAACACTAGGTTGCCTTCTTTGTAATCCATATAAATGGCTTGTTTTTCAAACCATATTTTAACCACATTTTGATGTTACATTGTCCTTTTGATACCTTCTCTCTATATTACTTTAAGGCCAATAGATCACTAAACATCATTTGCACTGGCTTTATATTAGTATCTTCAAGTTCCAATTATTATGTCATTTGGAGAGAAGGGAGTTTTAAATTGACTAACATTATAACATCATTTCTATAGACCATATTATAGAAACATAATGATTATAGATGAAGAGAAAAGAATAGGGGATACTAGAAAAAATAATCATTACAAAGAAAATATATACATATTTGCATTCCATTTTGATGGAATTATTACTTAAATGGATTGAAGATGTTGCATGTTCATCAAAATAGGTACCATTCTTCCATTCATGGTAGAAATTTTGTAAATGTTTAGACTCATCATCTATAGAATTTGATAGAGCTCACTACAAAGTAATTCAAAATTTTGATGGCCACCTAGCTTAGCTTTGTCTCCATACCATTTAAACAACATGTTTCCTTCTTTGTAAACCATATTAGTGGTTCATTTGTCAAACCACCTTTTGACCACCTCTTGATTTATTGTTATTTTAAACACCTCTCTCTCTCTTCATCTAGGGCCAATAGAGTGTTCAACCTTGCTTGCATTAACTTGATATTGATATATTCATGTTACAATTATTGTGCCATTTAGAGGAAACAAATTTCTAAATTGATTAACAATACAACATTTTTTTTGTATAGATCAACTTATAGGGAGATGATATAGTATATACATTTGGTATCACTCAACCCATCAAAAGTTATTTTCACAACTTAGTATACTAGTCCCTTTGTGACTCAATGATGGTTTTATCTATGATCCTCATTATGCTCTTATTTGTAGATTCAACCTCTCTGTTACCCTAGGAGTAGTCATTTGAGGTTGTCTTGAGCAAGAATATGTATTCTAGGTTGAACTCATAATTTTAGTACCTCTAAAATATGTTGTATGTTTAGTGTCTATGGTGAATGGTGTCTTGAATCTAGTGATGATATCTTCTAAAAACTAGGCCATTGCATCTTGATTTATTGATTTAATTGGCACTACCTCAATCCATATAGTGAAGTAATATATTTAGGTGAGAATCCATTTATGCCCTACACTTGATAGAGGGATTATCTTATCAATGAATTATAGTCCTCTTTCCCATGAACATACAATAAGATATGTAATTCTTCACCCATGGAAAAAAATTCAAGAATATGGTATGCTAATAATATATATCCCTTAAGATTTTTTGGGTTGTATTTGGTGTAGAATAATTCCCTTCCTTAAAATAATATTCCTTGATTAAGGTTTCTAATTTTTATTCGTCAACACATCCTAGCAAGATTCCATCATACCCTTTATTGAATAGGACACCATCAATCCATGTATAGTTTGCTATTTTTTTCTTGAACCAAATCCTCTCTTTAGATGTTAACCCTTCTAGGACCTATTTAGTGGTCATGTACCTACAAATATCATCCAACCATCATGTCCAATCACCTAGCTCTATCTCCTTTACCAGGGTGAACTAGTATTTTGAACAGACATTGCCAAATTTTTACATAAGGCTCTACCTCTAATAAGCTTGTTATAGTTAATCTCTATATTAAATTTTTGGATATTATTTATCCATCCAACTTTTCATTTTTCCAATTCACTATGAGGTACTAGAAATTGGACATCAGGATGAACTATGAATAAGATGGCCTTGATCCATGATAGGTAGTATCTAAAATTCTAAAGAGCCTTCATGATAGTAAACAACTATTTGTCAATGAAGGTGTATCTTTCTTCATAGTTATAGAGGATTTTACTCATAAATTAGGTGGGGTGTTTCTCATATTTGTCTTTTTTCTGAGTTAAGACTACACCAATTCATTCATTTGATCTAAACACATAGAGCCTGAATTCTTTAGAGAAATCAAGGATGACTAAGACAAAAAATATAGTTATGATATATTAGATATCCTAGAAGGATTTATTATATTCATTGTTCTAAACAAGTGTGGCATACTTTTTCATAATTTTTGTGACTTATCTTATGAACTTGGTGATAAATTGGATTTTACCTAGTTCATAAGACCATATTTTGACCACATCTTGATTTTGTATTATTCTTTTAAATACATCTCTCTCTTCATTTAGGGCCAATAGAGTGTTAAACCTTGCTTGCATTGACTTGATATTGATATATTTAAGTTACAATTATTGTACCATTTAGAGGGAAGGAATTTCTAAATTGATTAAAAATGCAACCTCTTTTTCATAGACCAATTTATAGGGAGATAGTCTAGTAGACGATTTTGGTGTCACTTAACCCATCTAAAGTGCTTTTCACAACTTAGTATACTAGTCCCTTTGTGACTCAATGATGGTTTTATCTACGATCCTCATTATGTTATTATTTGTGGATTCAACCTCTTTGTTACCCTAAGGGTAGTAATTTGAGGTTGTCTTGAGCAAGAATATGTATTCTAGGCTGAAATCATAATTTTTGCCCATTTGAAATAGGTGGTATTGTCAGTGACTATGTTGGATGGTGTCTTGAATCTAGTAATGATATCTTGTAGCAATTGGGTCATTGCTTCTTGATTGGTTGATTTAATTAGCACTGCCTCAATCCATATAGTGAAGTAATATATATAGGTGACGATCCATTTATACCCTATACTTGATAGAGGGATTATCTTATCAATGAAGTCTAGGCCCCATTGTTGGAAGGGTTTTGTGACAATGATAGATTTAAGAGGCATCAATAAATTCCTCTTTTACATGAACATATTTTTCATATATAGGATGTAAAGCTTCTTTAATCAAAATCTCAATGACTTGTTCATCATTGTTGAATACAGACAACTAGCTTGAACACCACTTCTAGATCTTTTGGATTTTTCCAAATGTTGACAATGGGGTCAAATGTTGTTGTTGTTGGAGATTGTGATGCAAAATTGATTAATTAATAATTATATTATTAATTATTAATTATTAATTAATTAATCATGTAGAGTTGGAAAAAATAAAAAATAATTCTAAATATAAAAAGGCAATTAAAAAATAAGAAAAGTAGTTCTAAAAATAGAAAGGCAATTGAAAAAATAGAAAAGTGCATATGAATTGCATAATGTAAAAAAAGGCCCATAATTATAAATGGGTGAGTGCTAAAAATAGAATTTTATACATAGAAAAGGGAGGTAAAAATAAAAAACAAGATATAGAGAAGTCATGTTATTTTTGTCATATAAGATGCCTATATATTGGATGTAAGGCACCTATTGTAATCATGATTTAGGGGTATTCAATAAGGATTCAAGAAATTAAAGGAGGATTTAAAGAATTCAAGGGGATTTAGTTGAATAATTCAAGGGAATTTAGTTGTTTGTTTTATGATCACAAATCAGATCTATAATATAATATAGCATAATTTTTGTGTATATTTGGGGTTGTGTTGTATTTATTCCAAGTAATAATTGTATTATTTATGTACTTGTATTAACATCTACTATTAAAACCAAGGATTCTAAGTTGCTAGTTTCTACCTTGTAGGCTTGAAATTGTTGGTATTAACTATTTCTATTGGTTATTTGAAGAAGGAAAAAGAAGTTATTGGTGAAATATTTGATCTAGATATTCCTTAAGTAGAATCTTGACAAATCTTATTAGAGAGAAAATTGCTACATTGATTGAAGAATTTGTCATGGCTCTCAACAGTGCTTCCGTGAAAACACCTTTGTTCAAAGGAGACAATTTTGAGTATTATAAAAATTAGCTAAAGAGGATATTAGTGTGGAAAGATCTATGGGATAGCATAGTGATTGGTTACATGGCTCTGACTAAGTGGAGCAGATTACCACAAGATAAAAAAAACTAGGAAAAGGGATGAGGAGAAGCCTTATGCATAATTTATTTCGACATTCAAAGTGCTATAGATCCTAGCATCTACCCTCACATAGTTGGTTGTAAAATGTAGCTGAAACATGGACAAATTTGGAGACTTCCTAGCAAGAAGCGAATAAGGTCAAGATAACCAAGCTTCAAACTTTGAAGATGAACTTTAGGAACATGTGAATGGAAAAAGGAGAAAGTGTCGGAGACTATTGTGTCAAGGTGAATGACATAGTGCACAATATGTGGGTCTATGGTGAATCCATTGAAGAGAAGGTGGTTTTCAAGAATATTTTGAGATATTTAACACCCAAGTGACTACACATAGTTTTCACTTTGAAGGAATACAAGGATTTAGACAATCTAAAAGTTGAAGAGTTGGTTAGTTCACTTTTGTCTCATGAAGACAAGATGAAATACTACACCAACAATTTGGATCAAGCTCTTGAGACCAAGATGAGAATTTCAAAATGAAGCATGGAGGTGGAGGATAAATCACCTTGAAGAGTTTCAACCAAAAGGTAAAACAGTAAGGCAACTCAAAATGGAAGAAGAATTCAAATAAGAAGATTATTACTTGATACTATTGCAAGAAGCTTGGACATATAAAAAATATTTTAGGATCTTGATGACCAAGACTTAAGGATATCAAGGTGGTAGAAGCAACAAGGCTTACACTATGGGGTATAATAACGACTATGTTATGTCATGCAATGAATTTATGGAATCTAGTAAGAAATTTTGGTTTCATAATAATAGTTTCTCTAACCATATGTATAATTGCAAAGATGGCTTAAAAAAATCTTGATGATAGCTACAACACTCAAGTGTAACTAGGATATGGAAATATGGTTCAAGTGGTGGGAAAATACATTATACCTATCAACTCTAGAAATGGCAAAGGATCCATCAATGATGTCTATCATAATATAACATGAAGTACAACTTAATAAGTGTGGGTCAACTTGTTAAGAAAGGTTTCAAATAGGTATTTGATAATAAGTATTATCTTATCTTTATCAAGAAGTAAGGAGACAAGTTTATTGGAACATATTATATGATGAAGAATAGGATGTTCCCTCTAAATATCAAAATGATAGCCAACAACACTTGTTATGCCATCGGTGAGGATACAAGTTGGTTGTATCATGAGAGGTATGGATACCTTAATTTTGGTAGTCCTCATATTATTCAGAAAAAATGAATGGTTTATGCACTACCAAAAGTTTAAGTTAAGAGAAAATATGAAGCATGCAAGGGGTGCATATTTGAAAAGCATGATAGGGATAAGTTTCCCTCTAATAAGTGGAGATCTATCCAACCATTAGAGCTAGTACTTTCTAAATTATATAGTCCTATGTATTGACCAAGAATTTATAATAATATATATTTAATTACATTAATTCTACTATATACGTATGCATTTTATTCTTAAATGGAAATGATGACATGTTTTTAGCGTTTATGAAATTTAAAGCTATGGTTAAAGATAAAAGTGGAAGATCCATCAAGACTTTAAGGATGGATAGAGGATTTTTTTATCTAAGTAATTATTTGATTGTTGTTCCACATATGGCATCAAAAGTAAACCAACCACACCTTATTATCTACAAAAAAATGGTGTGGTAGAGGGAAATAATAGGATAACAATGGAATAATCTAGAAGTATACTAAAAAGCAAAGGCTTAGAGAAGATGTATTAGGGTGAAGCGATGAAGAAAATTATTTACATATTCAATAGGAGTCTTGCCATGGAAGTCAAGCAAAAAACTCTATATGAAGCATGGAATGGTAAGAAATAAAGTGTTGTACATTTTAAATTATTTGGATGCTTAGCATATGTACATGTTAATGATAAGAAGAGAAAGAATATGGACCCCAAAAGTGTACCTCATATATTCATGGGCTATAGTGATGAGAGAGAGGCATACAAGTTCTACAATCCCTAAAATAAGAATGCTATTGTTTCTTGAGATGTTATCATTATTGAGAGTGGTGCCTACGAAGATCACTACAAAAAAGGGAAGGAGGTTGCAATTGAATGAGGGCCCTCAATAGACGAAGAATTAAAGTAAGAGGACATACAAGTTACACTATCAACATCTATTAATATATCACCTACTCCAATATAAAGTGGCTCATCTTCTACATCCCAAGGAGGAAAGCATAAAGGTTGTTTCTCCCACATCCACCTACACAAATGTTGGATCAGATTTCAAGAGGATAGCAACTCAACTTTGAGGACAACAATGTAGTTTAAGAGACATGTTGGATAGCTTCAAGGAATCTATGATGGCTAAGTTTGATATGGAGGTTCACTAATCATTAAATGAAATTTTCATTTGTCAATCCAAGTATGTTAATGATTTGTTAAATAAATTTAGGTTATATGATTACAAATCTATTGATACTTTAATTGCAAGTGGTGTGAAGCTAATACAATATGATGACAATCCCAAGGTTGATAAGAAGTATATAAGCATGGTTGGTATTTTTATGCATCTTATAGCTACTAGACTAAACATTACTTTTACAATATCACTAGTATTGATATCCATGAGTAACCCCACTCAAAGGCATATTCAAGTAGTGAATATGATATTTAGGTATATGAAGGGCACAAGAGATCATGTCATCCATTATGGACTAGACCAAAATGTAAAAATTTTTGGATTCATAGATATGGATTTGGAAGGTTCTATTGATGATAGAAAGTTTACATCAGGTCATTGTTTCACTCTTGATAATGGATTGATCTCTTGGGATTCCAAGAAATATTCTACAATTGCTTTGTAATCTATGGAGGTAGAATATGTGTCTTTATCATTGGTATGTACTCAACTAGTTCGGTTGTAGTGAGTTATTGAAGATCTTGGAGAAGCTCAAGGAGAACCAACTCAAATATTTTGTGATAATGAAAGGGCAATTCAATTGTCCAAAAATCTAGTTTTTCATTCAAATACTAAACATATTGATTTGAAGTTGAAGAACACAAGCTTATACTGAGAGGGGGGGTGAACAGTATAAGACCTCTTTTTACTTTTCCTTTATACTTCAAAACAATAAAGCAATATATCCAAAGCAATATCAAAACAATGCACAAGATCATCCACAAAGTGACACAACAATTTTGATGTGATTCATCCACAAAACTTTTCTCTAAAAGTTATCTCAAAGTTCTTTGGGAAACCTTCCCAATTACAATGTTTATGAGCCTCGGCTCAAAGGAGAAACCTTCCCCCAATCTGAATTTATGAGCCTCTGCTCAAAGGAGATACCTTCCCCTACCTCTGCTCTCGGTTGGTGATCCTCTAGAAGACCTCTGCCTCCGCTGCCCTTAGCAAATGGAACTCTATCCACAGAAGACACCTGTCTTCCCTGCTCTGGCTGGAGACCTCTGTCCTCAACTCTATCACCTCAAAGTTGGTCCTCGAATTTGCACTAAACACAGTCCTTCGGTCTAGCACAAATGTCCTCTTCCTCTGTCTTTGATCTGCACCAAACACAGTCCTTCGATCTGGCACAAATCTATCCTCAGGTTCTTCTCATAGAACCAATGCACCTCTGTCCTCAAGTTCTCCGATAGAACTATCAAACTCAGCTTCACAAGTCCTCTGCTAGGACCTGTCCAAATCTGCTCACAAGTCCCCAACGGAACTTGTCCAAAACCGCTCACAAGTCCCCGACTGTCCACCCTCACAAGTCCCCAACGGAACCTGTCCAAAACCTGCTCACAAGTTCATCAAGAAAACTTGCTTGGCATGAACCCACAAAGAGAATTGTTAGAGACCCAATGTGATTCATCAACCTCATAGAAGCATAAAGAGAATTGTTAGAGACTCAATATGTTCTATACTTAACTCCCAATCTCAATCTCAACTCAATCTCAATCTCAGAAATAAGATAGATGTAATATGCTTTTCTCAAGAACATGAAACACAACCCAACAATTGCCAACCAAGCAATATCTCATATAACAATGATACTCATGTTCTTTCCAACAACCAATATCTTTTCTCAACCAATTAGGGCTTCAACAACAATGCTCAAAGACAAGGTTTAACCAACATCATTCAACTCAACACTAACCTTGAAGCATTCAACCAATCATCACAAGAAAAGGAAACAAGTAGAAATCCTTTTCCCTCCAAAGATATTTGAACAAAACAGCCACCAACACAATATCACCAAATGCAAAGAATAACTTGTTCAAATCAACTCAATGGAGTAAGCCCAATATCATGTATCAAGTAAAAGCACTAACTTGATCAAAACAACCTCTATGGAAGCAACTCATCCATCAATATCAAAACAGCCAACTAAGGGTTTCACCATCTCAATGCAAGTAACAAGACTTACAAACATAAACCCTAGTGCACAATGCTTCCATTACCTCAAACCAGTATTATGCATTTCACCAAAACTCTCATCAATGATAACAATGCATAAGTAGTCTTCAACAAACCAGAAACTAGGATTTACACCCAACCAAAGGAAACCTTGTTGTATACCTTTTCACTCCAATCTTATTTCAGGAATAACATACACCAATCATACTCATAAGAAGAAAGTGCCCATACCTTATTGAAGTGAAGAAAACCCTTTTGGAAATCTGCCACAATCACAAAATTCTTTTGCCAATCTTCACAAGGGTTAGTAGATCACAAAATAATCAACATTACTCCACTTTTCAATAATCATCACCAAAGCCTTTAATTGCACAACTTCCTTATCTCTCCTAAAACCACTTGTACCATAAAATAAAATAAATCACAACATTGCATAACCTTATATCTCCCTAAACCACAATATCCTTTTAATTAACAATACAAATCATTTCTACCTTATATCTCATAAACATTTCACTTACTAAATGAGTTAGTGAAATCGCCCTCAAATAAGCTTTCCACGATATATAATATGATATACTTTTATAAAAAACATAGAAATATTTTTTTCTAAAAGTGTTTTTAACTGCCTTCAAAAGTCAAATCAATAATGTTAAATATATCTAGGTTAACTAAATTCAACCTTATGACTCCCTAATTGTTAACCAAGAACAAGTATCTAAATTCTCAACACATGTATTTCATTAATAAATTTCATGTACAACAAACACCTTTTAAATAAATCCTTATATCTCCTAATAATCACATACACACCTATGACACCTTATGTCTCCCTAATTAAATACATACACAGAAAGCACACAACAAGACCATAGAATCCTTATAACTCCAAGAAATACCAACGATTTCTTCTAACCTTATAACTTCCTATCTCAACAATAAAAAATTAATCCCTGATACACCATCAACCTTAGCAACAGTAAACATACAATGGCGCTGTCATAAATACCTCATAAACGTGGCCTTCTTCACAATGCAAAATGGTGAGCGCCTTCACACCTCGCGGGAGTTGAACACTGTTCCTCCCTACTAGTAGTCGTGAGGTGTTTGCCACTAGGGTGCAAGCCCTTGTTGGGAGTAAGCCCAACACTTCCTCTTACCTTGGCTACCAAAATGAATGTAACTTCTCCAAAACCTTTTGCCGCGCTAGGGAATCGAACACGAACCACCTTCGTGCAAGAATAATGCACTACCTCCTCTACTACACTGTCACAGGTGACGTCAACCCTAAAAACTCGTGCCTTGTCTTCTTCTCCCTTTAAACACTTCGCTAGCGCAGGGGTTCAATGTCGAAAATGAAAAGCTCGACGATTAATATCAAATGCCCCTTCTTAATATTTCACACACACCATCCCTTCAAAGAGTTTAAATGCCGAAATCATTTAATATGCACTATTGATGCATTTCCAATATATGATCTAAGATGCACTTTTAACACGATGGAAAATTTAATTTAATTTTAAAATTTTAATTTAAATTTTAAATAAATAAAATTTAAACTAAATATTTAAAATTAAATATCTTCATCACCGGAGCACCTTTTTCAACGAAACGAAGAGCCAACTTGGGTTTTAAGAAAAACCCATTTCAAATCTGTTGTCCATGGTTTTAAATAAAACCTTTTATTTTGTCTGCCTTGGTTTTCACAAAAACCCTTCCGCTTCTTGACATCAATGACAACATCAACACTTGAGCAAAGGCAATGTACCCAAGGTACCCAAAATTGCCAACAATCTCCCCCTTTGTCATTGATGGCAAACCTTTACTAAAAACACATCTTTAAGAGCCAAAACTGAAAACACTCCTTTGAAGTTTTGCTCCCCCTGACTTGAAGCTTTCCTCTTCACATTGAAGCTCTCCCCCTTACTCATATCTCTCCCCCTTTGTCATCAATGGCAAAGGGCCACCTTTGGGGCTCGGGACTAAGAATGAGCCTCTTAGCTTAGTCCCTCCCCCACCTCCTGTTGAGGTGATTAATTCTAGGGTGGGAGTAAAACTCCCATTAGGCACTGATCATCATCAGCGTCTATAACTTCCTTGTCGGGCCTTCTCTTGAACTCTTTGTCCATATTCCTGTTCTTGTCATTGTCACTGTTCCTGTTCTTAGCCATGCCTTGATCCTTGGACCTGATCATGCCACTGTTCCTGTTCCTATATCCTGGAATTTCAGCTCTACATTGTCTAGCTATGTGACCTTCATTGTTGCACTTATAACAAGTAACAATGTTATTTCTTTGAGGCATACTTGTTCTTTGAATCCACCTGTTCTGACTAACCCTGTTCTGACCAAACCTATTCTGACCAAACCTATTCCTGATATTTGCCTTGCAAAAAATTGCTTTATGCCCAAACTGATTGCAAGAGTAGCAATACCCATGAAAGAAATTACCACTTCTAAAACTGTCATTTACCTTCTTCACTTGAGCCATGCAATGTACAGCCATGTGACCAAACTTGTGACAAGCAAAACATCTGCCTTGAAACTTTCCTTTATTTGACCTCTTGGGTCCTGAAAACTTCTTCTTCTCATTCTGAATTCTGTTTTCTGGTTCTATGCATCTATCATTCAAGGACTCATGATCTGAAATACTTTCCTCATTAGAACTCTCTTCCTTTTGGAGTCTCTTACTAGACTCTCCAACTTGTTTCTTGTGTGTCTTAACAAAACCAAGACCTGTTTTATCTGTTGTCTTTCTTTGACCTTTGATAAGAGATTTAACCTTTTTGGAGCTTTCTTGAAACTTGTACAACTTATCCTTGTACTCTTTATTTTCCTCTTTCAAAGAAGCCATTTTCTGATCTAATTCACTATACTCAAGCACCTTAGATTCTAACTCATTCTTGAGTTCTTGTGCATTAGCCATAGAGACGTCAAGACTTTCTATAAGTTCATCTCTCTGCATGCAACATTCATCTAACTTATCCTTGAGTCTAGCATTCTTCTTTCTTTCCTTTTTCAAAACACTAAGAGCATTAGTAAGTTCACATTCAAGATCCCCTCTATTTGATTGCATTTTGAATCATCAAGGCCTTTTTCAGATTTCTTATCACTAGAGGTGCTACCCTTTTCAAAAACCATACATGCATCCTCATACATACTAGCAACCAAATCATTATTTGTGCAATCATCCTCAAGGTGACCAAAATTTCCACATTTAAGACATTTCATGATAATGAATCTATGTTTTGGTTCTTCCTCTTTTTTTGATATGAACAACATCTCATTTTCATTATCACTTGAAGAACTTTCACTATCACTACTAGAACACTTACTTGCTTTGTCTAGGTAGAAGCTCTTCTTGTGCTTGTGAGAATACCTCTTTCCTTTATAGCTGTGCTCATCTTTGTTCTTCCTTTGATGCCTATGCCTTTCAGAATCCTGTTTATCTTCTTCACTTTCGAACGGATCATCTTCATCTTCACTGCTACTAAACCCATGGCAATGATGATCATTGTGATTGAGTTGACCACAAACAAAACATTCTCTTACTTGTGAGCAATCAGCTGCAAAGTGACCGGTCTTCCCACATCCGATGCAAATCTTTATTAATCTGACTTGTTCTCCACTATTTGATTCATCTCTTGAATCTATTTCCATTCCCAAAGCAACAACATTGAGATCATCTTCATTTTCTTTCATGACCCTGTGAGATTTCTTTTTCTTGTGTCTAATGGTTTTGCTTTTGCCTTTCCTTGCCATTTGTGTTCTTGTAAGATCTTCCTTCAAGTTGTTTAAACTTTTCGAAGGCACCTGCTCTGATACCAATTGAAGAACACAAGCTTATACTGAGAGGGGGGTGAACAGTATAAGACCTCTTTTTACTTTTCCTTTATACTTCAAAACAATAAAGCAATATATCCAAAGCAATATCAAAACAATGCACAAGATCATCCACAAAGTGACACAACAATTTTGATGTGATTCATCCACAAAACTTTTCTCTAAAAGTTATCTCAAAGTTCTTTGGGAAACCTTCCCAATTACAATGTTTATGAGCCTCGGCTCAAAGGAGAAACCTTCCCCCAATATGAATTTATGAGCCTCTGCTCAAAGGAGATACCTTCCCCTACCTCTGCTCTGGCTGGTGATCCTCTAGAAGACCTCTGCCTCCGCTGCCCTTAGCAAATGGAACTCTATCCACAGAAGACACCTGTCTTCCCTGCTCTAGCTGGAGACCTCTGTCCTCAACTCTATCACCTCAAAGCTGGTCCTCGAATTTGCACTAAACACAGTCCTTCGGTCTAGCACAAATGTCCTCTTCCTCTGTCTTTGATCTGCACCAAACACAGTCCTTCGATCCGGCACAAATCTATCCTCGGGTTCTTCTCATAGAACCAATGCACCTCTGTCCTCAAGTTCTCTGATAGAACTATCAAACTCAGCTTCACAAGTCCTCTGCTAGGACCTGTCCAAATCTGCTCACAAGTCCCCAACGGAACCTGTCCAAAACCTGCTCACAAGTCCCCAATGGAACTGTCCAAACCTGCTCACAAGTCCCCAACGAACCTGTCCAAAACCTCACAAGTTCATCAAGAAAAACTTGCTTGGCATGAACCCACAAAGAGAATTGTTAGAGACCCAATGTGATTCATCAACCTCATAGAAGCATAAAGAGAATTGTTAGAGACTCAATATGTTCTATACTTAACTCCCAATCTCAATCTCAACTCAATCTCAATCTCAAGAAATAAGATAGATGTAATATGCTTTTCTCAAGAACATGAAACACAACCCAACAATTGCCAACCAAGCAATATCTCATATAACAATGATACTCATGTTCTTTCCAACAACCAATATCTTTTCTCAACCAATTAGGGCTTCAACAACAATGCTCAAAGACAAGGTTTAACCAACATCATTCAACTCAACATTAACCTTGAAGCATTCAACCAATCATCACAAGAAAAGGAAACAAGTAGAAATCCTTTTCCCTCCAAAGATATTTGAACAAAACAGCCACCAACACAATATCACCAAATGCAAAGAATAACTTGTTCAAATCAACTCAATGGAGTAAGCCCAATATCATGTATCAAGTAAAAGCACTAACTTGATCAACACAACCACTATGGAAGCAACTCATCCATCAATATCAAAACAGCCAACTAAGGGTTTCACCATCTCAATGCAAGTAACAAGACTTACAAACATAAACCCTAGTGCACAATGCTTCCATTACCTCAAACCAGTATTATGCATTTCACCAAAACTCTCATCAATGATAACAATGCATAAGTAGTCTTCAACAAACCAGAAACTAGGATTTACACCCAACCAAAGGAAACCTTGTTGTATACCTTTTCACTCCAATCTTATTTCAGGAATAACATACACCAATCATACTCATAAGAAGAAAGTGCCCATACCTTATTGAAGTGAAGAAAACCCTTTTGGAAATCTGCCACAATCACAAAATTCTTTTGCCAATCTTCACAAGGGTTAGTAGATCACAAAATAATCAACATTACTCCACTTTTCAATAATCATCACCAAAGCCTTTAATTGCACAACTTCCTTATCTCTCCTAAAACCACTTGTACCATAAAATAAAATAAATCACAACATTGCATAACCTTATAACTCCCAAAACCACTTATACCTTTTAATTAACCAATAGCCATTTAAATCAAATATCTCCTTATATCATTCCTAACACATTCCTCACTTCTAAATGAGTTAGTCACATAGCCCTCGAAACAAGCTTTCCAAGATGTCTACTATGATTACTCTTATAAAAGAATCATACCAAAAATATCTTCTTTTCTAAAAGGTTTTAATTCTTCCAAAAAATAAATAATAATGCTTCAACACATTCTGGTTAACTAAATTCAACCTTATACTCCCTAATTTTAACCAAGAACAAGTACCTCTAATTCTCAACACTGTTTTTAATAAATTCATGACAACAACACCTTTAAATAAATCCTTTATCTCCCTAAAACCCCATATTCACCTTATAACTCCCTAATTAAATACATACACAGAAAGCACACAACAAGACCATAGAATCCTTATAACTCCAAGAAATACCAACGATTTCTTCTAACCTTATAACTTCCTATCTCAACAATAAAAAATTAATCCCTGATACACCATCAACCTTAGCAACAGTAAACATACAATGGCGCTGTCATAAATACCTCATAAACGTGGCCTTCTTCACAATGCAAAATGGTGAGCGCCTTCACACCTCGCGGGAGTTGAACACTGTTCCTCCCTACTAGTAGTCGTGAGGTGTTTGCCACTAGGGTGCAAGCCCTTGTTGGGAGTAAGCCCAACACTTCCTCTTACCTTGGCTACCAAAATGAATGTAACTTCTCCAAAACCTTTTGCCGCGCTAGGGAATCGAACACGAACCACCTTCGTGCAAGAATAATGCACTACCTCCTCTACTACACTGTCACAGGTGACGTCAACCCTAAAAACTCGTGCCTTGTCTTCTTCTCCCTTTAAACACTTCGCTAGCGCAGGGGTTCAATGTCGAAAATGAAAAGCTCGACGATTAATATCAAATGCCCCTTCTTAATATTTCACACACACCATCCCTTCGCTGGCGCAGGAGCTTAATGCCGAAATCGAAAAACACACAGAGTAAATATCGAACTCCATTCCACTAACATTAATGAATTCCACTGCCTTATTTTATATGCACTAAGATGCACTTTTAACACGTCGGCAAATTTAATTTAATTTAAAATTTTAATTTAAATTTTAAATAAATAAAATTTAAACTAAATATTTAAAATTAAATATCTTCATCACCGGAGCACCTTTTTCAACGAAACGAAGAGCCAACTTGGGTTTTAAGAAAAACCCATTTCAAATCTGTTGTCCATGGTTTTAAATAAAACCTTTTATTTTGTCTGCCTTGGTTTTCACAAAAACCCTTCCGCTTCTTGACATCAATGACAACATCAACACTTGAGCAAAGGCAATGTACCCAAAATTGCCAACAGAAGCATCACTATACAAGATATTTGGTGTAAGAGAATATAGTTAATATTTAGTATCTCAATATTGAAGATCAAGTTGTTAATATCCTAACCAAGGTATTGTTGAAGTAGGCATATGCAATGTTGAAGACAAAGTTGGATATTTATCCGTTTCACATCAAAGGGAGGAATGGTGGAGATTGTGATGCAAATTTTATAACTAGCAATTAATAATTAATAATATTAATTATTAATTTATTTATTTATTATTTATGCAAAGAGTTGGAGAAAATAATAAAAGCAATTCTAAAGATAAAAAAACAATTAAAAAATAAGAAAAGTAATTCTAAAATTAGAAAGGCAACTGAGATAATAGTAAATTATATATGGATTGCATAAAATCCCATAATTATAAATGGGTGAGTGCTAAAAATAGAAAATGAAGGTAAAAATTAAAAAACAAGGAAATTGGATATCGAAAAGTCATGTTATTTTTGGCATATAAGATGTATATATATTGGGTGTGAGGCACCTATCATAATCAAGATTTAGGGTAATTCAAGAAGGATTCAAGTAATTTAAGGAGGATTCAAATAATTTAAGGGGATTCAATTGAAGAATTCAAGAAAATTTAGTTTCAAAGATTCAAGCAAGATTCAGTTGGCTATAAAATTTGGTTTTATGATCACAAATCATATCTACAATATAATATAGCATAATTGCTATATATATCTAGGGATATGCCATATTTATTCTATGTACAAAACTTATGATTCTATGTAATATGTATATTGGCTATATACACATTCTTTTCACACTTGTATTAATATTTTTTATCACTATTAGTTCATCTACCTTGGCATTTAACTCCCTAGGTACTGCATTGATTTTATAAGTGGCAAAGCTTTCTAATAAATCCTAGACATTGTGCTTATATGATTTCATATGTTTTTAATTTGTGGTGCATTGGGAATTAACCTGGTTAATAACTAATTTGGAGTTGCCAAATACCCTAGATTCTTAATCCCTATATTTTTTGGATTTCCTTAAGCCTATGCATAATGCTTCATATTCTATGTTGCTTGTGAAATTGAATAATAAGTTATATGAAAAATGGTTTTGTACTCTATGGGGATCAATAGACTAAATACCAATTCCTATCCTATTCCTAGTTCTAACATTTTCAAAGTGCATTGTCTAGGTCTTATTAGATTCTTGTGCATGTTGTCTTGTTAGAGGTAGGATGTTGGATGGTTCTTCTAATATGAGGTAATTCCCAAGTTTGGTATCCTCAAAGCTAGCCCATGGATCTTATTTATATTGGAGCACACCAACTATCATATATTTGTCATATGTTTGGTCATATTTAAGTCAATCATCTACAAATATTGGGAGCTCATTTCAATTCATTATGCCATATTCATCTAGTTTTTGCAATAGGGAAATACACAAAGGCTTATTCTCAATATGGATAATATTCCCATATCTAAGCACCTTCACATGAGTATGATTTATTTCCAAGTACTCATCCCCTAATAACTTGCACTTCCATTCTCTAGAAATGAGCATATCAAAGTATGGGGGAAGAACAATGAGTATCATCTACTATTCTATTACTAGTTTAGGATGTTTTGCTATGGTCATGATAAGATATTTGAGAACTCCCATAATAGTTACCCTAGTACCATCCATATTAATTGGATGCCTAGCTATCTTAGTGTAAGATTACCCCATTTCCTCATATAATATTCGAACATTGTCTTGGGTCAATCCTATCTAGCATTTGCACACTTCATGCATGGGAAACTCATGTCATTCATTGCATCATTCACTACATGGCCACACATTTTCACTATTTGATTATTGCTCCTCACATTGTCATTACAAGTTTTGCTTCTCATTCTTCATACATATTTACATACATATAGATTATGTCCATATTCACATCTATACATATTCATGGTAAATAGCACATATGAGGAATTAAATACACACTTTTTAGCATGATAGTTTTGGTGTCCAATCCCATTTTCATGAGACTAGATCATTGAAATATTTTTGTGATTCAACCATTTATATTTAATTCAATCAACCACCATATAAATTTGATAAATTCTAAAGCACTTCAAAGTTTTCTTCGATAACTTAAGTTATTTCTTGGACCAATTGCACATCTTACACATTAAGAAAATTTTGAGAATAGGACAGGCAATATTGTGCATATACTAGCCGCCTAGTGAAAGTTACCCAACTCATCCTATCATTTGCATGATCTCAATAAACCCTAAGGATCAACAAAATGATCAGCTACAAAAATATAAAATGGGTAGAAAATAAAAGCAAATACCCAAAAAGAGCACTACAAAATGAGTTCTACAAAAAAAAAATCAAAGAAAAAGAGTACTATCAAAAATCTTGAATCCCTAAGGTCCTCAGGTCCATATTGAAATCATAGGGTAAATCTTCATCGAGGCTATAGACACCTTATTTGTAGTGGAGTATGCCTTACAAGTGGTGACATATCTATTGCATTTGCAACCTTCATTTGAACAAACCATTATGTGCTTGTGGATGAGCTAGCTTATAGGCAAAGTTCACAATTATTTGAAATCATCCTCTCTCAACATAGTTAAATGAACATGACTTTACACGCACTGGTCCATGATTGATTTCTTGTTAGTCAAACAAGTTGAGATTTTCATCGAATCTTGCTCAATTATTCAATGGTTTTGATTATTCAAACTATAATGTTCAACTCTCTTTAAAGAAATTTTCATATCCAACATCTTTGAAATAACGGAATGAGTCACACCATTACTTGTTTTGCAAAACTACATGTGCTTCCTTTAGTATTATTTTCATCCATCCACATAATCATTCACATCATACTTCCATTATCATGTATCCTTCAATGCATCCTACCCCAATGCATGTATACATTGCATATGCATATACACCCCATATTCATATCATGCATTACATGTATGTTATCTCTCATGCCTTACATATCACTTAATCATTCATTTTCATAATACTTATATCATTTATGATTATTCTAATCAAAATGATACAATATCTCTTACATATTTATACATTCATCTATCTACATGTTATCATTCATATCACATACATCTATCTCTATCACATCTATGCATCTATAAATTCATACATCTACACTACATTCATACATTCACATTATTCTTCTACACACACAACAAAGTAGAATAACACACACAAAAATACAATCAGATATAATGTCATGTATACATGTATATATCTCCAAAATTCCATAAGGCTAAAAAAATGGTGTGTTCCCTTTCGAGTACCTAATCGTATGTACATATCATGTATATAGTCATCATAAAAAATAGGGATGGCCACTTGGCCACCAAATCCATCAATTGCACTGCTTGTAGGGAGTCTCTCCACTCCCCTCCTATGACATTTGTGTCTCCTCCACACCTCGCTTTGTCACCATGCCCCCACGTCTAGAGCTATTTTTGCCTCCTCTACACCTCACTCCATCATCTCTCTACTTGTCTTTGGTACCTATCCTACCACCTTTGAGGCAATTTGCTATATCTTCATCTAACTCATGTGCACTATAGAGGGATTACTCTACTAAATTCATCAGGACTGAGTATGAGATATCAATTGTGACTCTGAATACATTGGTACCCCCAACCCATGCACAATAAATGTACCCTCATACTATGTTCTCTTTGCAACCTCCTACAAATTGGACATCATCAAACCTATGTTTACCTACTACACAAAATCCGCCTCTGCTTGTAAACCTACCACCTCATATTTGGTCTGCTCCCTTGCCAATCACCCTGACTCCACAACTCCCTATGACTATTTCACCTATTGCACACTTGTTTGCAAGCCCTAAATATTAGCTACAACTTGCCTCCCTACAACCCTTGTATCCTCCACCTCCTACTATAGCCACTCTACACACTCTAGTCAGTTGGTCTTCTTGGCCTCTACCTTCACCCTCACCTCATCAAGTAACTCCTATAGTCAATAGATCGAGTCAATCATATCATTCCTCATCGAAATTGCATCATACCATTCTCTAATAATGACATCTCTCTAAAACTAACCTCCTCATATCCAATATCACCTCATCATGCTATATCACTAGATCATCTTGCTCTCCCACCACTAGTCTCACCTTTGCTAAGGCCCTATATTGCTCCCTTACTAGTACATCTCTCTCATAAGTCTATTATATTGCATCTTCCAAGGCTACCTCTAGACTCTACTCTACCTTCCATCTCTCCTCAATCAATGTGACTTGATTCATTACCCAATCCAGCTCACTCTCAATCAACTTCTCCTCTAACTCTTACATCCAATCACATAGTCACATTGCCTCTTCTTGAGCTGCCATCATATATTGTAGCCCAATAATAAAATTAAAATCTAGTTGTGGTGCTATTGTATCTCCACTCACTAGAGATGTCTCCTCCACCCTCCATCCACCTCCATCGAAGGTATATCATCCATCACTATCACACCCTCTCTCAATCCTCCACTCCCATTTAATATTACTAAAGTTTCTTCATGCACAAACCTATCATATCCATATCTTAGAGGTTACACATGCTAGATCAGATCATCTAACTCCACCTCATTCTCCTTCCCAATATTTTATGACCCTCCATGTTCATGCAATCCTACCATTATCGTCCCTCTTGAAAATCCACCCACCACCTCCTCCAACTCATCCACCATCCCAACACCTAGCTCCCACCATTGCCTAGCCCACCATACATTGTACTCCACCATTGTTCTTGTATTATCCACATCCAGGATAACTATCACTTCATCTAGACTAAGGTCCAATGGAGGAACTAGTGGCTATGGATCTTGATCATCTACCACTCTCCAAATCACCACTAGTAGATCTAGTTACCCCTACTACAATTCAAACTAGTGCATCACTCACAAAAATGGGAAGTACTCTACTTGCCTCTCATACTTCCTTATCATCCACCTCCCTTGTCTAATTTTAATGATATGTACTGCATCCTCATCCTAATTAGGTGCTCCTCGTCATGATATCCATATGATTTAATCTATATTTAGCTCTCCCAACCAGTGTATGAGCCTCATATGATAGTAAATTTGGCTATAGTATTGTTATATGCTCCCACGCCCACACTTGCAATAAGGGATTGAAACTCAATCATGACCAATAAGTCTTCACCATACCATGCAAATATCTATAGACCTATGCTAACAATTTTGGTGCCCATGCATATACCATATTTAACTCAACCATATCACATATTATGCCCATCATATTCTAGGGGAATTTCACCCCTGATATGTCCAAAAAAGCATAACTCATGATTAGTACCATCACCATCATGTTTCGGTTGGACAACCTCTCATTCTTCCAACACTGCTTGTAGTCTACTCTGCTCTTTAGCCCTACATTCACCCATCCATCTCCAAGAGCCCTATGCAAAATACTCTCTCACGCATCCTTCCCAGTCATCCTCACTGTAATCCCCTCTATTGGTAGTTGATAGATGCAGTACACATCCTCCAAAGTGATAGTAATTTTTCCTATCAAGAAATAGAAGGTGTTTCTATCAGGATTCCACATCTCACATAATATTGATACATATGCATGGTTAGCATGCACACTCTACATCTCCCACACTCCATACAAGCCAACACTACATAACCATGTACTATCATCTGCCACCCACACCTTTTACAACTTCTCTCTGAGTGTCCGCAGTCGATGTCATGCATGTATATTTTTCACCTACATTCATTCACCACAACACATGTCAATACCTCATTAAAACACTTCATAGCACATGTATATACACACATCCATCTTCATTCTTCACCAAAAAAAAATTGCATGCCCCTGTGCAAATTCGTACAACTCAAAATATTTTCACCCCGTCATGCAAATTTTTAGATATAGATATTTTTGGATACCCATTTGTCTAAAAATGAGGCTTGTACCATTGGTTTTTACCAAGAACACACACACATAGGTTAACAGTCTCATAGACGTCAAAAACATGTAAATTGAGGATAAGTCAACTGGGTCAACCAAATGCAAATTTGGGTATCCATTTGGTTCAAAAGCATACCCATCCAAAAATTTCTATCCATACATGCATACAAAGTTGAAATATCACATTCTTCCATGCATGCATCCCAAGGTAAAAAAGTCAATGTCAAAAGACACACCACATCAAGATACCCATTTGATGCAAATGTCACTTTGTACACACTTAAAACATCTACATTCACATGCACACATTCCCACACATAAAAATTCAACATAAATGCTTGTATTTATTCTAGATTTACACATGTCTCAAGGTAAGCAAAGTCTATTTACCTCTAGAATGCTCCTTCCCACACTCATGCTCACCTATCCACTCGCCATCACCTGGCCTCTGATCTACAATCCAACAATGCTCCACTTCAAAAATTATCCCTAACTCCTCTATCTCTCCTTTGTATGTCGTAAAATTATCATTCACACCCCAAATTCAGATTTTAAACCTCACTTTTTGTGGGTTCGCATGCCTCCGTGCAAAACAAAAAATTCACACACCCTCATGCAAACTTTTTCTCCATAAACTTTCACTTCCATATTTATTTTCGTGCCTTGATTTACCTTGGTACATCATTTTTTCTCCATTTTCATCTTCACCTCTTCTTTTCATCAATTTCAATTGACTCATCACCGCTATTCATATTCTCCATCACCAATTCATCGCTTGAGGGGGTAGTCATTCAACACATCAAAATATTCCTTGCACCTGATCAAACAACCAAACATCCAATCACAGATACAACAAATGCCTAAGAATTTTTTTGTTGAAGTTTATCTTAAGTACTTATTTGCTAGGACAAACAATAGCATAATTTTTCTTCTCAATCAAAACTTCAATTCAAAACAAACAAATATTTGATAAACCTCAAATACCTACAACTATAGACAACTCATGGATTACCTTCTTCAAAGTGGTAGTCGTAAGACCACTTTTGAATGAAGCACCTAACTAAGCTCTACCTTACGGCTCCAATGATTTGTCAAATATTATCAAAATAACTCATCAATCAATTAGAAGAATTTTTTTTGCAAAGGTATTTGTTCCTTCCACAATTGGAACATCTTGCATTGATCATAAAATATGGTAATCTTATGCCTTCCCTCAAAAGTAATCATTACAATGCTGTAAAATGGCGTACTCAATCATAAATCAATCTTTATCAATGTGTCTCTCGCAATCATCCACAAGTCACCAATCACAAAATCTTTATCTTTCAAATCATTCCATCAATCCATATCATCAATTTTTATATTGAATCATGTTTTCACACAACATAGTACAAAAAGAGGTAAAATGTAGACACCCAAAAGTTGCACATTACCACTTCTCACATCTTCACGACCAGTCAATTTGCAAAGTCTACATTAAGCATTTTTGGTCAATGTTGAGATGGAGGGTTAGAATTAAGGCTAGGCTAGTCTACTAGGTGAGGTGGAGGGTTAGAATTAAGCATGATTAGCCTAATTAACCATAATATTAGCCATAAAGCAATTTTTGACCAGAAATGTTGAATTTTGACCATAAAGTGTTTTTTTACTGCGATGAGGAATCAAACCTTAGTTGAGTTATGATTGACATCGCATGAGGAACCATAGTTAAGCGTAGAAAGGAGCTTAACTAGCCCAAGGAGGCTAAGGATGATGAATAGTGATTTTAATAAATAAATAGTGTTTTGAAGCCAATTTATGCAAATTTTGTGGACTTTGCAAATTGATTGGTCGTGAAGATGTGAGAAGTGGTAATGTGCAACTTTTGGGTGTCTACATTTTACCTCTTTTTGTACTATGTTGTGTGAAAACATGATTCAATGTAAAAATTGATGATATGGATTGATGGAATGATTTGAAAGATAAAGATTTTGTGATTGGTGACTTGTGGATGATTGCGAGAGACACATTGATAAAAGATTGATTTATGATTGAGTACGCCATTTTACAGAATTGTAATGATTACTTTTGAGGGAAGGCATAAGATTACCATATTTTATGATCAATGCAAGATGTTCCAATTGTGGAAGGAACAAATACCTTTGCAAAAAAAATTCTTCTAATTGATTGATGAGTTATTTTGATAATATTTGACAAATCATTGGAGCCGTAAGGTAGAGCTTAGTTATATGCTTCATTCAAAAGTGGTCTTACGACTACCAATTTGAAGAAGGTAATCCATGATATGTCTATAGTTGTAGGTATTTGAGGTTTATAAAATATTTGTTTGTTTTGGATTGAAGTTTTGATTGAGAAGAAAAATTATGCTATTGTTTGTCCTAGCAAATAAGTACTTAAGATAAACTTCAACAAAAAAATTCTTAGGCATTTGTTGTATCTGTGATTAGATGTTTGGTTGTTTGATCATGTGCAAGGAATATTTTGATGTGTTGAATGACTACCCCCTAGTAGACTAGCCTAGCCTTAATTCTAACCCTCCAGTCAATTTGCAAAGTCTACATTAAGCATTTTTTACTAGCCTAGCCTTTTCATCTCACTTAGCCTAGCCTAGCCTAGCCTAGTCTTACCACCTCTCACCTAGATATTCTCTCCATATCACACTCTCCTAGGTAATAAATAAGAATTCATGACTTTTGCATAAAAAAAATAATTTTAAATGCAAAGATATTTCCAAGTCAATTCCAATTAATGCCATTTGAAAAATTTCCTCCAGGTCATCATGGCATGTATATGGGTGAGGGATTCTCTCATGAAATCTCATTTATGAGGTAGGACACATTCTAGGAGGACACCTCACCACACACACCTCACAGGGGACACCTCAATCCCTCCCCTAACATTAGCCAAGTCTATAAGTAGAAGGTCATTTTCACCATTGTAGATATGTCAGATGTAGCTTACAAAAAAATTATATAAATCACTCTAGGTTCACATCATCCATCACACACATCAATCACATCCATTTAACATTAGGGTTTTCATTAGATTGATCATGCTATTTATGATTTAGACAAATTATTGATAAAGAAGGCAAATTCTGAAGGGTGAATCATCAAAATACTGAAGAGGAAACAACATAAGGACAACAAAAAGTTCATGTTTAGCAATAACTATTTACACCCCCACATGTGAACTTCCAAGTCCAGATAAATTTACACCAGGGTTTTGCTTAGTGGCAAATTTCGCAATTTAGCGTGAATTTTCGAATTTCCAAAATGTCAATTTTATGATTTTTGGGACCATAGAGGTCGGCCCGTTTGCCCAAAAATTTTAGGATCTAATTTTTTTTAGGGTAAATTCACCCCGTTGTCATAAGGTTTCCCGCCCAATTTTTGCCCTAAATTTATTTAAAATAAGAAATATCCCGCCCAAATCGCCCCTTGTACCCCATTATATATAGCTAACCCTAAAAATGACTCTCATACAATTACAACATTTTTTTTGGATAGCGAGCGATACAAAGCAGAGTACTGACAAAACCAAAGTCCACGACTGCTAGAAGGTGACTGGTAGAAGGCAACTAGCAGAAGGAGACTGATAGAAGGTGACTGACAAAAGATGACTGGCAGAAGGCAACTGACAGAAGGCGACTAGCAAAATGCGACTAATAGAAGGCGACTGGCAGAAGGTGAGGCGACTGGCATAAGATGACTGGCAGAAGGTGACTGACAAAAGGCAACTTGTAGAAGGTGACTGATAGAAGGCAACTGGTAGAAGGTGACTGGTAGAAGGTGACTGACTAAAGGTGACTAATAGAAGGCGACTAGTAGAAGATGACTGCTAGAAGGTGAATGACATAAGGTGACTGATAGAAGGCAACTGGGAGAAGGTGACTGACTAAAGGTGACTGACATAAGGTTACTAGCAAAAGGTGACTAATAGAAGGCGACTGACAGAAGGTGACTAATAGAAGGCAATTAGTATAAGGTGACTGATAGAAGGCGATTGACAGTAGGCACTGGTAGGTGACTGGAAGAAGGTGACTGGCAGAAGACGATCGACAAAAGGCGACTGATAGAAGGTGACTCAATTTATTTGTATGCTTCTTTTACCATTAAATTTCATTTTTCATTTTATTAATGGACACTCAATAAGGAGGTTTATTCTGCCTACAAATAATATTCATGGGACAGTCATAGATTTTGTTGTCTCTAGCAGTAGTTCTCTTTTATACCTGTTATTTTCATATTTAAAAATGTTCTTTGTTCATGTTATTCTTTTGTTCATACAGGTAAAAATGTCAACTATAGGTAGTGGAAAGAAGGGAGGAGAGTCTTCCAATAAAAGGAGTATCCTCAAATACTTTCCTAATATTTCAAAACCCAGTCTGCCATCAACATCTACACAAACTGAAGGTATGAACACCTTTACTCACCAGTTAATTTTTTTACTTTGTTAATTTTAAATATAATGTCCTCAATTCATAAAGAAGTGTGTTTTTTTGTTGATGGCTTTGTTCACTTTTATTTGTATAAAACACTAGTATGCTTTTAAATGCCATAGTGATAATGAATCTACTATTGACACTATAATTATCTCTATAGAAAACACTGTTAACCCTGGTATTCCTCCACTTCCACATATCCATGATAATCAACAGTCCACACATGAATATAATCTCAATAAAATCGAACAACAACATGAAGAAATTCCTGAATCTAACACGCCAAGTGGAAAATAAACTAATAGTTCTTATGCAGTCCCTACTTTCGAAAAATCTTCATCTAAAAAAAATAAACGTGCAAGGTTATCTAGGTGGATAATTAACAGATCATTTTAGCCTGATTGGATATCAAAATTTCCATTTATTGAGGCAGTGCTACCAGAGAATAGTAGTGATGATAGAACAGAATTAAGATGCATAATTTATAGTTGGAAACATAGAAAGGAGCATAGATTGCAACTTAAGAAAGATACAATAGAAAAACATTGTGGAAAGGTTTATATAAAAATAAAAGAAGGTGATCAAGAAACACAAAAAACTTATAGGTGGAAGGATGCATCAGAGTGTGCACATATGAGATATGCGAAAGAATACGATAAAGAAATGAAACAATAGCAAACATTGGTTGAGAAAGGTGCAATGATTCAAGCCCAATTTCAAAAAATGAATAAGTTAACTTTATCTTCAAAAAGTTTACAGTTTGCACTCGCCTTGTTCCACTTATCATCTGCTAGTTGCCTTGTGCCACTTATTGTCTGTCAGTCATCGTACACCACTCGTCATTTGTCAGTTGCCTTGCACCACTCACCATCTGTCAGTCACCATGTGTCGCTCGCCTTCTGCCACTTGCATTCTGACACTCACCTTTTACCACTCACCATCTATGAGTCTCCATGTGTCACTCACCATTTGTCAGTCACCATGTGCCAGTCACCTTTTGCCAGTTGCCTTCTACCAGTCGCCTTCTGCCAGAATCCTTGTGTTAGTCACATTCTACCATATGCCTTGTGTCAGTCGCCTTCTGCCAATCGCCTTCTACCAGTCGCCTTGTGGTAGTCCCCTTGTTTCATTCACCTTCTACCAGTCACCTTTTTGTCAGTCTTCTTATGATAGTCACCTTGTGTCAGTCACCTTGTGTCAGTCACCTTCGACCAGTCATGTTCTGCCAGTCACCTTCTTCCAATCGCCTTCTACCAGTCACTTTATGTCAGTGACCTTTTGCCAGTTGCCTTCTACCAGTTGCCTTCTGTCAGTCACCTTCTGTCAGTCACCTTATGCCAGTCACCTTATGCCAGTCACCTTCTGCCAGTCACCTTCTGCCAGTTGCCTTGTGTCAGTCACCTTCTGCCAGTCGCCTTGTGTCAGTTGCCTTCTGCCATTCGCCTTGTGTTAGTCACCTTCTGCTAGTCCCTTTCTATCATTCACCTTCTGTCATTCACTTTCTGTCAGATGCCTTATGCCAGTCGCCTTCTGCCAGTAGCCTTCTGCTAGTCGCCTTTTGATAATTTTTTTGATACTTCTAGCTGGAAAAAAATAGCCATGTTTTGAAAAAAATTCTTCAAAATTTTGAAAAATTTGCCCCACAGTTTATACAATTTTCACATTGATTCACCCTGATTTGATAAATACTTTTTCGGTACTACCCCTTATGCATAACCATGATTTGCACTCCAATGTGTGAACTTCTGCTACAACAATCCTGAAGTTACCAGGCAGGTAAGTATGGATCCTTTTATGGCTTTGCATGGTTTTGTATAGTTTTAATCATGTTTTGATCTTGTTTGAGTCTTTTTGTCTTCATAAATATGGGGTTTGACCAAGGCAATCCCCCAAACACTCTAACCCTATTTTTCAGGTCCACTAGGTACAAAGGATAGACCAAACTAATGGTGGCCCACATGCAATAAGTCCATATACATCGAGGAACATCCAATAGGTGAATCCAACTGCTTATATTTGTATTGGAGAGGGCTTCCTCAGGGAAGAACCATTTGTAGCCTTAAGAGAATTTTTTTTAAAAGGATTCACTTTATAACCCCTTTTATATTCAATATAAATAAGTGATTCTTCCTTTATGAAATATGGTATTTTGAATGGTTTCAATTATTAAGGTGTGACCTATCAATATTTTAGAGTTTCATTTTAAAATTTTGAGAAAATATACTTTAGATCAGTGTAAGGTTTAGTGGGACCATTTTTCTAAGAATTGTGCTACTTGGGAATATGTTGACATAATGAGAAATCAATTCTTGTTTTTGTTTGAATAAAACATTTTTGTTTTCATAAAACAGAAGGGGTTGTGTTTATTCCTAGGGGGAGTATGTAATGGCCCATAATGGTTGTACATCCCTTGTTGTTTTATTTTATGTATTGATACACTGAATAACTAATGCATGATTTTATTTTATTCTATCAAGATGAGTTAATAGTTGAATTTCATGCTTGATTGAGTTATATTATACTATTTATAGAACATGGTACTGTTGATGAATTTTATGGTCACAAGACTAGGTACTCTCATGGGTGTATTGGTATGGGACAACCATTGAAGTTGAGAGAAATGTGAAAATGTAAATGATAGATTTTTAGTTGAAAACCCATAGGGGTAAAACAATCATGTAGAAGTATTTGCATGTGTGTATGTGTGATTAAATGCATCATCAGACAAGGAGGTTTCTATAAAGATAAAATAGCCCTTACCTCTATGCTTAGGGTTTGTTAGTAGGTGGTTTATAACCTTATAGTTATCATAATACCCCTTGCTTGGGGAATAGTTATGTTTGTGTATAACCTTGCTTATTGTTGATTGCATCCTAGTTTTGGTAGGGATAGATTTTAGCAAGAGCCCTTGTGTTACTTAGGCTCTTATTTATTAATTTTTCCTCTTCTTAAAATTCTATTTTAAAATATTTTGGTTGGGAAAGGAAGGGGGGAAGGAAAAATGAGGAAGGAAAATATTGGTGGAAAGAGGATTGCAAGGGTGAGGTATCTGGGAGAACGTGGAATGATTTGGCTTGTAGTGGAAGAGGTAGACTCCTAATTTCTTCCTCAATACTTAATGCTTTGATGTTTAATTATTTCATTCTTGTTCTTTTAAAACTTAGTAGTTTTTCTCTTTCTCGGATTGCTTTATTCATGGGGGATCTCACCCCTTTTTCCAAATCCTTGGCCCTATTTTTTCTTGTTGCTTCTTGGATCAACTCTTTCCTAAAAATTATCCTCTTGTTTACACTATTTTTTATTTTGAGCATCTATCTAGTTTGTTATTTTGGTCATTTCATGCAAATCTTAGAACTTGGCCACCTTTGCTATTTTAGTTATAGTTGAAATAGATTTATTCCATAATATTTAGGTCGAGTTCCAAAATTTGCGTTTGGTTGGAATTTTAATTGGCTTACGGAGGGGTTTAGTGAATTTCAATCTTGTTCCAAAAGTGATTCATGCTCAATCAATAGCAGGTCCTATAACCAAGTCCTTGGAAGTCGATTTTCTTGTCTTTGAAATACTTCCATATACTCCAAGTTCCAGCGATCCAAGATTAAATCCTACCTACATGCAATAGCTTTTTCTATATCTTTATATGTTTATTGTTGATCTTCAATCAATTGCAACAATGATTGCCATTTGTAGGTCTAGTTCCTGGATCTTGAGTGTGGTTTTTTTAAAGAAGTCAGAGAGTTTCTGCGGGACCTGGTCAATAGTGAGGACGTTCCTTTTATATCTAAACCATGCATAGCCTTGTAATTTTAATCTTAGATGAAATTGACTTTCTAATGTTGAATCAATTATTTGGTTAAATTAATCAATATTATTCCATTAATTATGCATTTAGTTAATAAATTTTATTATTTTTATTTTAAATTTGAATCTACTAACAATAGAAGGTGTGTTTTTAGACTTGCTTAATATTGAATTAGTTGTGTGTTAGTTATTAATCAATAGTAAGGACTATAATTGGATTTTTAAGGAGAGTAACAAAACCATGTTTGTAATATAAGTATTGTAAGATTTTATTAATGGAGATATTTTATTAAAAAGTAATTCTATATTTAAAAATAATAATAATAAATAAATATTACTCTTGTAGGGTCGAATAGTAAATTTTACTCAAAGTGATGGATGTGGTTTGTGTTGTAATAGATCCATATTTGAGTGAATAAGTATCGACTTTTCTCGATCTTGCTTTGTTCTTGCATGTTTTATTTGCATGATGTATGTTAGGCTTACATATTAATTTACAAGAGTTGTCCTAATCCCTATAATTATGTTCAAAGGCTCAATGGAGAGGACCTATCAAGTAGAAGACTTTGATAAAAAAGATGTGACTAGTGATCATTATGTATTATTGTATTGAAATATTGTATTTAGAAAATGAGAAATACTTTAAAATTTTCATGTGTAGAAGTTATGCTATACAATGATTATGAAGAAGGAATGGATATCCTTGATGTATTATCATGAATCTTTGTTATCATTTTTCAAAAGATGAAATATGTATTATTACTTTCCTTCTATGATAAGTTTCGTTGGAAATAAATTGTAGGTAGTGAGATAGATTATTTGTACATATGGAAAATAAATATGAATAAAAGCAATCAATAAGATTTGTTATGTTTCTTGGATGTTGTTTCATTCCATTGATGTTGATAAAGAAAAATGCTTATTTTCTAGTATTATGTTGGAATGAAGTACCTAAATTCTCTTTATCAATGATATGTTGATGTTAGTATGGAATTTTGGTATGATTTATTATAGTACTTTATTTTTGTGAGTTAGATAAAAATGTTGTTTAGGACCCTTGGGTTAAAATGGGTTTATTATGGGTAAGGATGGTAGTTCCATATTAGTAATCCCTAGAGTTGAGTTGTACCCAATCCTAGTTCAGTTGTGGGTAGATAATTCAACTAGGTAATTGTGAATAATAAACCTTAGTGGTGAGGCTTGGATGGATCCTAGTGGTGAGGCTTGGATGGATTCTAGCGGTGAGGCTTGGATGGATCCTAGCGGTGAGGCTTAGGGTGATCCTAGCAATGAGGTTTGGATAATCCTAGTTATGGATTGGAATGAGATAGTCCATTGGATCATTCACAGGGTAATAAGTGGTGGTACCTTGTGAGTAAGCAATTGTGACCATGATAATTATTAAGTGAGTTTTAATAGTATTAGTTAGTCTCATGGGTACATGAAACTAACTAATAACTATGACATTATGTCATAGTAATCCTACATAAATGATAGTATGTAGGGTTAGGGAATAGGCATCACCTTTAAGTGATATGTTATCTTTTGATGCATAAATACTCAAATAACATTGCCTTAAGATCAATAATATAATTACAATATGAAAGATATAATAATGTTGATCAATCAAGCATATAATTCTAAATCTACTAGATAACTCAAAGAATGCTAATGCCAAAGACTCAAAAATATTAATTTAATGAAGAGACAAAAATACATCATACTATATCACCTTCCATTTTTTACATAGATGAATCTTCTTCCTTTGCCATGTCTATTTTACATCAATACATCCATATATATAGAATGGGATATGACTCTTCATATGGAGGTTTCTTGGGCCTCACTCTTCCTATGACTCTTCATCTTTCTACTCTATTGACACATGTACATATGGATAACTAAGGACATTTATATTCCAAAATATCATTACACACTTGTGCATTACATTGCATAAAGTAAATCCTAATCTGACTCTTTCCTAATATATAGATGTACCCATGATGGTACATTGGCATGTACCAAATAATGTAATATATTTCAACACCCCTCATGTATTACATTATTTGGTTATTGAATACTCTAGTCTTCAATATTATCTTCATCTTCTTTCTCGAGCTTGTGTTCTTCATACTGTAGGTACTCTTAATTTTGTATAGGTTCAAATGTTTCATGTAGAATCTTGGATGATGTTACGCTGTCATTTGATCCTTGTAGAGACTTGTTCTTTTTCCTTTTGTTCTTCATATTACGAGTCTTCATTTTTGCTTGGTTCCTTGTCTTTATCTTTGAGTTTTGCTTGGGCTTCTTGATATAGTCAATCATGAGATATCCTTGTTGACCTAGAGCTCCAATTATGTATTTAATTCATATTTGTTTTTCTTGATCTTTGCGTAGTCTTCTTTCCTATTCTTCAAGCTTGTACTTGTTATCAAAAGTTTTAAAAATAATTCTTTGAAACAAGTATTTTAACCTAAATGTTAGAATTCTTTTAAAAATTATATAATACTCCTTTTTGTAGTGACAAAGGGAATATGAGTGATATCCTTTCCCATAATATATGCAAGGATGTAAGTCCCAAAAATTATCTTTTTCATGGCCTTCTCTATTATAGTAAGTACATTTCAAATTTTCTTGTGTTGTTTCGAATACCTTGACTTCATCTATTTTCTTGATCAACTGATACAACCATGCATGGATGGTTGAAGCAATTTTACTTTTGCTTCTATCATAGACTTGTAGAATGCACTCTTGTTCTACATATTTGTTATGACTGTCTTCTATAATTTTGTTAGAATATGTCTCTAAAGTATTTCTTCTCATTGGACTAATTTGTGATTCATCAAGAATATTTTCCCTTCTATCCACATGTTTTATTTTGCTATTATTCTTAGAATCAAGTAGATATTTAATCCAAGTTGATTTATTGAACCCTCTATATTTAATAAATTTTTCCATGGATACAGTTTTATTCCTTTGAGGTAGGCTTTCTTATGACTCCCTAATATCAATATAGTTCTTTCAATTCTATGTTTTGTAGAATAACTTTTGTCTCCCTAATGTTTGAAAGGCAAGGCAATTTTAAAATCAATGTGTGCAATTTCAATCCTTTACAAATATTCAAATCTCTAATTATTTTGAACTTAGAGATTAATCTTATCAAATGTAGTATATTTTTGTAGAACTCCTTTTATTCTTCAAGTTTATGTATAAAATATTTTACTCTAAATTTCATAAACTAATTTGAAGTAGGATTCCTTATTCCTCCAATTTTAGAAATTTAGAAAATATTTTGTAATCCTAATTTGATGTTGTATGCCTTATTTCTCCAACCTTAGAAATTTTGCAAATATTAACTTTGTTTTGTAAATTTAAATATGCAATTTTAAAAAACTTAAATATAATGTTTCTTCAACTTCAAATATGCAATATTCAGATTTTTCTAAGGTTCTATAATGCTTATCACTCCACTAGAAAACTTTAAATATTTTACCTTAGAATATATTCCTTCAATCCTTATTTCTCCTACCAATGTATAAACTTTAATATGGTGGTAAATATTACCTTAATAATTCTAGCACTCCTCCTTTACTTGTTGGGCGTTTATCTTGACTGCTGGGCACTTCTCTTCTAGTCAACTATATTTGGAATATGATACGTATGGTGTTGGGAAGATACTTAGACCCTTTCTTTAATGCTTCTACTTTTAATTCCTATGTATGGCACTAGACTTTTCTATATATGTGCTTTACTCTTACATTTTGGCTATATGAGTGCTTCTCCTTTCTTTTGTTGAGTGTCATATATTGCAGACATTATAAGACTCTTTGACTCCCTTCTTGGTGGTGCCAACGTGCATGAAAGAGTAAAATGAACACTATTCCTTGTTGTTTGGGAGTTACTAAACCTTTATTGAGTGTTGGATAATGATGTAGAGCGTTGAGCACTCTTCTTTGCTGGTGATTTACATTTCTTCCTTGATGATTTACGTTATGTATTATAAGCCAATTTTGACCATTGTGCCAGATGGTAATATGCATGCACTCCTTTCTCCAACTTATGAAACTACAAGTCTTTTCAATTTATTTTTCCTCCAATGTATTCTTGCTTCTTTGTAACTACACTTTGTGAGGTTTCCTCTCTCCTTGGCTGATGGTGGACGTTTTCATGAATGGCTCTAGCTATAATATTTCTTGTATGCTCTAATGGTGGCCCTATAATATTTTCTTTGGCAGTTTGATCTATTGATGATTTTCTTTGATAATGCACCCTATATTTTTGTAATGTACCTTGCTTTGAGTAGATAGAATGGCTATACTACATAGGAATTACATATATTGATCTTTTCTAGGTTGTATTTGATGTCTTCTTGCTCTTTTTGCGGGCTGAATATTGAGCCTAATGGCTATTTTTCTTGAGCATTGTTGTTAGTGTTTCTTTTCCTGCAAATGGGTGGATGTTTGTTGTAGAGTTTCCCCCCTGTATTCTAGTGTTGAATGGTGCTCATTATGGTGGTATTTTCCACCACTCTTTTAGTGGTTTTCATTACCACTTATGCTTGTACGTCTGGTGTTTTTAAACACCTAAAATCTACCTTGAATTTGGAGCTCTTCTCTTTCCAAAATCTGCTATAAGTTGTGGGATTTTATTTCTCACAAACATAGGATAATTTTTCTTTAACATTCACTTAAAAACAATGTATACTGTTCACTTATAACTCCTTTAAAAATCAATATAATGTTGTTATAATTTGTATAGCTTCTCTAATAATGAGAGTAAATCTATCTCACTAATGAATGTAAAATAAATCTAATATTTTTTCTATTTCAAAATAGCATATATCATTCATGTTATCACTCCTATTTAATTATACCTTTTTGTTGTTTGTAATACACAATATTTCTATAAAATAAATGGTGTGAAATGGTGTATTTTCTTACCTTAATAACACCTTTTAAAACTTCCTCTTTGCTAGCTCTCAATGGCTCTAATATTTGATGTTCCAAAAAATCTTAATAGGCACCTTCAAAAACTTTGCAATAATAATATATGGCATCAAATTAACACACCTTTTGTAGATCATTTCTTTATAACTTGCTATATTGTATTTGCTGCAACTGCACATTCCTTCTGCTGTCAGTAGACTCTTTAATTTGCAGCTATAGTTGTTGCCCAAAATTAGTTTTCTTTCTTCTTCACAGGTTCTGGCTATTTTTGTAATTTGTAGCTTCAAATGCTACTTTTTCGCTCTTCAATTTTGAAGGAGGACTCCTCCTTAGATGCTGCTATAATTTGATTTTGTGTTGTCTTCAAGCCTTAAAATATACTACTATTTTTCTATCAAGCCTTCTCTTGGTTCAAATATTTTTTGAAATATTCTCCAAATATTTCACTAAACTATAATTTTTCTCTTCTATTTTTCACTGTCTTTTCAACTTCTCTTTCTGCAACTTTGTGCTTTGATTTGGAATTCTTTCCAAGATCATTTTTTACAACTATACGCCCTTAAAGAACAATAATGTTCATGCATTATATGATAAATTCAACATTCAACATAGCTTCTCTACCCCATACTACTCACATGGTAATGACCAAGTTGAAGCTATTAACAAAATCATATGCATTACTCATCGAAAAACTATTACAAAATCCTATCACGATTGGCACAATAAAATACCATTAGCCTTATGGGCATATAAAATAAGCATTCATACTCCAACTGGAGCAACTCCATTTTCCCTAGTCTATGGTACTAAGGCCATCATGCCCTTAGAGCTTGAAATTACTTCATTACACATTTCTATGCAAGACTTTATCGATGATGATACTGCTCATCAAGCAAGGCTAGACTAGTTAACACTCTTAGATGAACATTGCATTCATGTCATTGAACACACATGCATTTACTAGGATCATCTTTGACTTACCTATAACAATAAGGTACATCAATGAGAATTTCAAGTTGGAGATATGATCCTCAAAGAGAACCAACAGATCACTATCCAACCGAGCCATCTTCATGATAAATTTACGCTTAATTGGCTAGGTCCTTATATTATCACCCACAAATTCAATTTTGGGGCATATCGTCTTGCCAATTTTTAAGGTCTTGTTGACCTTGAACCCATAAATATCATTCACCTCTACACATTTTATGCCTAAGAGTTATCGCTAAGGCTCACCATTCTTTGTACATACCATCATAGTTAATATACAAAAAAAATACAAAACGAAAAGCAACATAAAAATTGTCCACTTGTGACGGATGTCCAAATTTTATTATTCACATATATTCTGCTCCTTTCTCTTTCTTCTTACCTTCGTCTCTTCTTCCTCTTTAATTATTTTTGTATGGTCATGCTTTGAGAGGCTACATACCTTTGATTTGTCCTTTTCTTCTATCTCCCTTCCATTTCTTATTGTTACTTGTCAATGTTGTATGGTCACACTTTGAGTGGCTACATACCTTTTATTAGTTTTATCTTCTTCCTTTCTTCCTCTTCTTCTATTCTCCTCTTTCTTCTATTTTCTTCCATCACAATCATCTTCACACTCATTTATGGAATCATAATTTTGTTTCATCCATCACATTGATGTCACAAAACTTTTGCCATGTCATCTTTTGTTCATATTCTTGTATCAATTTTCTCCATTCTCTCTACCACCTCTTCCATTCAAACATTTTCCTGGGTCATTCCTGTCTAGAATTTGCATACTTCATGCATAGGAAACTCATGTCATTCATTGCATCATTTTCTACATGCTCACACATTTTCACTATTTGATTATTGCTCTTCACATTGTCATTACAAGTTCTACTTCTCATTCTTCATACATATTTACATACATATATATTTTTTTCATATTCATATTTGTACATATTCATGGTAAATAGCACATATGAGGAATTAAATATACACTTGTTAGCATGATATTTTTGGTGTCCAATCCCATTTTCATGAGACTGGATCGTTGAAATATTTGTGTGATTTGACCATTTTTAGTTAAGTCAATCACCACCATCTAAAGTTGACAAATTCTAAAGCACTTCAAATTTTTCCTTGGATAACTTAGTTTTTTCTTGGACCAATTGCACATCTTACACATTAAGCAAATTTTAATAATATGACAGGCAATACTATGTGTATACTAGCCGCCTAGCGAAAGTTACCCAACTCATCCTATCATTTGCATGATCTCAATCAACCCTAAGGTTCAAAAAAAGGATAAGCTACAAAAATAGAAAATGGGTAGAAAACAAAAGCAAATGCCCAAAAAGAACACTACAAAATGAGTACTACAAAAAACAAGAAGAGAAAAAATTTTAAAAAAAAAGTACTATCCAAAAATTTTGAATCCTTGAGATCCTCATGTCCATATTAAGATCACGGGGTAAATCTCCATTGAAGAACACAAGCTTATACTGAGAGGGGGGGTGAACAGTATAAGACCACTTTTTACTTTTCTTTCCCAATCAATATTATGCAATGTATAGATAGCAATATCAACAATAGTAATCAAAGCAATGCACAAATCACCACACACAATAGAGACACCAATTTAACGTGGTTCACCCAATGTGGGCTACTCCACGGAGAAAATATTTCACTAAAATTTTCTCAATCAATCTCTTGGGAATCCTTTCCCTATTACAATGTTTATGGACCTCTATCCAAAGGAGACACCAATCCCCTAATCAAGTTCATGGATCTCTATCCATAGGAGAACTCTTTCTCCTTAGCTCTGGTTGGTGATCTTCTAGAAGAACTATTGCCCCCACTGCTCTGGCTAATGGATCTCTATCCACTGAAGACACCTATCCTCACTACCCTAGCTAATGGATCTCTATCCACTGGAGACTATCATCCTCTATACTCTATCACCTCCAAATATTCTTTGCTCTATCTCAAATCTGCACTAAACACAGTCCTTCGATCTAGCACAAATCTGCTCAATCTCTATCTCTGGTCTGGCACAAACCTATCCTCAAATATGCACCAAACTCTATCCTCAAATCTACACTAAACATTAAACATAGTCCTTTGATCTAGCATAAATCTATCCTCAATATCTATCCTCTGATCTGCACTAAACATAGTCCTTCGGTCTAGCACAAATCTATCCTCAATATTTGTCCTCAAGCCTTAACACAAAGCTTGACTTAATCTCAAATCAACTCTTCTAGATCTGCCCCAAACCTTAACTCAAGGTTTGAACAAATCAATCAATCAACTCTGCTCTCAAGTCTTCTCAAAGACTTATCTCAAATCTACCTTGTAAGCTTCCACAAAATCTCACACTAATCTATCCACAAGTCCTCTCTAGAACTTGTCCAAATCTGCTCAATAAGTCCTCACTAGAACTTATACAAATCTGCTCTCAATATCTATTCTCAAACTATATTGTAAGCTTCCACAAAAGCTCACATAAATCTGTCCACAAGTCTTCTCTAAGACTTACCTCAAATCTACTCAACAAGTCCTCACTAGAACTTGTCCAATATCATAGAAACATAAAAAGAATTTTAGAGACTCAATATGCTTCAAATTCACCACAATGCTCAATCACTTTCAATATACTCTTTTTACCATAGAAACATATAGATAATTGTTAGAGACTCAATATGCTTCACACTCACAAAATCTCAATCACTTTCAATCTCTCTTTTATCATAGAAACATATAGAGAATTGTTAGAGACTCAATATGTTTCACATTCATCAACACTCAATCTCTTTCTCAACTCAATTTAGAATATAGAACAATTTGTTTCATAGAACTTGAACTATCACATCAACACATCCACTTGACTAGGCTCAACCAACTCTACTCAACCAATCACTCAATGAATTAATCCTTGCTCACAAACCCTAGTCCAAGCTTATGAACATTCACTCAAATGTTTCCAACAATGCTTATCAATCAATCTCACATAACAATGATACTCATGATCTTTGCAAACCCTAGTTCAAGTTCTTCACTCACTTACTTCAACAACAATGCTTATCAAACAATCTTCACATAACAATGATACTCATGATATTTGCAAACCCTAGTTCAAGTTCACTCAACTAATCACTTCAACAACAATGCTTATCAAACAAGGTTTTATCAACAACTCTTTATTCCAGAAAACCTTGAAGCATTAATTCAAAACACACTCAACAATGCTTACCAAACAATCCTTTTCACTCCAACTTTGCATTCACAACATTCAACAATCATTCACTAGGAAGATGTGCCCATACCTTTTTGTTTGATGTAGAAGTGCCCTTAGAAAACTTGTCTCAATCACAATTTCCTTCTTTCCAATTTCAATGGTTAGATGATAAAATATCACTCTTAACACTTTCTCAAAATATTCCTTAGACACAAAAATAATCAAATCTCAAATACACCTTATTGCTCCTTCTTGGAATTAACATTCATCAAATCATACATGAAAAATAATTATTTGGATACACCTTATAATCTCCAACTTAAAATAATATCCAACACCACAAAAACTCAAACAATCTTCCTAAAACACCTTATTACCCTTTTCAAACACTAAAGCAAATATCACCAAAAATTTATTTTGCATCAACCTTATAACTCCCCTTAAAACCTTACAAACCAAATAAATTATGCAAAAATTAATTTTTAATAGCTCAACTAATTCCTTCAAAAATTTTGGTGCTCAACTAATGCATACCTTTGTCTTCTCCCCAAAAGGGTTTTGATGTGATTCGAACCATCGTCTCCCCAAGCGCCAAGCGCCTTAGCACTTTGGTGCCCACCATATGGGCTATAGGTACCCATGTGAAGGAAGGAAGGCTTCCTTCCTCTTGGTGCCTTCGATCATCATCGATGCCTTTAAAACAAAAGGCCACACCCATGGATTTGAACCTCCGCCTCACGCTGCCACAACGTCTTGCCTTCATTGAAGTTGCCAACTATGCTACCAGCGCTTGGTGACCAAGGTGCCTTGAATGGTGGGTAATAAATCCTCGCCTACCACTTGGTCCTTTAAACAACAATTAAACCTTTCTCTTTCTCACCGAATGATTCACACAATTCGTAATAGCATGGAGATTAAAATCGAATGCATTAATATTTTTGGCTAAGGTGGAGGAGTCCCCTTTATATATACTTTGATTAATTTTCTCCCACGTCGATGCTCGAATTCGAATTTGAAATTTGAATTAATAACCCACCTTAGGGTTATTTAAAATTAACATAAATTAATATATAATTAATATTAAAATTAATTAATAATTAATTTAAATAACATAAAGTTAAGTAAATTAATTAATAAATTAATTTAATAAAATTATATTAATTAATTTATAATTAATTTAATCTTCCTTGTATAATATTATAAATAATTATTATAATATTATTCACTTGGGCTTCTTCTTTTCACCTTGGACCTTATCTTGACCTCCTGGAATGGATTTGATCAACTGAAAAGGACTATCTTTTTGCACTGATTGGAGAACCTAAAACTGTTGTTGCCCACTGAAACTACCACTCAATGGTGTTGAAAGCTTGACATCAATGACCACTCACTCTTGACATCAATGACAACTTATCTACTCAAAATGTCCAACAATCTCCCCCTTTGTCATTGATGGCAACCCAAATTCTTTTTACCAAAACTTGACCTTTTTCCTGTTCTGCTCCCCTAGGAAATTGCTCCCCCTGACTCAATGCTCTCTCCTTAAATCAAATCTCTCCCCCTTACTCAAATATCTCCCCCTTTGACATCAATGGCAAAGGGTCACCTTTGGGGCTCGAGGCTAAGAATGAGTCTCTTAGCTTAGCCCCTCCCCCACCTCCTCTTGAGGTGGTTAATTCTGGGGTGGGAGTATTTCTACTCCCAACAAGCACTGATATTTACCTTTGTCCTCTTTCCTTCTCATCTGATCCTTCTGATTTCTTTGACTATTCCTGTTCATGTCCATGTTCCTATTCCTATCCATATTCTTATTCTTGTTCATGTCCATATTCCTATTCCTATTCCTATTCTTGTTCTTCTGTTCATGCTTGATTCTGGAATGTCTGCTCTACACCACTTTGTTGTATGTCCATCATTATTGCACTTATAACACTTAATGTTATTATTCCTTGGAGGTGCAAATATCTTGGGATTTCTCCTAGTGAAGCCATATCTATTCCTATCATGAACCCTGCAATTCATTGCCTTGTGACCAAACTGATTACATGAGTAGCAATACCCATGGAAAAGTTACCTGTTCTTGAAGTTCCCATATTCTTGTCTTTCATGTGTCCTGCATTGTGAAGCCATGTGCCCAAATCTGTGACATGAGAAACATCATCCATTGAAATTTCCTTGCCTTGACCTCATTGGTCTCTTAGTCTCTTTTTCTTTGTACTGGTTCCTGTTCCATCTGTTTCTTCTTTGTGCATTGTTCCTTTCCTTGTTGAACTTTCTATTATCCAACTCTTCCTCAGAAGTCTCACTTTCTCTCACACTATCTTCTTCTAAAGTTTCTTCTTCTTCAAAACTTGAGGTTGACTCTTCTTCTTGTTTCTTTTGAGCCTATTCAAAACCAAGACCTATCTTGCTTGATGTAGGCTTTTGTACCTTGATAATCTTATCCAAATTCTTTGAGCTTCTTCCAAACTTATGTAGCTTATCCTTAGACTTCTCTACTTCTTCCCTTAGTAGGGCTACTTCTTGTTCTAACTTTTCACATTCTAAGACCTTTGCTTCTAACTTATCCTTGAACTTCTTTGTCTTAGCCATTGACTTGTTTAGATCCTCTATAAGCTTTCCTCTCTCTTCATCACATTCTTGAAACTGAATCTCAAGTTGGGAGTTTTGCTTTCTTACCTTCTTTAAAGTTTTAAGAGCATAAATAAGCTCTCCCTCAAGATCAACTCCTCCTTTTTTTGATTCTTCCTCTATTTGTTTGCCTTTGAGAACATCTTCATTCTTTTCTGACTTGTCTTCTATAGGATCACCTCCTTCTTCTTCTAGTGCCATTAGAATATTCTCTTCTGGTCCTTCAAGTGTATCCTCATATTCATCATCACTGAAACTAAAACCATTCCTTGTACAACTATCTTCAAGATGTCCAAAATTACCACATCTAAAACACTTGAGAATTATTGGTGACCTTTTCTTAACTTCTTCTTTTTCTTCTATCAAAAATAGGACTTCATATTTATCATTATCTGAGAAACTATTATCACTATCACTTGAGTACTTACTTGCCTTGTCTGCATAGTAGCTCCTCTTTTGTCTTTGAAAGAACTTCTTTCCTTGTTTGCCTTGTCCATCCTTGCCTTTCTTTTGGTACCTATATTTTTTTGATTCCCTGTTCTTATGATCCTATTTTTCTTCATCATTGCTATTTTTAGCTTCTTGACAATCAGTTGCATAGTGACCATACTTTCCACAATTGAAACATCTAATAGATTTTGCATCTTTAAATCTTCTTGAATCCTTATTCCTTCTACCATAATTTGCTTCTTCATCACTGGATGACTCATTGCTTGAATCTGACTTTTTGCCCTTTGTCTTCTTAGTAGCTTTGAAGGTTGCTTCCTTCTGGATATTAGGTTCCTCTTTTGTTCTTAACTCAAAAGCTGTAAGAATACCAAGTAACATATCTCTTGTCAAAGAATCACCATATTTTGATTCTTCTATAGCAGAAATATTTTCACTAAACCTTTTTGGAAGAGATCTTAAGATCTTATCACAAATATCAGATTCTTCAATCTCAAGTCCAAGTCCTTGCATGGCATTAACAACCTCATCTACCTGAAGTAGATAAGTACTAATGTTTTCCTCATCCTTCATTCTTAATTCTTCAAATTGTCCTTTGAGATTTCGTATCTTTACCTTTTTGACACTTTTATCTCCTTCATATATGCTTTGCAACTTATCCCAAATTCCTTTTGCATATTTACAATGCATAACTTTTATGAATTCTGTTCTATGCAAACCTCTCAAAATTGCATTCATTGCTTTTGAATTGTAATGTTGTAGAAGCTTACCTTCCTTATCTATAGGTGGATCAACTAGTGGTATGTATCCATTTTCAACTACTTCCCAAATTTCATTGCCAAGTGCCATCAGGTGAATCTTCATTCTCATACTCCAAAATATATAATCACTTCCATCAAATACTGGTGTTGAATTATCTGAGGACCCATTCTTAGAATCCATTGTGTTCTTGAAAGCTTTTCCTTCAAGTTGTTAAAATCTTTCGAAGGAACCCACTCTGATACCAATTGAAGAACACAAGCTTATATTGAGAGGGGGGTGAATAGTATAAGACCACTTTTTACTTTTCTTTCCCAATCAATATTATGCAATGTATAGATAGCAATATCAAAATAGTAATCAAAGTAATGCATAAATCACCACACATAATAGAGACACCAATTTAATGTGGTTCACCCAATGTGGGCTACTCCACGGAGAAAATATTTCACTAAAATTTTCTCAATCAATCTCTTGGGAATCCTTTCCCTATTACAATGTTTATGGACCTCTGTCCAAAGGAGACACCAATCCCCTAATCAAGTTTATGGATCTCTATCCATAGGAGAACTCCTTTCTCCTTAGCTCTAGTTGGTGATCTTCTAGAAGAACTACTACCCCCACTACTCTGGCTAATGGATCTCTATCCATTGAAGACACCTATCCTCACTGCCCTAGCTAATGGATCTCTATCCACTAGAGACTATCATCCTCTATACTCTATCACCTCCAAATATCTATCTCAAATCTACACTAAACATAGTCCTTCGATCTAGCACAAATTTACTCAATATTATCTTTTGTGCACAAAACTATCTTCAAATTTAAATTTGTATACTAAACATAGTCCTTTGGTCTAGCACAAATCTATCCTCAATATTATTTTTTTGTTTATACTCTATCCTCAAGCCTTAACACAAAGCTTGACTTAATCTCAAATCAACTCTGCTAGATCTGCCCCAAACCTTAACTCAAGGTTTGAACAAATCAATCAATCAACTCTGCTCTCAAGTCTTCTCAAAGACTTATCTCAAATCTGCCTTGTAAGCTTCCACAAAATCTCACACTAATCTATCCACAAGTCCTCTCTAGAACTTGTCCAAATCTGCTCAACAAGTCCTCACTAGAACTTATCAAATCTGCTCTCAATATCTTTCTCAAACTGTATTGTAAGCTTCCACAAAAGCTCACATAAATCTATCCACAAGTCTTCTCTAAGACTTACCTCAAATATACTCAACAAGTCCTCACTAGAACTTGTCCAATCTCATAGAAACATAAAGAGAATTGTTAGAGACTCAATATGCTTCACATTCACCACAATGCTCAATCACTTTCAATCTCTCTTTTACCATAGAAACATATAGATAATTGTTAGAGACTCAATATGCTTCACACTCACAAAATCTCAATCACTTTCAATCTCTCTTTTATCATAGAAACATATAGATAATTGTTAGAGACTCAATATGTTTCACATTCATCAACACTCAATCTCTTTCTCAAATCAATTCAGAATATAGAACAATTTGTTTCATAGAACTTGAACTATCACATCAACACATCCACTTGACTAGGCTCAACCAACTCTACTCAACCAATCACTCAATGAATTAATCCTTGCTCACAAACCCTAGTCCAAGCTTATGAACATTCACTCAAATATTTCCAACAATGCTTATCAATCAATCTCACATAACAATGATACTCATGATCTTTGCAAACCCTAGTTCAAGTTCTTCACTCAACCAATCACTTCAACAACAATGCTTATCAAACAATCTTCACATAACAATGATACTCATGATATTTGCAAACCCTAGTTCAATTTCACTCAACTAATCACTTCAACAACAATGCTTATCAAACAAGGTTTTATCAACAACTCTTTATTCCAGAAAACCTTGAAGCATTAATTCAAAACACACTCAACAATGCTTACCAAACAATCCTTTTCACTCCAACTTTGCATTCACAACATTCAACAATCACTCACTAGGAAGATGTGCCCATACCTTTTTGTTTGATGTAGAAGTGCCCTTAGAAAACCTATCTCAATCACAATTTTCTTCTTTCCAATTTCAATGGTTAGATGACAAAATATCACTCTTAACACTTTCTCAAAATATTCCTTAGACACAAAAATAATCAAAGCTCAAATACACCTTATTGCTCCTTCTTGGAATTAACATTCATCAAATCATACATGAAAAATAATTATTTGGATACACCTTATAATCTCCAACTTAAAATAATATCCAACACCACAAAACCTCAAACAATCTTCCTAAAACACCTTATTACCCTTTTCAAACACTAAAGCAAATATCACCAAAAATTTATTTTGCATCAACCTTATAACTCCCCTTAAAACCTTACAAACCAAATAAATTATGCAAAAATTAATTTTTAATAGCTCAACTAATTCCTTCAAAAATTTTGGTGCTCAACTAATGCATACCTTTGTCTTCTCCCCAAAAGGGTTTCGACGTGATTTGAACCATCATCTCCCCAAGCGCCTTAGCACTTTGGTGCCCACCATATGGGCTATAGGCACCCATATGAAGGAAGGAAGGCTTCCTTCCTCTTGGTGCCTTCGATCATCGTCAATGCCTTTAAAATAAAAGGCCACACCCATGGATTCGAACCTCACCTCATGCTGCCATAACGTCTTGCCTTCATCGAAGTTGCCAACTGCGCTACCAATGCTTGGTGACCAAGGTGCCTTGAATGGTGGGTAATCAATCCTCACCTGCCACTTGGTCCTTTAAACACCAATTAAACCTTTCTCTTTCTCATCGAACGATTCACACAATTCGCAATAGCATGGAGATTAAAATCGAATGCATTAATATTTTTGGCTAAGGTGGAGGAGTCCCCTTTATATATACTTTGATTAATTTTCTCCCACGTCGGTGCTCAAATTCGAATTCAAAATTCGAATTAATAACCCACCTTAGGGTTATTTAAAATTAACATAAATTAATATATAATTAATATTAAAATTAATTAATAATTAATTTAAATAACATAAAGTTAAGTAAATTAATTAATAAATTAATTTAATAAAATTATATTAATTAATTTAATATTCCTTGTATAATATTATAAAGAATTATTATAATATTATTCACTTGGGCTTCTTCTTTTCACCTTGGACCTTATCTTGACCTCCTGGAACGGATTTGATCAACTGAAACTGGACTATCCTTTTGCACTGATTGGAGAACCTGAAACTGATGTTGCCCATTGAAACTGCCACTCACTGGTGCTGAAAGCTTGACATCAATGACCACTCACTCTTGACATCAATGACAACTCATCTACTCAAAATGTCCAACATCCATCAGGGCTATAGACACCTTATTGGCAGTGGAGTATGCCTTACAAGTGGTGACATGTCTATTGCATTTGCAACCTTCATTTGAACAGACCACTACATGCTTGTGGATGAGCTAGCTTACAGGAAAGTTCAGAATTAGTTGAAACCAAACTCTCTCAACATAGTTAAATGAACATCACTTCACACACACTGGTCCATGATTGGTTTCTTGTTAGTCAAGCAAGTTGATATTTTCATCAAATCTTGCTTGATTATTCAATGGGTTTGATTACTCAAACTATAATTTTCAACTCTCTTTAGATAATTGTTCATATTCAATATCTTTGAAATAACGGAATGAGTCACACCATTAATTATTTTGCAAAACTACATGTGCTTCCTTTAGTATTATTTGCATCCATTCACATAATCATTTACATCGTACTTCCATTGTCATGTATCATTCGATGAATACTATCCCAATGCATTCATACATTACATAGGCATATACACCCCACATTCATATCATGCATTACATGTATGTTATCTCTCATGCCTTAAATATCACTCAACATTCATTTTCATCATCCTTATATCATTTATGATTATTCTAATCAAATTGATACATCTTTCACATCTTTATACATTCATCTATCTACATGTTATCATTCATATCACATACATCTATCTCTATCACATCTATGCATCTATCAATTCACACATCTACACTACATTCATACACTCACATTATTCTTCTACACACACAATAAAGTAGAATAACACACAAAAACACAATCAGACATAATGTCGTAGAATGTCATGTATACATGTATATATCTCCAAAATACCATCAAGCTACAAAAAAATGGTGTTTTCCCTTTTAGATACCTAATCGTATGTACATATCATGTATACAGTCATCATACAAAACAGGGATGGCCACTTGGCCACCAACAACAAAAATCCATCAACTGCACTGCTTGGAGGGAGTCTCTCCACTCTCCTCCTATGACATTTGTGTCTCCTCCATACCTTGCTCTGTCGCCACACCCCCCACATCTAAAGCCACTGGTGCCTCCTTTGCACCTCACTCCATCACCTCTCTGCTTGTCTTTGGAACATATCCTACCACCTATGAGGCAATTGGCTCTACCTTCCTTTGACTCATGTGCACTATAGAGGGAGTACTCTACTGAATTTATCAAGATTGAGTATGAGATCTCGACTGTGACTCTGAATGCACTAGTACCCCCAATCCATGCACAATAAATATCCCCTCACATTGTGCTCTCTTTACAACCTCCTACAAATTGGACATCATAAAACTTGTGTTTACCTACTACACACACTCCACCTTTGCTCGTAAACCTACCACCTCAACTTTGGTCCGCTCCCTTGCCAATAACCCTGCCTCCACAACTCCCTATGACTATTGCACCTATTGCACACTCGTTTGTAGGCTCTCAATCTTAGCTGCAACTCACCTCTCTACAAATTTTGTCTTCTCTACCTCCTATTGTAGCCGCTCTACACACTCTAGTCAGTTGGCCTTCTTGGCCTCTACCTTCACCCTCACCTCATCAACTCCTATAGTCAATAGGTCAAGTCAATCATCTTATTCCTCACTGACCTTGAATCATACTGCTATCTTATAATGATCTCTCTCTCAGAAACTAACCTCCTCATCTCCAACCTCACCTCATCCTACTCTATCACTAGAGTGTCTTGCTCTCCCACAACCAGTATCACCTTTTCTAAGCCCCTATATTGCTCCCTCACTAGTACATATCTATCATCAATCAATTATATTGTAACTTCCAAGGCTACCTCTAGCCTCTCCTCTACCCTCCATCTCTCTTCAATCAATCTAATCTTACATTTTTTTTTGGAGCTGGTATTTTCTATCGTATGGCCAGAATGGGCCTAAGCTCTGCTTCTGCCCGAAAACAAACCTGTACCTAGAGACATTGATGAGGATTGATGTTAGATCTTTCATATGACCCCTCTAGTAGTTCCTAGCTAGGTTTGCATAGTTTATTTCTAGCAAATTCATATTGTAAGTGAGTCTCCTTCTCACATGCACTTGTGGGCACTAGTTGTCTTCTAGTTGTCATTTAGAGTGTTAGTTAGTAAGTGTGAACTCAAAGTAGGAAGTGTGTACTTCAAGATAGCTAAAATGGATCTTCTAGTTAGCAATCTTAACTTAGAAGTTTACGTGCATTCTCCTTTGCACCTTTGTAGCTTTTGGTTAAGCATATTGAATCAAATCCATGATTTCATGGGTTGGTTATGTATTTTGGGCCATTAGTGCCTATATATTGATTTGTAAATAATAGAACACTTAGTTGGATTTTCAATCCTTTTCATTGGTATCAGAGCCTAGTTCATGTTTGCACTAGGGCTTGTGAGGTGAGAGGATAGGAGATAGAATTATTATGAGAAACATTTTCTCATTGAGGACTCGGTTTAAGCCCAAAGGGAGCTTGAAAACCATTCGGAGAAGGAAGTTCCTTCGCCGACAAACCCCTCGTTCCAACTTTTTGCTTATGCTTAAGAGGTATAGGAAAAGTTTGCCCCAAAGTTCTTCGTATACTGATCCTTGGAAGGGATTGGATCGTAGCTACGGTCCAATTAGGATTAGGGAGCCATTTGACCCTGCTGCCCCCCCATTTTCGAGTACTGAAGAGCTCCAGGAGGACTTCAAAGCTAGGTCGTGTGTCGACTTAGATCTGGGTGCCTTTCAAACGCTGGTCGTGTGTCGACCGGATCTTGAAAGGAGAGCTACTGGTGGGAGCTGGTTGCTCACATTTTTACAATTTAAGCTTTTAAAATTTTAGAATTAACCCCCCTGGTTAATTTTTAAATTTTTTTAAATTGTACTAGAAAGCTTTTATTTTAAGTTGATATATTATTTTATTAATATATTGCTTAGCTGCATTGTAAAAAAAAAAAAAATTATTTAGATTTTTTTTTAGCATAATTGAGTTCGGTGCATTCGAGTCGGCGACCTTCGACATTTGCGGCTTGTCGTAGCTTGTCGGCCGACGGTCGTCGGCAATAAGGAATCGTTGTCCGGGACAGCGATCGCGGCGGTGGTTGCGCCGATCGCTGTCGGGTCGACAAAATTTTGTCGGTGACGAGAGGTGTCGTAGCGTTGATGCTGCCGATCGAAGCGCCGAGTGAGCCGACGGTAGCTGAACGCTCACCGGCTGACAGATGATTCGTCGGCGTCGGCTCGATGCCAGGGCTAGCCGCCAGGCGCGACATCTTGTCGTGCGTCTGCAGGCTTGGCGCCTGGACGCAACGCTGACGACGTCGGCTGTCGCTGGCCGCAGAGCCCTCGGTGGCAGCGTCTGATAGTGTTGTCAGACGTCTGTCGAGCCTGTGGTCGGTAGCACCGAGGCCGACGACCGACTGGCGGGGCGGTGCGTGCTTGGACCCCCCCTTGTGCATGAAAATTTGTGCACAATAATTTGTGCAGCACAGGCAAGGAGGAATTGCCTCGAAAATTGAATTTTTTTATTTTTTGCACATTTGCCTTGGGAATTATGCCAGGCAAGATTGGTTTTCTGCACTTCGGGATCCGTGCAACTGGAGGTTGACAAATTTTCATGCAGGGTACTTGAAGATCAGTTCCAGTTAAGTTAAGACAGCCAAAGCATGGGTAAATTTTATTGTAATTTTTATTTTTTTTACTATTTAAGGTAGCATGTTAAATTTAATTTTTATTAATTTAATTTTTAATAACTTAATTAAAATTCATTAATCTTTGATTTAATGAAATTTAATTTTTATTAATGTTATTTTTAAATTAATAAATGTTAAGTTGCACCTTAGATTAGTTTAAAAATTTCAAAATTTATAGCCTTAGGAGTAAAATTTTCAAATTTTGAAGCACTCCATTGTAACAAGGAAAAAGTTCCATTTTTCTTTCCTTGATTTAGTGCTTTCTCATCTTTACTCCTGGCTTATACCCGGGAACACATGGCTTCTGACTTGGCTGCCCAAGTGGCAGAATTGGCCCATGTTGTAAACACTTTGGCAGATAAGGCTAATGACACTACCATGGCAGAAGTCCTTGGCAATCTTGCCATGAAGGTAAATGACATTTCTTTGCATAATGCCTCAACTTCTGCTCATGATTCTCGTTTGAGAGTTCGTTGTGAAGTTCCATTGTATGATGGATCCAGGAACCCTGATGTCTTGAATAGTTGGATTCTTGACATGAGTTCTTGGTTTGCTTTCTCTCAACTTTCAGAAGATGATGTAGTGCCTTATGCTAAGCTAAAACTTTCTGGCTTAGCCAAAGTACTTGTGGAACGAAAACGAGGACAAGAACTCACTACATGGGATGAGCTTGTACAATGTCTTAAGACCAATTTCTATCCTTCAAATTATTCTAGGGAATTGGTTATTAAATGGTTTCATTTTCGCCAAGGTACTAATATGTCTGTACAAGAATATATTTTCCAATTTAACAGGTTCATAATACTTGTGAATGTGGAGGATGATGTTCCAGGTTTGATTCTCAAGTTTCAAAGTGGCTTGTTGGAACATTTGTACAGGGAACTAATGTTTGTTTCTATGGAAACTTTGGATCAAGTTTTCAACCAGGCGCAGCTTGCGGAGGACAAGTTTAAGGCGCAATCGCAGGCATTCCGCACACCTGTTACTCAAGTGGTTGCAAACTCATCAAAAGGGAATAATTCTTTCTCACAAAAGAAGAATTTTGCTCAAAAGAAGAATGTGTCTTCTCCATCTCCTTCTTCTCCTTCCCCTTCCACTTCTACTCCTTCTTCTTCTTCTAAATCTTCTTCTTCTTCTTCTAAGAAATTCTGCAATTATTGTAAGAAGAAAGGGCATGAGAAAGTTGATTGCTTTAAGCTCAAAAATAAGAGTTTAGTAATTACTACTCAAGAGGAGGATGCTTGTAGGAGAGAGTAGAGTATATACAGAATTACGAGGTAAGCTTAATGAAGTTACCTTAGTAAATGTAAGTTCTTCCGAAGGGGCTCGTGATGCTTTGTTCATCACTCGAGCCCACTTACTTCACAACTTTGCAACTGATTGTATAGTGGATAATGGCTCGCAGAAAAATCTAATTGCGAGGTCCATTGTCGAGCGTTTGAAGTTACCTATGGAGCCTCATCCTCAACCTTATTCTTTGGGTTGGAAGGATAGTGGAAGAGGCTCATAAATCACCCACACTTGCACATTAAAATTTGCACTTGGCCCACATTTCATAGATCAAGTCACTTGTGATGTGACTCCTATGGATTGTTGTGGGATTTTGCTTGGACAACCTTTTCAATATGATAGGAGAGCTGTTTATGATGCTTTTAAAAGAACCTACACACTTCAAAAATATGGTAAGGTCTTTCTCATTAAAAGCACCAACACTCCTAATATCATTCTAAGTTCCAAGCAAACGAAAAGAGTAATTAAGAAAGGTGGTGATGTTGCTCTAATTTTCATTCGCTCTCAAAACACTTCTACATCTACATCCATTACAAAGCAACACTCTTCAATGGATAAAATATTGCAAAGTTATTCACACATATTTCAGGAGCCAAAGTCTCTTCCTCCAATTCGCACAATTAATCACAACATTGAAATAATTCCAGGTTCTTCTCTTCCTAATGCTCCCATGTATAGACAATCTATTTTGCAAAATGAAGAAATAAAAAAGCAAATAGAAGATTTGTTGTCTAAGGGTTTCATTAAGGAAAGTACTTCTGCTTGTGCCTCACCTATTTTGTTAGTTCTTAAGAAAGATGGCACTTGGAGATTATGCATTGATTTTCGTGCTTTGAACAGAATTTCTGTGAAGAATAGATATCCCTTACCCCGCATTGATGATTTATTAGATCAGCTTCAAGGAGCTAAGTTCTTTTCAAAAATAGATCTCAAAAGTGGATATCATCAAGTGCGTATCCAAGCCGAGGATACATGGAAGACAGACTTTCAAGACGAAGATGGGCCTCTTTGAATGGTTGGTCATGCCCTTCGGTCTTACTAATGCTCCCGCAACCTTCATGAGGTTGATGAATGATGTATTTCGTGAAGTCCTTGACAAATTTGTCATTATATATCTTGATGATATATTGATTTTCTCAAAAACTTGGGAGGAACACCTTAGGCATATCCAAGAAAACCCTTGATCTTCTTGCGAAGAATCAATTATATGCCAATTCTTCCAAGTGTTCTTTTGGCAATACTTCAGTTTCTTACCTTGGCTATGTGATTAGTGAGAGTGGAATTCAGGTAGATCCCATAAAAGTTGATGTTTTACTTAAGTGGTCCCCTCCTACAACTCTCACTGAGTTAAGGAGTTTCCTAGGACTTGCGAATTTTTATCGCAAGTTCATTCCTCAATATTCCACCCTTGCGACTCCATTGCATTATCTCACTAAGTCCAAAACTCCATTTCATTGGGAGAAAAGCCAAGAAGTTGCCTTTGAGAAACTCAAAAAGAAATTGTGTACAACACTCGTGTTAACTTTACCTGACCTTTCTCAACCTTTTGAGATTGAAACAGATGCCTCTAAAGTTGCCTTAGGAGCCGTGCTCAAACAGAATGGTCATCCACTTGCTTATCATTCAGAAACTTTTTCTACTGCTAAGTTGAACTATTCTACATATGACAAGGAGTTGTATGCTTTAGTTCAAGCTATTAAGTATTGGAGACACTATCTTTTGGGAAAAGATACAGTAGTACACACCGATCATATGCCTCTCAAGTTTTTACAATCTCAAAGTAAAATTGAAGAATCAAGACATATGAAGTGGGCCTCTTACCTCCAACAATTTCACTTGGTGATCAAGTACAAAAAGGGGAAGAGTAATACTGTTGCTGATTGTTTGAGTAGGCCTCCACCCGCTCTTGCCTTAACAGTTATGTCCACTTCGCACTTGGGATTTCAGACTTGGCCTAATCAGTATTCTCAGGATCCTGATTTTGGAAAAATATTTGAGCAAGTGAGTAAGCCTTCTTCTTCCAATTTGCGTCCTTTCCAAGATTTCTACATCAAAGAAGGACTTCTTTACAAATTGGACAAGGTTTGTGTTCCTTGTGAGCCTAGAGTGTCACTTCTTAAGGAAGCTCATTCTACACTTTATGGTGGTCACTTTGGGAAGCATAAAACACTTCATCATTTGCAACGATTTTTCTATTGGCCAAAAATGCAGAGGGATGTGTTGAGATTTCTCAAACAGTGTGCGGTTTGTTGTCGCTCAAAACCAGCTAATAGGAAGTTTGGCTTAGGCATGCCTTTGCCCATTCCTTCCCATCCTTGGGAAAGCATTTCCATGGACTTGGTTAGTGGTTTTCCTATGACAGTGCGCCAACATGATTGTGTGTTCGTGGTGGTTGACAGATTCAAGAAAATGGCTAAGTTTATTCCATGCCGCAAGACAAGTTCTCGCATCGGACTTAGCTCAATTTTTCTTTGACAAGCATTTGGCGTTCCTTTGGTCTACCTACCAAGCATTATCTCGGATCGTGATTCACGCTTTGTGGGTCACTTTTGGCATTCTTTGTGGAAGATTTTGGGAGTTTCCCTTAACTTTTCTACCGCCTATCATCCGCAGTCCGATGGGCAGACTGAAGTGGTAAACCGTACACTTGTGCAAAGTTTGCGAATCTATCATCACGCTTCACCAAAAAAGTGGGACTTGAGTCTCACGCATATTGAACATGCCTATAATAGGGCCCTACATTCTTCTACAGGTCATTCACCCTTTGAAGTTTGTATGGGATTTCAGCCCTTGGCACCTTATGAGTTACCTTTGTCTTTGCCTTCTCCTGTCACTTCACATCTTCATAAGGAGCAAGACAAGGCACACTCATTTGTTCAACACTTGCACAATCTTCAATCAAAGGTGGTTGAGATTTTGCAAAAGACACAAAGAATAGCAGAAAAAGGCCATGGATCGACATCGAATTCCTCATCCATTTCAGGTTGGTGATAAAGTTTGGTTGCATCTTGACAAGCGGCGTTTCACTGATAAGACTCATAGCAAAATCAAACCAATTCGCTATGGGCCTTATACTATTCTTCAGAAGGTGTCCGAGAATGCTTTTCGCCTTGATCTTCCCGCACACTTGGGAATTCATGACGTCGTCAATGTAGATCTTTTGAAGTTGTACTTTGACTCTACATTGGAGACTGCACCAGCTATCAGTCATCCTGTGGACGTGGTTCCTGAAGCTCAGTTACCATTGGATGCAGATCAGATCTATGACACGAAGACTCGACAGACTCGCCAGGGGTCTACCACCTCATATCTTGTGGCTCGACGAGGACAGCTGCCGCATCGTGCTCGTTGGATTTCTTTTCATCAATGTCCCGTGACTTTCCTATTCTTCTGAAAGCATTGGAGTCCAATGCTTCTATTGTGGGGAGGCATGATGAGGATTGATGTTAGATCTTTCATATGACCCCTCTAGTAGTTCCTAGCTAGGTTTGCATAGTTTATTTCTAGCAAATTCATATTGTAAGTGAGTCTCCTTCTCACATGCACTTGTGGGCACTAGTTGTCTTCTAGTTGTCATTTAGAGTGTTAGTTAGTAAGTGTGAACTCAAAGTAGGAAGTGTGTACTTCAAGATAGCTAAAATGGATCTTCTAGTTAGCAATCTTAACTTAGAAGTTTACGTGCATTCTCCTTTGCACCTTTGTAGCTTTTGGTTAAGCATATTGAATCAAATCCATGATTTCATGGGTTGGTTATGTATTTTGGGCCATTAGTGCCTATATATTGATTTGTAAATAATAGAAAACTTAGTTGGATTTTCAATCCTTTTCAGACATAGTGTGAACTATATTTACCTTCAAAAGACAAATACCCTACATGATGGATGAATAGAAAACTACACCAATATTTGGGACACAAATAACAAATTTTGACAGAGAAAGGAAAAAAAAGAAAATACATTTTGTATAGAGAAGGAAGCTTTCAGGAAGGAGAAATTATAGAACAGTAAAATATACACAATGTTGTAGAAATACCAACATCTCTGGCAACTCACAATGGAATTGAGCTCATCTCAATGTTGAAATCCCAAGCCTTATCTATTGGGTTCAAAGTCATCATTGGTCTCTTTCTGAATGTTCACTGGTGGTAGCAAAATCTTCCTCCAACCTCTCTCTTTTTGCTTCTTTCTCTTATTATTGGTGTTCTCATATTCTTCTTCTTATTCTTCTTCTTGGCACTCAAGACCCTCTTCTTCCCTTTGGTATTCTCCTTATTACTGGTCTCCCTCTGGTTCTTTTTCTTCTTCCTATGCTTTAACTTCACGTTGTGCTTGATTGTCATGCTGCTGAGGGGGTTTAGATGATGGGAGATGCTCCTAAATATGGTCCTAAGTTGTCTGGACTAGGGCCCAATCATCTTCTTTAATCGTGCCACACTCTTGGATATACCTAACCAGGTATTTGAAGGTTTCCATCTAGTCAATTTCAGCATAATTAAATCTCTCTAAGGTCTCCCAAATAGGCTTCCATCCATGTGAACCTGGTTGTATACTGCATTACCTAAAGCTCTGAAATGGGTTCCTCCTAACAGTCTCTAAAGTATCATTTTCAAAGGTGTCCCAAACTAATTTTAGATCTTCTATCGTTAAAATACGACCTCCTTCATTAGTGAATCTAGGGAAACCAATTTGTGCTAGAGTTTCAAAATACATCAAATAAACTTACCTTTCCCACTCAAACAAGTCCATCAGCCTTTGTGCCTCTTGGGACGTTTTCACTCTTTTGAAGAAAGACCTCAGCGTTATCTTTATAGTTACCTATGATCGACCAAGCGGGCACATTAGAGTAAGCTCAAGGGCCATTTTCTCTAGGGTTTGTACCTTCATGGCTAGCTCCATTCATTGATTAAGGTCCCTTTCAACATATTCTATAATGGAAGCATCGTAGTATATTGATTGCTTAGCCTCCCATATGAATGACAAGACTTCGTTGCTTTGCTTACCCTAATCTGGAAGTTAGTCAGGAAGTGATAACACACCTCTTTAACATGATCCTTTGACAAGACCTCTGCTTGTCCCACCTTTGCTATCAACTGGGTATGCAATTCTTGAAACTAAGCATCCAAAACCTGCAACTGGTTTTGAGCTTCTGAATGCACTTTGAGGCGCTGCTCAGATTCTCTCCTACAATTCTTTAGCTCTTGATCTAGACTGGTCACGCACTACTGTAACTGCTCATATCTGGACTGTGCTTCCTCAAGCTACATTCTTGTGAGCACCATAGTTTCTTCAAGCTCTATGTTTTTGGCCTCATCATCATAGCAGTGAGCTTTGAAGTACTCAGTGTGGAAATAGAGGAATCCCACCTCAACCTGGATGTTTTCCAACTTTTTTGTGGGATCGGTCGTCCTCTTATCTTCCACTGTATGATGGTAAGAATATTTTGTTATCATAATATCCTCCAAAGTTTTTTGGACCTTTGGTACTTTCTCCATATTGTGGAGTTGCATATTTTATGGTTCAAAAATAGCCCTTATTTTCAGTTGGGCTAATGCCTGTGCATTCTTTCTTTTCTGGCCCTTAAAATTCGAGGAATTATGTTGCGCTTTGCATATACTCTCCAAAATTGGGCCCTCCTAAAAAAACTCTAGCTCCATATCCAATGGTTCTTGCACTCCAAAGAGTAGCATAAAGGGAAACAAAGCTTGTGTTGAGAAGCAACACACCCCCACTAAAAAAATGAAATTCCATCCCTTTGAAAATATTTAATTTTCATTTTTTTTCGTAGGGACCCTCTTGAGTTTTCGGGTTTTAATTCCAAATTTTGCTTGCACCCTTTTTTTTAAGCTTCGCCTACATCAAAGTGTCCAAGTATACTTGCATATGGCATTGATTTCAATAGCAGTTTCTATTTTTGGCCAACAAACTTCTAAATGCATTTTCCCTTCAACCGTGATGAATTTTTAAGCTCCGTTTGCAAATTTGGATACCCTTTGGGCCTTTTTAGATGCTTGTAAAGTTTCATCAAATTCTGGGCACTTTGAGTTTTTCATCATTTTTTCTACACCATGTGAAGCTGATCATTCTTGAGCAATTTAAAATTCATTTTTCAAATGTTAAATTTATTTTTGAGTAAGGAAGATCCTTCACCAATATGTAAAAATGCCAAATACAGGTGGACAAAGTCATTGGAGTCAACCCACAATTTTTGGAGAGTTTGCAAAGTAGAAGAAAAGCTTGAAGGAAATGTCGCGATATCGCGACATGTTCCATTTTTGGACCTGTCTCATTTTCGCGAGAGGCAAAAGCTAGGAAGAAAAGCTTGAGGGAAATGTCGCGATATCGTGACATGTTCCATTTTTGGACTTGTCGGACTTTCGCTCAAAATTAATTGTATCCTAAAATCTTTTAAAGTCCGATGTCGCGATATCGCGACATGTTCCATTTTCGGACCTGTCTCATTTTTGCGAGAGGAAAAGCTCAGAAGAAAAGCTTGAGGGAAATGTCGTGATATCGCGACATGTTCCATTTTTGGACTTGTTGGATTTTCTCAAAATTAATTGTATCCTAAAATCTTTAAAGTCGATGTCGTTGCGACATGTTTTTGGACTGTCCATTTCGAGAGGAAAAGCTGAAGAAAAGCTTGAGGGAAATGTCACGATATCGCGACATGTTCCATTTTGACGATTTCTCAAAATTAATTGTATCCTAAAATTTTAAAGTGATGTGATGGACATGTTCATTTGATGTCTCATTTTGCGAGAGGAAAGCTTGAAGAAAAGCTTGAGGAAATGTCGTGATATCGCGACATGTTCCATTTTGACTTGTCGAATTTCCTCAAAATTAATTGTATCCTAAAATCTTTTAAAGTTCGATGTCGCGATATCGCGACATGTTCCATTTTTGGACATGTCTCATTTTCGAGGCAAAAGCTAAAAAGACTAAGTGAAGGAAATGTCACGATTTCGCGACATGTTCCATTTTCGGAGGGCCAATGCTTGGAAGAGACTAAGTGAAGGAAATGTCACGATTTCGCGACATGTTCCATTTTTGTGAGGGCCAATGCTTGGAAGAGACTAAGTGAAGGAAATGTCGTGATTTCGCGACATGTTCCATTTTCGCGAGGGCCAATGCTTGGAAGAGATGAAGTGAAGGAAATGTCGCGATATCGCGACATGTTCCATTTTCGTGAAGGCACAAGCAAGGAAGAAGTAACTTGAAGAACATGTCGCGATATCGCGACATGTTTGGTTTTATATTCATTTTTGCAAAATTTGGCCATTTTCTTTAAATTTTTCATCACCCATCCAAAGGAAGTGAAAGCTTTTCGACACAGTCCAAACCCTAGAAGTATTTAAATGGGAAAATTAATTAATTCTAATCTTTGTTTTTCTTTTGCAGAAAGTAATTCAGCAGTTACATTCATGGCAGAAGTAATGGCGAGAAAGACAGACAAATCTGAATTTCGGCACAAATCAAGCGAGGAATTAATGAGATGCTCTGACGGATTACCGAAAGATAAAGATAAGAGATGCCGGGAAGTCAGTGACTCATCCAGATTTTGCAGATCCGGCCACAAATACAGGCTTCAAGGAATTTTTCGGTGGATCCATTTGCCCAAAAAATTTATGGCAAAAGTAATGACGGGCCAAAAATCTCAACTCGAACCAAACAAAGACGGCTGTGCAAGGATGGAAGGCCTCGGAAGTCAGTGACTCATCCGAATTTTGCAGAAGAATTAATGAGATACTCTGACAGCTTGCCGAAAGATAAAGATACATTACCCTAGTGCCCATTTGATGAGGATAAAATCAAATCTTATCTTCTCCATTTATGGCGAGATCCACACGAAGATTTCAGAGTGATTAGGGTTTATCGAAACTCTATATTAAAATACCTTATATTGTAAAGCTTCAGCGGTGGGATTTTGATGATAAGATTTAGATATTTAGAAGAAGATATTTTAAAAAAATATGAGGGTCTGTCCTGAGTCTATATATACTTCTCTTGAATGTAAAGTAAAGGGGCGAAAACTTGGAATAAAAGACATTCTAGCAATTTCCTGCAAATCTTGTTTGAATGCTTTGTTCTGGACCTGGGGATTGTGTGAAATCGTTCTTCTGTGATAGCGTGGCCAGGAGCCTAATCTCTTTCGGATTTCGATAAGTGCACCTTCTTCTATTTTTGTCTCACTAAAGTTCTATTTATTTTAGTTGTAAATCTGCGTTATCAAGATTGAACATGCTGCTAGGCTTCACTCTGTTTGTTATATGCTAGGAAAAATTAAATATTTAAGGTTCTGGTCTGTTCTAATTGCTCTGTCCTCACTGCATGAGCTAGACTTCTTGTGAGAGATACCAGTTAACACCGACTTCCCTTTTATTTATGATTTTCTTTCAAATCTATGTTATCTCCGTCTTATGCTCTTAGTAGAAGGTGATCTTAGAAAGCTGGACACCTTCCTCTTTGATTGGTTCCATTGTGAAGTTTAAGAGTGTAATTGAAATTGATAGTTTTGATTTTGCAACTAACTTAGATAAGCTTCTCTTTTCTGCCCTACCCTACTCTCTTTGTTCTACTGTTAAATGATCCATTTTTATTTTCTTTCAAAATTTGTCTTTTATTTAATCTGCTAAAACATAAAGAGCTATATCAAAGAACTCATTGTAAATCCGATAGTCAACAAAGATAACAACTTCTAAACATTATTGAACGAAGGTCGAGCCCATTGTAAGGTAACAGACAGTCCACTTGAAACTATTCTAGAAGCGAAAAAGAGTGAATAGACATTCGACCCAACTCTGTAACTCACACCTTGGATAACCAGCAAGATCCTAAAGTGAGTGGGATTTATCCCGTATAAGTGTTATTGGTATTTTATGCTCATTCTTCATGGGGTGTGTATGAAAGCCGAACCAACATTTAAAATTGGCGCTAGAAGGAGGGCCCTGAACTCCGTTCAGTATTTGTTAAGGATTGTGAGTTGCTTGTGAAAAGCTGGATTCTACCTATAGAGTAACCAGGTCCCACTCCAGAGCCGGAGAGCTCCTTGTGCCTGAGTTAGAAACCCCAAGGAGAAGTAGCCTCAGAAGGGCCAAGTCTTTGTCCAGTGTAGTTTTGTCACCCCTTGTAGTTCCTCCAACTGCAACTCAAAATATCATCGTCAATCAGGTAGTAATGGCGAACTGGTTGGGTTCCACTGCTTTGAATATTCCTGGTGCAGCGCATGATTTGCCCAAAAATCCTGAGAAGTATCTCCCTACCTACAAACATGATGGAATTAGAACAGTAGAAGAACATCTAGTGGCATATAAAAATGCTCTAAAGTTGTTAAATGTGCAGCATGAAGATGTGGCTTGTAGGTTATTCCCGTTCACCCTCCAGGAGGGAGCATACGACTGGTTTTTGAATCTCACTAATGATTCTATTACCAGTTGGAATGACCTAGAGAAAGTTTTTGTATCACAATTTGGGGAAGTGATTGACCCCAGTGTGTTATATCAACAGTTTTCCAGCATTAAGAGAGGAATCAATGAGACTGTCAGATCTTTCAATGTCAGGTTTCAAAAAGCTTATGGTAGATTGATGGGTCATTATGTGCCAACTGTAGACCTAGCATTGGAAATTTTTAGGAATTCCCTAGATCCAGTGACCTCTGTTTTCCTGAAGAGAGATGCAAATATTACTAATTTAACAGAGGCATATAGAGAAGCTTTGGTTCTTGAAAGACAATTAGGACCTCAACCTTTGAACGCTCCTCTAATTCCCTTTGTTACACAAAATACTCCTATTTTAAATCCTATCCCACATCAAATGATGTTGCCATCAGGCCAAACTCCACCAATAGGAAATCCATTGGTTGTAACACATGCTGAACATGTACAGAATACAGAGAAAGAATCTGATAAAACAAGAGTTGAGGAAGTCTCAAAGATGGTCCAGAAGTTGGCAAATGACTTTTTGAGTTTCAAAATGCAGGTGTCCACTCAAATAGATTTCCTTATCAATAGAATAGATTCACTAGACCACCCTATGAACCCAATAAGGATTATAAAGGTAAGGGGCATGAAGTGAATATTTGTGACTTGGCTTTGCCCAACTGGTGCAGGATACACGGAACATCTCAACACGGGGAATTAGATTGTTTGGAGTTTTGCAATGCCTTTGAAGCTTTATCTGGTGAGTTGGTTTTTCTTGAAAACCAAAGAAATGTTGATGGTCCAGGTTCATCCAAACATAGTACAGCTATGGTGTTAGATTCTTTCACTTTTCTAGATGAGTCAGAGAATGTTGTGGAGATGCCTATGGATGAAGTGCAAGCCTTTCAACAGTATAGAAGGGACAACTATAACCTCAGGAACAAAAATCTGGAGCCTAATACTACATCTACACCTCCAGACAACTCCCATAATGTTCCTCCAGATCCATCTTCAAATAATAACCCACCTCCACCCAAGGGAGGAGATCCAAGAGTACCAAGTGGATTTTTTGCTTCACTCAATAAAGGATACAACATAGTGGAGGATATGAAGAAGATCAAGGCTAACATCACTCTTCATGAGTTGGCTCAAATTACTGAACAAAGGGATAATTTGATTAAGACATACTCTGAGCCTACCGCCAAACCTCTAGAAAAGGGGAAGAAGATAGCGAATGCAAACTTGGCCATGTATAAAGAAAGGACAGAAGTTCCACCTTTCCTGCTAACTGTCCGTATATTTGGGAAGAATCTACACAACTGTCTGGTGGATTCTGGTGCTTCAGCCAATGTCATGCCTCTAGCCATCTGTCAACAGTTGGGTTTAACCCCTATGAAGTCCGAGAGAAGAGTCATCCAATTGGATAAAACTGAGGTTAAGGTGGTAGGTGAACTTCAGAATATACACATCCAGCTAGCATCTGAGCCGAGAGCACAACACAAAATTGACATTCAGGTGGTAGATATTCCCGTGGGATACGGAATGCTTCTGAGCAGAGACTGGTCAAAGTCTTTGAATGGGTACTTGGCGACTGATTTCTCACATATGTGGTTACCTTGGAAAGGTGTTGCAAATCAGTTGAGAATCGAAAGAGAACCTAGATATAAACACGTAATCACTGAGTATAATGCCAAGAATGAGACTGTTAATATTGCTGATGTAGATATCGGGGTTTATAATCTGACAACTGCACAAAAGGGGAAACTTGTTAAAGCTCATCTTGATCATGATAATGAAGTTTGGATGCTTCATGTCGATGGAGCTAAGTCCAAACAAGGTTACGGTATAGGGGCAGTTCTTAAAGGACCTAGAGATCAGACCTATTTTATGTCTTATCGCTTGCAGTTTCCTTGCACAAATAATTTGGCGAAATATGAAGCACTAGTGCTGGGATTGAAATTTGCTTTAGATAAAGGTGTGAAAAATATCCAGGTTTTCACAGACTCAGAGTTGGTGGCTAATCAGGTTAGAGGTAAATTTCAATGCAAGGCATCTTACCTGAAAAGATATAAACACCGAGCTTGGGATCTCATAGAGGATTTTGATGCTTTTAATTTGACACACATTCCTAGAGAGGAGAATTCACTTGCAGATGTCTTAGCTTCATCAGCCACAAATCTGAAGCCATTAGAGGAGTTCAAATGGAAGAAATTTTCAATCGAATTAATCCCTTGTCCTTCGGTTCCAGATAACGTAGACAATTTTCAAGTCTTTTTTGACGACCAACAAATTATAGACTTTTTACAGAATACCAATGCATTTGAAAATGCTATAATTGATGATGGTCAAAAGGATACTATGCTGGAATAGTTTGATGATGAAAGGGGGATGATGAGTTTGAAAGATAATAGAATTCCGAAAGGAATGGTAGAACTTGAGCGACTGTTTGATATCGACCAAATTAAACAAAGAGGAAGTTCTATTGGTATAGCAGGCGGTGAAACTGAAAAACTGAATGTGGGGATTGAAGAAGATCCCAGACACCTTAAGTTAGCTAAAGCTTGTGACCCTGAAATTAAAAAGAATATGATTGAATTCCTTCACAGATCCAAGGATGTTATGGCTTGGTCTTATAAAGACCTAAAGGTTTTTGATCCAAAAGTTTACACCCATATAATACCTTTAAAGGAGTCCTGCAAACCCTTCCGAAAGAAACAGAGGCATGTCAACGCCTTGTTGGAACCCCTCATCAAGAAGGAGGTGGAGAAATTATTGAGTGCTGCCATTATATTTCCCATCAGACATTCTACTTGGGTAGCCAATTTAGTACCGGTTAGAAAAAAGAATGGGGAAATCCGCTTGTGCGTGGATTTTAGAAACTTGAACAAGGCTTCCGAAAAGGATAATTATCCTTTGCCTTCCATGGATGATGTGCTACAAATTGTGAATGGTTCAGAAATGATGTCTTTCTTAGATGGATTTTTGGGGTACAACCAGATATTGGTTGAAAGGGAAGACAGGATGAAAACTGCCTTCACGACCAAGTGGGGAACCTTTGCTTACAAGAGAATGCCATTTGGATTGATAAATGTTGGAGCTACCTTTCAGCGTGCAATGGATCATGCCTTCAAAGGTCTCATGGGTAAGTGCATCGTTGTCTACATGGATGACTTGACAGTTTTTTCTAAATCTCGGTTTGACCACGTAAAGCACTTGGAATCTGTCTTCAACAAATGCAGAGAGTTTGGCATTTCTTTAAACCCAAAGAAGTGTGTTTTTGGTGTAACTGAAGGAAAACTCCTTGGACACTTAATCACCAAAGATGGCATTTCCATGGATCCAGAGAGAGTTGAAGCCATATCGGGGATACCTTTTCCCAACTCTAAGAAAGAGTTAAGATCATTTTTTGGGAAAATTAATTTCGTCAAAAAATTCATCTCTGGTTTTGCAGAAATAGTCAAGCCGCTAAATAACATGCTGAAGGGAACTGCTAAGATTTCCTGGACAACAGAAGCCAAAGCAGCATTCCACGAGATCAAAACTGCCATCAAGCAAGCTCCAGTTCTGGTGAGCCCAGATTTCAGTGCAGATTTTTACCTGTACTCTTTTTCTTCTGAACACACACTTGCAGCAGTTTTAACCCAACGAAGGGAAACAGGGGAACACCCGATTGCTTTCAAAAGTACCAACTTAAAGGGTGCTGAGCTAAAATACTCTCGCTTGGATAAGCAAGCCTATGCCTTGGTGAGAGCAGTCAAGCAATTCAAGCATTACATATTGAGGAGCAAAGTCCATGCTATAGTTCCTGATCCAGCTGTAAAATATTTATTAAGCCAGGATGAATTGGGTGAGCTAAGAGGTAATTGGGCCACGAGACTGCAGGAATACGACTTAGAAATTTGACCTACAAAATTAATCAGAGGACTTGGTTTGTCCCGACATATTGCTGAAATACCTGTAGAGGCAGAAATTAATCAGCTGGATTCTGGGGTGGATGATTGGTATGGAGATGTCATTCATCTGCTAAGGTTTGGAATTTGTCCACCTCACCTGAATAGAACTCAAAGAAGAGCACTGAAGCTGAAATCTGCTCATTTTCTACTCAAAGGAGGCAACTTATACAGAGAAAACTATGTTGGTATATTCTTAAGATGCATTTCTCAGAATGAAGTAGACGAGGTGATGTCTAGTTTTCATGAAAAGTTAGGAGCGGGGCATTCCTCAGGTTTCGCTACTGCACACAAGATATTGAGAGCAGGCTATTACTGGCCTACATTGTTTAAAGATGCACATCAGCATGTGAGAACTTGCCAACAGTGTCAGATCTTTGCATCCAAGCAGGTTAATCGAGCTCTACCATTACAACCTGTTATAATAGAAAAACCTTTTATGCAATGGGGACTTGACTTCGTAGGTGTGATAAACCCGAATTCATCAGCAGGGCACAAGTATGTTTTAACAGCCATCGACTATTGTACAAGATGGGTTGAAGCAACAACCACCATGAAAAGTACAACCCACGAGGTGATTGGATTTTTAGAGTCAAATATCATAACCAGGTTTGGAGTTCCTTTGAATTTGGTGTGCGACAACGGACCGGATTTTTAGTCATTCGAATTTGCAGAGTGGGCATACCAGAGGGGGATAGTCATCAAGTTTTCATCCAATTATTATCCCCAAGGTAATGGACTAGTTGAGTCCACAAATAAGAATTTGATGAATGCCATCAAGAAGTCTGCTGTAGACAAACCCAGACAATGGCACACACTATTGAAGTATGCACTTTGGGCCGACAGGATAAGACATAAAGAAGCTCTTAAGACTTCCCCATTTGCTTTGTTGTATGGCACCCAGCCCATAGTTCCTATCTCTCTAAAATTGCCCACTTACCAATTTGCTTTAGATTACTTTGATGATCATGCAGATGCAGAAGCTCGTATATTGGACTTAATTAATTTGCAGGATGAACGACTTCAAGCCTTGGAGCATTTTAGCCGACACCAAGAGACAGTCAAGCGCTGGTTTGACAAAAGAGCCAGAGTAAAAGCCTTCAGACTTGCAGACTTGGTGCTTCTATGGGACAAAGCCCATGAAAAGAAAGGTAAACACACCAAGTTGCAACCTCTATGGATAGGGCCATACCAGATCGCCGAAATCCTAGGTAATAATGCGTTTCGCCTGCAGGACCTGGAAGGTAATTTTTTGAACCTTCCTATCAATGGTCAATATCTGAAGCATTATTTCTCAGTTGTTCCATCCACTACATCATTTGAATAATTGCAAAGATTTTGTGCATATGTATAATATTGTAAATGAAGTGTGAAGTAGTGTGTTTTTGTTTTGTTTTATTTAAAAGTTTGAAGTTTTGTATTTTGTCTTTGTAGGTCTGTGCAATTTTGTCTTTAACTGGTGGCCTTTTTCCTCCTCGTTAGCTCTTTAATCCTGTTTGTTTGAGTTTGCCTAAACAAAGAAAAACACAAATCAACATTGAAAATTGGCCTAGTGTGTTTTCATTTTGTTTCATTCTGCTTTAAGAGATAGTCTGCTAGGATTAAAAAGTGGGACTACTTGTTATCTAGAACAACAGTAGAAAGATAATTGGATTTTGTATTTTGCTTGCCACAATTATTTTGATTATGAAGAAATTACTATACTGTTTGGTTGAAGAACTCCCAGGGAATCTAAGAAAAGTTGGTCATGAGAGGGGAATCCGATTCATAAAATTACATCAAAGCGTCCCAGGAGGTTGTTGGTACCTGAGCTAAAATAGTTAGTTGATCAATTGCTCGATGAATATAAAAAAAGAAGAAGAAGAAGCAACAAGGCACTCCAGTAATCGGTATCTTTCAAAAGAAAAGAGAGAGATGGTGAAAGTTGGACAAGCCAACATAAAACTAGCACTCTTTCCTACGCATAACCAAGGCTCCCGAAGGATACATCTCAAACATGTTCACCAAGCTATAGATGCCACCTCATAATTGTGATCAGGGTCGTGAAAATCTAAAGAGTAACTCTGTCGAGGTCTGTGAAAGGCTAAACTAGTAAACAGAGCTCTACTCGGTTTCCCCTACACAATCTAAATAGTTGTTCGATTCATAGCAAGCATTTGAAGCCCCGGTCATCCTTGGAAGAAGGTTTATACACTTGTAATCGCACATCGAGAATCTTCCTTAAGTGGTTCAACCTAGTATGTCCTTGGGAAACTTTAACGACTAGCGAGATAGTAGTTAAGTCATTTTAGAAAATATTTGTGGCAAAGCATGGTACATAGTCTAAATTGTTTTGAAACTAGAGTTCTGGATTCTAAATAGTGCTACTATTTTCCCCGTAGATATCGCCATTTGTTGAGAAGCAACACACCCCCACTAAAAAAATGAAATTCCATCCCTTTGAAAATATTTAATTTTCATTTTTTTTCACAAGGACCCTCTTGAGTTTTCGGGTTTTAATTCCAAATTTTGCTTGCACCCTTTTTTTAAGCTTCGCCTACATCAAAGTGTCCAAGTATACTTGCATATGGCATTGATTTCAATAGCAGTTTCTATTTTTGGCCAGCAAACTTCTAAATGCATTTTCCCTTCAACCGTGATGAATTTTTAAGCTCCGTTTGCAAATTTGGATACCCTTTGGGCCTTTTTAGATGCTTGTAAAGTTTCATCAAATTCTGGGCACTTTGAGTTTTTCATCATTTTTTCTACACCATGTGAAGTTGATCATTCTTGAGCAATTTAAAATTCATTTTTCAAATGTTAAATTTATTTTTGAGTAAGGAAGATCCTTCACCAATATGTAAAAATGCCAAATACAGGTGGACAAAGTCACTGGAGTCAACCCACAATTTTTGGAGAGTTTGCAAAGTAGAAGAAAAGCTTGAAGGAAATGTCGTGATATCGCGACATGTTCCATTTTCGGACCTGTCTCATTTTCGTGAGAGGAAAATCTCAGAAGAAAAGCTTGAGGGAAATGTCGCGATATCGCGACATGTTCCATTTTTAGACTTGTCGGACTTTCGCTCAAAATTAATTGTATCCTAAAATCTTTTAAAGTCTGATGTCGCGATATCGCGACATGTTCCATTTTCGGACATGTCTCATTTTGAGAGGAAAAGCTTAGAAGAAAAGCTTGAGGGAAATGTCGCGATATCGCGACATGTTCCATTTTTGGACTTGTCAGACTTTCGCTCAAAATTAATTGTATCCTAAAATCTTTTAAAGTCCGATGTCGCGATATCGTGACATGTTCCATTTTCGTCTCATTTTCGTGAGAGGAAAAGCTCAAAAGAAAAGCTTGAGGGAAATGTCGTGATATCGTGACATGTTCCATTTTCGAACTTGTCGAAATTTCGCTCAAAATTAATTGTATCCTAAAATATTTTAAAGTTCGATGTCGTGATATCGTGACATGTTCCATTTTCGGACATGTCTCATTTTCGCGAGGGCAAAAGCTAAAAAAAGCTAAGTGAAGGAAATGTCGTGATATCGTGACATGTTCCATTTTCGTGAGGGCCAAAGCTTGGAAGAGACTAAGTGAAGGAAATGTCACGATTTCGTGACATGTTCCATTTTTGTGAGGGCCAATGCTTGGAAGAGATTAAGTGAAGGAAATGTCGCGATTTCATGACATGTTCCATTTTTGTGAAGGCACAAGCAAGGAAGAAGTAACTTGAAGAACATGTCGCGATATCGCGACATGTTTAGTTTTATATTCATTTTTGCAAAATTTGGCCATTTTTTTAAATTTTTCATCACCCATCCAAAGGAAGTGAAAGCTTTTCGACACAGTCCAAACCCTAGAAGTATTTAAATGGGAAAATTAATTAATTCTAATCTTTGTTTTTCTTTTGTAGAAAGTAATTCGGCAGTTACATTCATGGCAGAAGTAATGGCGAGAAAGACAGACAAATCTGAATTTCGGCACAAATCAAGCGAGGAATTAATGAGATGCTCTGACGGATTACCGAAAGATAAAGATAAGAGATGTCGGGAAGTCAGTGACTCATCCAGATTTTGCAGATCCGGCCACAAATACAGGCTTCAAGGAATTTGCCGGTGGATCCATTTGCCCAAAAAATTTATGGCAAAAGTAATGACGGGCCGAAAATCTCAACTCGAACCAAACAAAGGTGGCTGTGCAAGGATGGAAGGCCTCGGAAGTCAGTGACTCATCCGAATTTTGCAGAAGAATTAATGAGATGCTCTGACAACTTGCCGAAAGATAAAGATACATTACCCGCAGTGCCCATTTGACGAGGATAAAATCAAATCTTATCTTCTCCATTTATGGCGAGATCCACACGAAGATTTTAGAGTGATTAGGGTTTATCGAAACTCTATATTAAAATACCTTATATTGTAAAGCTTCGGCGGTGGGATTTTTATGATAAGATTTAGATATTTAGAAGAAGATATTTTAAAAAAAGATGAGGGTCTGTCCTGAGTCTATATATACTTCTCTTGAATGTAAAGTGAAAGGGGGCGAAAACTTGGAATAAAAGACATTCTAGCAATTTCTTGCAAATCTTGTTTGAATGCTTTGTTCTGGACCTGGGGATTGTGTGAAATCGTTCTTCTGTGATAGCATGGCCAGGAGCCTAATCTCTTTCGGATTTCGATAAGTGCACCTTCTTCTATTTTTGTCTCACTAAAGTTCTATTTATTTTAGTTGTAAATCTGCGTTATCAAGATTGAATATGTTGCTAGGCTTCACTCTATTTGTTATATGCTAGGAAAAATTAAAGATTTAAGGTTCTGGTCTGTTCTAATTGCTCTGTCCTCGCTGCATGAGCTAGGCTACTTGTGAGAGATACCAGTTAACACCGACTTCCCTTTTATTTATGATTTTCTTTCAAATCTATGTTATCTCCGTCTTATGCTCTTAGTAGAAGGTGATCTTAGAAAGCTGGACACCTTCCTCTTTGATTGGTTCCATTGTGAAGTTTAAGAGTGTAATTGAAATTGATAGTTTTGATTTTGCAACTAACTTAGATAAGCTTCTCTTTTCTGCCCTACCCTACTCTCTTTGTTCTACTGTTAAATGATCCATTTTTATTTTCTTTCAAAATTTGTCTTTTATTTAATCTGCTAAAACATAAAGAGCTATATCAAAGAACTCATTGTAAATCCGATAGTCAACAAAGATAACAACTTCTAAACATTATTGAACGAAGGTCGAGCCCATTGTAAGGTAACAGACAGTCCACTTGAAACTATTCCAGAAGCGAAAAAGAGTGAATAGACATTCGACCCAACTCTGTAACTCACACCTTGGATAACCGGTAAGATCCTAAAGTGAGTGGGATTTATCCCGTATAAGTGTTATTGGTATTTTATGCTCATTCTTCATGGGGTGTGTATGAAAGCCGAACCAACAGCTTGTTTAGGGTTCGATTTGATAGATGCATCTGGAACAGCTGGGGCAGCGACTGCAGTGACCTTTGAAGATACTGAGGTTTGCACAACTACAGCTAAGATGCTAGGAGTTGGGGTTGGGGTACCATGAGAAGTTTTTGATACTTTTATGAGGCAAAATGAGGTGATAATGGGTTTGGGTTAATGGCAGTGGCCGATGCAGCGGTTGGATTGACGAAACCTTAAGGGGAAAGGGTCAATGTTGCAGGAAACGTGAAATTGTTTGAGACAGATGCATAGGAACTAAATGCCTAAGAAACAGGTGGTAATACTAAGGGAACTAATGGTTGGGAAGTAGGAAATACTGAGGCAAAAATTGGGATGCCGAATGTAAGCTAATTGGATATAGGCGTTTCGACGTTGGGGGAAAATTTTTCCAAAGGCACAAAAGTGAGAGAGGAAGAGAGAGAGAACACACCTACGAGCTCGAGAACCACTAGAGATGAAGAGATGAACTACTATGTGCTAGGGATTATTCCTCTTTCTTTTGTGTTAGATATTTCCATCTCTAATTTGATGAAATCCACCCGTTGATGCGCTTGTTGCATTTGTTGTGCTTGCAACACTTGAATAGAAACTTCAAGAATAGTTGTGTCTATAGTCATCGATGTTGCCGAAGGATTTATGCTAAAAGGTCATACTAGACCAAACTAAGGCTTCTTCGTAATAGGAAGGACTGAAAGCTCTACCCTAGCGCTCCTCTTCTTCATTGAATATTCTCCCTTAAAGAGTGGTTGCTTTCCTTTCTCCCTAACAAGTGGGTCTTGATCAGTGTGTCGCTCTTGTACTTCCATCACGTCTTCTACTCTGCTAGGGCTTTGAGTGCTCCTAGGAATGATGTTGACGAATAATATGGGTCGGTGATTTTTACAATGCACATCATACTTATCAAAGAAATTTTAGTACAATACAAGCATCGGATCAGATGCCTCCTTTTCATTGTGGACCCTCATGATCCACCAGTTTGCAATTTTCTCATCCGACCAGTCAAGTTGTTTGTTCTTTATCACTTTGAACACTTGATAATCAAGGTTGTGTATTGAGTTTTGTATAGGATCGTACTCAGCCTCTATTGTGTAGAATTCATGCCATGGGGGAGGGACATCATCCTCTCCACATGTCATTCCAGATCAAGCCCTAAGGGATTGTTGCATTGTACCTCAATATTTGGGTACAAACAGCTATGGAAGATCTTTGATGTGATCTTGTCCTTGAAAACACCTAGTGGGTCATACTTACATCATTGGGGAAGGTCTATCAAACCAAACTCATACAATTATTGCTAGAAATGTGTTTTTCTCATTGACTGATACCTTAATGTCATCGAGGTGGAGGGACCAAGGGAAGGTGTGGGGTTTCCTTCACCCGTGGTCGTACGTGTCATCAACAAAATCACACTGATGGATGACTTTGAGCGTGAAAAAGTACTCAGTTGTGCAGTACAACAGTAAGAATATTTTACCAATAAACCTAAAGATTCTCACAACAAGACCTTGCATCAGCTGAAAAACATCACCGAGTAACTCCTTTACTACATAGTCTCTCATCAGCCTCGGTACCTGCTCGCTGACATCGTAAATTATTTCCAACGTTGAACCAAGAAAAATGCTACTGAAGTTGTAGTAATACTCGCACCTTGATAGGCTTATAGTCCACTTATAAATGGGGAGCACTTTGCCTTCCTTGTTCGTATGGCTCATGGTGATGAAGGTGAAATTACTGTGCATGTGGTAGAAGAAATACTATGCCACGAGTGAGCTAATTCAGAACGATATGTCCCTCTGGATCTGTATATCACTCATTTGGGTATGCATTTGTCATGCTACCCAGTCCACCCAGTCTAAGAATATAGGTTTTGTCCTCGATGGCATGGCATTGGGAGTATAAAACTCACCATGTAAAATACATTTGGCAAGTGAAACCTGCCACTTATACACTAGGGCATCCGTGGAGAGCCCCATGACCCACACCAACATGGAGTAGATGTTGAGATTTTTAAATTGCTTCAAGGATTTGGGGAGGTCTGGAAATATCTCGGGCACTGGCTTCTCCAATAGTTGTGCCTCCATGAATTGTTGCATCTGCACTGTGTTAACATAACTCTCATTTTTCTCATTGTAGTTGATCTTCTTGATGATTTAATAAGTAGGTGATCTTTTTCCATAGGTGAAAGCCTCTTGAACCTCTTGGGTAGAGATCAAGAATAGCTTCTCTTTGGAATTCTAGACTGTTTAGGTTCACGGGTCGTAGTATTTAGCGATCGCACATATTAATTTTAGGTAATGATGCACAGACATGCATAGGTACCATTACAAGTAAGAGTGATAGGTGATTGTCCAATTGTTTTTGACAAACACCTTGGTCATCATGAGGTCAATAGTCTTGCACAACTTATCATGCTTGTTTTGGTGAGCACATAGTCCTAAATTTTTCTTAACCTACCTTCGGGCGGGGGCAACAGTGCCTTTTCCTTCTTTTTGCCCTCTGCCTTCTTTAGGACTTTCCCTTTCTTTTGCTCGATGTTCTTCTTGCCCATCTTGACTGCGTGCTTGTCCAAGCATTTTCTCTAAAAATAATAGTGCCTCATTACTGCTCAATCCAACTACGCTTTATCAATATTTCACTCACTTTGATTTAGAAAGGAAAAAGTACTACAATAGCAAAGTTCTCAATAACCTCATAAGTTTTTTTTAGGTGCATTGATGGTCTTTTTATAGCCCCAATGTTTACCCACCTTATTAATGGAATTTGGGTAGAGTAAATATCTAGAGCGATTGCGGGTGTATTGGAATATACTTTGCATGCTAACCGACGGTAAAGCGCACCTCTCAATGCTGCCCAACTACATGGATCATAATCCTCCTTGAAAGATGAGATTCGCCACCCTTTCTATCATAGTCCTCGATGAAGTTGTATTGTTCTTCATGAAAGTTGATGACTTGGCTCAAGCATGCTATCGGTCTCTCATCCCCATTCTCATTCTTATGAGTCAATACAACTGCGTAGCTCTTCGGTTCTCTGATAGCGTAAAGGCTAAAATTCTTGGAGTAGTTGAGGTTCACCATAACGGGGGCTTGAGCGATTCTTTCTTTTATCTCCTGGAATGTCTGCCTTCTCTCCTTGGTCCATTGAAACTCGACATCTTTCTTGAGGCATTTCATCATTGGCTTTACCACCTGGTAAAGTTGAAAATGAACTTTCAAATAAAATTAATCTACCCAAAGAAGGATTGGAGGCCCTTCTTGCTTGTTGGCAGAGGTAGCTTGAGTAGGGCTTCTACCCTAGTAGGATCAACAGCTAGTCCCTTATTGGATATCATGTGACCTAGGAGCTTGCATTCCTTCACTGCAAAAATGGACTTCTTTGGGTTTATGGAGATTTCAAACTCCTGACACTTCTCAAACACCTATTGCAAATGTAGACCATGTTCCTCCCTTTTGCGGGAAGTAACAGTCATGTCATCAAGATAAATCACAATAATACAATTGAGCAACTCACCGAAGGATAAGTACATTGCTCTCTGGAAGGTTACTCTAGCATTGGAGAGGTTGAACGACATGCACTAGTAGGCAAAAGTGCCCCACTTGATGGTGAAGGTGGTCTTGGACTAGTTCTCGTCTTTCACCCATAGCTGGTTGTACCCCGAGAAGCCATCCAGTAGAAATAATCTCTATGCTCCTGCCACTACATGAAGGATCTAGTCTATTTGGGGTAGAAAGTAGTGGTCTTTCAATGATGCTTGGTTCAGGTTCCAAAAATCAACACAAAGACAAATGTCTTCGTTCTTCTTTCAAAATAGGACCAGGTTGGCCACCCAGGAGGAGTGCTTGATTGGATAGATGATTTTGGCCTCCAACATCTTTAAGAGTTTGGTCTTCATTAACACCTCTATTTTTGGGTTGATAGGCCTTTGCTTTTATCGAAAAGTTTTGACCCCCTCCTGCAATTCATTAGTGCATTGGAAGATACTTTTGTCACACCCCTTTAAGTTTTGGTAGCTCCAAGCGATGATATCCAGGTATTCTCTACACAGGGTTCTAATTTGCTCAATCTCCAGTGTCATGCAATCATTCCCCACCTTGATGGATTTCCCAAACTCCAACTTCAGCTCCTCATACTCTCTCACGTCCACCTTAATCTTATGGGAAAGGGACCTGTCGTTCTAATTTAATAAACTTTCAAGGGTGATTAAACCCTTTGGTACATGGTTATTCTTAAACTGGATCGACCCCTTGTATTCTTCATCATTGAGGATTCTATCCTTGATATTTCCTACTTCATCAATCAAAAAATTAACAATCTGCTCATCACTGTCAAAGATCTGCCAATGTATGTTATTTTTTGGTATTGAAGGCCGGTAGATTACCCTCACTACCTTTGTATTTTGCATTATATTCTCGGTAGGGGAGCATCTGGCTCCAATAGACATCAATACATCATCATGCTTATTTCACTCTCACAAAATAGACTAAATATTCAGAGTCGAGAAGGACTCTAGCAGATCTTATACCTTATTATGGTATGCATTTAGATAGTGTTGCTTGGAAACACACTTATTAGTCACTTGGTTGCAGATCAGATCAGAGTCTCCGAAGATCTGTAACTATTTTAAACTGAGTTTCTCTGCCTTTCGTAACCCCAAACACAAGTCTTCATACTCAAAAATATTATTTGTACAGCTCCATGCGAGCTTGTACAAGTACATTTTTTGGTTTCCAAAAGGAGAGACAAGGACTACTCCTGCTCCAGTGTCATTCTTGCATCCGATGTTGTCGAAGAAGGGCTTCCATAGTTGGTCAACCATGGGGTCCTCGTCACTTGGTACTTTAGCATTTTCAGGCTTGGTAATTGAGTAACACCCTATGTCAGATTCAATCATAGCATTAAATTCATGCATAGAAAACTCATCCTCCATGCAGAGCTCATCCAGAGCTTCTTCCATCAGCTCTACTTTCTCTTCTTCCAATTCTTTGATCAGATTGATCGAGTCCAATTTGTTCTCCACATCCTGGATCCTTTCAATGTGAAAGGTAGAGGGATTTTCATTAAAAAATTGATCCTCCTTCCTTTGAAGGGGATCTCCATCTGTGAATAATTTAGAGACAGATAGCCTCCAAGTTTTGCAATGAACTCCCTTGATAAGAACATGCTAAAATAGGGAACTAGATCTACTACCACAACTTCTTGAATTACTATGATCTATGACATCTTGTGTAGCATGATCAGGATATCCTTGATGACCCCCACGGTTTTGATTGGAGTTCCATCCAGTTGAAGCACTCTAGGACTGCTCTTGGCATACTCCATGCCCATGATTTTGCAAACAGCATTGGGCATCACAGTAGTGGTAGCGCCAGAGTCCACCATGCAATTATGCATGATCCACCCCTCCATCTTGAGGGACATAAAATGGTGGTGGCCTATTCTTTTTGGTGGTAGAGGTAGTCAGTGGCTGTGTCAAGACGATTTGAGTTGGCTTCCCCTTGCATTTGGTAGACTTTAGGGATTCCTGCAATAGATCGACCTGACCAGGCAGTTGAAGTGCATCTAAGAGGCTTATCTTTGTCGATGTCTTCCTTAGATATTTGACTATGTTGTACGCTCTTGTATCGGATTCGCCTCGCTCCTTAACAGTCTCGCACCAAGTTTGATACTATTGCATTTCTTCCACTCTCTGGTGCTTGATCAATAAGGGGTATCTGAGTTTTTCTCTCACCTGATCCCTTGCTTCGGTTTGGGGTTGAGAGGTTGAAGCTTGTGGTTGGGAAATTCTCCCTTTTTCTCGTGGAGGTAGGAAGTCTTTTAATCAGGCGAAATCCACCAGTTTTGACACTTGAACAGGTTCCTTTTCTGGTGGTGGCAGTTTTACACTTGGAAACTTGGAAGTGGTAGGTACTTTCAATGGTTCCATCTAAAACGGATAAATCTCAATGGGCTTCTTACCATCCTCATGAGGACAAAGACCTGCTCAATAGGGGGAATCATACAATTGTGATCACTTTCCCTTATCATATTTCCCTGCCCACCAGGAGCGTTGTCTACAAGGTTTTGTACATAGTTTAGATGAACCATGCAAGTTTCTTCATCATGTGAATCATTGCAAGTGCAACACCAATAAGCTCTGTTGGGTGAACTGGCTTCTTCACTTTCCAAAAATACATTTCTTTCAGGAGCTCTGCTGGTGGAAGCGGTTTGCTCCCTAGTGATCAGGGGAGGAAATCTCCTTAACTGGAAGCTTTGATCATTTTGCCTCGTCATGTATATCATCTCGTTCGCCATTATTTTCATTGATACCCACAAATCCTGTAATTCTTTGGCCTGGTCTGCATTCAAGGATGCCTAAGGCACGGGTAATGGCAATGGAGCCAATGGTGCAGGTAATATCGAATACAAAACAGGAGCTGGGAGTTGAGGAACAGCAAGTGCTTGATACCGTGGAGTGGGTACCACTTGGTTCTACTGGTTAGGATTTCAAGATTAATTAGGATACATCATGGGTGTAGGCAGTGACTACGAAGAGGCACTAGGATACATGTTCTGAGGGAAATCCGAATAGATTGGAATAGTTACCTTCGGAGGTAACTTTTTGATAGTTATTAGATCAGCCTTGGCCTTCTACGCCTACTCATACAAGTCAGGTAAAGTGTTGACATTAGCATACCGGATGGTCATGCTAATTTCATAATAGAATTCTCCCAAGTAATATAACGCAGCTTGCTCCAGGGTAGGCCGAAGGCTAGTAGTGACTCTCTTCCAGGTTCGAGTGAACCTGATGTTAAAATCTGCCACCTCCTCCTGAGGATACCTCTATGTGGTGGTGAACTGGTGCAAAAAAGAGAAGGGATCCACCTATTTATTGAAGCCCCTTATCAATTTTTCTTCCAATTGATCCTATATCATGATGGTGTGGACCTGTAATGACCAATACCAGTAGAGGATCTTACCTCTCAACAAAAGCACTAGCAACCTCACAATAATATCTTCTTCAATGATGTGGTGAATGGTGGCCAATGCAGCAACATCCTATACATTCTCATAAGTTGTCTTTCCTCTATTATTGTATGTAGGCAAAGCCTTCAACATCACGGGCGATACTTGGTTATGACTCATCAAAGCTAGAGGTTCTGAATGATTCCATGCAGGAAAATTCCTGGGTGGAGGCTGTGCCATTTGGACCAAATAATTGGTGGAACTTGCTGGATCGAAACTTTTGGAACGTTTGGTTGAACCAGAGGATTCGGTTATGGGGGTAAGCTAGTTTTTGTGCTAGAGGGAGTTGGAGTCTGTGTAACTATAACAACTTCTTGTGAGGGTGCTTGCTCCAATGGGATAGTTGAGGGGACTATTCTAGGATGCTCTCCAAAAGCATCAATGTCGAGCTCAAAGAACTCAACTACTTCTTCTGTATTTTTAGCCTTTTGTCTCATGTACACGAAGGTGTGGGATTTTAAACCGGCTTTCAAGACCTAGAGGCTTTTGAGGTCAATTGAATTGTAAGATGTTTGAATTTGACAGTAATCAAGATGAACATCAACTTCTTAATACTGCTTTTGAAGTGGAACATTTGTGTCCCACCGGGCATGCCAAAAACTATTGGTCAAAAATCTACCTTAGGTATGAAATGTCTCATTCATGTGCCCTAGACCTAGCCAATATTGAAATATCAAAAGGAAGGAATGCTTTTCGTGCCAATCTCCAGATATGGGCTAGTTACCTTGCTATTCTAACTTGGGGGGATTGAGATTATAGAACAGGAAAGATATTAGAAATTACTGAAAGGGATAGGAAATATGACCTCGGGCCAAGTTATAATGGGCGTGATGAACTAACAGCACGATAACTTAACTATACATTGAATCAATAGCACTCAACATAGAAAACTAACAAAAATTAAAACCAGACATCTAACAGGTGCAATCTCCATAATCATTCCATGGTTCACATTTTATCAAAAGCTAAATCCAGATATTAGAATTCAAGACTACAAACAAAGTAGAGAATTTAATAGAAATGTAGGATAGAAGACATAAACATAAAGAGAAGTCCATAACTAGATCCAAATTTCTTTGTATTGATAGCATAATTCAAGTTACAGCAAGCCTCTAACAAGCGTCCATCAATTTACAATAACATTGCTAGCTTTTATAGAGAATTCTGTCACTTGAAATATTTAATGCACACCTACAAAACATGACAGTGGCAAAGAAGATAATATTTGAGAGGTAAAAACACTCATGAAACAACAACTAGGTATGGGTTGAAACTGATGACTCCTCGAAATACAGTAGCAACCCTTCAATGCTCTGACAGGTTTAGCTGGTGGTGCCATCTCCATGCTTGTTGGAACTGCCCTAGTGAAAGATAGGATTTTGAAATCCTAGTAACGTCAATTTTGGAAGCTTCTCATACCAACTGTGTTTAAATGGATAAGGATGCATCGTGTCTTGCTAATGAGGAGCATTTATGGGGAGTCTTGATTGAAGCAGGGAGGGCTGGACAGAAACAGGCGCTAGATGCAAGCTCCAGCTACTATATTTTATTTTTTCCTAGCTCGGAATGGGTTTGCACTTCAAAAACCGCAGCAAAACAATTTGCCATTTTGAGAGCAGTGCAAGTGTTGAAAAGTCAAATGCCAAAGCGCTGCTAGTTTGGAGCGAAGATGCCTTGCGTTGGGGAAATAGAGTGAAAACGTCCCTGGCCACACTTAGCATTTTCATTGAAAAGTGGTGTTGCTCCAGGAAAATTCAAAGGTGTTTTCTCTCCATCTAGGCTTAAAATGGAAATGCGCTTGGAAAACTAGGCAAAACACCCTACTGCATTGGGAGGGGCGCCCCAGTTGAATGGTCAAAGTCCAAAGTGCTATAGATTGAAATAAAAGTGCCTTGCGCTTGAAAATGGGAGCGAAGCATCCTGGAGCCTCGGGAGGTGCACTTGGGTGGAAAAAAGTTGTGCCCTCGGGAGGTGCACTTGGGTGGAAAAATGTTGTTGTGCCCCTTACTTGGCTCGAATTTGCCTTGCACCTAAAAAATGGAGTGAATCTGCTTGGAGCCTTAGGAGGTGTGCTAACATTGAAAAATCAAACTCTAAAGCACTACTACCTTGGAGCGAAAGTGCCTTGCACTGAAAAGTAGAGTGCAATGCCTTGCAACCTCGAGAGTGGCACCAAATTTTAAAAATTCAACGGTCGTCATGCCCCCACCTGCTCCGGATTGGCCTTGCACTCAAAAAATAGGGCAAAAAGGGATATGATCTGCACCGTTGAAAATTCAAAGCACATTTCTCTCTTAGCAGGAGCAAAACTGCCTTGCACTTCCTAAAATAGAGTGAAACAGTTGCTTCAAAACTTAGCATTTTTTCATCAAAATAGTTGCTCTCTGCACCCTTTGAAAAGTCAAAACCCCAAGCACTCCTAGAAAACTTTGATAAGGCCTCACGCTCCAAAATAGGAGCACAAAGGATATGGGCCCCACATCATTCTGAATAGGTTTATGCTGAACATTCAAGGGCACTTGCATAGTTTTTTGCTTCCAAATTACATTGCGCTCTCTAACCAGGAAAAAAAGACATGGGCACTCTTACGTTTTCTTTTTTGGAGTTGGCCTTTGCTGTTGTATGGCCCAAAATTGGCTTGCACTCTGTTTCTGCCCTAGAACAATTCTACACCTGGATACATGGCGTGAACTACCTTCACCTTCAAAAGACAAATGCCCTGCATGATGGATGAATAGAAAACTGCACCAGTATTTGGGGTACAACTAACAAATTCTGATAAAGAAAGTACGAAAAATAAAATACATTCTATACAGAGAAGGAAGATTTCGATAAGGAGAAATTACATAACAGCAAAATATACACAATGTTGTAGAAATTCCAACAATAAGGTAATCAACCCCTTTAGAAGAGAACATATAGTTGAACAATGTATAAAGCTAGTCAACAACTTATACAACATTGTGGGAAGGTTGAAGGCATAAATAGACTCCTTATTAGCAGCAAGGCTCCCTTCACCATGGAATCAACAAAGTGGTAAATTATGATCAAAAGAGGAATATCTTAAGATGATTGAATCAAATAAAGAGCCCTTGCTTAGTTCAGAGGAGCAGTCTGCCCCCCTCAATGCAAAAGAAATAGCCTAGGTTATTGGGCCATTAGCAAAACTTAAGTTGTAGGTCCATGAAATGATGAGCCAAACAAAGGATTTCTTTCAGGATGACAAACATGAAATTATTTCTTTGTGTAATGAGTTTCAGCACACTCAATACCCATCGGATGAGGAATGGGCAAAAATCTGGGAAGCACTTTCAAAACTCTCCACATAACAACACAATTTCTTTTAATCTATCTTTTAATCTATCTGGGAAGCACTTGCAAGCATTATGAAAATTTTGACTTTGATCCCAAGGGTAAAGGCAATTTTGGAGTTTACCTTCAAGCAAGCTAGAATGCCTCTATGAGTCACCAAAATTGTAGTGATTCCTCACTACTTGCTCATGACTAAGGAAAACCCCCAATCGCTAGTGATTAGAATTTTTTCTAGCTTGGAGAGGAAGAGGCCGGGATAAATCACGATGATCAAGAGTTATGTGAGATTTTATTTAGTAAAATTTTTTATAAATAAGCAAATGAGTGTTAGAGGATCTTTCTTTCAAAATAAGTCTCGATATCAAATATTTTGCAATCCATGATGAAGCGCCAGCAACAAAACTCTTGACTAGTTTGTAAGATGACCCAGGATTCAAGAAAATGTCATAAAGACAAGCAGACACCAATGCCTAGGTCAAATCAAAGGTGATAGAGGTAGATGGGTCGAGTTAATGCTTCTCTGACTTAGAAGATAAATATCACTTACCAGAAGATACCTTGAGTAAATATCACAGACCTTCATTGAAGACAAAGTATGGCGATGGCAGTCTCAAACCTGACAACTATTATGGTGAAAGAGTACTTCATTCAATGACCAGGATCTCTAGAAAAAGTAGATGAGATGTCAGATTTATTTATAGATGATTTTGAAGGGAAGATTTCCCTATTGTAAACTATAAATAGTTGTAGTTTAGGTTCTAGAAAGGATCAACGATTTGCAATTGTGTTGACTTACCCTTCATTTTTTTTTGTAAAAATAGTCTACTCCTAAGCGGTTTCTGGGTAATCTTGAACCCCCGCTTCTAGCATAATATATGTAAAATATATATATATATATATATATATATATATATATATACATGGGAGCTTGTGTCAAATTTTTGGTATAGCCATCTATGGCCTCTTGTTGACCCATTTTTGTGTGTATTTGTTTGTGATATTTTACCTGTTTTGGATTTTATTAAGTGTATGTGTGTGTGAGGGGCTTGCATCTATTTTTGGACCAGTCATCTATCATTGGCTCTCTTGTGGGACCCGCCTCTTTATGCATGCCTACAACTAGTAAATCTTATTTATGCTTTACAATGTCAAGGAGAGGAAAAGTTCAATGTTGGCACATAGTGTTCAGGACTGTTTTTGCAGGAAGATCTTAGCGGATCTCTTAGCGCATCGTCCCCATTTTCTTTTGTTGAGTTATTTTTATTTTTACCTCTTGCATCCATTTTCCCTTAGTTGAGTTACAAGTGCGCCTTGAAGATCACATCCTAACAAAGAGTCAACCTTGCAAAAACTCCTAGATGCCCTCGATTAAGTCGAACCCCATGCTCTCGACTATGGTCCCACCATGTTGCTCCTCGCAAGGCACGATTGCCCTACTAGGGACAATCAGAGACAACACATCCAAGATTTAATAGATGATGTAGTGCTACATTCTCTATTAGTTGATCTACTATAATTATATGTGTAACAAAAATAGACTAATACGATGAATTACTTAACTAAATACAACTAATGTTGTTATCATCAAGAGATAGGATAGAAATAAGAGCTTCCATAATCCGTGTTTCACACTATTTAGGGAAATAGTTGTAATAAGTGAGGTCATATTTGTGTAAGTCCTAGTTGGTTTTTGCATTTACAACTTTATTTTGTTCTCTAGGGATGTGATTGTATTCCACTGACAGAATCTTACCTATACCATCTAAATCTTCTCTACAATTTTTCTTAGTCTCCACTCAAGCTTGCTATTCTCCCTTGGATTATTTATATGGTTGATCGTGACTTGTGAGTCGGATTCTATATGGACCTTATTCCACCCTATCTTTATTGCCTCTTGGAGCCCTCTAAGGAAGCCACAACCCTTCGCTAGGTTGTTGAAAAGTATGTTAATATTCTCTGCAAAGGTGAATACTAGGGTCTCATTCAATTATCTTCCTATCCCTCCCACACTAGCTCTTTCTAAATTCCCCTATGATGCTTCATCTGTGTTAACTTTCCCCCAATCCTTTGGGGGAGGCTACCACTTTTTCTTTCTGACTACTTTTGGGTGCCTTATGGTCACCATTAGTTGCGTATCCATCTTAGGAATAATTTTTAATCTGGTCATGATCTCTTACAATATTTGGTGGGGTTCCTAGGGATACTTTAGCATATGTTGGATTTTCTTTGCTATGTTGGTTGTGGTCTTGTGCAAAACATAGTGGATATCCATAAACTCTTGTTTGAAGATGTGGTTGTTCCTTTCTTTCCATATGTTCTAAAGTAGGAGAGTAGTTCCTACCCATACCATTTGCCTAACATGTTGGTCTACTCCATCCTCTGTAGTCTACTAGGGTAAAGCTAGACCAATTAATACCAAGTAAGGTAGTTATCATCTTCCATAGCTTTGAGACTACATGTCACTCAATAAATAAGTGGCATAGGGTTTCGAGATTCTCCCCACACATCTCACACTTAAAAGGACCATGGTAGCCTCTTTTCATAAGTTGTTCCCCTATTAGTACTATTTTATGCAGTAGAAGCTAAATGAATAATCTCACCTTAGGCTATAACTTTTGTGCATGTATTTGTTTGAATAAGTCTCGAAGCGGTTTAGAAGTATTTTGGCATAGAGTTTCATATCCATGTGCTACTGTAAACTCCCCCTAACTTGTGTTGTCTCATCCAAGCAATCCTCTTCTTGCGACCATGAAAGTGATTTCATTTATAGAGTTCATTAGATATTCATCTTCTACCTCTTTAGGATTTGAATTGGTAATTTGACTATGGGAACCCAATTTCTCCCAAATTTTGAATTTCCAATCTGATACCTACAATATTTTGCTACCTCTATCCAATTTGCTTTATGTAGCCAATCCATGAAAGGTCTCCACTTTGAAAAATTGAACTATCAATGGTTAGTTTTCATCCCAAGATTTTGTTTAAAAGTTTACATGTTGACTATTTTGAATTATCCAAACTAGCTCATTCTTTATCAGTTCCTTTCCTGTCCTCAAAACTGCTAATATGGGGGTCCTCTGCTATGGAGTTGGTGGCAAATAATTTTTGTTGAAATTTTATTTTTTGCATATTTAGCTCTTATATTTTAGGCCCATAGCGCATTTGGGTTGTTCAACATCCTACAATACAACTTAGTTGCTAGTACCTTGTTCTTGACCGTCAATCTAAATCCTAGTCCCCCTTCATGTTTGTGAAGGCATGAATTTTCCCACCACACAAGTACCTTTTTCTTTCCTCCTTAGTGCCCCTCCAAAGGAACCAATGATTATTCTCTCTCAAAACTACCATGGGAATGTCCAAAACTATGGAGACATAGATAGGTGTAGACTGAAGGACTAATTTAACCAAGGTTATTCTTCCCCTTGATGATAGCCATCGATTAGTCCATTTTTCTATTTTTCTTTTTACTCTATCCACTAGCTAGGCCCAATCCTCCTTTTGTCTCCCTATTTTAAGGGGACCGCCTAAGTAGGTGATGGGGATGGAGGCCTTATGGTATTCATAATTTATCAAGAACCATGATCTCTTGTATGAGTGAGCAGTGGAAGAAAATGATGTTGGATATTTTCTCATTGATTTGTTGCCTCATGGTTCTTGAGAAATAACTTATAATATGTTTAATTCTTAAGGCTTCCTTCACTATTGCTTTTCCTAACTGAGTAAATTCATCAACAAACTAGAGGTGCGTGATTAGTATGGCTCCATTTGCAATAATGATTCTTGTTAAAGTTTGGTTTCCTTGTATTTGGCCATTGCCCTTCTCAGACATTCAACCATAATGATGACTAAATATGGGGAGAGGGGGTCTCCTTGCCTAATACCTCTAGACATAGAACAATTGTGAAGGACAATCATTTATCAAAACTAAATAGGACACCGATGAAATACATCCCTTGATCCAATCTATCCATTCTTGCGAGAAGCCAAATTAACTCATTACTGTGAGGAGGAAATGCTAGTCCACCTTATCATATGCTTTGGACAAGTCTAATAATATGAACATGGATGGGGATTTGTGTACTTCCATAGAGTGGATAGCCTTTTGAGCCAAAACTATCTCATCCAGTGCCTTCCCGAAAACCACCTTGTTCTAGTGAGATAATCTTATGCAGAAGCGATTTTAGCCTCTTCGTAATTACCTTGGTCATTATTTTGAGTAAGACATTACATAAATCTATTGGTCTAAACCCAACAATATGCTTTGCATCTTATGCCTTTGGGATCAATGTTATATATGTTTTGTTGATTTCCTTCAACACATCTTCAGCTTTCGTAGCTTCCTCAACCACATCCAAAAGGTCCACATGGAAGCCATTCAGCCGAAGGATCTTACCTTTCTGCATTTTGAAAACCACCTGTTGTAACTCTTTGGTAGTTACTAGTGTAGTCAAAACTAAATTATCCTCCTTTGTTATTAGTGCAAGTATCTCCTGTAACACTTCATGTTGGGCTTCAATATCCAAAGGTTCTATTGTGAATAAACTTACAAAATAGTTTACTGCAATAGACCTCATACCTTCCCATGTGTGGATGGAATATCCTACTTCTGTTCTCAATGAGGATATGAAGTACGATCTGTGGGCTAGAAGGGATTTATGGAAGAAGCCTATGTTTCGATCCCTCTCATGGAGCCATTAGATTCTAGATTTCTACTTCCATAATAGCTCTTCCCTTTCTCTCATTCTTCTAGCTAGGATGTAAGTTTGATCTCTACCATACTCACACCCTCTGTGAAACCCTCACGGATTTGTTCGTTCAAATATTCAAGTTCGGTTATCACTTCCAACTTTTTCTTCTTGACATCTCCAAATTCTTCCATGTTCTTGGTCCTTATCTTGGATCTGATGTATTGAAGTCGCCTCATAAAGCAATACATCTTAGTTCCATGTCAAGGTTTGCCTTCTTGCCACCATTGTTGCACTCTAGGCCTGAAAGAGTTATTTGTGAGCCACATTAGTTGGAATCTAAATGGAGAGTGTCTAGCTTGGGATTTTGACAATTTTGTCATGATCAACCAATGATTTGAGTTTGCATTGTTTAAGATCTTCATGTGTCCATGAACCAAAAAATTGTTTGATAGCAGGAACCTATTTGACCTTTCTAGAATGCAGGCAAAGCCTTACCTCCTGTTAGACCAAGTCATCAGGCCATTGTCTGGTGTGGCATCCACAAGATGGAGGTTCATGAGGTTTGTGCTCCCATCTAAGCTACTATTTCCCCCCAACTTCTCTTCCAAGGAAAGGATGGTATTAAAATCTCCTCCTACTAGGGCCCATGCTTTAGGAAATTAGGTAATAATATAGTTTATGTTCTTTCATTGTCTTTGTTTCTCCTCCAAGGTAGTAGGTGCATAGACATTCATGCAAAGCATAACTTGGTCTGATTACCTACTCTATGTTGCTACCGCCAAGAGACCCTAGCTACCCACCACTTGGTGGATAACTACCTCTTTAGGGTCCCAAAGACATGCAATGCCTCCCGATGCCCCTTAGGAGTTGAGGGATTCCACTCTTCCAACAGGCCATACTTTCCTTGCAATTGTCTCCATCTCTTCCACCGACACCTTCGTCTCTTAAACGAAGACAAGTTGTGGTCGACTTGTGTAAATCATTCTTCTAATTTTATTTTATTTTGAGGAACTCCCCTTGAGTCCTCTAATGTTCCATGAGATGATCTTCACTAGTATTAGGGGCTAAATATGTGGGTAAGGGCGCTGACCTTACCTTCCGCTATTAGATTTTCTCCTTTTGCCACATGGTGTTGATTAGTTTTGCATTCTACCTTTTGATTAGTGTCCATTTTCATCTTCTTGTCTCTTGGCTCACCCCTCCTAATTCTAGAATAACATCCAACCCTGGAGTATATGTGTACAACATCATGTTATTGTTGGTAGATCCGATGAGGTCTTTTCTAAGCTCTGGGTTTCTTGGGATTCCTACCTTTAAAAAATTGTTACTCTTATTCTTATTTTCCCTCTTGTTTTTCATTGGTAGTCTATTGTTGCTTGGTTTACTCGTTCCTGTTTGTTGCTTTGCATAGCTGAGGTGGTGTCAAGGGTGCTATTTACCTCTCCTGGCACAGATTCCTTCCTCCCACCATGGAATGTGTCTCCAATACTTCTATCTCAATTATATCCTCCTCATCCAAAAGGTCATCAATGGGGAGATTGCCAAACATATTGTTTGACACCACTACCTGATTCTTCACTCTCGATTTCTTTTGGATATTCGTTTTTTGGGCACTTGGAACCCTTCAGGATCTATATTCTCTCTTCCTTGCTCAGGGATCTTATGCATGCAATCTCTTGCTACATGATCATATTCATAGCAAATTCTATATCGAAAAAGTGATGTTTTGTAATCAACCTCCTACTCCCATGTTTCCTTCCCAAACTATAGAGTGATCTTTTTTGGGAGAGGTTTGTTAAAGTCTATTAGGACACATATTCAAGCAAAAAATATTTGTTCAAATCTATATGTACTATCAACAATCATCATGAACATTCCTAAGGTATTCCCAATTGTCGTAAATACTATCGAATTCCAAAATTTTGCTAACATGCCAAAAGTCTCACCCGAATTGGTGTTGTGGATGGCTTCTCTTCCTCTACTTTGAATCTAGCATGCAAGGGTTTCATAAAGTGACTCGTCCTTCAAAAAAAATATGGTCACCCTTGGAATATATGCTCCCTATCTTCTTCGAAAGCAAAAATAAAAAGGAAATAACCATTGGGATAAGCAAAGATTTGCAACCCACCTTTTGTTCCTCATTGTTTAGCAGCCCATAGTTTAAATGTTAATAGGACTAGTCTAAACCCCATAAATCGGCATATTAGCCCTCTCATATCCATGTTTTCTATTCCATTCTAAATATCCTCCATGTCCACCTTCACTATCGAGGAACCATTTGCTACATTTAAACACCCCGTCACAATTTTCCTAAGATTTATTTTAGGCATCCTCAAAGGTCTTCGTGGTGCCCTTGAGTTATTGATCACATCTACCTGGGGTTGATCCCATGAAGGGCATTCCTAAAATTCATTTTTGGGATAGCTCCCTCGACTCCTCCATATTGGGTATTGGTACAATCACCCCCTTTTGGTAGTTTGCCCTTAGAACAATTTTGCTCAAGTTTTGAGCCATACTGATTTTTCTTGTTTCAGCTTCTCTTATCTAGCCTGCGTGTGTATTTTGTTTCTAGTTCTCTTCAACCCTTGGCCTCATTTTCGTGGTAGACTATGATCTCCTTACTTTTTGTACTATAACCTAAGAGTGCTTGTTGTTTTTTCCCTCACTCTATATGGCTTGTAAAAATTGATTGTCTACTTTTGAATCCATTGCATTTTTTTCAGTTGCATCTTTTCCTTACTATGATCATCCATGTTGAAAAAAATATGTTGGCCACTAGGACCAATAAGCCCCGTCCTCTATATTCCCTACAATTTTGTCTATAAACCTTCGAAACCCTCGTTCCAACTCTCCCCTAACATAGTATATGTTGAAGTGTTTATTTGAGGGTATTTTCAATTCTCTACAAATCTTAGATTACAACATTGGTAAGCAATGAAGATAGTGTTTAGATACCTTATGGATCTTGTGGGCATGGGCATTACCTGCAACGGGAATTTAAATGATGCACTAAAGCTAATAAGATTTTGTAATATTATTTTTTGCTTAGGAGGAGTTTCATAGACAAGCAAAGCATCAACCATCTTACTAAAAAGTATTGAAGTAGAGTATGTCTCTATTTGTCATGTTGCCTCAAAATCATTGGTTGGTAATGCATTATACAAGTGAGAATTTGCATTATAATGGTGAAGAACCCAAAATCCCATTCTAGAACAAAACATATTGATCTTCAACATCACTTTCTTTCAGAATAAAGAGAAAAAAAGAAGTTTTTGCAATGATTATTGTCAAAGAAAACAAATGGTTGTTAATGCATTGACTAAACCATTGGCATGAAGGAAAGCTAAGTTTTGCTAAAATTGTGTTGGTATATTTTTTGGATAACCACCAAGCATATTGAACACAATAGGCCAACTTGGAATGTTAAAATGTAGCAGCCCGTGTGTGAAAAGTTTTAGAAGTCCCAAAATAGATTAATTAACTGAAATAAATATAAGTCATCAAGAGATCAAATGGCGTTTGTGAAATGTTTTAGAAGTCCCAAAATAAATTAATTAATTGAAATAAATATAAGTCATCAAGAGATCAAATGGCATGAGCTCAACCGGTTAAATTTCTCAACTTTCAAGGAGACCCAGGTTCAAATCTTGCCAAGAGATATATGCATATTTGTCAAGTTAATATATACTATTTTTTTATCACAATGTGATATAAATAAAGCATGTTTCAATCCCATATAATCCATTCAAATATATATTAAGGTAACAATTCATTTCTTCAAACATTCTAATTCATATCATTGAACAATTTAACTCGTTATCTATTGTATATGTATGTTTCATTTTATGAATATGCAATTTATTCCCATTCAATTTTGCATTCTATATGCTTTGTTCTATTTTTTATTTTCTGTAATTTAAACATTATTTTATTTTAAAGTATCAAGTAGCCTGTGTTATAGTAAAATCTAATCGGGATAGCATGACATTATAGTGTTATAATAAAAATGGTATGATAGTCATAATGAGCAATATATTTATTCGAGTGACAAATGTCCCATCTCTATATATATAATCTTAGCTTCTGATAAGTAAATATTATTAAAGAACAAGAATTTTCCACATAGAGGCTAAATAAAACAATTCAACCAATTTGACTAAACATGAATATCAAGAAATTTGAAACTATAATATAAATGTTAAACTTCAGTGTTTAACTTCTTGCACAGCCAAAATTAATATTGAGACCCAAAATTATTGATTATTTGAAGCCCAATGCTAAAGAGAAATGAGAAGGATAAGTTGAGGTATTTAACAATAAAGAAATCTTTAAGCAGAGGCATTGTTTCTTTTACATCTTCTCAATCTACACAGTTATACCACTTATATAACATACAAGCAAATAAGAAAATTGCAAATGTTTGCCATTGTGGTGCAAGGATTCTTATCTTGCTGAGGGCATATTCGTCGCCTAAAATGTTAACAGTAAATACAAACACAGAACATATAGCCTAACATTAAATTTTCCATAACACACATACATACACATAGTGGGAGTGTGCAGCTTCGACTCTTACAACAAATTTGATCTCTCAAGAGGGTGGGCGCTGCTACTTCATATTAAGTTTAACAAAGGTAAAGTATAACCGTTTAGCATGAGATTTCATGTTTGATAGTTCAACCAACCATAGCATACTTGTAAAAAACTAAACAAGTGCAACAAACAACAAACTTCAACCAAATAAAAATAGATCGATTGAATTATGAAAATGAGGATAAAGAATACCATATGAATAACAAGGAATGCATATCGCCCAAAAATAGCCATGTGCTACTAACCCAAAATCAGACTGATTGATATTACAGAAAACACAATGATTGATTCATAAGATGCTCAACATTAACAAGTACGCAATTGTGTTCCTTAGTATAAATGTTTGCAGTTAATAACCAGTAAGATAGTATGCAAGTATGATGTACCTACATCCCTTAATTGAGAAAAATATAGCTCCCATATTCCAAAGCCAAGCAACAAAAGAATAAATGAAAGGAAGGTAATTGCATATGAAGAATGTTTTAATAAATTTCAGTAAGAAGGCAGCATCCATGACCACAAGTAAAACAGAATTTAACAAGACCTTTTTTTATTTGGATGGATGACACTATTCACTGTTCTGAAGAACGTTATATGTTTACTTATTTGTGTGACCAAATCGCAAGTGCATTATACATGCAAGTTACAATCACTGGAATTGAATGTTACTCACTCTGCTCATAAAACGAGAAATAAGATCTTCACATATTAAATTCATACTAATATAGATGCATATAAATGCTAATTTAACAAATGTAGACAATTGAACCATCTTCAAATCCATACTAATATAGATGCATATAAATGCTAATTTAATAAATGTAGACAATTGAACCATCTTCAAGTACAAAGTGGTCACATGAAATGAACCTTTAGCACAATTTTTTATAAAGGTTGGAGCATTCTTCAAGAAGGGAAATTTGCAAGCTCCCTTTCAATACCTCCAAGCTCATGGAACTTTGAATCTTCTACTATTCTTGTTCATATACTAACATTGAGTGCTTTTTGCCAAATTTGTCCAAAGTATTGATTCAAAATGAGTTTTATAGAATAACATCCTTTGTGAATTGATTTTCAAAAATATTTGTAACAATGAAATAGGAAGTGCCAGAAGCCCAATATTATATATGAACCTATATATTTGTGAAAGTGTAAATGAGCCGAGTATACAATCTACGAAAACATTGGCAATCTTTGTAGTTTCAACTGTCCCTTTAAAACATGTCAAAGATAAATACAGAGCTTGTCATGAAAACAATGTAAGGCAATAACCATTGGGGCATAAAATGCTACATTGGATCTAATTCTATCCAATAAACAAAAACTGTTAAGAAAGCCAAAAATTCAAATGTCAACTTATACCTGAAATCTCAGAAATGGAAAACTTCTCAGAAGAAAGATTCAGACAAAAACAAATCAAATGATTTTACATAGAAAGCATTTACTTCAGAGGAAAGAAACAGAATCATGAACTTTGATACGATTTCATAAACAACAAAATATGATTACAAGATCAAAATGTGAAGTCAAATGTCAGTACGACTTTAAAAGAGAGTTTGTTAAACTAAATTTACAACTGCAGGTGATCAATTTTTTAACCATGGCCCTGCATATATCTTGATTGAAAATTGCTCAATTCCTCGGTGAGATGGGAACATATCATCCACGTTGCTTTTTTCTTGAGAATATGGTAACTGATGGTTGAAATGCAACACAAGATTAATAGCTTGGATTCTAAATAAATAGAATTCCCAAAAGTAGCTTCTTGTATTGACAAGAACAAATGTCACATATAAGACGTTATAGGGTACACTAGACATAATGAAGCACATCACCAAAAGCTGCAACCATCAAACCAATGGGATGGCATTCATCATATCTCAATTAAACAATTCGTGCGTGTAGAAAACAAATTGCCTGCATCACAAACCAACCACATCACAATCTAAAGCTAATTTCTTTATTGACATCAGTGCTGGCATTCACTTAAAAAAAATCCATTGTACAGAAAATACTTCCATTGATTGAAAAAACTGAGAAACACTGTTAAGGGTCATTCCCTTTCTTCTTTATAAAGATCGGATAGGAGTGCTAATACATTTTTTTTTCAATAGAGATCCACATAGAAAGCTCTAAATTTGAAATAAAATTGCCCAGACTGACCAACCAATTTCTTGTCCAGTCAATTTATATAGAGGTCCTCATTGAATGCATCTTCCAATTTTTTCCATTAACCTATGCTGTCAAGATCCGCCTTATACAGAGGAGGTGTACTGGGAAGTAACATAACAAAGGTTATCAGTTCAGTTTTGTCAGCCACAGCAAGAGATCATCTATGAATTGGTTACATTCTTTGAAGAATCTTCCTTGTACCAAACATCTCTCTTAGGCAAAATTCAAAGGATGTTGTGAATGTATACACCTCTGACATCTTTGATCCTAGGCAATTACTCTTCTGTGGGTCAATGAAACTGGATATACTCTGATTCCTCTCCAAAGAAGATTAACTGGCTACTTGTTATGGACATGCAATATCAGATAAATATAACAGTCATAAGATTTTGGTCATTAACTGATGCATTTGGTACAAGTGCTTTCAATTTTTTGATGAAAACAACATCCAACCAAAATAATTGTCATCAAAATAAAGGACAACATAAATGAAATACAGTTAACTTGCACTAGAGTGGCAAACACACATGCAGTTCCCACTCATAACAAAAATGTTAACAAATACTGCAGAATGTTTGTGCTATATTACTAGTTCCAATTTGTAAGATCCTCAACTACAAGTGGAGAATCAAACAAAATGACATAAGGTCATCAAGACAAAGGACAACATAAATGAAATGAAATTAATTTGCATTAAAGGATCAAACACACTTGCAGTTCTCACTCATAACAAAAAAGTTTACAACAAAAACTACACAATGGTGGTCAAGCTTTATTACTAATTCCAATTTGTAAGATTCTCAACCACAAGTAGAGACTCCAAACACTATGAAATGAGATCATCAAGACAAATGACAACATAAATGAAATGCAATTAACTTGCACTTAAGAGCCAAACACACTTGCAGTTCTCACTCATAGCAAAAATGTTCTTCACAGAAATTGCACAGCATTTGTGAAGCTATATTACTAATTCCAATTTGTACAATTCTCGACCACATGTAAGGACAAAAAACACTATGAGATGACGTCTCAAGGCACAGATTGCTATTTCATTGAATTGTTGTTTAGTTTCTGCCAAGGCTACATGGATGCCAAGATGTCAGGGCATGGAGTGCAGATCCTCAAATGTTTGTAGTGTGTTTTTTGTTTTTTCCACACTCACTTGTTTTCCATGTGAAACCTCCATTATGGGGGCAACAAGGAGGTTGAGATGTTTGACGCCTCTGAGGTATTTGGGTGCATCATCAGGTGCGAGAACCACCCATAACCATGTACCAGGTATGGCTACATCTCATGTACATCCCAAACAACCAGTGGGCACATGCATGCACACCACTGTTTACTACTGTAACTCTTGTTTTTATGTTTTTATAGATAGAAGTCTTCTTAATCCATTTTGCAAGCATCAACCAATATGGGAAAGATACGTGATTAGTGAGTGTTCATCCCAAAGACCATTAGAGTAAATACTAAAGAGTAAAAACAGCACCCTATCCCTTGCTAAAACAAACACTATTTCAGTAAAAAAGCAAGAAAACATTCAAAATGTATAATCATAATATTCACTCAAATGACAAATCACTTCACAGAACTTTAGTGAATGAGAGATTCAAATCATACCTGTCAGCCGATTTAAAAGCTTAGCACCATCCACTATTATACATTACAACTTATAGTCAAAGTTGACATCAGCCTCTCAAATACAATATGGTGTAACTGGGCGGAACATTCCTTTTTGTGTATCATAAAACCACCTGAAATAAACATCTTTATTAGAATCACCTGGGCCATTGATAATCTGCAAAGAAGCATTAAAAAGGTAAACTTTCAATAGAAAATAGAAATTTAAAACTCCCAGAAGCCATCAATTAATCCGTATTACTAGGCAACAACTATTTCATCTCAAGACCTTATTAGATAGATGCAGCACAATCTGATACTTAGTACCATAGAATAGAAAATAGTAATTTATCACAATCAAGTATATAAGATAGACCAATAACTACATACACAAGAACTCAAAAGTTTTCAAGTAAATTTCACTCTGTTAAAAACATAGATCAGGTTCCACACAAAATAGAACCATTACAATCAATTTTTGCATTAGGCAGTATTTCCTAAACATGTGAAGGGGCATCCAGGTGCTCCCTACTGGCATCCCCAAATAGGCATGGACACCTGTTGGATGTCTCCAGATTTTTGTGTACATATCCTGTGCATCCCACATTCCTTCAAACATGGGAAATAACAAGAAACACACATTCCAAAATGCACTGGCATGTACACGTGTATCAGAAGCCAAAAAGTCATTAAAAGACTGTACTGTCAGAAACAAGAGAGCAGTGGATATAAAGAAAGAAATGTTGCTTACATTACCAACCCCATTGGCTTTGCTACAGAAATATGCTCAAGATGCTCAGTAGGATGAATGAAAGAAGGTATTGGGGAACTTGGAAGGTAGTTAATATGGAAAGTATCAGTTCAATGTAAGAGAACTAGCACACTAATACTCTTAAAAATAATTAGAAAAATTCACCAGCTATTGATATATTTGGATGGTCATAGAAGCTTATCAAATTTAGATCAGAGATATCATGTATAGAGAATAAAATGTGGTTGAGTCCCTTAAGGACCTCAGCAAAGTTGATGAGAATGACACTAAGGAAGCCTTTACAACGTTTCTTTTACTATAAAGGAGAAGAATAAGACTTCAGGAAGGAAAAAACGGGAAAAAAAATTACCATTGCCGCAAGAGAAGAATGACCAGCCTAGCAAGGAAATTAATAAGTTTGAAGGAAGCTAAAATAGAACTTTACAAAGACAATAAAAATGTTGAAGAAATTTGTTTAACCAGATCTCACAGTGTCGAGCTCTTTTATGGTTGTCAACTTGTGCAGGATTAATAATAACTTCACATGTACAAAGTTCCAGTACGGCACCAGTTCCAAGTCGCAATACCAGTTCCAGTCCATAACATTGATGATTTTAACATTTGTAATTCCAGTTTTTGAGAAACCCATGTTCCTGATACACTCAAGTGTGACATTCAAGTCTAGTCAAGGAAGCAGATGTTAGCTACAAATTAGTTTTTTGTTTTGTATGGTTCTAGGGTAGTCTAGTTTGTAAATTAATGATTTGACACACAATTTAGGACAATAACATAGTCTAGATTCCAGAAAATATTTGGGTTTCATTAATTATTATCTATACCAAGGAAAGAAGAACGTCATAGTTCAAAGAGTTCACTTATCGAAGAAAAGAAGAACAGTCGACTTTAGTGTGAGAACTTCAAAATGATAGAAAATATAAAGAACATTACCAGTCCAACAAATAAGGATCACACCTGTCAGTGTCTTACGCCAATTATGAATGTATCACACTTGACAAGATTCGAACCTAGGTCTCTTCCTTCAAAGTCGAAGAATTTAACCTGTTGTGCTCATGCCATTTGATAAAAACCCTTTAAAGAGATTTGGTATACACTGTTTTATTTCTGGCTGCAAAAATGGAATTAATAAATCCTCTTTGTTAGCCTGGGAGGAAGGGATGCCTAGTTGAGTCAAAAATCAAGGCTGGCAAATTGTTGGCTCAAATATAACTGTAAGGCATTTAGGCATTCACTTTGCTTTTAGACCCTTAAAAAATGTGGGATTGGGTTTTGCAGAAAATTTGTAAGTGAATAGTAGAAAGGACAACAACTATCTATTGCAGGCAAGTTGCACATTTGTCAAAAGGTTTTTGTCTTTGTATAGGAAATCCAAAAAACAATTCCTTATGTTGGTTATTAAAAAATATTCATTTTAAAGATCTTGATAAGACCATAAGAAGATGCCTCTTCCCTCTGATCTGATGAGAGTTAATTAATTAATTTTTTTTTAATTATAAGTTTTATTTAAGAAAGGCATGGAGTCAAGTGGTCTGTTGTAACAATGTGATGAACCTTTTTTCTATTCTATGAAATTATCAGATTCTTAACCTCAACCCACCTTTGTTATATACCATGGTCCACTAAGAGTCCCTTTCTCGAAGTGGTTCGTGGCTCCATTAAGACTTTTATATTTGGTTAGAATAAGACTTGTGGGGCCCTTAGGACTTATTTGAATACATTTTTCTATGAAATGTACTTATCCCACATGAAAAAAAAAAGAATTAAGGTAAGAATCCACTATAAATAGGATCTAGGTGCTAGAGGAAAGTATGTCATATGATGCTATGATTTGTAGCCTTGTCTTTGTAGGAATTCACTGATAAGAACTGCATGATATTTTTGACATTTTATGGGTGGCACACCTTGAAACTAAAAAAGCCTGTTTTTGATGGATGTGTATCTGGCATAATCTGACAAGTGGAAAAGTATCACAGAAAATTGGTTTGCACTTTGCACCATTCCTTATGTGTTGTTTGTAGCAGTGTTCAGTCTAGTATTTGTTTTTTGATTGTCCATATACACAGCTTTGTTTCAATCTGCTGTTCAGTCTAGTGTTTGTTAATTTATTGTCCCATATACACAGCTTTGTTTCAATCTGCTATTCTCTATATTCAATAGAAGGTTGCCTTGCACATTAGCCAATAGGGCAGAGCTAAAGCTTTTCTATCTGTGTATACAAGAGGAAACATACTGGAGAGAGAGGAACTTCTCCTAGACCTGTTCAATGGTTCTAACAAGGAAGAGATATTAAAAGGTATTTAAGTGGAATGAAATTTCATCATAGGAATATGCCACAGAAAATAACAGCTTGTCAAAGAAAATCAAGAAAATATAAAGTAACTCTGGATCTTGTCAAAAGACTGATATATAGTTGTTCTCTCTTAGTAGGCTCTTTGCATCTGCCATTTACAGTTATGTAGTTCTAAATATGTCTCCTGAACTGCTTCAAATGAGTTTTGTTGTTGAATTTTCTCTAGTAGGAACTCTTCTATTTAGAATGTACATGTAAGCCTTGGGCTCTATTTTGGATCTGTGGGTTTTGTTGTTGTAACGGCCCCAATATAGCCACTTCAGCTATCTTTATTTTTTGGCCCAGGCCCCTAGGTTAGGAAAGTCGACCCTTGAGCATTAGGGTTAGGTTTTGTTACTTTGTTAGACTACAAATAGGAGAGATGTGATCTAGTTGAGTCATCATTCGTTTTGTCTAACTTTATCGTCTCTAGTGCATATAAGAGACTTTGCCCTATCTGAGTGGCCTGGATTTTTCTGAGACATGGAATCTGGAACTATTATGCTCATTTGGAATTTTTTATTCAAGAATCTGATTCTATTGCAAATATTCTGATGTATGTTGTTTCTACTGCTATATTTCTAAAATTTATTGTTGTAATTGCAGTTTTTTGGAAGTTGCTTTGTTACAAGTGGTATCAAAGTGTCGATTTTCGCTCATTGCGGTGGTGGAAAAGGGTTGTAGATTGTGAGCAGGCTGTTTCATAACTTCTTTCGACAAGATTCAAAATTTCCAATCGAATAACTTCTAAACAATTTTTTTCTTCTCCCACCAATGTTTCAGTGCAGTTATCTTCTATCATATTGTGACTTCAATAACTGCAATTACGATTGCCCACAAGATTACATCTATTCAAATATGAGGAGCAACATAACTTTCACATGGATGTTAAGGATGAATATGTCGAAGAGGAGGTGGCCCATGCCTCACCTCATCGAGCAAAACCAACAGAACCTGACAAGCTTGAACAAGGTACAAGTGCTATGGCCCTCTTAGCATTTGCCCTAATGAGATGCAAGCCCATCACACTATCAAGGTACACGGCTTCATAAAAATGCAATAGATCAAAGTTTTGATTGATTCGAGCAGCACTCAAAATTTCATCAATTGTGATATAACCAAAGCCCTGGGGTTGTATGTCAACAATTCTGACAAGGACAAATTCCATGTGTTGATTGTCAGTTGTTGTAAGGCTCAATGTGTGGGCCATGTTGTTAATGTCCACATCCAGATGAGTATCTACACTTGGATCAGTAGCCTATACATGATGGACTTCGGTAGTGCAGATGTTATACTCGAAGCTCAATGGCTGTCTCAATTGGGGGATGTTACTTTGAACCTGCAACAGTTGTATGTCAAGTGCATACAAAATGGCAATGCCATCCATCTCCAAGATTTGCAACCTCCACCTTCTAAGGTCATCAGCTCCCAACAGATGGAAAAACTATTGAATAAGGGCAACAAGGGTATCTTTGCCCAGATCTGTTCATGGAAATCATGGCCATCAAGAAGTCAACTCTGCTCTTCCTTCTAAAATGCAGTCTCTTCTCGACAAATATGCTCATATTCAAAGAACCCAAGGGTCTTCCTCCCAAAGAGAACACATGATCATGCAATTCACCTTATTACAGGAAGTCAACCACTCACTGTTCGTCCTTATTGTTATCCCCAGCCTCAGAAGACAAAAACTAAGAAGCTGGTTCAAGATATGTTGGAGCAAGGTATCATCCAAAGACAACTAAAACATGTAGAGTAATGCACATTCTAATCAATTATCTAGCATCAGTGTTGTGCCTAGACTTATATGTATTATTACATCCAACAGATATCATCAAGCTGACAATGCTTCTTTAGGCTCTTATACACCAACTTCAGAAAAATATTAATATAACTTTTTCCTTACATCTGGATGTGACAATTCCTTTTTGTCCGTGTGCTCTGTATGCCAATTGTTATTCATTCTTTATTATTTTCTTAATTTCATCTCATCCATTTTGTTAAAGGATTTGCCCCCTTCACAGGTATTTGTGTGAGCTGTTATTTGACATCAATGTACTCAAGGCCCAACCACCTATTTTCATAGTTCATAAAAGTTGATATAATTGCAAATTTCAATTTTGTTGCATATGTTTTGCTGCAAAATACATTTGTTATGCATTTCATGTTGTACCATTGCATTCAAACAAGGCAAAGTTGGTTATTTTGATGAATTCAACAATGAAATCATTTATAACCTATACAATCTTTCATCACTGTACATTCTCCCAAATAAGACTCCAACTTTCGTTTTCCTGTGAAAACAAACAGTAAGCATATAGTAGGTCTCAACTTCAGCAGCCATCACTGTAAATAAATGATTTCATATGTTGATCTTAATGACCCCTCGTGAAGATTGCAAAATGTGCATGAAAGAATATTGTTCCATGGATTAATGTCTATAAGTCTCCATGATAAAAGCAAGTCCTTGACTGATGACCAAGGGTACCACAACGTTCCATTATCCACACTAAAATCAGTGTTGAAAATTGTTTGTAGTTGTCGAGGACTTCCCAACTCTCATGTCAAGCAGGGCTCTAATAGGTCATGTTGGCCAACTGACCTAGACTTGGCCAAACCCGGTCGATTTGGCTAAGACTCGGCTGACTTGGCTCTGACTTGGCTCAGACTTGGCAAGATAAAAGGAATGCATTTGTATTTTTAATATATTATTTATTTTAATTTTTCCCCTTAGTTGTCGAGTTTTGCCCTAGGTCTGAACCCAAGTTAAAAAAGAGGTTTGCCAAGTCTGAGCATCATTTGAATCTCATAAATATGACTAAAATACTCATGAAGTGCTATGGGTGCATTTCATACCTTAATAATAATGAAAATGATATTAATTTTGAAGCATTAGCATGGTAGCTAAAGAAGGAAAAGATGAACTCCGATGTTGTTCTTCTTCTTCTTAATATTATGGACTTACTTAACTATGCAAATGACATCCTACATATAACGTTGGGTGATTATTAATTTATATCACCAATAACATTTAGGACTTAATATTGACTGTCATTATCCTATGGCTCATTTTCCAATCTGAAACATCTATGCCGATTGATGGAAAAATGTGCAAAAGCTTAATTTGGAACATTAGTTTCTTCAAACACTGCTACTAAAGGAACACTGACCAAATAAAACATTAGCTTGATTCAGCATCATGCTGATCAATAGAAACATCTAATTGTTAATAACATTATTTAATATTGGCAATAAAGGCCAGCCCCATCTACAAAAGCTGTTTTTGAACAATCACAACCATTTTACTGGCTCAACAACTCCAATGGAGGAATAAAATCTTAATAGCCTTTGTGAACTCTACAAGTTAGTTGTAAATAATAACTGTCATTTATGCCAAAGACTCCTGGATTTTCCTTGTAACCAAAACAAAACAGCTGGAATTTACTTCTGCGTACAACACAGTAGATACCTTGGTTTATTGTATAATTGACTAGATTGTTCCTGGAATCCAGATCACAAAAATTCCATGTACTCCCAATATAATGGTAATCAATAACCATAACTTGATTTCTTGCTGTCCAATACTAACTATGCCCATATTGATAAAAAGTCACATATAACTTACACTTGATTGCTGATATTACATCATGAATGTGTTACAGTATTTTTGGCAATTATGCATGCATCACCTGGAGAGATTCGAACGTTGGTCTGCTCTCTAAAATTCAAGTAATTTAACCACTTCAGCTCATGCCATTTGATGGCATTGAAGTCTTAATATAATATAATTGTTAATAAAATTAACTATTTTTTTTTAATAATAAGCTATGTGTGGCTTCTATTGTGGGCCACTCCCATTACAAAAACAAAACATTACATTGCCCTCATTACATTTCTAACAAGTTAATTAAAACATACCATCTTTGCCTTTCTATCAAAGATATTCTCCATCTTCCTCAAACTGCTAAGTTTCCATAATCAAATTAATAAAATTAACTATTAATCCGCGTGATGTGGTCTACCGGCAAGGACACCACTTGCATTATCGGTGATGTAACCCGGGTTCAATACCCACGGCGGATATGTATATGTATAAGAAGTATTTACTCAATATAAATAAATAAAAATAAAATTAACTATTAAATTGGTATATTTTTCCAATTTCAATTAAAGAAAATTAAAATTATTTCTTCTTCTTTTTTAGAGCAAGGGAATGAACCGAACTGAACTAGTCTGCCTGAAAAGTTCAGTTCAAATCAAATATGGGCTATGTTCAGCCTGACCTAATAACTATGGTTCCAAGGTTCAAAAACTGAAAATCAGCATATAAAGTACATCAGACAGTTAAATTAGAATCTAAGGTATGTCTTCTGTAAAATTTCCTGCTTCACTGTACTATATGATATTGATACTAAGTTCTTAGAGACTTCATTTCTCAACATCTTACCCAATAAGTTAGTCAGTTTACTAGAAAAGGTTAGTCGCATGATATTTTGTAACTTGCAACTTATAAATTCCCATTGAAAGTTTTATGAGCTTCAATTACACATGCTTGCTCAAGATTAATTCATGCATCCTAACAAAAATACTTTAGCCAATAAGTTCCTCCATATCAAAATTGGTCTGCTTCAATCTTACCTTGGTTATTAAGTAAAGTAGGTTTTAACGTCCACGAGACCATAGGCTACATGGAATGATGTGGTTTACCACATATGTGTTTATCTAACCAGACTCCAGTTACTGAAGCATGGTGTACAACCCCAACCCCTTCCAGATTAAAACCTTGGACCTCCTATTTAAAGTTCTCAGGTCTTCACTGTTAGACCCACTCAAGTTATAACAGTACCTGAATGTGTAGTAGGAAGAGGCAACTTAAATGACATGTTGTAACATTCTAAGGTGGCAAATCCCTCTAACAGGTGCAGTTGATATAGTTAACGCAGGTTTATAACCCCCAGTTTATATGTAACTTAAAATTGCCTTATAACAAGTTTTCAAACCGATAGTTAAACCAACTTATAAAAAGCTTCTACCAGCTCTCAACTCTTTACATTCCAATTTCTCAGTCACTGATAAGAATATTTAATACAGATAGTCCAACTATGGGATTATGAAGTGGGATGCAAATTTGCTAAGAGCTGAATTTCTCGATATTAATGTCGACAATAGCATCTGAAAAGAGAAAAGTCTGCATCTTCCAAAGCATTTTCCTCATATAGCTCATACTTCATTTTGCTGTTGTTAAAATCAAAGGATGCTTATCTTTGACATTGTACGCAAAAAAATCTTCAAAAATTCCTTTCATATGCTTGTATGAAGCATAAAGATTCTTCAACATCTCTGCAATTTGTTATTTTTTGTACACAGGATTAAAGTCCTGCACAAGCAAACTGCTTTTTCAACAATGGGCAGATGCCAAGTTTCTCAGGATTTCAAGATTACAGATTGCAACTTTGTAACATGGTTCCCACATATCATTGCAACTCTTACAACCCATCTTCCAGCTACCATGGTTCAAGCTCCCACAAACACACATGAGTACACACTTGTGTCTCTGCACCCACCAAGACTCAAACCTAAGCCTTCTTCGTAAAAGACAATCCATCTCAACCTCTTGGGATCAGCTTGGTGCATTTCTAGAATTGCAATATATTTAATATTGATTCTGACTGTGCTTTGATGTGGAAGGTGTACTTACTACTTAGGTACAACATATTCTAAGCTTTACGTTTAAGGGTTATCTTCTTATCAAGCCCTTAGATTGATGTCTTCGTTAGTGGCTATATTACATTTTGTTATTGGGGACTTAACGAATGATTACAATGTAACAATATTAGTCTTTCATTTCTCCACTACTATAAATGATGGAAAAACCTTATTCTATATACCTTTTTGCCATTTTCAACAGAAGCAAAGACAAAGCGCCATAATTCTTTGCCCTCTTGTGTGTTTGACTTGCCAGGTGTGAATCTACCTTCTGCACGCAGTTAGTTCTTTTATTTTCGTGATCATTCCCATTACATAATTTTTTCTTATTTGCTCTTTGCATGCTGAAGTTTTCAACTAATTTGAGATGAATTTACCATTCAAGGTTTAAGGTAAGAAAGTATGAATATTGTTTGGCATTCATTTCCATATTCCTTTCAAGTCAGTCCGGTCATCTAGAAAAAAAATTTACATGTCTAGTATTTATCACAGATGAGTAAGAATCTTCAATTAAAGAGTTAATTTGTTCTTTGACTTATCAAAAGAAAGAGAAAACAAAATGCACCTATGGGGTTTCAGGTAGTGTCCAGTAATAATATCTCTTTATTCCATTTGGAAGCATTCCACTTACCCACTCAGCATTGTAAGGGCTTACCCTTCAGTTGGGAATGGTTAACCAGAAGACGTTATGCCTTGCGGATACCATAGGATGATGTTTGACAGGTTTTTGAAAAGAAACCTCAATAGAGTGGATGTGGTTACAATGCATATAGGAGAATGTTGTTCTTTTGGTGTTTTGTAGAGGGAATGAATGCCATAAATATAAACAAAGCAAAGATTCAAAATTTGATCAGACTTAAAAGCACTGTATGGAATTAAGAGAGTTAATTGTCCAGAGAAACTCCAAACTAGTCATCAAAATCATTAAAAGCAAGCATACAAATCTGGATGCAGCATTCTAATCCAGGATACTGAAGTAGAGTTGCTTTCAGAAGGCCCAGCTTTATCCATTTCTTCAGAGATAAAAGCAAGCAAGCAGATGCGAATGCAAAAACAGCAGATAATGCAGCCTGAGAATTCAGTGATGAATGAAATTCAGAAAGAAACTTATTGTTTAAAAGTAAGTACCATAAAGTCCTCCTATCTATCATGTTCTTTGTCATATATGCAAATATATGTTCATCGTATATATTTAAGTGTTAGTTTCCCATCAACAATCCACCATCAGAAGGGTCATTATGATGACTCAATTTTGGTCTGTACATATATCATCCAGGATTTGGTTTTAATAAAAATATATGCAAAATAATGTTATAAACAAAAAGTAGACAAAATTTGAGGAACCTACTTGCACAAGAAGACTGGATGAAATGCACCAATTTCATGCCCTCCTTTGAGAAGTGCTCTTCTCTTCTCAATCTCTTCTGTATACTTCTCAGAAGAAAGAACTTGACAAGGACCTTGTATAGAACCCACCAAATTGCTATCTCCAAGGTTTGATTCATAAACCTGCCATTAAAAAACTTATGAAACTTAGAAATCCTAATCTAAGGAAACACAAATTCAATAATGTGAATTAGTCTTTTCCTCTATTGAAAGCCATCAAACAAACTATTATGCATGTCACGAGTGAGCACAGGCCTCTAACCAAAAACAGTAAATTTCAAGAAAAAAACAAAACCTAAAGACTCAAAATGCCATGCTCAAGTATTCACAGTAACTTTGTTGCAGAAGATGGAGAAAAACAACTGAACCAACATTGTATCATTAATCATACAAAAAATTCAAATTACTTTGTAAGGTGTGTTGGCAAGTGATTGGCCAGTACTAGGAGCGTATTCACAATACTTAGAAAGGAACAAGTGGAATCAACACATTACCTAGATTACCACATAGATGGAATGAAAGAAAAAGACATTACCGAACTCCTCCCCCCCCCCCTACCATTCAATGGAAGCTCTCCCATGCCAATATGCTTCCGCAACTGAGTGAAGGTTAACTTCATGCATAACCTTCATGAAGATGCTTGCAAGTTGGTCTGTTCAAGCAACATACACTGGAAGAAGAAAACCTTGAAGGTGAAGCTGTCATCATAAGCAACCAAAGCTCAATGTGCTTGGTCTGCTAATGCACCACAAGATTGTGAATCAAATTTATAGTGTTGTAGTTGTCAAAGAATAAAGTAGGGTGGCCTTTTTGAGGAAGACCCTACTGCTCAAGAAACATCCCCATCCACGCTAGATGCTTCCTAACAGGAGTAGCATAGCAATATTATGCTTCTGTGGAAGACATAGAGATAATATCTTGCTTCTAGGAACACTAACAAATGGGTCCAAAACCAAAACAATGGGAGCCCCTCCTACATGATAGATGCCCATATGGGCAGTGCCCCTGATCTAGCAAAGAATCCACTTGGAATAATGAGGAACATGCTTATACCCAAACAAAGACTAATAGCAACGAATATGTTCACCCTCCTTGGGTGAGATAGAGAAGTTTAACCACCAATGATCGATGAAAAGAAGCATCCACCAAAGGAGGACAATTAGCCTCGACATTAGCCTCAAAAGCAAAAGGGGTAGAAGTTTGCTTGCAATACTCCTTCCAAAGCTATTACAGTAACTCCAAAGTACATTGAGGCTGAGAAAGAGAAATCCCTAAAGAAGACTGAGTAAAATGAATGCCCAAAAATTAATGTAGGCCCAAATCTATCGTCTCAGACAATTGGTGAAGCCATAGCTTCATATCTTGAATCATAAAGAAAGAAATCCCTGTAATGATTGGGTCATCAATATAGAGCACAATAATAAATATCTCATCATCCTTATAGTTGATGTAAACATCCTAATCCACCTCACTCTGAAGAAAGCCATATTGAAGAAAGTTGTGACTATTCTCATACTAAGCATGAGGTGCCCATTTAAGCCCATATAAGGAATTCTCAAGTCCGCAAACCAAGGGTGTAGGGCCATCCTAAACCAAAACCAGCAGCTTCTACATATAGATCTCCTTATGAAGGTCCCCATGAAGAAATGCATTCTTGGCATGCAGCTAATGAACTTTCCACAGCTATGAAGCAGCAAGACAGGTGATCATACAAATGGAGTCCATGAGAACAACAACAACAAAAGTATCATGATTATAAACTCCTTTCTATGAGAATCCCTTGGCAACAACACGGCCCTTATGCTTTTCAATCTGACCATCAGCACCACACTAGGTCTATAGCACAATTTATATCAACAACATTCTTGCACTTAGGCAAGGAAACCAACTCCCAAGTCTAATTCTTCATGGTGATATCATAATACACCTGCATAGCCGCCACCCATTCGGAGCATCCCTTAACTCGTTGTTACTAGTTGGACCTCCATTAATATCCGTCTTGCCAAGAGAAAAGACTTTGCATCACGTAGAGTACTCCTAGAACACTTGGACATAAAGCGACATGTAGGAGGCTCAAGAGGTAAAAAACTATCACTAGAAACCATATTGGGAACTAGAGGATCTAGAGCATTGTCAAAATCTAAAGAGATGTCCTGAACTAAATGATCTAGAGAAAGAGGAACAATTTCCTCCACTAAAGGACTAGAAGGCAGCTCAATAGCAACATCTAATTCACTCGAGATAAAACAGAGGATGGCTCATTAAAAATTGACTAAGAGAAAACATCAATGAGCACAAAGTGAGATAAAGAGGAGTCATCAAGAAGAGCCAAAAAAAGTTTCAAAGCCATGTCAGAGAATGACTCATCAAAACAGTCATCACGCTTGGTAATAATTTCACAAGTAGGGGGATCATAAAGCCAATAGCCCATTGACGTCATACCATATCCCCAAAAAATGCACTTGTGACTCTTTGATTGAAGCTTGTAATGCAACTCGATAGGAATGTGAACCCAAACAATTCACCCAAACACTTTAAACTGTAAAACAAAGGCTTCTCCCCCTATCCGTCTCTCAAAAAGAATTATACACTTAACAAGACGGATAGGCGTTCTATTGATGATATATACTACACAGTGACAGCCTCTGCCCAAAGCTTGAGATCCACCTAACAAGCTTGGATCATACAATGAACCTTTTCCATGATAGGCCTATCTTTAGGCTTTTCCATTCGGTTGAGGCGACCAAACAGTGCACTGCCAAGAAATGCCACAGAAAGTCAAAAACTCCTCGAACTTAGTGCTGACAGAGCCTACACCACAATCTGTATATGAAAGTGGCTTACAAAACTTCTGAACATTCCTCTTCTTGCAGGCAGTGATACAGAACTGCAGTTCTCTGATGCAATGTTTCGACCACCCCTCACTTACCCAGGAGCTGCAAACAAATGCAGCTTACAAGTTTCCTATCTTCCTCTATTGGTTCCTTGGCCATGAATGCTAAAAGAGTCTTGAGGGGTCAAACTCTATGTCCTCACTAAATAATCCAAACAGGCCCCCTTAGTCCTAGCCATTCTCCTAGAAGCATCATTAGATCCTGTGTTTGACTTTTGGGGATGGTTGATGATGACAACGACTCTGTTTTTAAATCCCACTACAGATTAGGTTTGGCGCTTGGATCCACTAAGATCATGTACCTAACATGATATTATGTAACGTAACAAGCTATATTGATCCTAAATTCATAGTTGTTTGTAACATTAAACTATTCTTTCTGATCCTTAGACTCTAGTATTAGAATACCTTACTTTGTTAAAAGAAGTCACATATGCAATATAGAGCCTAGTTAATATTCATGTGTACTTAGGGTTTCCACATTTTTTATAAAGAGAGGTTCCACCTATCACAAGCCCATCTTTACCAATACATCCTGAATTCTATAACCTAGAATTTATAGAAATGGGCCCTTGTTAACTTGGATTTATAAATTTTGTATGACAATTTTTGGGTAAAAGTACCCATTCTTTCTAGAATTTCTTTCATTTTGGCCCGACTTTCACTGCAATATCCATCCTGAGATTGCATTTTTTTTAATTCCAAATGTCTTATTTTTTTGCTTCATCCTATATATATAGATCTTCTGCATAATCAATCTCCTCATATTCCAATATCAATATAACTTGTTATCAGAAGGCTGTAACATTATATATTCACCAAAATATATTATAATATACAATCCCAACAATGGTTAATAAATGCACTAAAAGAAACATAACTTGCAAAAAAAAAAGACCAGGCCACTAAGTAATCCACTTCATGTTTTTCATGGATTTTGCACAAAGCCTCGGAATAAAATTTAAAGACACACCTCATCTTTTTCTGGGGTAGTGGGGCGGCCCACCTCCTGAGGGATATCATTGGGATAGTAACACCAATTCACTCGTACCCATTTGGATCCAGTATCATCATCCTCCCATAAATCCTGAAAATGCACACATACACATAAGCCTTATATGTACTTGAAAAAAAGGAAGCTTGACAGGACACCAAGCAAACAAAGTGCCATTTGCCTAAAAATGCATTTTATATATCATGTTTCAAATGAGCAACTTAATGTGACAGAAAAGGAAATTTTCAAAAGGAACATACAAAGTGACTAAATAGTAACCAATGTGCCACAGAATGAAATGAAGCGAGCTGGATCCTAAAGAAAAGATTAAGGATTTCAAGCTTTACATTTAACAAGTGTATAAAGGATTTCCAACATATCATACAAAAGTAGGGACTGCATAGGGCATTTCTTCTGAATTCTTGTAAGTACATAAAGGACAAAATACACTAAAATAATGTTCTCAAAAATTTGAAGCACGCAATACAGTACGTACATAAATCCAGTGTCTGAGTGTAGCTATATCATCATTGCAAGTAAACATATGGATGTGGGTGAGGGAATGCATTTTCAAATTCTCTGTACATATATTCGACATATGTTCGCTACAAATGCAAATGTGTTGTTTTTTAAATGAAACGAATTGTCATAGACATTGAATCATAAATAAAAATAAGGTTATTCTTATCAGATGTCCTTCAGTAAGTGAATCTTCATTGCAAAAATACAGCTGGGAACATTTTCTAACTATAATTGTATTATATTATAATACAACACATAATAATATGGCTCAACTTTAGGATGTGATTTAATGATCTCAAGAATGGTCATAGAACACTCATCCATCCTTTTAGGGCATAGTGTTAAGGCTCTTAATAACAACATTAATTGTTTCATTCATAATGACACTTGTTTGCATACCCAAATGCATTTGTAGACATTTCTTTGTCAATAAATCCTTGTTTTTAATATTGAGGCCCTATTTGAATTTAAAAATATGATTGTTGTTAGTTGTACTTTCAAGACTACTTTAGAAAATCCTTTGTATAATTAGCGTAACCTCCCTTTTAATAACTTTTACATTCAAGGAGGAGACCTTCAGTTCAAATCTTGGCAAGTGATACATGGATAATATCCAAGCTGTTGTAATACCACTAAGTGGTGATGATGTAATACAGGTGGGACCCGTTTCAATCCCATTTAATCAATTGAACGAAAAATTAAGTCATCTTTTAAATAATATTTGCTAGGAAGAGTAACTAAATCCATTTTTTTTAAAAGAACTTTTACTTTACAAGCATTCCTTTCATGTCTTTATTGATTATTCCTGTAGCAGGTTCGATTCTAATTAATTCCTATAAATTTAACCTTTAACTATATTTTATATTTGGTTTCCCTTATGAATTGTCTAGCCTCAGTTATCACCGCTTTCAAATGACTTCCTCCTTTATCATAAATTCCACCAAATAAAATTCTCACCTGCCTTTAAAAAATAACTTGGCACTTAAACTGACTCATAAGTAGTTGCTGAAATATTTTGGTCAACAAGGCCCACAAGTTGTATTACCATTTTAATATTTTAATTTCCACCTATTATTTATGAAAATAAAATAAATTTCACCAGATGGCTATGGAGTGGTATTTATAAGTTGGATGTATAAGAAGGGCTCCCAACAATGAGGCTATGGATGCTACGCTTTGAAGAAGTTTCCATCACTAAGGTGTACCAAGCATTGAATGCCTAAAATTTTAGTAAGGTGGTCTTAATTTTCCATGCCAAATCATTGTTTCTGTTGCTTAAGAAGAACTGGCAGCTTCAACTGCTTAGAAAGTTACAATAAACAATTTTAGACCATGAGCATGGGCCTTTTCCTTATTCAATTCTAGTGTTTTCTTTAGCTACACATATTTTCTGCCTTTCTGGAGCCTTAATATCAGTGTTACCGGGTTCGCGCACCCGGTTGGCTGGGTGCGCGAACCCGCACCCGCACCGGGTGCGCGGGTTCACATACAGGTACGGCTGGGCCGAACCCCATCTGAACCCTGTGGCCAGTCAGGGTTCAGCCAGCCGAACCCAGCCCAGTTTGGGCATTAACATAGGAAAAAAATTGAAGTATGTACATCTTGTTAAAATAGTATTAATTATTTTAGAATAGTATTAATCATCTTGTTAAAATTGGGGATTCTATGGCATGTTAGTATGTTTCATGTTATGTTAACAATTCTCTTAATATAAAGATGTACATACTTAAGAGATGTACATTAATATAAAGATGTACATACTTTGTACATGTCCACTACTATATACTTTGTTATCTCTTGACTCTTTATGACTTTGACATCCTGTCATTTTTTTACATGAATATCATATATCAATATGCTTTTATGATGCCATATTTAAATATTTTGCAATGTGTATGATTTATCATTTATTTAATTATTTCACAATGTGCATAATTTATTTTATTTTTTAATTTTTTTGATAAAAAATACATATACATATTTTAATTAAAAACTAGCCGCACCCGCACCCGGCAAACCCTATTTTTGGCAGGGGCCGCACCCACACCTGGTAACCTTGCTTAATATCCTTCAACATCAAGAATAGTCTCTTGAAATTTATTGTAGAAATTGATTGTTGACCTGTCACTAATTTCCCATTTAATAATCATCTTCCTCTTGCTATGATTGCAATTTGAAAACAGGTATTCTGCAAATGCAAAGAATAGCCTCATTTTTATGTCCCAAATACTCCAGGTGTTTTCATTAAACATCTTCCATCTCTTAATTAGTAATTCCCAAGACAGAATATGCATGCAACAAGGATGTGCAAAAGGTTGTAATTTTAATAATTTAATGGTTTTTCAAAAAAAATGGTTCTAATATGAATGATCCCAAACCAATGAAAATATGGCCTGAATGCCAGCAGTTAACAATTGGCCACAGGCCATGACCCAATGAAAGAACGCTGATATGGTACCATGTGTTATGCAACTAAAGCAAATATAAAAACATATACATGTTGAATATGAAATCATCATGTAAACGATTAGCATACAACTACATATATCAAATATAACATATGTCAAGAGGACATGATCCTACAAATTCTTAACTAAGATTGAATTATGCATATTGTGTTGTGTCACATTGTTTTCAGGCATTAGAAGTATGTTTGATACTAGTTGACATCATGGAGACATGTCAGTATGATGCAATTCTTGCAAATTAGTTTCGATCATGTGATGAAACAGGGAGCTAACGAGATTATTTATTGATATGGCACTTTGTGATTTTTGACAAGAGGAGAATCGGGATTATAAAATCCAACCATTCATATCATAAACATGATAGAAAATATCAAAGCATTACTGCACAAGTAGATGTTAGCGTTTCTTAGAAATCTAAGTTTTGCAAAGATCAAATTTACCTACAACTATAGACTTTAGTAACAACACCAATACTTATCATGCTAAAACAGTTCCATGAACTAGTGCATAAGAAAGCTATTTATGTGCCCTCCTACATAATTGTGTTTAGAGTAATTTAGACGACTTTTCATGGTGAGATACAATTCTAATTCAAATATTAAACAATAAGCCAGACCATGCATCCTGGCCAATATGCATTTTCCAAAACTGAGTAGGAAGAACCAACAGACCTGAAGCTTTGCAATGTATGGGGGAACATTAGGAGTTTCAGGGCGAAACAAAGCATAATCATACAGCTTATAAAAAACCCCTTTCACACAGCATGATTGATAATATGTTTTCCCTTCTGAAACTTGTGATTTTTCACCAATCCATTCCACATGATATGCATCTTCCTCTTCAGTGACCCTGCTTTGGTTAGTCCCTTCACCTGTTGATTTCAACAAGGAAGTTTGGTGCAACTTTTTCTGCTGGGCATCTTTACCTTCCTGATGAAGATCACCTCTTCCATCTTCAGAAGTCTGCCCTTCAGAAAACTGCAAAAAAGGCATCTCTTTTAGCTTCACAGGCAATCTCTGTATGCTAGTGCTCTGCAAGACATTTCCAGATGCATTAGCCGCTTGCTGCTTTGTTGATCTGTCTGCACCTTGGGAATTGCTTAAGGTTTGCAGTTGCGTCACAATATGCAGATTTATGTTTGTTTGTGGCTTAAACTGAGAATCTTTAGAACCATGATGACTGCCCAACACTGAAGCAGCAACATTGTGGGTTGATTGTTGATTTCCAAATAGAGAAGCTGCATTATTTGGGCTATGATGATTCTCATTCTCTGAATGGGTTCCTAAATGACTGGCAAACATATGAGGAGTTTCTGCTGACAACTCTTGCTTTACAGGTTGATTTGATCCATCTTCTGCTTCCCTCATGTTTTGAGCAGAAGGTATTTCAGAGTTTGGTTTAATATCTCCAATGGTATCTCCTGTTTCCTGAGACATATGCCTGTTGTTGGAATGAGTCTTGTCGGAATGAGTCAGATCAACATGGATTGGGATCTCTGGAGTAGTATTCAAACCATTTGATACAACTGTACACTGCAGAGACTTTGCATGAGCAGTTTCCATCTTCTTCGCAGTAGAAGCTTGAGAGTTATTTTTGTTTGCACTTGCAGGTGTTCGACGAAGAGAACTCTTACCAACACGTCCATACTTAGGAGGCAATGGCCGCCCGTTGCTTGCAACCAAGCACTTAGGACAGTGCCATTCACCCTTAGGGATACCCCTTTGGTTGTATGCCTGAAGACATTTCAAGTGAACACCCTTTTCACAAGAATCACAGACTAGTATTGTGTCTACATCAGTAACACTGATCTTGCAGACTTGACATGTTACTGGTGCATTCATGTAGGCCTTGGAAGGAGGTTCCCATTGACGAAAATCTGGAGGCTTGGATTGGAGAATCTTCTGAACATTTCGAGCAATGTCAGTGTGATTAGCACGAATTGCAAGAGATTCAGGTAGTTTTGGACCTTGAGGAGGAATCTGCATTGTTTGAAGATTATGTGATGCAACAGGCATTGATGCACTTTTTATTTCTTTCTGTTCAAACTGAACAGGAGCAGTGACATCACAATTTGAGTCAACTTTTCTTGGAGCCTGTACAGGAATGTCAACACCCTTACCAATCTTAGTTGATGATATGGAGGCAGTCTGAACAAAGGGTGAAACTTTTGAAGGAGAAATCATGGAACCCGTTGGATGATCTCTTGAAATTGCCACCAATGACTCTGCTAATGGAGGTACTGATTTCCTTTCAGATGTTGTACCTAAGAAGCAAGACAAGTATATGAAGTTCTCAGTGTTGACCTCAGACAAACTGAAAAGTGCAATTACATGTAATGTTATAATACAATTAAGGGCATGGAAAAAGTTAATGGAGAAAAAAAGACCAAAACATAAACAATACTATAAGTAACAGAGATATCATTACAAAGATCATAACAATGTCTTGCAGGTAAAAACATGATATTCAATGGTGAGAAAACCCCTTAATCATGTAAGTAAAACACACCCTTGTAAGCCAAACTTATATCCAGAAGTGCCAGCTGCCTTTCATGGATGCAAATGTAAAACTAATTAGAAAAAAAATTCAAGAATTAACAGAACAGTACCCTACCATCAATATGGTTCTTCTTCTAATCAGTGCAATTCAAAGAAAACCTCAAAAAGCTGAATTCTTCCTAGGAAGTTGCACTGGCACAAGCATAGTTTATATAAAGTTATTACATATGAACAAATGCTATGGCTACAAGTCTTGCAAAAATACAAATGGAAGGCTACCCATTAAAACTCAAATTGGATTATAAAAGACCTTTTGAATATACAAGGGACCTAACCATGATTCTTGAACTTTAAATTGAATTTTATTGCAACCCTAGTGATTGATTTATGCAAGGGAATTGCTGAAAATTGATAGCACCATTATTGAAACTTCTCCAAAAGATAGCCCAAATTGAAGATAGATAGATAGATATTAACGTGAACAGAATTCCAACCATGGATTATGCCACTAAAACAAATTCAATAAGATCCTTCTTATTGCATGTCGGGTGAGAGAAAATTAACTAAACATCCATGCGCACAAGCTTGAGAAGGTACAAATTTACTGCATACTGGGTCACGGAAAATGTTCTCAACATTCATGAGCAGCAAACTTGAGAAGGTACAATATATGGAGATGGAACCCGTAAAATAAGAGAAAATACTAATGTAAATATGACTGACCAATTTTATCTCAACAGTACTTCACATAATCAGAGCAACAGGAAGATAGGTGCGCATGAAAATATTTTTTTCCTAATCTCTGAAAGCCTAGAATGCATTGCTTTAATGGAATGTATTTGTTAGATTCATAGGACTATCTAAATAAAATTTTAACGTTGGGGTTTGTCAAAATAAATGCCATCCAAAAAATATATCTGCAATGCAGCGAAAAAAAAAAGGTGACTCTAAAAAGGAAAAAGATTTTTGAGAGAAGAAAATGCTTCCTTTGCAAAATATCAATAGCAAGCCCATTCTAAAAGATAATTCCCTTGACACAAAATATTTTTAAAAAATAAAAAATAAAATGAAAAAAATCAAGTGTGATAGTATAAAATGAGACTATATTCCATCAAAGAAATCAAAATTATAGGTATAAACCTCACATCAACTTGGTTCATGCCTTAAAATACATTCCGATTCTCCTCATAGAAATTCAATTAAATATATAAATAACTCTCCTGTGCATACTTTGAAATAAGATTAATTCCATTCTTACCAGAAGCTGCCAGTGGCCTCAACACAGGCATTTGAGCTGACAACAAATGTGCCTCTGAAATAGATGGCATCAATGTTGTGCCTGGTTGAGAAACTATGCCTGGCTGCATCCGTGATCGATCCTCTGCTCGTACATTAGAAGGTGGAGCTGCGACAGGTACCATCAATGAAACCTGCGCCTGTGTTGCGGCAACAGATGTGGGTGCAATCCTGGTATGTGGTACAACAGGTGTGGTTACAACTGGAGTCCTCATCTCAATTGTCACAGGCTGTGCAACTGGAGCCTGTGCAATGATAGGAATAGTTGGCATATATGATTGTGGTAATGGAAGTGGTTGTGCAATTGAAACTGAAAGTTTCCCTGGGCCTGCTTGGGCCCCTTGAACTTTTAATGCAACTGAGCTACCATTAATTGAAACATTGACTGGGGCATGTTCTGCTTTAGCCAATGAACTAGATATCATGGCCGTACTCATTGTTGACAGCCTTGCTTGTTCAAGCTGCAAAAGCACATCATTAGTCCACTCTCTTCATAGAAGAACTAGATATGAAACAACAATTCATTTATGTGGCAGTTAAATTCACAATGCCTTTAGGCAACAAATAAACTTAATGAATGAGATATATGGAATTATCTAAGACAGAATGTTAACAACTTTCATAAAACAAGACAGCCAAGTCATTCTATTTTCTATATCATAGCACCAACAGCAGATATTTTCATTGCTTTCCCCAACAATCTAGCTGGTGAATTAAGAGAACAAACACAGGAGAATGATCTACCATAAATTTGTGGAGATAACTAATGGGGCCATATTGGTTACCAGGACATAAACAAAGATGTTGGAGTAGGAGATAAACAAAGTGATCAAGGGGCAATAGTATTCTTGGTTAATAAGGATTTAAACAGAACAGCGCACATGGTGAAAGAACTCAGAAGACCCAAACAAAAAGTGCACTGGGGTATTATTGGCTATGGCGGGTAGCTAGGAAAAAGTAGTGGCAGCATGTTATTTTGTTCAGCGGAAATCAGCCCTGCAAGAAAACATACTCAAATGGTGAGATGCCTTCTCAAACATGAGAAGTAGTATCTCAGGATTCAAAAAGGGCTGACAAATAATCATGAAAGGTGATTGCAACATGAGAGTCATCAATCTAAAGTGGTTGTCTATAATTATGTAATAACCCACTTTAGGTAAACAATCTTCAATAAGGACAATCATATGGGACAATATGAGAACCTATGGCAAACCATTTCTATTGCTAAATGAAGGGCTATAAGTAAAGTGCAGGAAAATCTGATTAGATTGAAAAGTTCCCTTCAGATCGATCCTACTACTCTAGCCTGTTTAAACAAACGATTCAAACAATATTATAATAACTATGTTTCATAGAATTTTCAGGATGGGGACAGCAGTGGATATGTTGACACAGTTGCTGTACAGCAAGGAACAGGATCCCTTTTTTTGGCAGGAACAACAGTTTTTTTAAAGGAAATCCCCACAACAACATACAGCTGCTACAAGACATTTGCCATATATATTAATCTAAGCAATACTTTTATTTTTTAAAACATAAAAATATAAAAATCAGCTTTTCAATCAGGGTTTTGAGTTCTTTAAGCTCACAAGGTGGTTTATTCTCTTTCATACATTCAGCTGCAGTAATTAAATGTTTTACTTTTTGTCTTTTGTCATTCCAATGAAGAGGGTTAGTGCAAAAAAGGCTTTCAGCTGCAATAATCAAATTCAAATGTTTTACTTTTTGTCTTTTGTCTTTGCTTTGAATAGGCTTAGAGTAAAACAGGTGCAGGGTCCCTTTCATACTTTCAGCTGCAGTAATGAAATGTTTTACTTTTTGTCTTTTGTCATTCTACTGAATAGGGTTAGGGTAAAAGAGGCTTTCAGCTGCAGTAATGAGATCAAAATGTTTTAAATTTTGGTCTTTTATCATTATAATGAATAGGGTTAGGCTAAAAAAGGTGGGCGGACGCTTGCAGGCCCTAGCACTGATTTTTTTAAATTTGTATTACTATATTTGACTTTTACATTTTTAATGTGTCATGAGCAGTTCAGGATGCTAAGCATTGACTGTCTTAAAAACATCCCCAACAATCTCGACCTGTCTAGGGGAGACCTTGGGGATGCTTCCCTTTTATATCTAGAAAGGGAATAGCTTGGGACCCATCCCAACACCCCCAAAATGTCTCAGATACCAAGATGGCCAAAGAATGTCTCAGGATGCATCTGGAACACTGGATTAAAACAAAGACTAGATCTATTAAGCATTACAAGACACAACAGGCAATGACAAGATCCAGAATATAGTGAATGAGAGAAGATGATAAGGGTACTAGATTTTTTCAAGTATTTGAAAGGAAAACAGTGGAAGCAGAAACTTAAATTTTAAAGGGAAATTCACTAAAGATCAGGGGAAAAAATCTCTAGCATTTTTCAATTTTATATGTCCCCTTTTGTTTCTAAGTATCAATGAAAGAGTTGCAAATTGGATCACAATCCAATATTCATAAAGATTCAAATGCAAGAAAAAAAACAATTCACAGAAGCAACCAGAGAAAAATTGGGAGAGGCCCAGAAAGAAAAGAAACATCTTTATAACACAAGAAAATCAACAATTTTTGAGAAAGCATTAAATGAAAATCTCCAACCAAGGAAACAAATAGAGGAGAACAACAGGTATGCCCAGCCAATGGATAGCATGAGTTCTAGCTGCCACAATCAAAGAAGCATTAAAGTCGTATAAAAAATGAAAAACCAAGGGGAGAGAGTCGGTTCCTCAATAATAATATGGTGTGACGAAGAATGTAAGGCTGCAAAACGAACTTTGAAAGAGCAAGGTAATGAGAAGACAAACAAAAAAGCTTCAAGTTAGGAAACACAACCCAAAACAATTTTGGAGAGAGCTTCAAGTTAGGAAAAAACAAGGGGAAAATAGCATTCTAGCAAGCCAATCGTTGGAATGTTAGAATATGCTAAACAGTTGTATGAAAGAAAGCAAGACATTATAGCAAGCCTTGACAGATCACTGTCACACCCTTAGACATTTATTAGAGAAATTTTGGAAAGGGTGTTTTCTGCTGCTTTGTGGGTTTTAAAAAGTCTTTGATACAGTACCTAGATGCAAACTGTAACACCTCCAATATAGCTACCTTGGCTATTTTTATTTTTATTAGCTCGGGCCCTAGGTTTAGACAGTCAATGTTGATTTAGTCAATAAATAGGAAGAGTTATGTTGTATTTGGAATCATCTTTCATATTTGAATCTTAGTCGCCTCTGCTACGCATATGAGACTTCACCCTCTCTAAGTGGCTAAGGATTTGTATTGATTTGAATATGGAATCTGATTATTTGCATATTTGATTTTCTAGCAATTGGATCTGAATTATTTGTTATCAGTGAATGTTGTTTATTGCACATTATTGGATTGCTATTGCCATTACTGTATTTCTTGAAGTTGTTTCATTACAAGTGGTATCAGAGCATCAATCTTGGCTCCTTCTGGTGGTGTGATTTGTAGCAGAAGGGCATGAAAACCATTCCAAAACCTCTGTTATTCAGTTTTACTTCCTGTTTCCTCCTAATTTTTTCGTCAATTTTTTCAGCTCATCTTCTAACACATTTTTTCTTCTCTAATATTGTGAGTTAGTTGTTGTCACTTCCTTTTCCCAAACCTGATTAAAAAGAAATTAATAAAAAAGTATCAGGTGTGACCGAATCCTTGTGGGAGACCTATCCCATTGCGATCATTTCTTCAAGCCAATCAAAAAAGGGGTATTTCCAACAACATTTATTTTAAAATCCAGTGTGTCGGGACCCTTGCAGGAGACCTGTCTCTTTGTGATCATCTCTTCAAGCTAATCAAAGTAAGGGGTATTTCTCAAAACACATTTTCAGTAGTGCTTCAAGGAATTTTTGGGGGGTTTGCCTTTGGCCCATGAACAAACCTGCTGCTCCTGCGAATTGGTTGCGAATCAATGATCAATTGCAACACATTGGTCATTCAAAGGATTTGTGTATGGGTAGAAAGAAGCACCAACCCAGAAATCCTGGTAAGCATCAAAACTCTCATCCAAATGTTAATAGTTTTGACCAACGTCTTCTTTCTTCCTTAAACGCCATGGCCTCGCCTCCTCCTAATAACCCTCCTCTTGTCACTCCTCCCGCTACCCCTTCAATTGGTAATCCTATTCCTCATACTATTGATCCTGCTTTGCGTACCTATCTTGAGAATCAAGAAAGGGTGATTGGTTCCATCGTGAAGGCCTTCTCTAACATCCAAAGCCTCCTAAAAATGTCCTCTACTATGCATCCCCTTGTCCACGGGTCTCAACAAGTCACTAAGCAGCAGCCTCCGATCATTCACTAGGCACCAAATACAAGGGACACAAGTGTTCTTCAACAACCGCCATTTGGTCACAGTCCTCCAATTTCCTATGGCAATCACTCAGCTCCCTATGCTACTAGAGGTACTCTTCCAAGTATGGGTGGTTACATCTCAAGCTTTGCTTCTGATCTAGATTCCTCTGCAAGAGGTGCTTCTAATTTCCTTTATTGGCCTCATGATGTTCCTGTTCCACACATCGACATCCCCACCTTTAAGGGTGTCGATCCACGTGGGTGGCTGGCCAAGATGGATAGCATTATCTGTCTGCACCATGTTCCTAAAGAAGGTCGTGTCACATTAGTGGCTACTAAGTTGGGAACCCATGCTCATCAATGGTTGTTATGGGAGCTTCACCAACTAGGGTCTCCTCTTTTATGGCCTAATTTCAAAGCACAATTCCTCCGAATATTTGACAAAGGATCTTCCACATCATATGTGGTCCGTTTGATGCAAACAAAGCAAATAGGAATAGTTGAGGAGTATTGCGTAGAGTTCACAAGTCTTCTCACCTACACCTACCAATTGGATCCAACAATGGTGGTCTCAACCTTTCGCCATGGTCTTAAGGATAAAATTTGGCGGGAAGTCGATATGCTCGACCCCTATACCCTCGATGATGCTCAATGTATAGCTTTGGCGGCAAAACAAAAGCTCCAAGAGCCCAGTCCCCAACCTAGACGTGACTTCAACACTCGACATCCTTGCCTCAATAACCGCAATACCGAGCATTCTCAAGGATTCTTCTATTTCAAATGTCGTTCTCACCACCCCCAAGATTAGGCCTGTGAAGAACATCGTAACTTTCAAGCGGAAGGTGAAGAAGCAATAGTAATGGGAACAACGAGTTGAAACAGATGAAGTTGAACATGAGGATGATACAATGGCTCTCTCTACTCATGCCCTTATGGGGCTCCAAGCTCACCATACTATCAAGGTCCAAGGATTCATCAAATGACAACACATCAATGTGTTGATTGATTCAAGTAGCACACAACTTTATTGATAGTAAGACAGCAAAGTCTTTGGGCTTGTATATCAATTCTTCAAACCAAGACAAATTTCAAGTATTGATTGCAAATGGGGGTACTACTCAATGTGTGGGTTGAACGGCTAAGGTTAACATCCAAATGGGGGATTATACTTGGTTAGGAAATCTCTTTGCCATGAATTTGGGTAGTGTAGATGTCATCTTGGGAGCACAATGACTATCTCAACTTGGTGATGTTACTATTAATCTACAAAGATTATATGTCAAGTGGACGGAGAATGGAAGGGTCATTTGTCTCCAAGGAATCCAACCCCCTCCCTCCAAGGTGGTTAGTTCCCATAGCATGGAAAAGATATTGAAGAAAGGTGGTCATGGATTCTTCGCCCAAGTCAATTGCATGGAGGTTCAGTCTTCGAAGCTGCTTCTTCCAACTCTTCCTTTGGACTTGCAGAACATTTTGGATCGCTATGAGGAAGTCTTTGGTGAGCCCACGGGTCTTCCTCCTAAGCACACACATGATCATGCCATCCACCTTGTCCAAGGAAGTCAACCTCCTAATGTGCGTCCTTACTATTATCCCCAACCCCAAAAGATTGAAATTGAGAAGTTGGTTCAAGAAATGTTGGAGCAAGGAATCATTCGTCCAAGCATCAATCCTTATTCCTCTCCAGTGGTTATGGTACAACACAAGGACAATTCTTGGCGCATGTGTCCTGATTTTCAACCTCTCAATAAGATCACCATCAAAGATAAGTTTCCTATCCCTGTTATAGATGATTTGTTGGATGAATTGCATGGTGCTAGATACTTTACAAAACTAGCCTTGTGTTTTGTTCCACCAAATTAGGGTTAGAGAAGAGGATATCCCTAAGACTGCTTTTTGCACACATGAGGGTCATTATGAGTTCCTAGTCATGCCTTTTGGTCTCACTAATGCTCCTTCCACTTTCCAAAGTCTCATGAACTCTGTCTTTTGTCCTTTTCTTCGCAAGTTTGTCCTAGTTTTCTTTGATGATATCTTAATTTATAGCAAGTCCTGGGAGGATCATCTAGTTCATGTGGACAAAGTTCTTCACCTATTACAAAAGGAAAAACTCTTTGTCAAAAGGTCCAAATGTTCCTTTGGGGTCCATGAGGTAGAATACTTGGGACATATAGTATCTTAGGAAGGAGTCAAGGTAGATCCTAACAAGATCAAAGCCATGCAAGACTGGCCCTTGCCCAAATCCCTTAAACAACTCCATGGATTTTTAGGTCTCATAGGCTACTACAAGAAATTTGTCCACAACTATGGCAAGATTGTTGCTCCTCTCACTGCTCTCACTAAGAAGGATGCCTTTGTTTGGTCTAAAGTCACTTCCCAAGCCTTCCAAGCCTTAAAGGAGGCTATGTGTACCACTCCTGTTTTGGCCACCCCTGATTTTAGCAAACCCTTTGTCATTGAGTGTGATGCTTCAGACACAGGTATTGGAGTTGTTTTGATGCAAGATGGACACCCATTGGCCTTTGAAAGCAAGCAACTCTCTGGCAAGAATTTAGGATGATCCACTTATGAGAAGGAAATGTTAGTTGTTTTGCATGTCATAGAGAAATGGCAGCCTTATTTGTTGGGGCATTGCTTCATCATCAAGACCGACCATAGCAGCCTTAAGCATTTCTTAGAACAGTGTCTCTCTTGTCCTAAACAAAATAAATGGTTGACCAAGCTCTTGGGGTATGATTTTGTCATTGAATACAAGAAAGGAAAGGAGAATGTGGTGGCTAGTGCTTTATCTCGCAAACATGAGGATCTTGTTGCTATTAGTGCCATCTCTAGTCCTATGCACAATGGCTTTATCAACTTAGAGAGGACTAGCTTTTTGACCAAGAGGCTACTCGAATCATTTAGAATATGGAGGTTGGCTTATCACTGCCTTCTTGTTTTTGGTATGTTGATGGGGTTCTTCGCAAAAAGGAACACATTTATCTTCCTCAATCCTCGACCATTAAGACATCTCCTTTGGTGAGACATTCTAAATGCGTGAACACATCAGTAGGTGAAGCAATATTTTCCTTGGAAAGGATTAAAAGCAAACATCAAGACCCTTGTGGCCAAATGCAAGGTGTGTCAATGTAACAAAGGGGAAACAGTTAAATCTCCTAGATTGTTGCAACCCTTGCCTAACCCTGACAAGTGGTATCAAAGTGTCGATTTTCGCTCATTGCGGTGGTGGAAAAGGGTTGTAGATTGTGAGCAGGCTGTTTCATAACTTCTTTCGACAAGATTCAAAATTTCCAATCGAGTAACTTCTAAACAATTTTTTTCTTCTCCCACCAATGTTTCAGTGCAGTTATCTTCTATCATATTGTGACTTCAATAACTGCAATTACGATTGCCCACAAGATTACATCTATTTCAAATATGAGGAGCAACATAACTTTCACATGGATGTTAAGGATGAATATGTCGAAGAGGAGGTGACCCATGCCTCACCTCATCAAGCAAAACCAACAGAACCTGACAAGTTTGAACAAGGTACAAGTGCTATGGCCCTCTTACCATTTGCCCTAAGGAGATGCAAGCCCATTACACTATCAAGGTACACGGCTTAATAAAAATGCAATAGACCAAAGTTTTGATTGATTCGAGCAGCACTCAAAATTTCATCAATTGTGATATAACCAAAGCCTTGGGGTTGTATGTCAACAATTCTGACAAGGACAAATTCCATGTGTTGATTGTTAGTTGTTGTAAGGCTCAATGTGTGGGCCATGTTGTTAATGTCCACATCCAGATGAGTATCTACACTTGGACCAATAGCCTATACATGATGGACTTCGGTAGTGCAAATGTTATCCTCGAAGCTCAATGCTTGTCTCAATTGGGGGATGTTACTTTGAACCTGCAACAATTGTATGTCAAGTGCATACAAAATGGCAATGCCATCCATCTCCAAGATTTGCAACTTCCACCTTCTAAGGTCATCAACTCCCAACAGATGGAAAAACTATTGAATAAGGGCAACAAGGGTATCTTTGCCCAGATCTGTTGCATGGAAATCATGGCCACCAAGAAGTCAACTCTGCTCTTCCTTCTAAAATGCAGTCTCTTCTCGACAAATATGCTCGTATTCAAAGAACCCAAGGGTCTTCCTCCCAAAGAGAACAAATGATCATGCTATTCACCTTATTCCAGGAAGTCAACCACTCATTGTTCGTCCTTATTGTTATCCCCAGCCTCAGAAGACAAAAACTAAGAAGCTGGTTCAAGATATGTTGGAGCAAGGTATCATCCACCCTAGCACCAGTCCCTATTCATCCCCAATAGTAATGGTCAAGGACAAGGACAATTCTAGGCAGATGGGTCTAGATTTCAAACCACTCAACAAGATCATCATCAAAGATAAGTTCCCTCTTCCTGTTATTGATGATTTATTGGATGAATTGCACGGTGTGAAGTTTTTTAGCAAGCTAGACTTGCATTCTAGGCTTCATCAAATTAGGGTTAGAGAGGAGGATACCAAAACTGCTTTTCATAAATATGAGAGTCATTGAGTTTTTGGTCATGCCTCTTGGTCTTACAAATGCCCCTTCCACTTTCTAGAGTTTAATGAATTTTGTTTTTCGTCCTCTTCTTTGGAAAATTGTATTGGTCATTTTTTATGACATCCTAGTCTACAATAAGTCTTGGGAAGCCCATTTGCATCATGTCAAACAGGTTTTCCAACTTTTGGTGCGAGAACAATTAAGTGTGTCTAAAGTAGGGTATATTGGTCACATAGTGTCCCATGAAGGTGTCAAGGTGGACCCTTACAAGATCAAGGTCATGCAAAATTGACCCATGCCTAAATCTCTCAGAAGTCTTAGGGGTTTTTCAAGTCTCACTAGGTATTACAAGAAATTTGTCAAGAATTATTGCAGCTCCCCTAACAGCTCTTACCAAGAAGGACACCTTTGTTTTATCCCATGAGGCTACAAGGTGATTTATTGAATAGGGGAAGTGGCATGGGAGCTTCCTCTTACCTCATAAGCAAGTACTTGGTAAGAAGGTGCAGTCCCAGACAAAGCTTCCAGAGTTGGACAAAGAAGGATAGATTGACCTGCAGCCCAAAGAAATGTTGCAGTTGTGGGTCCTTAATTTGCAATCTAGCCAAGTGCAAAAGCTACTCATCAAGTGGCAAGACCTTCCTAATGAAGATGTGTTGTGGGAACTAGTAATCATTCTCCAGAAATTTCCAGCTTGAGGATAAAGCTTTTTGCAGGGTAAGCCATGTAACAGCTCTAATATAGGCACTTCAGCTATCTTTATTTGTTGGCTCAAGCCCCTAGGTTAGGATAGTTGGCCCTTGAGCATTAGGGTTAGGTTTTGTTACTTTGTTAGACCATAAATAAGAATAGTTGAGTCGTCATTCATTTTGTCTAACTTCTATTACCTCTTGTGCATATAAGATATTTTGCCCTCTTTGAGTGGATTGGATTGACCTGAGACTTGGAATATGGATCTGTTATACTCATTTGGAATTTGTTGTTCAAGAATCTGATTCAGTTGCTATGTTTTGATGTATGTTATTTATATTGCTATATTTTTGGGATTTATTGTTGTAATTGTTGTTTTCAGGAAGTTGTTCCATTATAGCTGTCCTCTTTAGGGCTTGTGATACTTTCAAATTTTTATTTGAATATTTTTTTAGAAATAGCAATTGAGGAGAGCCAAGAACCTTGTAGAACATAGTCAAGAGGAATAGGGTAGAATATAATAGAATTATTTTATTGCCCATAAGGCCAAATAGCCTAACATTTAAAGATACTTTACCACAAATCAATTTCAAATCATAAGTTTGAATTAATTAACAAAAGACCTGTTTGACATGCCAAACGCTTGAAGACTTCCATTTAGTGTGTTGCACCAGCTAGAGCATCCTACTCTTCAGAAGTTAAGCTACAGAAGACCCCTTAAATCACAGAAATATTGTGGCCAATTAATTCAACCCAACATGGCTAAACTTTTTTTGAGAGGATGTAAGAGAAAATAACCAGGAAAGAAGAAAAGAGTAAAGGAACAACAATACGTTTCATGTCTATTCTACAATAGATTGTTGTATGTCCTTGAGAAAGCTAGAGTAGGTTAAGTGCAACCACTATAATTTCTGCTTAAAAAAGCAGATGGGAATCGAGTGACATATTTTGGCATCTGGGTTGAACAATTGGACAATCTTTCACAGCACAAGGCAAACAAGTCTCTGTTTATTGGAAAAGCTTCCCTACTCATCACATGACTTAGTAATTGCACCCTATGACCTGAACAGTTTTAGCTCAATACTTAAAACGAGTAATCTTCCATCACATGTTGTTAGCAAATGTTAACAAAGAGTCATGCCATATTGGCCCTCCTCAAAAGAATCTAGCCAAAGTTAACAAATAGAGCTTTTGACATCAATTGATTTGAAGGATCCTACCATTAAAATCAAACTTCATTCCAAAATTTTACCATCAAAAAGCATGTATATCAATGCAAATATAATATGGTGACTACCATTAAAATCAAACTTCATTCCAAAATTGTACTTTTCATCATCAAAAAGCATGTATATTGATGCAAATATAATATGGTGAGCAAAAATGCTCAAAGCCCAGCTGAGGACTAGCTCACATTTACTCAGATGTGAGACAGGTATATAGAAGCATAGTTACAAAATTCAACAAATCCAAGTCAGCCTCGTCAAGTCACTTGGGTTCGACTCAACAAGTTTTTTTTTTGCCAAGTCTGAATCTTAGTCCGAGTCCCATTTCGACCTTGCCGAGTCCAAGTTTCCGTACAATGGATTAAAGCCCTAAAGAGAAATGGGAAGAGAGAATCTGTACCTATTACACTTCAAGGGCAATGAAAACAGAGAAAAAATTTAACTTGGAATGCAAAGCTTATATTGATATTTGGGGTAGTTATGTCGAAACATTAGCAATGGTTTCTACATATGAATTGTTTGAAGAAACAAGAATAGAGAAGCTAGGAGAATTTACCAGTAAGATCAATAGTAAAAACATTTAGTTCTTCAGAAAGTAAAAATGATAACTCAACTTTGATTTTACACTTTAACTTGTGTTTGATGTGTTTGATAACAGTGGAGACTTTGGAACTCTAAATAGAGGTTCAAGGTTCAAATCCTCAGGGTAGGGATGTACACCATGCTTCCATAATGAAGTATGGTTGGATAAACAACATCGTTTATGAAAGCCATCTGATATGGCCTATAACTTGGTGGACGTTAAAAACTACTTTACCAAAAAATTGTTCTTCCCTAGAATGATAACTCAATTTTGATTCTTTGCATAAAATTATTTGTTAGATAACTTTGAGGTCCTATGGGTTGATGTTAAAAACTTTATATTTCTATTGTTCATGCCTTAAAAAACTCCACTCACTCAACTTATTTAGGCGTTTTGCTTGTCCACTAAAGCTACTCTCAGATAGACGGAATTCATGCAAAAACAAAAGAAATTGCAAGCATACCTTTTTCATTGCATCCGATGCTCTTTCTGCTATTGATTTTATTGGGCCTGCGGTTTTGTGTTGATCCTTCAATTTATTAAGGCCGAGGTCCTCTATCATATTTTCAACAGCTTCCCTTGAAACCAAGTCCTTGGGAATCAGCAGCTTTCCAGCCAAATACCCTATCTGCTGCTGCGCCTTTGCCATAATTTCTCTTTCAATCTCAGTAGGAGGCCTGCCTGCCCTTGTCTGTCCCAATCCAGACAGAACTATCATCATCTCTGCCGCCTGCTTTAACCTCATATCAATATCAACCGAAGCAGAAGATGTCGAATATCTTGCATTCCCATCCGCTCCAGTTTGTTGTTTCTTAGCTACATGATGCCTATGCTCATCCTCCTCCTCTTCATCAGTAGTACTCCCTACCAGATGTTTCCGTTTAGCAGAGCAGCTCTTGGCGACCTCGGGAGCCGGAGCTTCTTGGTGAGTAATACTACTATCTCCTCCTCCTCCTCCTCCTCCTGCCTCTGTCCCTGCCTTTACCTCTGCCTCTGCCTCTGCCTCTGTTTCTGCCTCTGCCTCTGTTTCTGCCTCTGTCTCTGTCTTTGCCTCAGTATTTGCCTTTGCCTCTGCCTCTGCCTCTGCCTCTGCCTCAGTCTTTGCTTCTGTCTTTGCCTCTGCCTCTGCCTCTGCCTCTGCCTCTGTCTCTGTCTCTGTCTCTGCCTCTGCCTCTGCCTTTACCTTTGCCTTTGCCTTTGCCTTTGCCTCTGCCTCAACATTTTCTTCAAGTTTTGGGGGGGAATCATTGTCTTTTGGTGCCGTGGGAACCTCCTCCTCCTTGTTATCCTGCTTATGAATAAAAGATAGAGCATCGCAGGGCTGTTGGAAGACTGAGGAATCGTCGGGCCCTCCACTGGCCATACTACCGACACAGCCAGTAAAGTTATTTCGAATTAAGTCTCTGTCAACCTTCTATTGTTTATTTATCGGGCAAAAGCATAGGCACACGGATGTATCACCTAATCGCGCTCTTATCGTTGTCTTCCAGGAAGCGCTGCACCATTATCACTCAGCCATGACATACCTGCCAAAGCAAAGAAGGATTTGAGATCATCCCTTAAAAAAAAAAAAGCCTTTTTCCTCATATATATATATATATATATAGCATTTACTCCTTCCTCCGCAGAAGAATGCGCAAGGTTTTAAAGAAAAGGGAAAGGAATTAAAAAAAATTATAGCAAGGAACCTTCAATTGGTATAAAGCAAAATCCTAGATTTTCCATGAGAGCCTGGGAGTATCCACCGCAGAATAAACGAAGAAGAAGATGAAACAAAGGAAGACAATCTGCAGGTGTGTCTCTACACTTAATTCTCAACAAGTAAACACCCACCGACAATGAGGAAGGCAATGGGACTGGGACTCACACACAAAGCAGACAAGCAAGTGCAAATGACCAATGCAGGTAAAATTAAAGCAAAAACCATTTCAAAATCTCGAAAATGCATGTGGCCAGTAAGGAAAGGGAAATCAGGGCCTCCATTCTCAACTCCCGCTCCGGCGGAGCAGAGAGGAGAGGGAAGCGAAGTGGAAAAAAGTGGCTGCTGTGCACACATTTTGTTTTGAATACTCATAAAAAATACTTCACCTTGCTTTCGCGCCTCCTCCTCCTATCATCATAATATTTCATATCATGTCATATGAATCTGTCGTCCAACCGGATCCATCTCCCCTTCTGTTCTCCTTGCTTAGTACATCTATAAGGGTAATATATAAATTAATACCAAAGCAACAATATTAATATATAGGAGGCTTTGATTTGGGCAGAGAAAGAGCAAGGGTGTGATGAGGTATCAAATTATACGGTATGACGCCCATGGCAGAAAACTGAGAAGCAAGCCGACGACGGATGGGGAAGGAGGAAATGCATAGACGCAAAGATACAAACGAAAAATAAGGGTTCTGTGGAAACAAGTCACGACTTGCTTAACTCACGAGGGCAGTTGGGAAGGGAGTGAAAGACTTTTTAATCAAATTCGCTTCCTTTGTAATATCGACGTGGGGGAATTTGCCTTTAGCACAATACCAAGGCCATTCTTCTTAATTATTCATATCCACTTTAGCCCTAATAGAAACCAAAGGCCAATCTTCTTAATTATTCATATCCACTTTAGCCCTAATAGAAAAGCAACACTTAACTATAAATGTTTTTTTTTATTTAAGGATTGGGATTTAAATGGGTTTATTTTTATTATATTATTAATAAAGATTCAAATCCCAATCTCCAATTTAATATATATTATAATTTAAGTTAGTTTAATTTTTAAAATTTGAGAAATTTAATATATATATTATAATTTACGTAAATTTAATTATTAAAATTTTAAATCTCAATCTTTTTAAAGTTGAAAATTTTAATATATATATTATAATTTAAGTAAATTTAATTATTAAAACCTTAGGAATTTAATATATATTATAATTTAAGTAAATTTAATTATTACAACTTTGAAATTTTGTAATAGAGGTTTAAAGTTTAAAGAGTTGTATATTAAGTGGTTAAACACCTGGGAAATTATATATTTATGTATATATGATAAAATGTAAGTGGGTTTAACTACTAGAACTTTGCAATTTTTTTTTTTGTTAGGTTATTGTGAGAAACCTCTATGACCGATGCACAGGGTTGAGCAGTCTCTTCCCAACCATGACCCCTCAACTTTGCAAATCTTAATAGAGGTTTAAGTTTTGAATCCAAAAAATAAGAATAGACATCATAAAGATGTTTTGAAGAATATTAGAAATATTTTAGGTGAATTCATTAAGGAAGAACCAACTACTAAGAAGTGACAAGAATATTTTTAAGAATATTGAAAATATCTTAGGTGAATTCATTAAGAAATAACCAACTACTAAGGAGCGAGAGGATTTTTTTTTAATAATATTAAAAATATTCTAGATAAATTCATTAGGGAAGAACCAACTACTAAGAATTGATAGCATGCTATATATACTTAGGTATGTGTTGATATAGATATTTCAAATCTTTTTCACAATGAATCAAAGATTAAATTTGAATCGAAATAATGGGATCAACAAGTGGATCACGAGAGTAGTTGGGAAGGGAGCGAAAGACTTTTTAATCAAATTCGCTTCCTTTGTAATATCAACGTGGAGGAATTTATCGTTAGCATACACCAAGGCCATTCTTCTTAATTATTCATATCCACTTTAGCCTTAATATAAAAGGAACACTTAACTATAGATAGATAGCTATTAACTATAACACATATAAATGTTTTTTTTTAATTATTTAAAGATTGGGGTTGAAATGGGTCTTATTCCTATTACATCATTATTATTTCAAATCTCAAACTTTTTAAAGTCGGGGAATTTAATATATATATATATATAATAATTTAAGTAAATTTAATTATTAAAACTTGAAGAATTTAATATATATTATAATTTAAGTAAATTTAATTATTAAAACTTGAGAAATTTAATATATATTATAATTTAAGTAAATTTAATTATTAAAACTTGAGGAATTTAATATATATTATAGTTTAAGTAAATTTAATTATTAAAATTTTGAAATTTTATAATAGAAGTTTAAAGTTTAAAGAGTTGTATACTAAGTGGTTAAACACCTGGCAAATTATATATTTATGTATTTATGATAAAATGTAAGTGGGTCTAACTACTACTAAAACTTTGAAAATCTTAATAGAGGTTTAAGTTTTGAATCCAAAAGGAATAGGATTGGACATCATAATTTGATACAGGTAAGGATGTTTTGAAGTATATTAGAAATATTTTAGGTGAATTCCTTAAGGAAGGACCAACTACTAAGGAGTGACAAGGATGTTTGGAAGAATATTGAAAATATCTTAGGTGAATTCATTAAGGAATAACCAACTACTAAGTAGTGACGGGAATTTTTTTGAAGAATATTGAAAATATTTTAAGATAAATTTATTATGGAAGAACCAACTACTAAGGAGTGGCAGCATGTTGCATATATCTAGATATGTGTTGCTATAGATATTTTAAATCTTTTCACAATGCATTAAGATTTAATTTGAATCGAGAGAATGCGATCAACAAGTAGATTATGAAAAAATGCATTCCAATATTAGAATTGTTATGAGATTAGAGCCATGGAAGGAGATTGCAAAGTGCAAATGATAAAGAAAGAGACGAAAAAAAATTGGCTATGAAACAAACTTCAAGATGAAACAAGGAGACCATATTGTACTGGAAGTTGGATTAGATCAAGAATATTGCATTCTAAATGAAGAGGCAAAGCATGCCTATCTATGACATCATATGGAAAAGGTCACCATAGTTCACTCGGATCAATTGTTAATAAAAATAAAGAAGGATACAATGGATGAGAAAGTACAATTGATAATAAACATAAAGAAGGATACAATGGATGAGAAAGTACAATGTGCAAGTTCAAATTCAAAAGGAATTAAAGGTGCAAAAGAAGATGTGGAGGAAAATTTTAAATTAAAGACAATATAAAAGGTCAATTTTATTCCAGGTAAATTATCTTTATTTTCATCAAATAGTATAGAATCCTCTACTAGCAATAGAAATAAAAGTAGAAAGTAGTGTAGAGGTTATCCCTTGCACTTTAGAGTTTCAAGAGCAAGATAACGAGTAAATGAGGATGGCGGACATCCATAACAATTTGATTTTTCACGACAGCATAAGAAGGTAGTTACTATGGAGGAGCATCCTTGCACTTTAAGATTTATAGAGTAACATAAAGAAGAATTTGTTTTTGAGATTATCCCTTACACTTTAAATCCTTATGAGCAAGATAAACTTATAGATGATAAGCCTCACTATGAATAATGTGAAGAATCGAAAAGATTAATGAAGATGAAAGTGTTGGCTAAAATGAAAAAAAAAAAAGGAAAAATAAAAGAAAAAATAAACTTAGATGATGATGTAATACGATGTTTCAATCCCATATAACCCATTATAAAAAACAAGAAGTGGGTTATAACCGCAAATAAAAATTGATGATGAAAATGATATCTTGGAATATTAATTAAGGAAACTGATGATCAAAATGATATCTTGGAATATTAATTAAGGAATTAACAAGTTGTTATAGACAACATATTTATAGATATGAAAAATAGGTAACAAATATTTTAGATTCAAATTTTAGAAGGCACTTGGACAAATTGACAAGTTGTTATAGACAACATATTTATAGTATGAAAACTAGGTAACAAATATTTTAGATTCAAATTTTAGAAGGCACTTGGATTAGTGAGATTTCATCTCTTAATAAAAATGATATCAAGGAGTTGATTGTAGAAACACAGTAGTTGAATAAAAATGGCAAATACCTTTGATAAAAATGCAAATGAATAATATCTTTGATAAAAAAAAAAGCAAGTTGAATATGGATTAATTAACCCAATATCATATGGCATTAGTTTGACGAGTTGGATTGCTCTACTTTCAAGGAGGATATTTTGAATGAATGAAAGATTTTAATTACGTTCGAGAGACCCAAATATGGTCTATGGGACCTCAAATATGGAAGTACAATTACTCAATCATATCATATGATCTTTAATATCTTTGAGAAGGTTGTTCCTTCTCCTGCTGATTTGTGTTAGCAATTCCCCAACTTTTTTTATTTTATTATCTTCAAATAAATCTGCCATAAACTCGTTCCTAAGTTTTTTTTTGTATTTGTCACGAATATCTGAAAAACTCGGGCATTTATAGATGAAGTGTTCCTCTGTTTCTACTGGCCCTGTGCTGTATAAAGTACATATCCTTTCTTCCCATTGTTCTTTGGGTTTTGTCCATCTCCCTATTTCACATCTAAGCCTATGACAGTTAGTCCTTATTTGAGCAATGAGTATTTTTCCTTCCACTTGATTTCAACGCCTATATACGCTTTTTCCTTGTGGTCATACGTTGGGTTAAAATTTGCAATATAAAATTGTCTTTTCCTGCTTGCATTTTTCCATATTCCACTTTTGAACTTTTCATTCACATAATATTTTGTCTTTTTTGACATTTGGGCATTCATTTATGTTGATTTTCCAGCGTTTCATCCATTTCTGATTTTGTTTCATCCATGTATTCTTTCGCCTATGCAACTCTTCGTCCCCAGCTGCAAGTGATATATAGATCATTGTTAAAGTTTTTTAATACCACTATATGGTCATGATGTAATACAAACGAGGCCCGTTTCAATCCATATAATCCATTAAAAATTAACCAATGTAATGTTTTGTTATTTTAATGGGAATAATAACCCTTAATAGAAGTCGTGCATAGCTGCTTATTAAAAAACGATACATGTGGATAACCACATTATCCCATATGGACCTGATACCATAAAGGACATTGTTGGTGTTGAGAGAACTTGGATCCTTGACCTCTAACCTCTTCATAGCAAGCATCCCAACCCACCACTTCATTATCAAAGAAGAGGTATTAAGAAACATGTCACTCGAAATAAACAATTTGTAGAAGAAGAATATCACATTAATTGGTTACAAAGTAAAAGGAAAACTACCCCCACACACGTCATGACTCAATGTTAATAAGGGTGAGGAATCCCACTTGAAGGTAACTATACAATATTGAAAGATTTATGTAATTTTTTTCCCTCTAACTTGATAGTAACTTGATAGGGTAAAGTATTTATAGACAATTAATATTAATTATGTATAGAATCATAGTTGTTTTGGGTTTTGTTGATTTCTATTATTAATATAAATAAAATTCATATTAACAGCTACTCTGGGAGGAATGTTTTTATGTAGTGCTAATGATTTAGTAACTATCTTCGTAGCTTTAGAATGCTTGAGTTTATGTTCTTATCTATTATCTGGATATACCAAGAAAGATGTACGGTCTAATGAAGCTACTATGAAATATTTACTTATGGGCGGAGCAAGTTCTTCTATTCTGGTTTATGGTCTTTCTTGGCTATATGGTCTATCCGGAGGGGAGATTGAGCTTCAAGAAATAGTCAATGGTCTTATAAATACACAAATGTATAACTCACCAGGAATTTGGATTGCGCTTATATCCATAACTGTAGGAATTGGATTCAAACTTTCTTTAGTCCCTTTTCATCAATGGACCCCCGATGTATATGAAGGAGTGCGATTCGTTTGACAAATTATTCCCTCTATAATAACTCTTTTCTAAAGATGTCTCTATTTCTAAAAACTCTATGGACATGCAGAACAAAAAAGGACTGTTACCCCCAGTCGGACTAAGGCATCACTTTTACCAAAAGTTTTTTTTTGCAATATTTTTTTTATTGAATTAAGGTAAAGCAAAGTTAGACTCTTTAGCAGACTTTTTTGGAAAAATTTATCTATTCTGGTGCGGATGGCAGGCAGGCTCTAAAAAGGGGTTTTAGGGTTCCCAAACCTATACATCAAGTTGTGTAAGATAGTACAATATGTTGCAACAACCTTACAAAATACTATCATCCATTTACTACTACGGATGAACCTTAGAATATCAACAAGACAACTTCCAAAATATGACAAATTAGTAGACCACTTCCAAAATAGAAACTTAAAAAAAAAAACTATAGCTACCACCCAATCATAACAAAAATAATAGTTCAAAACCATTGGGGTTGTTATGAAGTTTGTAGCTAATGGGTCTTTTGATTGTTTTTATTTTGTAGCATAGGTTCTTCCTCCTTCAAAGTGACAAGATTTGAGAATGCATTTTTGCACTTCAAGCTCTTGAGGTAATATCTAGTTGTAACACATTCTGTATGATATTCATTTTTAGAAAATTGACTGTCATCGATTGTTTCATAATTAGCTTCAAGAATACTATTTGAGGTGCTAATATTTTCCATGGAACTGATTGGATGGTCTTTAGTAACCATTTGGATTTTATCAATGATCTAATTTGAATTCTTCTTTCAAGGTTGAGTCTTCTATTGCTCACTTGATTCTTGTTGGACAATTGGCACAACTAGAGGATGAGCTTCTTCCTTGTGAATTGGTACATTTGAAGGTTCATGATCATTCGCATGCAAGACCTTATCCTCCACCAAGGAGGAATCAAAGCATGATTGGATGATCAAGCATCTCTTCTTCAGGTGACCATATTGCTAACAACCATAACATATCAGGGAGAAGTTTTTATATTCAATATTTTGGATCCATTTCCCTTTGCTAGAGGAGATAGTAATGGATTGAGGCCAAGGAACTAAAAGCATCCATCCAAAAAACCAATCTTGCTTTACTCATATTAATTTTACTAGACAAATTTTCTTCTGTTTGGGCATCCATATATTGGAATGCACCAATGGTTACAATTTTGACAAATATCTTCTCTCCCCAAAACTCCATAGGAAGAGCATATAGATTCACCTAGACTGGGAAGCCATCAATTTATTTTGTAAGGGGGTTGAAACCGGGAGTCCAAGGTCATATATAAACACCCCTTTGTTCAAAAAATCAATTGTATCTATAATAGATTACTCTATCTCTATACACTAAATTAGAAAAGAAAACAAAAAATTAATTTTTGGGTAGTAGAGTTACTTGGAATTTATTGGACCACCAAAGTTTAATGTATCATTTGATCTCCTCTAGGCCTGGTATTTTATCCCTGAGTTTGCAGATAACTATTTAGGCTTCATAATCAATCAGATCCAACCCAAATTCATCCTCTAAAATCTTGATAGAGGGAAAAGGTTCATCAAAAAGCTCCACCCACGAACCCAGATATTTGTGAGACATTTCTTCTAACCGAAGAGGCTTTATCACAAAATAAAGAGTGACTAATATCCTCCTAAGTATAGCAAGTGGGCTGCAAACAACCCTCTTTTTGTAATGCTTGACTGCACCTAGGATTTGTACCCCTTTCGCTCTATTCCATCCTCATGTCCTCCTGAGTACAATAAGCGGGCTGCAAACAACCCTCTTCCTACAAAGTTTGACTGCACCTAGGGTTTGCAACCCTTTTGCTTTGTTCCCTTCTCATGTTCTCCTGAGTACAACGAGCAGACTACCAACAACCCTCTTCATACAACATTTGTGACAAAATTTTATTTTTAATATAAGTTTTTTAAAATATTTCTTCAAAAATGTTTTTATGTAGATGGTAAGTATTTATGTCACGCCCCCCTAGGCAGGGCTTTTTTTGATTGGAGATTATATATTGATGGTTGTATGTTCAATATTTAATCTTGCTTTATAGTCATTATTTAATTATTGGTTATATGTATTTTATACCTCGAATACGGTACTGTTGATTGTCGTATGATGGTTGCAAGACTAGGTACTCTCACAAGTGGAAGCTTATGAATAGCTACCAATGGTGAGGGTAAAAAGAAAATTGATAATGGATGATTTATCATCAAATTTTTTATGGTATCATGAACTAGTATTAATGTAGGTGCATTGCATTTTGTTTACCTATACCCTTGTTCGCATCATTGGGCCATGACGTTGCTTGTAATGAGCCTCCTTAGAGTGGAATGGTAATAGTTGGATCTATTTTAAAAGTGGTCGCCCACTTAGGGATAAAACAATGGTGTTGACTATGGTTGTTTATGATTGCTTTTGTAAATGTTATGCTTCATTTTGTGAAACGGTTTGTTTTATAAAGGGTCTAGCAAAAGACTCTTTGGATTAGGTGTTGATAAAGATTGAGGCTTTATCAAACACCTAATAAATTAATATTCAACTAATAATCAATATTAGTTATGAATATTAATAAAAGTAGGATAATTCATTTATCTATCTTGTCTTTGCAAATTGCTAAAGAAAAGTAATTTATTGTTTTACAAAATATTGGAAAAGAGTATAGAAAATATGTGTGAATCTTTTAGACCAAAGAATATTTAAATAATATTATTAGAAACTCTTTTAATTTAATCATGGTTGTATGCTTGTTTTAGAATAGAGAAATATTTCTCCTTTATCTTCTTTTAAAAGTCAAAAGATTTTAAAAATATTATAACCCTATCTTGAATGATGCTTGAACGATCTAAATGAAGGGAGGCAACATGTTTTCATATTTTAATATATTAAGAAGATTTATCCTCTATATCCTTTGATAGTTTAGTAATAAAAGGAGAGAAGAGATTCTATCTTACTAAAATCAACAAATAGTAAGGGAGTATTTTAATATTTCCTTGCGTAGATATTTTCCTTATAATAGAAGGCCTCCCAAGATAAATAGGGGACCTTGCTAAGGGAGATTTAAATTGGAGAGATTTACATTAGAGGATTTGGGTTTTCTTTTGGAAGAACTTGGAGAGCTCCTATGAAAGCTTGAAAATAAAGAAATAATAAGGAAAATTGTGGAGACAATACCAGGTTGGATTTGTTTATTTCCTTCTTTCTATCTTTGAAATTTATAGATAAATTTATAAATGTTATAAGTTTATGTTTTTTGTTTGAATTAAAAAAAAGCCTTTTCGCCCTCTATTTTTATTTAAGTTTGTGACATGTATTTAACACAGGGTGACGTGTTTAGTTAAAAAAACAATAAAAAAAAATAAAGGTTTAATTTATTTAAGCCTTCCTAATGTCTAGGGAGGCTTGATAATTCCCTTGTTCGCTCAATGAATGAGACGTTGTTGATGTGATGTCCGCGCTAGCTGGAGTGCAAATAAAGGAAGGCCTTAAAATTCTTCCCTTCGTTTAGTCCCACATAGGCGACACAGGAGGCACAAAACACCTTATTAAGATGTGTCCCCCATTGAAAATAACCACCACTCGATGGTTATAGTCACCAAGTGGCGGGGCCGCTTTGCGCCATGTGGAGGATTGTCGATGCTTTATTTGTGTGGTGCTTTGTTATAATAATTGTTGATCTCACCTTTGTTTTCCATGTGGGTTAGTCATGTTGCTCGTGTTCTACCATGGTTCGATTGGTCAGTTGACTAGTCATTTGACTATGCGCTTGGTTGGGTGCTAAACAATTTTTTATTAAAAACCTTCATTAATTTAAATCCCACATTGAGTGTAGGGATTTTTAAGTTTGATTTAAAAGGGGAAGAGTTTCCCCTTTAAATATAAACACCACTTGGTGTTCATGAAGATCCTGCTTGGGTTGCATTAATTGTGGTGCCAATGGTTAGCACGAAATTTGAATGTTTGTTGTTTGATTTTGAACCACTTGTGCACTATTCTACCACTCTGTTTAACTTGACTATGTTTGACTCTATCAAGTGTTGACCGGTTGTGTTAATGGTCAATTTGTAAACCCTTTTTATTAAAGAAAATTATGATTTATCATTTGAAAACCTAGTGGTTCTATTTCTTTTAGAATTGATATTTTTATATATAAAAAAACTCCTTATTCTTTTAAGCAAAATGGGTTTTGGTAAGGAAATTGCTTTGTTCTTTTAAAGACCTTTTGCTTTTGTGGAGAAAGGGGGTGGAAAAATGATAAAGAGAAAGGAATAAGTATCTGTAAATTTGCTTATAGTTATGTTTTGTGGATAAAATGAATGTTTTATACTTTGGATTGTTCATATTTTATGGATGCAAGTTTAGGGAAATCTTGGGATTGATTTATAGGTAAACTTGTTACGAAATTATGAGTGGTACTTAGAGCCATTGTATTACTTTTTAGCCAACTGGGTTTTCTAACTTTAACTTTAAGGTAACTTTGGATAGCCAATGGCTTTAACTCTAGTTCATACCATCCAAAGTTAAGAATTGTAAAACTCAATATGACCTTTGCCTAGATGGGGTTTCTAGGAGGTGTTTATTGTGTTGAGAGGTGTTTGGGATCCTCTCAAATCCATGTATTCTAAGTTGAGTATTGATCTTGCTTATGGGAGAGAATAGATAGTGAATATATTCTTAGTTAAGTAATGGATGCACTCAATGGGTTGGAATAAATGGAAATTATTGCTATGTGAATTGATTGGAAAAAGTTGTGATATTGCTATGCACCTTTATGATCATTAAATTGGCATTATGTTTTGGAAGGAATGGATGGGATATCTATTCTTGAAGGGATTATGTGATTCCTTCTTCAAGAAATAGTTGTTAAGAAAATTAGTTGCTTTGTGAAATATTTTATACCTTTTGCTTAATGTTTTTATAAGTACGTTGCTTGTGAAATCTTTGTGGTTTTTTCTTAAGGTTGTTTTGCAAAAAAAGTTTGGAAAAAGGGAAGGATTATACTTTTGTAAGAAATGATTATTGGGGAAGAATGGATGGGGAATCCATTATTTGTGAAATATTAGGATTTCCTTTTTGATGATTTGAAAGATTGATTAAGTGCTTGGATGCTTGTGGATCTCTTTCATGGTTTGTGTATATGTTACAAATTAGTGTATTATTTAGCATATGTTAGTTGCATATTCATGAGTACAAAAGTCATCCTTATCCCTTAAAAACCACCACATCATACAAGAAGAGACCATAAAGGAGGAACTAGAAGACTTTCACTTCATACAAATGTTCTTGAAAGGCTTATGAAAATTTTGTAGATCTATGTAATAAAGCTATGATTTAACAAGAAGCTTATTGTAAATGTTAGATGTAATCTTAAGGAAAGATCCATTGTAATTATGTAATTGTTATTGTTATTTAAAAAGTAGAACTTGATTACCTTTTTATGTAAGGTTTTGGAATTATTAAATGTTAACCTTGAGATATTCTTAAATGTTGTTAGAGTAATAATCCATTCTTTGGGATATTTACCCTTTTACTCCACTAGGTAAAATAGGTAGTATATTGCATTATACTACATAGGTTATTACATTTACTTTTTACCATAGAAGATATTTATTGTTCTATAATATCTTGTGGTTAATTTAGGTTAGTAACTAAAATATCCTATGTTAAGATATTTTAGTCTAGGTTGTTAGCATAATTCTCTTCTAACAACTCTATTAGTGCTACCTATGCTAATTGGTTAATAAACCTATTTTTTAACCTATATAAGGCTACGACATTCCTAAATCTAGTCTAATGTTGAAATAATAATATTTCATTATCATTTGTGCACCTATTTGGTTACATTGGTATCAAAGCTGAGAGGGTAGGCGAGGTGAAGGGAGTTATCCCCTGGTTCCGCCTACCAAGGTTAAACATTTGTTTTTCCCACCCGAAGGAAGAGCAGGAGATGGCACGATCCGTGCCCATATGAGGAGCTTGACTGGCCAGGTCAAACTGCCTGGCCAGGCCCCACATCCGAGGTGGATCGACTAGATCGGCTATGATCGGCTAGACCAACATCCAGGCCCCTAATTCGAGGCAGATCGGCTAGCCCAGCGACCCGATCACCCCTTATCGAAGGTGGATAAGCTACGATCAACTCCAATCAAATCGCTCAGGTCAGAGACCTGATAGGCCGCAAACCTACCAGGCACGCATCCTCGAGGCTTCTGTTGGCCCATCGAGTTCGTGCCCCCATAAAGCAGCCAATGAGATTACGTGAAGGGCATAAGCATCCTCACACTCCCACATGGATACTATTGACTGGGAGTACCACGAGGGTAGGAGCGCCCTCTCACTACCAATAGGTAGCGATCGATGACCAGGACTCTAACACGTGGCACAGTGCCACCTCATGACCATCTAGACCTCAGACATCGGACACCTAGACTTACTAAGCCAATCACGTGGTGACATGTGGTGAAGAACACTGAAGGGGCGAGATAGCTGGGTGACACGCAGGCAAAGAAAATTTTGGTTTTTTGCAAGTTGAGTGACACGTGGCAGATTCTGTTTGGTCAATGGAGCAATGTGATAGGAAATCAATGACAAAGGGGTGTAGTGATGGCCTAAGCCAATCACGCATCCAAATGAGCGTGATCAGGCCTATAAAGGCCTAAAGCATCCATCGTCAGATGCATGTGGGATTAATCCCACTGAGCCTATTCAAAAGGCTCGTGCTCATTAAATCCTGCACCTGAGGGATGGCTTTCAAAGTCGTCCCAGCAGTGCAGTGGTCAAGGCCGAAGCCTTGACAGCGCTAGGTCCTGAGATCGAAGCCTAGCGCATATAATTTTTTCTTCAAACTCGAAAAAATCAAAGGTGCAATTTTTTTTATAAAAATTATTGTCTAATATTTTTTTTGCTTTAAAATATATTTTTTTTGATATTTTTTTATATAGTTTAGTGCTTTTTGGTTAAATAAATCATTTTTAAATATTTTTAGATGATTTTTTTTCCAAACCCTTTATTATAAAAAAATTTCATCATTAAATGTATTTTTTAAGCATTAAAACTTAGACGATTATTCCAAACAATGTTTTTTTGCAACTATAGCCATAAAATTCTTTTGTTTTCTTCAAACTTGGAGATAAAGAGACAAAGATATCACCTATTTGGTTGCAAAACATAGCATCTCTTCAACATTTTTTTTGCAATAACTTCTCAAAATCCTATAGTTTTCTCCCACATTTTTGGAGATAAAGAGACATAGGAACTCCATATTCTATTGCAAAACCAAAAGACTTAAAAATTGGGCAAGGACAAAGGTCATTTTTTTTGCAACAAAACCAAATAATTGCTTTTGTTTTCTCCTCTAAAGGGGATATAAGACATAACATTGCAAATTTTTTGTTGTAACCTTGAGAAGAATTTTGAACCTTTTTTGATCCTAATGCTCAACCTATTTTTCGAGTGTTGAAGACATAAACCAAGTCGTGTGTCGACTGGTCTGGAAGCCTTTCAAATGCGGGTCGTGTGTCGACTTGTCTTGAAAGGAGTGCTTGATTTCTTAATTTTGTAAAAATTAAGGGGGGATAGAAGACACATTTGTGATTCTATTTTTTTGCAAAATTGTAAGACAAAGGGGGATATTTCAGAGTAATAAGGTGCATTCTCGATTGTACTCGACACCTTTTCTTAAAATTGGCTACACTAGGTGCATTTTCGGTTGCATCCGACACCTATAGTGATAAAAATTTGGGTTGCTCTCTTTTTTATTATTGCACTAACCATCATGTTTTTTGCAATTAAACAATCATAAAACATTGAAGAGCATTTCAAAAACCCAAACTTCACTAAAATCATGCTACACCTTGCACAAGTTAAACAAGTCAATTTTCACTCCCCATCAAAGGTCATAATCCAATCACCTTGATTCACTCTCTTTGTTTGGCTTAATTTCCTCAAACTTTTTCATCCTTCTTGAAGGGTGTTAAGGCAGGTGCCATTAAATATCCTAGAGAGCAAAATCAGAAGTCTTCCAAAACCTCCCCTTTAATTTGCTCTATTTGTTTGGCTTAATTTCCTCAAACTTTTCATCCTTCTTGAAGGGTGTTTAGGTAGGAGCCATTAAATATCTTAAAGAGCAAATTAAGATCTTCCATATACTCTTTTGAGGGTATACTGCAAGATAAATTCATCTTAGTCACATCAATTTGAAACCTTCACCATGGCAATGATAAACAAATATCTCAATGAAAGCCAACTGCTTAAAGGTTCAAATTATTTTGCTTGGAAAACTAAGATGAAAGCTATTTTAACTGTAGAGGATATGTGGAATATAGTGGATGGCACTGAAACTAGACCCACATCACCTAGAGCAGATCAGACAACATATGATAAAAAGGATAAAAGACTTTCCTTATTGATCTTGCTAGCTATTACTGATGATATCCAACCTCATATCAGTGAAGCTAAAAATGGTAAGGAGGCATGGGATGCCTTAGCTACCATATTTGAGGGAAAGAATCAATCCATGATTCTTAACCTTCAAACACAACTTCATACTCTTCATATGAAATATGGAGAAACAATAGAGCTATTCCTCTGCAGAGTGGCAGATATGAAGACTAAGCTTCAAGCCTTAGGAGAAAAAGTGGAAGACAAAGTCCTGACCTCTATCATTTTGAGGGCTCTTCCAGACTCCTATAAAATGTTGATTACATCCCTTAATGTTTCACAAAGAGTTGTCACCTTTGTGGAGTTAGTCAATTTGCTTCAAACTGAGGAAGCAAATCAACTCCAAAATGATGAAGTGTCAAACAATGCACTTTATTCAAACAATAAGGGTGATAAGAAGAAAGGAAACTTTCAAAAGGGAGGATCATCCTCAAAAGGTAAGGGAAAGCAATCTCAAAAGAGGTTTTGCTCGCATTGTAAAAAGGACAACCATGACACCAATCGGTGTTGGTTCAAAAACAAGCAAAACAAGAAAGATAAAGGCACAACATAGAAGCAAAACAAAGGCAATATTGCTAGTGAAGTGTCTAGTTCCGATTCTGATTATGGTTTAGAAAAAGCACACAGAGTGCTCATTGCTAAGACAATATTATAGAGGGAAAACACATTTGTCACCTTGAGCAAAGCACCATTTCCTCTCTCTCTTTTTTAGGCTTCATAAATAGCATAAGTTTTTGTTTGAAGTACTTGTAATAAAGGGGTGTTTGTACCTCTTTTAGGCTTCATAAATAGCAAACTCTCATTGTTTGAAGTTCTTGTAACAAAAGGAGGGAATTTTTTGGTGTAAAATTGCCTAGGAGGCAATATTTGTAAAATCCTTCTCAAAAGCTTCTTAAGTTGCACATCTTTTGCAATTAAGGGGGGATATACTTTCTTTTCTTCACAATTTTTTGTAAAAAGGGAAGAAGACTTATAAGGGTGCATTTTCGGCAGTGACCGACACCTTAGTCATACTTCTTTCAAAAATTAATTACAACATATTTTGCAACAAGAAGGGGGAACTTATAAGGGTGCATTTTTGGCAGCGACCGACACCTTAGCTACCTTATCTTTTGCAAACTCATATTGTAAATTGAATGAACCTCGTATGAAGTGATCTATTCTACTACACCTAGCGATTGCAGTGGCTGGTTACCCATGCAATTCGGTTGGATGATGAGATTACTATAAGGACATTCGTTGGTGTGAAGACAAAGTGAGGAATGACCCATTTTTTGCTTAGGAGCAGCCAGAGCACTGTGACATAGCAAGAATCAGCAGATCAACATCTTTTTTTACTGTATTGGGACAGTTATATACTTTACCCAAATATTGTTGTATAGGAGGATGTATATGTATTACCCAAATAATGTAATAAGGGGGGATGTTAGAGTAATATTCCATTCTTTGGGATATTTACCCTTTTACTCCACTAGGTAAAATAGGTAGTATATTGCATTATACTACATAGGTTATTACATTTACTTTTTACCATAGAAGATATTTACTGTTCTATAATATCTTGTGGTTAATTTAGGTTAGTAACTAAAATATCCTATGTCAAGATATTTTAGTCTAGGTTGTTAGCATAATTCTATTCTAACAACTCCGTTAGCGCTACTTATGCTAATTGGTTAATTAACCTATTTTGTAACCTATATAAGGCTACGACATTCCTAAGTCTAGTCTAATGTTGAAATAATAATATTTCATTATCATTTGTGCACCTATTTGGTTACAAATGTGTAGCCATGTAATGTTTTGAAAATATTTTTATGTTGCTTTAGATAGCTTTTGGCTTGTGTTTATTTAAATGATTAATTGATAGTGTTACATGTGTTGTTCAATTATTTAAGAAGCGGATAGACTTCTCAATGGTTATGTGATTCCCTTATTTACAAGTTAGGAATGATTCTTGAAGGTTCTTATTTAAGAATAGAAATTGAGGGTAGATCTCTTAGAAGTTAATATTGAGAGTAGAAACTCTTAATGCATAATTTTAATCCAAAATGTATGATGATTCCATTATATGCTTGGATGCTTGTGGATCTCTTTCATGGTTTGTGTATATGTTACAAATTAGTGTATTATTTAGCATATGTTAGCTGCATATTCATGAGTACAAGAGTCATCCTGATCCCTTAAAAACCACCACCATCATACAAGAAGAGACCAGAAAGGAGGAACTAGAAGACTTTCACTTCATACAAATGTTCTTTAAAAGGCTTATGAAAGTTTTGTAGATCTATGTAATAAAGTTATGATTTAACGAGAAGCTTACTGTAAATGTTAGATGTAATCTTAAGGAAAGATCCATTGTAATTAAGTATTTGTTATTGTTATTAAAAAATAGAACTTGATTACCTTTTTTATGTAAGGTTTTGGAATTATTAAATGTTAACCTTGAGATATTCTTAAATGTGTAGCCATTGTAGTTTCCGAACGCAGTCAAAAAATCAAATAATTATGCAGAGGACAAAAATTTAAAACATTTATTTAATTTGAAGCACCCCCAACCTTATTACAAATGTATATCCAATAATATATAGAGTAGGGAATAGGAAGAAAGTCGACAAAGGAGAGATAAGGGGAAATAGGAGATAAGGAGGGAGAAGATAGGGGAAAGAAAGGCGTGGAGGGATAAGGAGGTTGGAGGGATAAGGGGGAAGAAGGATTCACGGAGGGATAAGGAGGAGGGAAAATAGGAGGAAGGTAGGAGGAATAAATAAAAACAAACTTGCCGACAAAATTTGTCGACATAATGAGGGAGAATTCACACTGAAGCTTAGAAAAGAGATTTTTCTAAGCCAGTTTCGAAACAACCCTATTCACACTTGTAACATTCTCCCCCTTAAAGTTGAGAGGACTGACTACACAGTCTCTCAGCTTTACAAATTGAGCTTTTGTCATCGCCTTGGTGAAGATGTCAGCGACGTTCTCCAAAGTGTGACAGTATTGAAGCTCAATAATTTCATGTTCCACCATATCTCTGATGAAGTGGTACTTCATATCAAAATGCTTGGTTCCGCTATGGTGGACGGGATTATATGCCAACCGAATGGCACCGATGTTGTCACGATAGATTATGGTCGGACCACTTTCTTTGTTCTCCAATCTCTTCTAGTACTTTCCTTAGCCACAAGGCTTGAGTACTAGCATAAGTAATCGCTATATATTCTGCTTCTGTTGAAGATAGCGCTACTACTGTCTGCTTTTTTGAACTCCAAGTTATTAGTCCTGATACAAGACTAAAATAGTTTCCTAATGTTGACTTCCTGTCATCAATATTGCTACCCCAATCACTATCACTGAAGCCTACAAGCTTGATAGTGTTACATTTATGGTACTGGATTCCAAAATCCAATGTACCCTTCACATATCTCAAAATTATTTTAGTTGCCTGCAAATGCAGCTCGAGATGGGTTAGCCATAAATCTAGAAACAAGAGATACAACATACTTGAATATTAGGTCCAGTGTTGGCGAGAAACATCAAACTCCCAACCATGCTTCGAAAGTGGTCACATCAACTTTCGGTGCTCCATCATCTTTGCTTAATTGGATCCCATGTCCAACTGGAGTTGCAATTGGTTTGCAATGCTCCATAGCAAACTTCTTGATCATGTCCTGAGCATACTTATGTTGACAGATGAAGATCCCTGTATCTGACTGATGAACTTCCATTCCAAGATAATAGCGCATTAAGCCAAGATCTTTCATCTCAAACTGCGTCATCATGGAGTATTTGAACTCCCTTTTCATTTTTCCATTACTACCCATAAAAATAAGATCATCCACATACAAGCAAACTATGAGGATGTCATTACCTTGCTTTAGGTAGTAGAGTGTGGGTTCATTTTTGCTTCTGGTGAACCCATAATCTTTGAAGTACCCATCAATGCGTGAGTACCAAGCTCTTGGTGCCTGTTTGAGGCCATAGAGTGCCTTCTTCAATCTGTAAACAAGGTGTTCCTTACCTTGTACTTCAAATCCCTGTGGTTGCTCAACATACACTTCTTCTGTCAAGTAACCATTGAGAAATGCACTCTTCACATCCATGTGTTGTACTTGCCATCCTTTGTGTGCAGCTAAGGCAAGAACTGTTCGTATTGTCTCCTGTCTGGCTAGAGGAGCAAATGTCTCTTCATAATCTATTCCATACTTCTGAGTAAAACCCTTTGCCACTAACCTTGCCTTATGCTTCTCAATGATTCCATCAGCATTAAACTTTGTCTTGAATATCCATTTATAGCCAACACATTTCTTTCCTTTCGAAAGCTTCACGAGCTCCCAAGTGTCGTTTTTTATAGAGGTTATCTCCTCTTTCATAGCATCTTGCAAAATCTTCTGAGTACATGCCTTCTCATAACTAGAAGGTTCAAGCTGTGCACTAGTTAACAAAGCATAGTTAACTTGATCTCCTCTGGGTTCTTGCTGAGATTCATCATCACCATACAAGTGCATACTTTCTAATCTGTGTAAAACAGAATCCATTTCACTAGCTTGACTCCTAGTATATCTTCTTGAAAAATTCTTATCCAACATCTGAGAGGATGGATGATATTGTAAAGTTCTCTTACCTTTGGATGGAACATCAATATCCATTGGTGAGGAACTTACTGATCGCTGTGGAGAAGGACTTGGTGAAGCAGTTGAATCAGAAGATGGACTTGGTGGATGTGTGGGCGGAGATTGCTTCCCTTTCTGTGGTAGCTGTGGGTGCACCTATTGAGCTACTACATCAGTGGCTTCAACATCACTGAATATTTGGGGCTTACCCCACTCTCCCCCTTCATCAAAAATCACATCCCTTGAAACCACTATCTTTCGAGTTGTAGGATTGTAGAGTCTATACCCTTTTGTGTTTTCACAGTATCCTACAAAAATGCAAGCTTGACTCTTTGGATCCAGCTTCTTTCTCGGCTCATCAAGAATATGAGCATATGCCAATGAACCAAATACTTGAAATACTTCACATTTGGTTTCTTACCATACCGAGGCTTGGTAAGGTGTCTTCCCTTTCAAACTTGAAGTAGGACTTTCGTTCAAGATGTGAACACTAGTCCTTGTTGCATCTCCCCAATATGCATTACTCAAATGCTTTGTCCGAAGCATTGATCTCGCCATCTCCACAATGGTGCGATTCTTTCTTTCTGCTACACCATTCTATTGTGGAGTGTAGGCAGTTGTTAACCGCCTCTTGATGCCATGATGTTTACAAAAATTCAAAAACTGATTAGAGGAGTATTCTCCTCCTCTATTTGATCTAAGACATTTTACAGAATATCCACTCTCACTTTCAAATTTTGATTTAAAATCAACAAAGCATGCAAATGCTTCATCCTTATGCTTCAAAAAATATATCCAACACATCCTTGTGCAATCATCAATGAAAAGTAGGAAGTAAGAGTGATTACCTAGACTCTTGGTCTGCATCGGACCACAGATGTCTGAATGTACCAACTGAAGAGGATAGCTGGCCCTCCATGCTTGCCCATGAGGAAATTTTGATCTGGCATGCTTGCCCAAGGCACACCCTTCACAGAATTCCTTACTGTCTTGAACTTTGGGAAGTCCAGTCACCATTGCTTGTGAAGTTAGCATCTGTTAGCGTACTAATATGTATTTTGTCTTTATTACATAGTTTAGCTCACTGTTACAACTGCTGTAACAAGTTGCTATTATCGCTGGTTGGTTTGGCAACCTCCGGGATAATTGCTATTGTAATCGCTATTTAATCTGCTGCTGAATAATTCAATTGTGTTCGTTGAATCTAACATGGCATCAGAGCCAGCGACGAGCGAGGGGAGCAACGAGAGGCGAGAGAAGAGTGTGGTTTTTTAATTTTTTTTTATCTCTCTCGGCGACGTGATTTGTCTGTCGCGCGATATCAGCCGGAGAAGAATTTAAAAAAAAAAAAAAAAAAAAAAATTGTCGCTGCAAGGGAGCCCCGCGCACACAGACCTGCGCGCGTCACGGACAGCACGCGACGGCCACGTCCGAAGCGCCAGCCGCAGGACGCAGCGCGCCGAGCGCTGTCACGTCACGTCACGTCCTGCGAGGAGGGACAGTTGTCCCGCCCCCCCCGGCCGTTAGACGTCCAGTGACTGTGTGGGACGCACAGCCCACCCCTGGCCTGACCTCCCCTCCCCTCCCCACCCCCGCGCGACGCGCACATTGCGCGCGCGCTCCTCGAGGCCCCCCCCAAAAAAAAAAAAAAAAAAAAATGCGGGAAGCGGAAATTTAAATTTCCGCTCCCGCTCCCAGGGTATAAACCCCCCCCCGCGGCTTCGACGAGGGGGTTTTTTAAATCCCGCGACGGGCCGCGGTCGCGCAGGCGAGAGGCTGGACCCCCCCCGCGCGGGATTTTTAAATCCCCGCCCGCGCGGGAATTGGAGGGGGTATAAACCCCCCCCGGCGCCATTTGCGCGTAAGGGCGCGGCACCCCCCCCCCAAACCCTCCGGAAAAAAAAAAAAAAAAAACGGCCCCCCCACCGGGCGCACAGCGCGAATCGCGCGGCGCGGGAAAGAAAAAAAAAAAAAACACAGAGCCACCCCCCCTTCCCGTTAAAAAAAAAAAAATTGGTCTGTGGAAGATTTTTTTGCAGCCGTAGAGAGGAGCGGTGTTTCTGTGTTTCTGCCTCGGCAGAGAGGAGCGCCGGCAGCTGCAGAGGCCGAGGAGGGAGGAGGATTCGGGTTGATAAGGGAGGAGGTCTCCGGTCTTTTCGGATCGGCCCGGCGCTCACGTGGTCGTGAGCCGTGCGGTAAGGCTCGGGAGCCTACGGGTCGGGGGTTCGAATCCCGCCGACTCCCCCAAGGTATATTTTTTTTTGTCAAAGTCATTTTTTTATTATTATCATTTTTAATTAAAATTTTTAATTTTAATTTTTTTTAATATAGTTTTTAAACTTTAATAAATTAAATTTAATTTTAATTTATTTTTTCTAAAGTTTAAAACTATAGAAATTAAAATTATTTATTTTAATTTTAAAATTGATAATAATTATCAAAATGCTTTGTTAAAGAAAGCCTTTTAAGGGGGGATTTTTTTCAAAAAAAATCAAAGGGGGATTGAGAGTAATTTTTTATGAAAAATAGCAATTTGGCATTGTAAAAGGTGCATTTTCGGCTGTGACCGACACCTAGTGGGTTATTCTAGTGGGCATTTTTTTTGTTGTATGTTGCATATTTCATTTTTGCACTATAACATTAAAAATTAAAATCAAACACTCCTTAAAGTCCCCGGAATATAAAACCCATCCGTGCAATTTATTTGCCTTTGCGGCGTTCGGTATTTGCGATACCTCGGCCGGCACTTACGAGGTAAAGCTGTCGTGATTTGGCTCTTGTATCCGCCGCCTAATATAGTCTGCTATAACGACGTACGAGCTTGTTCTCTATAAATCGTCGGGGAGGAATAAGTACGCCATTTTTTGCATTTTTTACTCCATCCACTACCCTTTATCGCACTTGTGTTTAGGCGTAAATCTGACGAAGTATTCTTCATAGTGTTTAGGGGAAGTTACGCCCCACGCATGAGAAGAATCTTCTATGGTAGGTGCCATCAACAAGGCGATTCCCTTTCCGTACCGCTTATGTTCCACGTATCGTATGATCTCTAAAATTCACCTATAGTCTCCCTCACGTAAGGGCGGGTGATTTTTGTTGATCTTTCTAAATACCTATAGTTTCCCTCACGTAAGGGCGGGTATTTTGTACGGTATATTGGCCTAGCAAAAGGTATATCGAAAGGGGGACCAATTTGGTGATATAAGGAACCTTCACTATGGCCGTTGTTGCAAAATTGATGATTGATCCGCATCAGTTATTGAAAGGTCCAAATTATACACCATGGAAACATAAGATGAAGGCTATTCTCCAAATGGAAGATTTGTGGGATATTATTCTTGGAGTAGCAACAAGGCCTTCACCAACGGCGGGATCCACGGGTCCTTCGACGGATCGGATTGCTTTTGACAAGAAAGACGGTAGAGCAAAGGTGCTCATTTTGTTTCTTTGTTTCGGATGAAGTGCAACCTCATATAGGCGATAAAGCAAGTGGTAAAGAGGCATGGGATGCCCTTAGAACCATCTATGAGGGGAAGAATGAATCCACCATTCTTCATCTTCAACAACAACTTCATAACTCTGAGTTTGAGACGGGGTGAAGCGGTTGAACTCTTTACGTGCGAGTGTACGAGTTGAAAGAGAAATTGAGTTCTCTAGGAGATCTTGTGGATGAAAAGCTTCTCATTTCACTTGTGATGAGAGCTTTACCTTCTTCATTTGACATGTTGATAACCTCCATCCGGGTGTCCCAACGACAAATTACCTACATCGAGTTGGTCAATGCTGCTTCAACAACGGGAGGCACGCCAACTTCACAAGGATGATTCTTCCAATACGGCCCTATACACCAACGAGGCGGGGTTCTAGGAAGAAAGGTAATGGGCAAAAAGGAGGCAACTTTCGAGAAAGGAGGAAATTCTCAAGAGGATACGAAAGGAAAAGGCAAGCAACCTCAACGGAAGAAGAGGTGGTGCAAGATCCGTGAGAAAGACAACCATGACACCAACGGTGTTGGCATAAGAACAAGCAAAAAGGCCAAAACAAACCACAAAATAAAAACAAGCAACCCCGAGGCGAATGTTCTTTGTTGAAGAATCGACTCGGATTACGAATGGGCACACAAGGTGCTCATGACTACCACGGATTCCACTCGGAGGGATCCTATTTGGTATGTCGATTACGGAGCTAGTAAACATATGGTCGGCGACGGATCGTGGTTTGAATCATTTGTGGCCAAGGAGGGCAAACCTGTCACCATTGCTGATGATAAAACCTACGGGGTTCGGGGAGAGGGTACGGTTTCGGTCACTCTTCACGATGGCAAGTGTCGGATTGACAAGGTCCTCTATGTTCGGGATTGGCCAACAATTTGTTGTCGGTGACACAAATCCTGGACGAGAAATATGGTTGTCAACTTTCGTGTTGAGAATGGAAAGAAGTGTTGTACAATTACCGGGAAGGGTAAGCGGTTACAACGACTTCATATAAGCATGGCTTATTTGCACTAGATGCTATCTCTATTCCACATGTTGCCATGGTTGTCTCTACCAAGGAGGCAACTTCCCTATGGCACAAGAGATATGGGCATCTTAGTTACGGCTACTTACTTGAGCTCGGCAAGTATGAGATGGTAAAGGGTCTTCCTTCCCTTTACGCCACATTGCCGGTGTGCTCGAGCGCTAGCGGGAAAGCGGCATAGAGTACCATTTGAGAAGAGCTCTACAAGAGCAAGAAAACCTCCGGAGCTAATTCACACCGATCTATGCGGTCCTTTCACACCCAACGGTGTTGGAGGGAAGAGGTACTTTCGATTATTCGTAGATGACTACTCACGAAAGATGTGGGTTTTCTTTCTCAAGCTGAAATCTGAAGCTTTCGCATTCTTCCAGCGGTTCAAGAAATCCGTTGAGAAGGAGTCGGGGGCTTCTATTAAAACCCTCCGCTGAGATCGAGGGGGAGAGTTTACCTCTAATGAATTTTCTGCATTCCTAGATAAACATGGGATCAAGAGACGAGTTAACAGCTGCCTATACTCCTCGGCGAGAATGGAGTTCTTTGAGAGAAGGAACCAGTTCTATCATGGAAATGGTTCGTTGTATGCTCACGGGTGCAACTCTTGGGCAACAATATTGGGCGAGAAGCTGTCACCAGCTGCGGTGTATCTTTTGAATAGGGCACCCACAAAGGCCCTAAAAGGAATGACTCCACGGGAAGCATGGAGTGGTCGAAAACCCTCCATATCTCATCTACGTATTTTCGGGTGTCAAGCTTTCATGCACATACCGAAAGAAAAAAGGAAGAAGCTAGATGAGAAACAACTGAGATGTATTTTTCTTGGATATTACGAGCACTCTAAAGGATATCGGTTGATAGATCCTTTGACCAAGAAAATTCATATCGGCGAGAGATGTTGTCTTTGATGAAGCTTTCACATCACGAGAGCACATCTACGGTACACCGGGATATTGTGGAACCAAAGGAAGAGGAGATTCCTTCGTCAACACAGACGGGAGGTCCTTCTACATCTTCTTCACCACCACCGAAGGAGAATCCTAAATGGTGTACAAATACAATCGAGAGATGCAAATTTATCCACTCCTCCCAATTTGAATTTGGATAGACCTCGTACACGGAGTATGGCTCAAAAGGAAAGAGAAGCCGAGAGCGGGTGAGGTTGATGATCTTTGTCAATCTTTTGAGGAACTTTACGTGACTCCAAGTAGAGAAGTTGAGGATATGGATATTGATGATGACGGGGCATTCATGTCTACCATAGATAGTCTTGGACTGCATCGGTGCAAGATGCTCTTAGTGAGCCTCGGTGGAAGGCCGCTATGGATACGAGTATGAGTCTACGATGAAGAATAAAACTTGGAAGCTTGTTGATCTGCCTCATGGAAAGAAACCTATTGGCTGCAAATGGGTATACAAAGTCAAGTACAAGGCGAGATGGAACAATTGATAAGCATAAAGCCCGTCTTGTTGCAAAGGGCTATGCTCAAAAGGAAGGCATCGACTATGAAGAAACTTTTGCACCTACTTGCTCGGATGACCACAATTCGGGTTATGTGTGCTATGGCGGCACAATATGGGTGGAAAGTTCACCAAATGGATGTCAAAAGTGCCTTTCTTAATGGTGATCTCCAAGAAGAAGTCTATATGACTCGGCTGAAGGATTTGAAGTGGAAGGCCAACGGCGGAAAGTTTGCAAATTGGTTAAATCCTTGTATGGTGCGAAACAAGCTCCTCGAGCTTGGTATATAAAAATGGACAATCACCTAATGCGGCATGGATTTAAGAGATGTCCGTCGGATGCAAACCTCTATTTCAAGAAACAGGGTTACGAGATAGTGTTGCTTGTACTCTATGTGGATGATCTGCTCATTACGGGGAGTTCGGAAGATTTGATCTCTCTTGTCAAAAGAAACTTGTGCAAATCTTTTGAGATGACGGATCTTGGACTTCTCCATTCTTGTCTTGGTGCGGAATTCAGCCGGAAGGAGCACACCATCAAAGTGTCTCAGAAAAAGTATGCCAAGACATTGCTCGATAAATATCGCATGGTAGTTGCAAGCCAATGGCAACTCCTATGGAGAATGGACTTCAATTATCGCGACATGATGACTCACCCCGAGGTAGATGGCACTCTCTATCGACGAGTTGATTGGGAGTCTCATATATCCGACCAATACTAGGCCGGATCTCGTATTTCTTGTAAACTATCTTTCGAGGTTCATGCGGGAGCCTAAGATTACTCATTGGAAAGCGGCAAAACGTGTTCTTCACTATGTCCGTGGTACTATAGAATATGGCCTAGAATACAAGAGGAACAACAAATTCTTCTTGCAAGGATACACGGACTCCGACTATGCCGGATCATTTGATGATCGCAAGTCAACTTACGGATACATTTTTCATACGGGATCCGGTCCTGTCTCTTGGCACGGCAAGAAGCAACGGTGGTTGCTATTTCTTCAACGAGAGCGAGAATATCGCGCCGCACGTGAAGCCGTGTGCGAAGTGATATGGTTGCGTCGCATTCTAACAAGTATGGGCCATCCATCAAAATCTCCAATACACTTGTTTTGCGACAATCGGGGTGTTACGAACCTCGTCAAGAATCCGAGTCCATCATGAAAAAACAAAGCACATTGACACACAATGTCATTTCATTCGAGAGGAAGTTCCAAAGCACCGAATTCGGCTTCGACACATTCCCACCGATGCTCAAGTTGCAGACATTTTCACTAAGGCACTTGGGCGTGTCAAATTTGAATTGTTTCGCAGCTCACTTTGTATTGCAAAATAATGTAAGGGGATGTTAGTATAGCTATTAGTTATTACATTACCCAAATAATGTAATAAAGGGGGATGTTAGCATACTAATATGTATTTTGTCTTTATTACATAGTTTAGCTCACTTTTACAACTGCTGTAACAAGTTGCTATTATCGCTGGTTGGTTTGGCAACCTCCGGGATAATTGCTATTGTAATCGCTATTTAATCTGCTGCTGAATAATTCAATTGTGTTCGTTGAATCTAACAGCATCTTCAAACTTGCTGAATTCAAGTGACCATATCTCAAGTGCCATAGGACACTTGGATTGGTAATAGCTACATTTGCTAACTTATTTCCTCCTGGCTGGCCAAACTTCAAAGGGAATAATCTATTCTTTGACATTGGCACTTGTGTAATGATTCTATTACTATTGTTTTTGTCAAAAATGGTGCATTTACCCTCATCAAAAATCAACTTATAATTCTTTTCAAGCATTTGACCAACACTTAACAGATTGTGTTGAAGATGAGGAGTGTAATAGATATCACTTACATGTTTTATGCCTTCTTTTGTTGGAACCTCCATGGCTCCAATGCCTTCAACTGCCAATGACTTGTCATCTCCCAACCGAATGCTGGATTTGTATGAGGAGTCTAACTTAGCAAAGAGTTCTTCTTTGCCACTCATGTGATTTGAACACCCTGTGTCCAAAATCCATGTATCATTCAAATTTTGCTCTGTCGGCCATAAGAGAGAAAGAGATTTGAGGACTCTTCCTCTTCTCCAAAATTCCCAAACCGATTGCTACTCGGTTCTTGCTTGCTTCCTTGCGAAGTCTTTGACCAACAATCTCGAGCATAATGGCCAGGTTTGCCACAATTGTAGCAAACTTGTTTTGATTTGTCTCCTCCTTTTCCTTTTCCCGGATTGTTTCCCTCTGTATTCTTGCTTGTCCTCCTCTAGTCTGGTTTCCACCTCTTGTTGGATGATCCTCCTCTGTTAGGAGTTCCCCCTCTTTGATTATTCCTTCCTCTGCCTCTTTGTTGACCTCTGCCACGGCCTCTACCTCTTCCTTCATGTGTGGCAAAAGCTTTGTCATCTCCTCCATAACTGGTGGTAGGAGTTTCCTGCAATCTCTCTTCATGTGAGAGAAGTGAACCAGTTAATGCATCAAAAGACAATGTAGATAAGTCTTTTGATTCTTCAATAATTATTGCAACAGAATTCCATTTTGGAAGAAGTGTTCTCAACACTTTCTTCACCATCATCTCTGGTTTAATATCCTCCCCTAGTGTGACCATTTTGTCAACTACTGCTTTCACTCGTACGCAGTAATCATCGACTCTTTCATTTTCTTGCATCTTGAGATTCTCAAAATCTCGTTTCAAGGTTTGCAGTTTTACCTGCTTCACTTGGTCACTGCCTCTATAGCTTTCTTTTAAGGCATTCCATGCATCTTGTGCAATTACATATGATGCAACCCTAGGGAAGATAGTTTTATCTAAAGCAACATGAATGTGATATAATGCAAAAGCATTATTCTTTTGTGCTTCTTTTCTTGTCTTTTTATCAGCATTAGAAAATGTTGCCCATTCAGCAGTAGTTGGTTTTGTATAACCTTCTTCAACTACATCCCAAAGACCTTTTCCTATCAACAAAGTCTTCATTTTTATAGACCAGTATTCATAGTCACTACCATTAAATTTAGGGATTGGTAGACTAGTGTTTGCAACCATTGCAGAATAAAAACAATCTTTATTCGAAGCAAACAAGTACTTTTATTGAGGCAAATTGGAAATACAAAGCAGTACAGAATGATTTAATAATTTAAATCAAATCTCGCCTTCTTAGTACATTCATGTTCTGCTTCAGAACTGCTGCTAATGATGATGAACTCAGGTTTCACTTCCACTGGATCTGCTGCTACTGCTGCTGCTGCTTCTTCTTCTTCTTCTTCTTCTTCTTCCTCTTCCTCTTCTGCTGGTTCAGGTTCAAGCTCAGGAGAGCGTGGTGTATAGCCCACACTCAATTCATCTATTGGCACACCTGGTGTATAACTGGCACCAGTTTGTACGTCCAAAACAAATTGCACGGTTTTAGATTCTTCAATTCTCTGTCCGAAGATATTGTCTTCGGAGTCTGCCTCGTATCCTGAATCCGGCTTTCTCAGGTGAGAAATCACCTGATTCTCCAGTTGACTAAACACAGTGTGTAGTCCTAAACTTTGAACCCTTTGGTCAAAGGATTCTGGTTTCTGCCTCTTCAAAATTGCCAGTAGTGCATTATAGCACCCTTCAGATCGAAACATCTATCATTTCCATGAGCACATTATTTCTCCTTTCACAAATTCTCTTTAAAAGTTTTCTAAAGGTTTTTTTAAATAAATTTAATAACCTTTTATTATTTTCAAATTACCTTTTTTTAAAAAACAAAATTACTTTATAAAAAAGATAATTTTAAAAATAATATAAAAATTATTAAATAAAGTTTAAAACCTTTAAAATATATATATATATATATATATATATATATATATATATATATATATATATATATATATATATATATATTTAAAAATTTTACCTTTGCCGTCGCGATTCGATCACGCGACCTACAGTGTGCTGCGCGAGCACCTTAGCCGCGCGACCTCACGGCCCCGCTGCAAAATAAAGCGCAACACTCCCTCTTTATCCGATCTGGCACGATTTATTTAAAAAAAAAATTGTTCTATAGTCGCCGACGGAGTTCGATCCCCAGACCTCCGCACAGTCAGCAAACGACATTAACCGCCACGCCAAACACCGCGGACGGAATTGGAAAGGAGGGCGTATAATAAAGTTTCAACACGTCGGGCGATTTAAAAATAAAAAATAAAATGCGGGATTATCCCACATTCGCCAGACAACAAGCGCGAGAGGGTTTTTAACCTGAAACCCTCGCAATATCTTTTGACTGCCTTCGGGCAGTCGATCTGCGATCGAATTTTGTCGTCGACCTCGACAAATTGCTGCTTGCCACGTGGGCCAATCTTCGTCTGCCGCGTGGCAAAATTTTAGCCAGCCAAATGCTGCCGCCACGTCACCTTGTCTCGAATCGCATGCTGACTTGTCAACCAATCAGATGTTGCCACATGTCTTCACCAGCTCAGCTGCTACGACTGCTCTGTCGATCAAACTGCCAATCGCCCTGCACCACGTGTCGTCCAGTCACTGCCTCGACTGTAGCATCGCTACCTCGAGATCTGTGCTCGACTTGCCTCAAGATCCGTGCCCGAGTCTGCTCGTGATCCGCCTCAGGATCCGAGCCCTGTTGCGAACTACTTCGGGATGCATGCCCTACCTCGAGAACCGTGCCCGTTCTGACCTAACTTCGCCTCGGGAACCGTGCCCGACGGATGACGAAGTCTGGCTCTGATACCAGATGTAGTTTTCGAACGCAGTCAAACAATCAAATAATTATGCAGAGGACAAAAATTTAAAACATTTATTTAATTTGAAGCACCCCCAACCTTATTACAAATGTATATCCAATAATATATAGAGTAGGGAATAGGAAGAAAGTCGGCAAAGGAGAGATAAGGGGAAATAGGAGATAAGGAGGGAGAAGATAGGGGAAAGAAAGGCGTGGAGGGATAAGGAGGTTGGAGGGATAAGGGGGAAGAAGGATTCACGGAGGGATAAGGAGGAGGGAAAATAGGAGGAAGGTAGGAGGAATAAATAAAAAACAAACTTGCCGACAAAATTTGCCGACATAATGAGGGAGAATTCACACTGAAGCTTAGAAAAGAGATTTTTCTAAGCCAGTTTCGAAACAACCCTATTCACACTTGTAACAGCCATGTAATGTTTTGAAAATATTTTTATGTTGCTTTAGATAGCTTTTGGCTTGTGTTTATTTAAATTTTTAATTGATAATGTTACATGTGTTGTTCAATTATTTAAGAAGCGGATAGAATTCTCAATGGTTATGTGATTCTATTATTTACAAGTTAGGAATAATTCTTGAAGGTTCTTATTTAATAATAGAAATCGAGGGCAGATATTTTAGAAGTTAATATTGAGAGTAGAAACTGTTATGCATAATTTTAATCCAAAATGTATGATGATTCCATTATTTGAGGGGAGTTGCCTTAGGCAACACTCAAGTCTCCTTACGATTGAATACTTTGGGTGGCGTAACCTAGAGGGTTTCCAAAAGTAGGTAAGCTTTGGGAAGGTCCTAATCAGGAAAGCTTGGACTTGATATCCTACCATAAAGGTATGGAGTATCTTCGCAAGTTTTGTGTTGGCACCTTGAATTGGAGGTTCGAGTGGTCAAGTTATTTACCACGGGAATTGATAAATACCTTAATTACCTAGTTTAGTAATTAAGCACTACTTACTAGATATCTCACCGTGGAGGTGTAGGTATCTAGGCTTCAAGGTACTTATATAAGTTATTAAAGGATCTAGCTAATCCTGATGACTTGAGTGTCATATGCAGAGACTAGTTCTCAATTGTGGTATGCCTTGTGATGAGAAAATAAAGAAAGATACATCTATGTGAACTCTATCTAACGAACTTAACATGTATTAATGTAAAAAAAATATAGTCTATCAATGAGGTTAAGTAATTTGTTACATTTAACAAATAGTTAGGGTTGTTACAATTTCTTTTGAGGAACATTTCAAGAAGCTAATAAGATGTGTGACATTCATATTAAGGTCATTTCAAGACATGAAACTTGGGAGTGAAACATCATAGGGCATAAGTCATAATATATATTTTGTTTCTTCTTATATACATTATACATGGAACATTTAAACAAAATATGACTCTCAATTGTTTTAGAGATTGCTTTGACTAGAGGTTTCTGAAAAGGTTTATGTGAAAAAAATTATGGGTCTTGTATTTACCTATATTCTCTTAGGCATGTAAAATTGTTTATGCTTGTATTAATCTTCATGATATCCTTATTCAACATAAGAAATACATGTAATAAATGACATTTTTTTTTTTGGTAAGTAGTGTTTGTATTTACAGTGGGTTTTAACAAGGATCCCAAAACCTGATTACATAAGCAATGGGCCTAGGGCATCAATCCCTTGAAATCGAACACCAAAACAGAAATCCCGCCCAGCGGTAACAGTAAGCATGAAATAATCCCTCTCAATGGGAAACAAACAAATAAGAAATAAAGTAGTTTTGGAGATCCCGCCCAGCGAGAAGTAGCCAAAAACCACCATAGAGAAGATCCCGCCCAGCAGGAAGCAAAGAAAAACCGTTACAATAAAATCCCGCCTCGCGGGAAGCAGTCAAAACCACCACAAACAGTCCCGCCTAGCGGGAAGCAGCAGGGAAATCACGTCATCCGGGAAACCAGCAGAAAAGAAAGGATCCTGCCTCACGGGAAAACCGACGGATTTGGCGGATCCCGCCCTGTGGAGAAACCATCCCGCCCATCGAGAAAACATTTCGTTCAGCGAGAGCCATCCTGCAGGAAGTCGACAGCCAGCACAGAGAGGATCCAGCCCATCGAGAAGCGACCAGAGAGCTGCACCACGAGGAACCCGCCTCGGGAAAACAGAAGAGGATCCCGTCCCGGCAAAACAAAAAGAAACAGCAGGTTAAGGGACTAGGGATCCAGGGACTGGGAATCCCGAGTGGGAAGAGGAAACAGTCACAGGGATGGGATCCTTAGGAACCAAAACAGTGGGATCTATGGTCTGCATGCATAGATCAGACACCCCCAAGAATGAAACATGCAGCAGAAAAAGGAAACCCAGCAGCGAGGGACCAAGAATTCCGTCCAAGCACAGAGGTAGCTTCAGGGAACTGGGACTAGGAATGGGAACAACCCAGACAAGGAAAAGCCCCCCCAAGGCCAAACCAGATGCCCAGGGTGTCCACCAAGGAGTAGAACCAACACGAAGAAGCCTCCACGCGGGAATAACAGCAGCCAGGATCCCGTCGAGGATTCACAAGCAAAAGGGGGAAAGAGGCCCCCCAGACCACCCCCAAAGCTATGAGGACCTCAAGGGAGACCCCAAAAAGCTGTCCAAACCCTAAACCATCACCTCCACCGCATCGAGAAACGCAGGGGACCAGATCCATGCGAATAACCTACAAAAAACCCCAGGGGGAAGCCTGAGGGAAAAATGGAAGGGATCCCCAACCAAACAGGGATCCCTGGGAAGCACCAATATGAAAAATAAACCAAGGAAACCCTAGTCGACCGGGAGGGACGCAGATAGTGGAGAAGGATCTCCCCCCAGGAGATCATCTGCAAACAACCACTCCCCGGGAGGGATGACCTGGGTTGAGCCAGGGACTGGGCAAGAACCAGGAGCCATGGGAGGGGGAGCAGGGGAGGGACCAGAGCCCACCCCTCTCTAATTTCTTCCCTCCCCCTCCGTAATAAATGACATTTTATTATAGATATGTAATACATAATATTTTAATATAGATGACACAAGACATAAGACATGATATATATTTTGTTTCTTCTTCAATACATTGAACATATAAAAAAAAATTAGGATGCTTAATTGTTTTAGAAATAAATCTTTTTTTTCAAGGGCCACCTTCCCCATGAATCGAACTTGGGTATTTGCTAGGAGAGCCCAATGCCTTTACCATTATAGTGTCTTGACAAGGACTTTAAATATGACTTTAATTGGAGGTTTCATGAAATGTATTGAATATTTTAATAATTTTTTTAAATTAATTTTAAAAATAAGAAATTATTAAAATATTCGATACATTTGGAGGTTTCATCAAATGTTATATGCACCTAAAAATTATCCTAGGCAACTAAAGTGCATATGACTTAAAATTATTATAGGATATTTTAATATTTTCTTGAATAGGAAAATTGGAGGTTTCATCAAATGTTATATGCACTATAGGATCTTCTGGTAAATTTTAGTAGATTTTGAGTTTTAGTTTCGTTCACATGGACCAATTTACAACTAAATCCTTAGAATTATCTCTAGTATTAGAGGTTAGTGAGACAACCACAGAGGATCGATCCTTGTTGCTCAAATAAAGGATAATTTTTGGTAAATTTAAAAGGTATTGGCCAGGGGCTTCAACCTTGAGAAAATGGATTGATAGGAGTTGAAATTCTCCATGAGTAATTCTATCCTTTCTTCCCAAAGGTTTCTTCCTAGCCATTTTTTTCTAAGGAAGAAAGAGATAGAATCCTAAAAGGGGGTCCTTGGTTTATGGGAAGAGCAGGACTCTTCCTTACCCACTGGTATAAAGGATTTTCAGTTGAAAATGTAAATCTATCCCTAGTACCAATTTGGATTGAGATGTATGGCCTACCCATTGAGTTTTGGAAATAGATACCTTCAAGGCAATAGACAATACTCTGGGAGATTTCCTTGAGATTTCAAAAACTACAAAATATGGATTCTTGGCTATTTATGCTTGGATATTGGTCATGATTGATATAAGTAAACCTTTACCAGAACCAATCATTCTTAAGTATGGGGATAAGATATGGAATCAAACCATAGATTACGAAATCATATCTTTTAGATGTAGAAGATGTCATGAGGTGGGGTATATTGAGAGATCATTCCTTAATAAGGGTTCAACAAAATCAAATGTAAAAATATGCAAGAGAAACAAATAGATATGGATGAGAATGGTTTTCAACTTCTAAAAAATAAAAATAGATAAATGAAACCAAATAAATAGTGGTGACCAGTAAGGAAGGATATTGGAATAAATATTAACTCTTTTGAAGCTTTAGCCTATGAAGAAAAAGTAGATCAAAGCTTAGAGGACATAGTACAACAGGTTCAACATATTAACAAGGAACTATCTATTTAGTATGGTCTTTATTTAGGAATGAATACTTTTGATGAACCTAAGGAATGTGTAAAATAAAATTTTGAACTCTCTTGAAGTACCATACACCATTTAGGAGAAAACGATTGGTAAAAAAAATGCAATGTTAAATGTTAATACATCTACCATTAATAAGAAAATACCATAAAATGAGCAAGACAAGTCAAAAGCTTCCATAGTAGCGCTAGGAGAGGATAAATTTGAGGAAAAATAAAGTTGTGAAAGAATATTTAGGAATAGAATAATAAGACCTACTCCTAATAGAAGCAATTCAAAAAGTGAAAAACCCTCAGATTATCAAGTGATATCCAAGGAAGTAAAGCAACCATAGAGAAAGTAATACAAACTAAGTTGGTTGAACTTCTTATCAAGTGATATCCAGTAGCTCCTAATGATACATGATTACCATATCATGGAATACAATGGATGCTAATGCCCCTCAAAGTAGAGTTGTATCAAGGACCTTTGTTTAAGTAATAAGCCTAATATTCTTTGTATCTAGGAAGCTAAAATGACAAAAGAAGTTTCCAAAACTATGAAAGTAGTATGGGCGAGATATGAATGAGATGCTATATATTATAAAGAAGTGACAAGGATAATTCTACCTTGTTGGAATCCTATTAGAACATATTATGTAACCATTCATAAAACTAGGCATTGGATAGCCTCTGTAGTCACGTGCTTCTTTGTGGATATTTGTTTCATCCTTATCAATGTCTATGGACCTACAACCCAGTCAGAATAATTAAAAGTTTGGAGTGGGATTGAAGCCTTTATGAGAAGTAAAGACCAAGAAATCTTATTCATGATCATAGAAGATTTTAATACCATATCCAAATTGGATGAAAACTTCGAGAGAATTAGAAAACTAATCTAAAGTATGAGAGATTTATCAGCTTTTATTCAAAATAATAATCTATGGGAGGTTGATTTTGAAGAAGACAACTATAGATGGACCAACAAAAGGAGAGGCCAAAACCTAATAGTAAAAAAATTAGGCAGATGCATTCTCTCGGATCATTGGCTAGATGAAGGGATTTATGCTATAATTAGTACCTTGTCAAGGATTAGTTTAGATCATTGGCCAATACAAGTTAAAATGGTGGTAAGTGAATTATAAAAATATCATATTTTAAATAGCAAATTTGAAGACCATCCTCAATTTGTTGATATGATAGCACAAACGCATAATTCTTCAAGATACAGTGGGTTGTATACACTTCCAAAATAAATTAAATCAATGACATTTAGATTAAAATAATGGAACAATAACACTTTTGGAAATATTTTTGATAAGAAAGAAGAACTAAAAGATAAAATTTCAAAATTCAAAAAAGGTGATCATAATAATCCAAGCTCGAAAGGAAGGGAAACTTAGTGAATATCATAATAAAATTTGGAGATTAAAATCAAGATAGACTTGGTTAAAAGAAATATATAAAAACATAATTTTATTATAGGATGACAACATTACAAAGATAAACATCTAGAATTAGGAAAATTAAAGGAGTAGAAGGGGTTTAGATTGAAGACCAGAGTGAAATTAGAAAGAAGATAAGGTATTTTTATCAAAATAATATAGGATTAGAGGAGTTTGAAGTTCTTAATGATAAACTTCTACAAGAAGTTCCTTTAGTTATAACAAATGAAGATAATAGGAAACTGATGGAGCCTATTACTCTAGAAGAAGTTCATATAGCTCTTTTATCTTATAATAAGGATAAATCCCTAGGTTTGAATGGGCTCTCTACAACATTCTATCAACATAATTGGGATATAGTGAAAGATTCTTTATTGGTGGTAGTGGAACAATCTAGGGTAAAACAATACATACCTTATTAAATAAATACAACATATCTTACCATGATTCCAAAAAAGAAGGATGAATAATTGTTTGATTCATTTTGACCCATAAGCCTATGTAATATGGCATATAAGATTATTTCCAAAGCGATGGTGAATTGCTTAAGACCACTATTAGACAAAATTATTTTAGAAGAGGAGAGGGGAGGGCTCTGGTCCCTCCCCTGCTCCCCCTCCCATGGCTCCTGGTTCCTGCCCAGTCCCTGGCTCAACCCAGGTCATCCCTCCCGGGGAGTGGTTGTTTGCAGATGATCTCCTGGAGGGAGATCCTTCTCCACTATCTGCGCCCCTCCCAGTCGGCTAGGGTTTCCTTGGTTGTTTTTTCGGACTGGTGCTTCCTAGGGATCCCTGTTTGGTTGGGGATCCCTTCCCTTTTTCCCTCAGGCTTCCCCCTGGGGTTTTTTGCAGGTTATTCGCGTGGATCTGGTCCCCTGTGTTTCTCGGTGCGGTGGAGGTGATGGTTTAGGGTTTGGACAGCTTCCCACTATTTTGGTTCCTAAGGATCCCATCCCTGTGACTGGTTCCTCTTCCCGCTCGAGATTCCTAGTCCCTAGATCCCTGGTCCCTTAACCTGCTGTTTCTTTTTGTTTTGTCGGGACGGGATCCTCTTCTTTTTTCTCGAGGCGGGTTCATCGTGGTGCAGCTCTCTGGTCGCTTCCCGATGGGCTGGATTCTCTCTGTGCTGGCTGTCGACTTCCTGCAGGATGGCTCTCGCTGAACGATATGTTTTCCCGGTGGGCGGGATGGTTTCTCCACAGGGCGGGATCCGCCAAATCCATCGGTTTTCCCATGAGGCGGGATCCTTTCTTTTCTGCTGGTTTCCCGGATGGCGGGATTTCCCTGCTGCTTCCCGCTAGGCGGGACTGTTTGTGGTGGTTTTTACTGCTTCCCGCGAGGCGGAATTTTATTGTAACGGTTTTTCTTTGCTTCTTGCTGGGCGGGATCTTCTCGATGGTGGTTTTTGGCTACTCCCCGCTGGGGGGGATCTCCAAAACTACTTTCTTTCTTATTTGTTTGTTTCCGCTGAGAGGGATTGTTTCATGCTTCTTGTTACAGTGGGGGGATTTCTATTTTGGTGTTCAGTTTCAAGGGATTGATGCCCTAGGCCCATTGCTTATGTAATCAGGTTTTGGGATCCTTGTTAAAACCCACTGTAAATACAAACACTACTTACCAAAAATTATTTTAGAAGAGAAAAGAGGATTTGTAAAAGGGAGACAAATTCTAGACGAGATCATAGTAGCTCATGAAGTTATGCATTCAAAAACTTCAAGAAAAGAGAAAGCAATGATCTTAAAACTTGATATGAGTAAGGCCTATGATAGGGTTAAATGGGATTTTTTTTTTTTCATATTAGAAAAGTTTAGATTTGGGAAGAAATGGGTTAGATGGGTTAAAGCTTGTATCTTTACAATTTCATATTTAGTGTTGGTAAATGGGCTAGTAATATAATCATTTAAAGACAATAGAGGCCTTGAACAAGGAGATCTTATATCACCATATTTGTTCATCATTATGACAAATATTTTGGGTAGGAACTTGAATAAAGCTTACAAATATGGGCTTATAAGTGGACTTAAGGCTAGTAATAACATTGACAACATCACCCATCAACAATTTGTAGATGATACAACCCTTTTTGGGAGGGTAAGGATAAACAAGGCCAAAAATTTGAATAACTTATTAAAGGAATATGAAAGAGTATTAGGGCATAATGTTAATAGGAGAAAATCCAAAATTTACTTCCTAAACACCCAACTAAAATCAAAGCAGGGATATGTAGGTTCAAATACAGGAGGCAAATTTGTCAACAACTTATCTAGGGATACCCTTATTTGAGGAGAGAATGAGGATAGAATTATGGAATCTAGGTATAAGTAAATTTTAAAATAAATAATAAATATGGAAAGGTAGATGGTTATCGTTAGGAAGAAGAGTGTAGTTAATTAAATCAGTCTTATAAGCCATTCCAACATATTATATGTCCTTGTATACTATGCCAAAATCGATAGAAAAAGTTTGATCTTTATCGGTCATTTTTGTGGTTAGGACTACATGATAAAAGGAATTTTCCTTTGGTGAAATGGAACAAGGTGTGTGATAGTAAAACTAGGGGAGTTCTTAGTTTAAGAGTTCTTACAAATGTAAACTTAGATCTTAGGGGAAAAGTAACTTGGAGATTGTACAAAGAGAATCAAAGACAATGGGCAAGAATTCTTCTAATTAAGTATGTTGAGCCCAATGACCCAAGATTAAAATTTATTGCATTCTCTCTATCAAATGGTTCTGTACTAGGGAATGGTTTGAAAAAATCAATTGATCTATTGATTAAAGGTTTAATATGGGTGGTTAAAATTGGAAAAAAAATTCTATCTATATGGATACCTAGTGTGATAAAAAAACCACTCAATCTAGATCCAATTTTGAAACCATGGATGAGATTACTTCAATACAAATATGGTGATAGGATTTCAAACCTTTTGTACAAGGATCAAGAAGGAAGATACAAATGGAAATAAGTTTTTTTTTACAAGTATATAAGACATTGATGCTAGGAGGAAGTTGAGTAGAAAGACAACAATGATTATTCCAAGGGGAGTCAAGGCTAAGTTGATTTGAGAGTTGAATAACTCATGAGAATACACAAACGTAAGTGGATATAATATAAAGCACCATCAAAATAGAAATATCACAAGAATATGGAGAGATATTTAGGATAGTCTGAGCATTGCTAAAGTTAAAATATGTGTTTGGCTAGTAGGTCACAGAATAATTATATCTTGGAATAACCTTATGAAAAGGGGTTTTCATGGCCCCTCAAAATGTGTTCTTTGTAAAATGGAGGAGGAGAGTATAGACCATCGCTTGGGACACTGCTCAATAGTCTGGAAACCATGGCAATGGGTTCTTAATATATTTGATAATGTATGATGATGAATGACATAATTGAAGAATGGTTAAAGCAATGGTAGAGCACTCTTAAAAGTGAGGCTTTGCAGACAATATGGGGTATGTCAAAAGATACAATAATTTGGATTGTATGGCTAGAAAGGAATGGAAAAATATTTAAAGGAAAGGAAAGCAGTTTAGAGGTAATGAAAAGGAAAAAATGTTTATCCATAGAGGAGTCTAAACCAACCCTATCAACTCACCCAATCCCTAATCTAGAAGTAAAGATACTTGATAGATGGAGTCAACTGATTAAATATGAGAAACAAAAAGAAGACAAAGAATATAAAGTGGAAACCATTAGATGTGAAGTTGGTGAAATTAAAATTTGATGAAGCATATATTAGGAGGAGGAGGAATAATAAGACATAATAGGAGAAATATTTTGTCTCATTATGCTTTTAATAGTAGATTTAAGACAAATAAAAAAGTTGAAGCATGGGCAAATTTGGAAGGATTAAAAATATGTAAACAAATGAAATGAAACATAGTATGGATGGAAGGCTATTCACTTATAGAAATAAATACAATTTTGAGGAAAGTAAAGGCTCCTTGGAATATACAAGAGATAAATTTGAAAACTTAAGACTTTATTATAGAGTTTGAAGAAATACATGCATTAAGGGAAAGAAACAAATGTGCAAATACCTACTCAATAGAGGGGTTTAATTGAGGATCATGAAGTTAGATTCTCTTTTCCTAGGTTAGAAGATGTAGCAAGTTTAGTTGAATTTTACAAGAAAATTTTGACTACCTTAACTAAATAATAATTTAATTTAATTTAATTTTTTTTCATTTGTAATATCTACTTTGTTTTATAACATTAATGTGCTTTCATATAAACTATGTATTAAAAATTTTGTATTGTAGTTATGCTTTAGGAAGGAAAGTAGCAATCTAAATCTAGTAAAGAGGGCTATGATAGTGAGGTGTTTTGAAAATATTACTCTACTAAGATGCAGTGCATATATAGTAGAGGTGAAATGTTGGTACTGTGAAGGTTGTTGTAAGAAAATGTTAAAAAGGATGCTCAATTTTATAATATTTTTATGCACATAGAAAATTGAAAAAGTTTCAAAAAATAAAAATAAAGAATTTAGATATTTTATGTAAAATGATGTAGGTTTCTACATGTAACAACTAAATTGAGATGATAATTGAAGATATTTGTAAACTCTCATGTTCTAAAGAAGAGAATTATGATTTATCGAAGGTGGAGGACATGAGTGCAACCCCTTGTTCTCTAACAAAATAAATAAAAAATAATAACCCTAAAAAAAGGTATTAAGAAATTGTGAGTTTGCTATAGACAAGATATTTATAGATATAGAAGTTGGGTAACAAATATTTTAGCCATTCACAGTGTTGAATTTCATCTTGACAAATTTTAAATTTTAGAAGGCATCTGATATAAAAGTAACTGATTGTGGAAACTTACCAGTTTGAGGAATATGGAGAATATATTTGATATAAAGAAAAATGAAGAATATCTTTGATAGAAAGGTAAAGTTAAATATGCTTTAATTAACTTGTTAGAAATGTAATGAGAGCAATGTAATAATTTATTTCTGTAATGAAGTAGCCCCTAATAGAAGTCACACATACCTTATTAAAAAAAATAAGACCACAAAAGTTCAATCCTTTTTATTAAAGACCTTTTCAAAAAAAATTTAAAAAACAAAATAAGTTGATAGGAAAAGTCTTAAATAATAGTTTTTTATTTAGGGGAGGATTTGAGATCATTGTAGGGCGTTTTTTCCTTTCAAGAAAATATTTTATGTGTAAAATAATTTAACAAAAAAAATTCGTAGACTTTAAGAGCGAAAATATATAAACTTCATTGTATGAATATCTCTCTCTATATATAAGTTAAAGGGATAGAGAAATATTGGCAATATGGTCATGGCTAGTCACCATGAAATATATAGTTTTTAAATGATCAATAGGATTTTTCTCTTAAATTTTATTTATATACTACAAGAGGAAGAATAGTCAAGTTAGAGGTAAAATCAAAATAAATAGAAATATTGGAAAATAGTTATTATGCTTCAACTTAAGCTTTCGGTCAACAATATTGGTTTTTTTTAATACATAGGTGAATCGGTAACACCATTCGATGCTGCCACTATAAACTCTAGCTCGCTAGGTTAGATGAAGTCAATGACACCCTCGACCCTTGAGGGCAACTAACCGAAAAATACTTGACCTCTACCATTCAACCTATACCCATCTAGGTATGCCATGGTTTGAACCTTGGACCTCCCCAAAGAGAGACCAAAGCCCTAACCATTATATTGTCCTTGTTAGATAACAATATTGGTTAACACAACTCTTTCTTCAAAATTCCATTCATCATATTTTATTCTCCTTAGGAGTTATTTTTCTCTTCTCTCAAGGTTATGGATTAAATTATATGCTATACAGTCTTGTATCCTTTTTGTTTGTGACTTTACAAGCTCACAAAATTAATGGAATTTGAGAAAAAGATGAGATATAAAAATAATTTAGGTTATATGTTTCTTAACATTTTTCATGTGAAGCACAAGAATCATCTAGATTGTGCCCATTTAGATATTATAATTGTTAGAAGAAATAAACAATTCTTGTAAGCCCCTTTTACTTATACAAGTGATGATTTATTGATGTCAAGGTGTGAAATTTATTTATTTTAAACAATAAAGACTAGTGACTACATATGTAGGAAGTGGAGCATAACACTTTATAAGTTGAATATATATGTAATGACTTATTGTTGGAATTTGCAAGTAGCTATAAGACTTTACTTATAATAATATGGTTTCAAAAAAATTATGACCAATAGGTGAAGTCTTGTGGCAACCAATCATCCATTCTAGTATGTAATTACAAAGCATATTTTAGTGTATATTTGTTTATTTGTCATAATCAATAAGTATACAAGTTGTATATTTTGATTAACTACTTGTATCATATAAATTGATAATTATGATGGTTAATACCTAATGCATGTATGTCATGTCCCATAGATATGCCTTTTCAATTTGGAATAAAATACTCATTAGACCTTGATATAGTTTTGATTTGATCATGTACATTTCTTTATTGTAGACATTATAAGGATATTATGAAATGTGAACTTGACTTTAGATTATGGATAACTATGTTACATGATTTTATTTGTAATATTTTACATGTTACATTATTTGCTGGATAATAAGGGGTTGTACTCAAGTCCCCCACCCTTGACAAATTAAAACTCTCTTCTTTAGAGCTTGAGAGTTTATAAATAAATACACTTCTCATCTCAATTGAGATGATATAGCTAGAAACCTACATCATTTTACATAAAATGTTTGAATTCTCAATTTTCATTTTCTAGATCTTCTCAATTTTCTCTATGAATACAATTATTCTAGAATCTAACATCTTTCTTGACATTTTCCTATAACAGCCTTCACAATGCCAAAATATTTTACATGCTTTAATTTTAAGAAACATGTAGTGGATAATGTTTATTCATATTTTATGAAAAAAATTAATTAGTTATGAGAACCGTTAGAGATTAGTATCCAAAATTAGTATAATTAAATCAGTAGAAGGGGTTTGGATTGAAGACTAGAGTGCAATAATAAATGAGGTAAGGTTTTTTAACTAGAATATTATAGTATTAGAGGAGATTGAAGTTCTTAATGATAAACTATTGCGAGAAGTACCTTCAATTATAACAAATGAATAGCAAACTAATGGAGTCTATTACATTGGAAGAAATTTATTTAGCTTTTTCCTTTTGGTAAGGAAAAATTCCTAGGTCTGGATGGACTCTCTATAAAATTCTACTCAACATAATTGGAAAATAGTGAAGGATTATTTATTTGTGGTAGTGGAATAGTCTAGGTAAAACAACACATACCTTATAAAATAAACGCAACATATCTTACACTGATTCCAAAAAAGAAGGATGCATAATTGTTTGATTTATTTAGACCCGTAAGCTTATGTGATATGGAATATAAGATAATATCCAAAGTGATGGTAAATGTATTAAGACCACTAGACATAACTATTTCAAAAGAGTGATGTGGATTTGTAAAAGGGATACAAATTCTTGACAAGATCATAGTAGCTTATGAAGTAATGCATTCAACAACTTCAAGAAAAGTGAGAGCAATGATCTTAAAACTTGATATGAATAAAACCTTTAATAGAGTTAAATGGATTTTTTTTTTTAGTATTAGAAAAGTTTAGATTTGCAAAGAAAAGGGTCTTAATGATTGCATGTGTCTCTACAATATCATATTCAATTATGGTCAATAAACTGGTAAAAAAATCATTTAAATCCAAGAGGGGTATTAGACAAGGAGATCCTCTATCACCATATCTATTTATTATTATGACAGAGTTATTGGAAAGGAACTTGAAGAAGACATACAAATATGGGCTAATTTGTGGACTTAAGTCTAGTAATAACATCAACAACATCATCCATCAATAGTTTGTAAATGATACAATCATTTTTGGAAGGGTAAGGATAAACAAGGTTAGAGTTTCAAATAACATATTAAAATAATATGAAAGAGCATCAAGATAGAAATTTAATAGGAAAAAATCTAAAATCTACTCCCTAAACACTCTAGATAGAATCAAAGTAGGGACATCCAAGTTACTTTAAATGGAAGAGGTAAATTTACTAGCAACATATCTAGAGATACCCTTATTTAAAGGAAGAATGAGGATAGAATTGTGGAATATAGTTATAAGTAAATTTGAAAATAAACTACCAACACATAAAGATAGTAGTTATCATTAGCAAGAAAAGTGCAACTAATTAAATTAGTCTTACAGGTCATTTCAACACATTATGTATCCTTGCATATTATGCCAAAATTTGTAGAAAAGTTTAATCTATATTATGGGATTATTTTTTTGGTCAATAGTAAATGATAAAAGAAAATATTCCCTAGTGAAATGGAGCAAGGTGTATGATAATAAAACTAGTGAAAGTCTCAATTTAAGATTTCTTACATATGCAAACATAACTATAAGAGAAAAGTAATTTGAATATCAAAGTGTCAAAGAAAATGCATAAGAATTCTTCTAAGTACATTGAGTACAATGACCCAAGCTTAATATTTATTGTATTCTCACTATCAAATGGTTTTGCACTATGGGATGATTTAAAATTATCAAGTTATTTAATGATTAAAAGTCTAATATGGGTGGTTAGAACTAGATGAAAATTATCTATTAGGATGAATACTTGATGCGATAGAAAACCACTCAATCTAGATTCAATTTTAAAACCATGGATGAAAAATTTCAACATAAATATAGTGATATGGTTTCAAACATTATATACAAATGTCAGGAAGAAAGATAGAAATGGAAAGAAGATTTTTTTCATAATTATATTGGATATTGTTACCAGGAGGCAGTTGAGTAGAAAGATAACAACAATTATTATTCCAAGGGGATCCAAGGATAAGCTAATTTTGAGTTGAATAGCTTAGGGGAATTCAAAGCAAGAAGTAGATATAATGTAAAGTATCAACAAAATGGTAATACCATAAAAATATGGAAAGATATTTAGGATAGCTCAAGCATCCTAAAATTCAAAAAAATATATGGCTAGTAGGTCATAGAAAATTTGTATCCTCATATAAGCTAATAAGAAGATTTTCATGGTCCCTCACAATGTGTTCTATGTAAAAAGGAGGAAAGCATAGACCATCTCTTGGGACACTATTCAATAGTCTGGGAACTATGACAATGGAATCTTAATATGTTTGGTAAATGCATGGTGATGAATGGAAATTTTGAAGAATTATTAAAGCAAGGGGAGGTCACTTTTAAAAGTGAGACCTTATAGATAATCTGGGATACATAAAAAGATACAATACTTTGCATTGTATGGATAAAAATAACAAAAGAAAATTTAAAACAAATAAAAATAGTTTAGAGGTAATGAAAAGAAAGATTTGTTCAACCATATCCTAAAAAAAACTTTAATACTATTCATATAGAGGATGTTAGAGGGTTTTGTCTCAACAGTAAAAGCTTCAATGGTAGGATGGATAGATGGCAACTCCCTTTTTGGTGTGACATTTCAGATCCCTGCTATGGTTATGCAATTTATTTTGATCTTTTCTGTTTTGGTGCATTTATTTATTACTGTCCTTGATAGAGATTGTCAAGGGGTTTTGTCTAAATAGTTAATAGCTCCAATGGCTTAGTTTATTTTGGGTGTCTTCGTCTTTGTTAATGTTTATTTAATTATTGTTATTGTTTTTGTATGTTGTGTTTTTTGATGTTTTGGTGTCTTTGGTGTTTTGGTGTGTGTGTTTTTATGTGTTTTTTGTTTTTCATGCTTTAATTTGTTGTGTCTTTGTATCATTTTGTTGTTTTTGTGTTTTTTTATGTGTTTCGTGTTTTGTTGTTGTTTATGTTTTTTGGTTGTCTTTTATTGTTTTGTGTGTGTGTGTTTGGTTGTGTTTTTTGTATTTGTTTGAGTCTGTGTGTTTGTGTGTTCTTGTTTTTGTTGTTGTAGGCATGCTCCTTGAGTGTGTTGAAGGTGGTAGGCTAGGTGCGAGCCCTAGGAAATTTTTGCAAAAAATATACCCTTGTCTCCTTGGGTATTACCGAAAGTGGCATCCCTTTTGGGATGTTTTCCACAAAAAAAAATTGTTCAACTATAGAGGGGTCTAAATCAACCCTATCAAATAACCCAATCCCTAATCTTGAAGCACAAATCCTTGATAGATGCATTCAAGTCATCAAATGTAATTATGATTTTGGGTGTAAGAGAAACAAAAGGAAGACAGAAAATATAAAGAGGAAACCACCGAAAGTGGAGTTGGTCAAATTGAATTTTGATAGAGCATCTAAAGGAAATCCAAGACCAATAGGAGGAGGAGAAATAATTAGAAATAATAAGGGTGATATTTTGTTACATTACACTTTCAATAGTGGATTTAAGATAAATAATGAAGCTAAAGCTTGGGTGGCTTTGGAAGGGTTAAAAATATGTAGACACATGAAATGGAACATAGTATGGAAGGAAGGTAATCCAATAATATCAATAATTGTAATTTTGAGGAAAGCAAAGTCTCCATAGAAAATACAATATATCATTGTGAACATACAAGATCTTGCTACAAAGTTTGAAGAAATCAGGTTTACACATACGTTAAGGAAAGGGAACAAATATGCAAATAAGATAGCCAATGGAGGGATTTTAATAGAGGATTATGAAGTTAAAATTTATTTTCCATGGTTAGAGGAAGCAGTAAGTTTAACTGAAGCTAATAAGAAAATATTGAATGTCTAAATCAAATAATGATTATGATTTATTGTAATATTTTTCATTGCTAATATTTGTTGTATTTTATAATGTTAATGTGTTTTCATATAAGCATTTATTATAGTTATTATGGTTGCACTTATGCTTTAGACAATCCAAATTTTTTAAAGTAGGCTATGATAGCGTGAAGTTTTCAAAATATTGCTCTACTAAGATGTAATGCATATATAGTATAGTTGGAGTTTTGGTATTTTGAAGGCTATTTCGAATTTTAAAATATAAAAATGAAAATCAAGAATTCAGACTTATTATAAAAATAAATGTAGGTATCTATCTATAGTAACCCAGTTGAGATGAAAATTGAATCTATTTGTAAATTCTTAAGCTCTAAAGAAGAGATTTATGATTTGTCAAGGGTGGAAGAACTGAGTACAACCCCTTTTTATCCAACAAAAAAATGGTGCCTAGTTGTCAGACTAAGTAGTGAGGTACAATTTTTTATTATTGTTATATAAACACATCCATCTATTTTGTTTGGATACATAGGGGAGTTGGTTACATCCATACTATTTTTAGTAATTACCAAGTGTAGGGTTCAAACCATAGGGGTTGCTCCCAAAAAATCTATACCACCTTGTTGTTGATGACTTGGCATGAGGGGGACCATCGATCACTCAATATTTGTACTATCATCATCAGTTTGGTGCACACTCAGAGGATTCAAATCAGACTACTACCTTTGCAATAGGTATACCCCTAATATTTGAACCTATGTCTCTTCTTGGTAAGTGCATGGCCAGACAAATAATTACCTAGCCATGGGGGCACACATCCATCTATTACTAGAAACATTACTAATCAAAGAGCACATCATATAAAGTATAAATAATATTTCTCTTATTATATAAATAAATTTATAAAATACAACTAAGATCAAAATCCAACACAACATTTTATGATATCCCATTGATACAATTATATTTGAATAAATCACATGCTCCTTTTAAATATTACTAAATACAAGTATATGCCAAGATGTAAGTAAATAACACCAATTTTTCTATCATGGATTCATTACATCATTTCACTATATTATGTTATTATAGTGTTACAAATAATATACTATCTGAGAAAAAAAATACACAATAGTTATAATGCCCATGATAATACACTTTACTAAACATGTCTTTGAAATCCATCACTACTCATGTATAATAATTATAAATAAACTTAACAATTAGATCAATATTCTTCATCGAATGCACATATCAATTTACAAGTCCATCATGCAATATAAGAGACCTATCTTTCAACTGTACATAATTTGTATCCATAGCATGTAAAATTGGCAATAAAAAAAATGAGAATCCATCATACAGGTATATCATTTAGTCCAAACACGACAAAATATCTTTCATTACTTCTTGATGTACATCCATCCCATGCAAGCCAACATATTATCCTTAAATTTCTATGTTTTTTATTTCAATCAAGTTACTAAGTTTAGATATTGCCTTTTGACTTTCTACTTCACACAAACCTTAGATAATATTGCATATATCTATAATCATTTTTAGTCAAAACACCCTTAAGTTCCCTAAATTTGATTCATGCCAACATCAAATCATTCATCCTTCCTTGGTACGGTAGAGCACACTCTCTTGGATACGACAAGGTGCTTTGCTAATTTGAGAAATTGTCCTATCTTCTAATTAATTGTTGTGCCCCCATATTTGAGTTTCAACAAGGTTGGATGGGTTTGAGAAAGGTTCCCCCAACCTATGGATTAAGGTTGGCTCCTTGCTTTCCTCATATTTATCTCTAATCTAAAATAACTATTTTGCATAAATTTATATCTACAAAAAAATTGGAGGGAATACAAAATTTAAAGTGTGGGATTGAAATGCTTAAAGTATGAAAATTAAATTCATGAGGTCTAGAGTGCGAGAAATGAAAGAAAATATGACTTTTACACCATAAAAAGGATAGAAAGTGATTAGTAAACATATGAGAACTTGAATAACATCAATGTCCACCCATTTATTTGTTAATGAAATTGATAAGCAAATGATAAGATAGACTAGAAGGGTCATATCCAACCACTGCACACTTGACAAACCATGAGGATGGTGCTTTGAATGGGATGCGCAAGGAATTGCCAATTTTTTACAATCTCATGAGTACAAAGCACAACGTGGGTTTCATAGATTGTAGCTCTAAATTCTCATGATCAAAATATGAATACAATGAGGTCCTTAGGCCTCTATTTATAGTAAATTTTACCCTTGAGTTTTTTTTTGGTTACATAGGAGAGTTGGTCACAACCACACTATTTTTAGTAACTGACAAGTGTAGGGTTTAAACCATAGGGGCTACTTCCACCAAACCTATTTCACTTTATTATTGTTGACCTGGCATGAAGGGGACCACCGATTTCCCGAGATTCGTATCGTCATCATCGGTCTGGTGCACACTCAAAGGATTTATATCAAACTACTACCTTTGCAAACAAGCTACCCTCGAGGTTTGAACCTGGGTGTCTTCTTGGTAAGTGCTTGGCCAGATAAGCACTTACTAATCCACCTAGCCCTCGAGGTTATTTTACACTTGAGTTACCTAGGGTGAAAAACACTCACTCCTAGTGAAAGTAAACATTTGGAGTAAAATTTAGCAAAAAAGGATCCAAAATGCTTGGTGCACCACAAAATGCCAAAATTAATCACTCTTTGAAATATTTTCCTTGAAATATATGTTGATTTTTACTTTTGAATTTTGTTTGAATGTTTTGGTTTGTTTTTTCAAGCCATTTGCTCACTTTTGCAAGTGATTCACTTGTGTTAGTAAGTAAAATATATAACTTTATCAATTGAATCGCTACTTTAGAAAATTGAAACCTTTGTTGAGTGAATCGCTCCTTTGATCCAATTGATAAGTTTTATATGTGAATTGCTAGTTCTCAAAAAATGAGTAAAAACTTAGGCTTTTTGGAAAATTTTATGCCATTTGGCCCCCTATTATTGTTTACCTCCAAAATGAGCAATTAAAAAAGGTAATACTAAAGTACTATATTTATGGCAACTTCATGGGATACCAAGCTCGATTGGCATAGAATATCAGATATTTCTCCTATCCTTGGGTGCAAAGTCTACAAAATTGGGATCCTCACTACAAAATTGTTGTAAATGTGAACAGGGATTCACATAACTAGGCTTAGAAAGATCCCTTTCCTAAGCCTAAGTGTGAACACACCCTACATTTGTCGGCAATTTTCTGTCGGCAAATTCTCGTACCTTCTCTCCTAATATCCCTCCTAACATCTTCCTATTTTCCCTCCTCCTTATCTCTCCGTGAATTCTTCTTTCCCCTTATCCCTCCAACTTCCTTATCCCTCCGCGCCTTTCTTTCCCCTATCTTCTCCCTCCTTATCTCCTATTTCCCCTTATCTCTCCTTTGCCGACTTTCTTCCTATTCCTACTCTATATATTATGCAATTTGAATATATTGTAAGGTTGAATGCTTCAATTGTAATAAAGTTGTTAATTTTAATTTGTCCTGCATTTTTCTATGTTTTGACTGCATTCGGGTTTCAATATCTCGGTATCGTAGCCGTACTTCGCCGATCGTGGGCACGGTTCCCGAGGCGAAGTGAGGTCAGCACGGGCACGGTTCCCGAGGCACGACCAGGCACGCATCCCGAAGCAGTTCGCAGTAGGGCTCGAATCCCGAGGCGGATCGCGAGTGCGGATGCATCCGAGGTCGCGACACGTGGCGACACATGGCGGCACGAGGTGCGACACGCAGGTCGAGACGGCTGAGCTGGCAGAGGAGCTGGCGAAGACATTTGGCCGCATCTGATTGGCTGATAAGGTGACGTGGCAGCAGCATTTGATTGGCTAAAATTCTGCCAAGTGGTAGACGAAGTTTGGCCCACGTGGCAAGCATCGTTTTGTTTGGTCGGTGGCGGCGGCAAAGTTTTGGTCGCAAATCGACCGCCCGAAGGCCGTCGAAATATAATACACGACGCGAGGGTTAAAAACCCTCATTGCACGCTCGCGTCGTGCATGTGGGATTTATCCCACGTTTTTTAAAAGACAAATCGCCCATCGGTGATTACAAAGCGGACGGGGCTTAGTTTATTTCTCGTCCGCGGGCGTGGCAGGCCGTCCGGCTGGCGTGGAGGTCCGCGGGTCGATTCCCGCCCGCGCCACGAAATTTTTTTTTTTAAAAAAAACGTGCCCGTTTTTGGATGTTATAACCCTGCACCCTCCATTTATTCACGTCCGCCCGCTTGGCGAGTTGGATCGTGGGTCCGTTTGCTGCGAAGAGGTGCACGGGTCAAATCCCGCGAGCGCCACAAATAGTTTTTTTAAAAATTTTTGCCGCCGGGAAAATAAAAAGGCAGCCGCCCTTGTTAGTCTCCATCGGTGTGTGTGGCACAGTGGCTAAAGGTGCCCGCGTGACAAGGAGGTCGCGGGTTCGAGTGCGACGGAAAGGTAATTTTTTTAATGTTTTGTTTTTTAAAGTTTTTTAAATTTATTTAATAATTTTTATATTATTTATTTTTTAAATTTATCTTTTTTAAATAAATTTGTTTTTTAAAAAGGATAATTTAAAAAATAAAAAGGATTATTAAATTTATTTAAAAACTTTAGAAAGCATTAAAGAGAATTTGTGAAAGGAGGATTAATGTGCTTGTGAAAATGGTAGATGTTCCGATCTGAAGGAAGTTATCATGCTCTTATCTCTCTTTGAAGAGAGAATCGCCGAATCCTTTGATGAAAGGGTTCGCCGAACTAGTCTGCACACTGTGTTGAGTCAGTTGGAGAATCAGGTAATTTCTCACCTGAGAAAGCCAGATTCAGGATACGAGGCCGATTCCGAAGACAATATCTTCGGACAGAGAATCGAAGAATCCGATACTGTGCAATTTGTTTCGGATGTTCAAACTGGTGCCAGTTGTACACCGGGTGTACCAACAGATGAAGTGAGTGTGGGCTATACACCACGCTCTCCTGAGCCTGATCCTGACCCAGCGGAAGCAGAAGAAGAAGAGGAAGAGGAAGAAGAAGAAGAAGAAGAAGCAGCAGCTGAAGCAGCAGCAGCAGATCCAGTGGAAGTGAAATCTGAGATTGTCATCATTAGCAGCAGTTCTGAAGGAGAACATAGATGCACTAAGAAGGCGAGATTTGATTTAAATTATTAAATCATATTGTACTGCTTTGTATTTCCAATTTGCCTCAATAAAAGTACTTGTGTGCTTTGAATAAAAGTTATTTATTTTAGCAATGGTCGCAAACACAAGTCTACCTATCCCCGAATTTAATGGTAGTGACTATGAATACCGGTCAATAAAAATGAAGACTTTGTTGATAGGAAAAGGTCTTTGGGATGTAGTTGAGGAAGGTTATACGTAACCAATCGTCGTTGAATGGGCAAGCATTTTCAAATGCTGATAAAAAGACAAGAAAAGAAGCACAAAAGAATAATGCTTTTGCTTTATATCACATTCATGCTGCTTTAGACAAAACTATCTTTCCTAGGGTTGCATCATATGTCATTGCACAAGATGCATGGAATGCCTTAAAAGAGAGCTATAGAGGCAGTGACTGTGTAAAGGTGTAAAACCGCAAACCTTGAAACGAGATTTTGAGAATCTCAAGATGCAGGAGAATGAAAGAGTCGGTGATTACCGTGTGAGAGTGAAAGCAGAGAGTCGACAAAATGGTCACACTAGGAGAGGATATCAAACCAGAGATGATGGTGAAGAAAGTGTTGAGAACACTTCTTCCAAAATGGAATTCTGTAGCAATAATTATTGAAGAATCAAAAGACTTATCCACATTGTCTTTTGATGCATTAACTGGATCACTTCTCTCACATGAAGAGAGGTTGCAGGAAACTCCTTCCACCAGTTATGGAGGAGATGACAAAGCTTTTGCCACACATGAAGGCAGAGGTAGAGGCCGAGGCAGAGGTCAACAGAGAGGCAGAGGCAGGAACAATCAAAGAGGGGGAACTCCTAACAGAGGAGGTTCATCCAATAGAGGTGGAAACCAGAATAGAGGAGGACAGCAGCAATACAGAGGGAAACAATCTGGAAAAGGAAAAGGAGGAGACAAATCAAAACAAGTGTGCTACAATTGTGGCAAACCTGGCCATTATGCTCGTGATTGTTGGTCAAAGACTTCACAAGGAAGCAGCAGCAACCAGAGCAAAGAGTCAGTTTGGGAATTTTGGAGAAGAGGAAGAGTCCTCAAATCTCTTTCTCTCTTATGGCCAGACAGAGCAAAATTTGAATGATACATGGATTTTGGACACAGGGTGTTCAAATCACATGAGTGGCAAAGAAGAACTCTTTGCTAAGATAGACTCCTCATACAAATCCAAAATTCGATTGGGTGATGACAAGTCATTGGCAGCTTGAAGGCATTGGAGCTATGGCGGTTCCAACAAAATAAGGCATAAAACATGTAAGTGATATCTATTACACTCCTCATCTTCAACACAATCTGCTAAGTGTTGGTCAAATGCTTGAAAAGAATTATAAGTTGATTTTTGATGAGGGTAAATGCACCATATTTGACAAAAACAATAGTAATAGAATCATTACACAAGTGCCAATGTCAAAAAATAGATTATTTCCTTTGAAGTTTGGCCAGCCAGGAGGAAATAAATTAGCAAATGTAGCTATTACCAATCCAAGTGTCCTGTGGCACTTGAGATATGGTCACTTGAATTCTGCAAGTTTGAAATTGCTAACTTCACAAGCAATGGTGACTCGGACTTCCCAAAGTTCAAGATAGTAAGGAAGTCCGTGAAGGGTGTGCCTTGGGCAAGCATGCCGGATCTAAATTTCCTCGTGGACAAGCATGGAGGGCCAACTATCCTCTTCGCTTAGTACATTCGTACATCCGTGGTCCGATGAGACCAAGAGTCTAGGTAATCACTCTTACTTCCTACTTTTCATTGATGATTGCACAAGAATGTGTTGGATATACTTTTTGAAGCATAAGGATGAAGCATTTGCATGCTTTGTTGATTTTAAAGCAAAAGTTGAAAGTGAGAGTGAATATTCAATAAAATGTCTTAGATCATATAGAGGAGGAGAATACTCCTCTAATCAGTTTTTGAATTTTTGTAAACATCATGGCATCAAGAGGCAGTTCACAACTGCCTACACTCCACAACATAATGGTGTAGCAGAAAGAAAGAATCGCACCATTGTGGAGATGGCGAGATCAATGCTTCATACAAAGCATTTGAGTAATGCATATTGGGGAGATGCAACAAGGACTAGTGTTCACATCTTGAACTAAGTCCTACTTCGAGTTTGAAAGGGAAGACACCTTATCAAGCTCTGGTATGGTAAGAAACCAAATGTGAAGTATTTCAGAGTATTTGGTTCATTGGCATATGCTCACATTCCTGATGAGCTAAGAAAGAAGTTGGATCCAAAGAGTCAGGCTTGTATTTTTGTAGGATACTGTGAAAACACAAAGGGTTATAGACTCTACAATCCTACAACTCGAAAGATTGTGGTGTCAAGGGATGTGATTTTTGATGAAGGGGGAGAGTGGGGTAAGCCCCAAATATTCAGTGATGTTGAAGCCACTGATGTAGTAGCTCAGCAGGTGCAGCCACAACTACCACAGAAAGGAAAGCAGTCTCCGCCCTCACATCCACCAAGTCCATCTTCAGATTCAACTGCTTCTCCAAGTCCTTCTCCACAACGATCAGTTAGTTCCTCACCAATGGATATTGATGCTCCATCCAAAGGTAAGAGAACTTTACAATATCATCCATCCTCTCAAATGTTGGATAAGAATTTTTCAAGAAGATATACTAGAAGTCAAGCTAGTGAAATGGAATCTGTTTTACATAGATTAGAAAGTATGCACTTGTATGGTGATGATGAATCACAACAAGAACCCAGAGGAGATCAAGTTAACTATGCATTGTTAACTAGTGCACAGCTTGAACCTTCTAGTTTTGAGAAGGCATGTACTCATAAGATTTGGCAAGATGCCATGGAAGAGGAGATAACCTCTATAAAAAACAACGACACTTGGGAGCTCGTGAAGCTTCCTAAAGGAAAGAAATGTGTTGGCTGTAAATGGATCTTTAAGACCAAGTTTAATGCTGATGGAAGCATTGAGAAGCATAAGGCAAGGTTAGTGGCAAATGGTTTTACTCAGAAGTATGGAATAGATTATGAAGAGACATTTGCTCCCGTAGCCGTACAGAGACAATCGTAATAGGTTCTTGCCTTAGCTGCACATAAAGGATGGAAAGTCCAACACATGGATGTGAAGAGTGCATTTCTCAACGGTTACTTGACAGAAGAAGTGTATGTTGAGCAACCACAGGGATTTGAAGTGCAAGGTAAGGAACACCTTGTTTACAGATTGAAGAAGGCACTCTATGGCCTCAAACAGGCACCTAGAGCTTGGTACTCACGCATTGATGGGTACTTCAAAGAATATGGGTTCACAAGAAGCAAAAATGAACCCACACTTTACTACCTCAAGCAAGGTAAAGACATTCTCATAGTTTGTTTGTATGTGGATGATCTCATTTTTATGGGTAGTAATGGAAAAATGAATAGGGAGTTCAAACACTCCATGATGACGCAGTTTGAGATGAAGGATCTTGGACTAATGCACTACTATCTGGGAATGGAAGTTCATCAGTCAGATATAGGGATCTTCATCTTTCAACATAAGTATGCTCAGGACATGATCAAGAAGTTTGCTATGGAGCATTGCAAACCAGTTGCAACTCCAGTTGGACATGGGATCCAATTAAGCAAAGATGATGGAGCACAGAAAGTTGATGTGACCACTTTCAGAAGCATGGTTGGGAGTTTGATGTTTCTCACCAACACCGCACTCGTATATTCAAGATGTCGTATCTCTTGTTTCTAGATTTATGTCTAACCCCTTAGAGCCGCATTTGAAGGCAACTAAAAGAATTTTGAGATATGTGAAGGGTACATTGGATTTTGGAATCCAGTATCGTCAATGTAACACTATCAAGCTTGTAGGCTTCAGTGATAGTGATTGGGGTAGCAATATTGATGACAGGAAGTCAACATCGAGAAATTGTTTTAGTCTTGGATCAGGACTAATAACTTGGAGTTCAAAAAAGCAGACAAGTAGTAGCGCTATCTTCAATCGAAGCAGAGTATATAGCGGTTACTTATGCTAGTACTCAAGCCTTGTGGTTAAGGAAAGTACTGGAAGATATTGGAGAATAGCAAAGTGGTCCAACCGTAATCTATCGCGACAACATCGATGCCATCCAGCTTGGCATATAATCCGGTCCACCATAGCAGTAACCAAGCATTTTGATATGAAGTATCACTTCATCGTAGATATGGTGGAACAAGAAATTGTTGAGCTTCAATACTGTCACACTTTGGAGAACATCGCTGACATCTTCACCAAAGCGATGACAAAAGCTCAATTTGTAAAGCTGAGAGACTGTGTAGTCACTTCTCTCAACTTTAAGGGGGAGAATGTTGTAAATGTGAATAGGGATTCACATAACTAGGCTTAGAAAGATCCCTTTCCTAAGCCTAAGTGTGAACACACCCTACATTTGTCGGCAATTTTCTGTCGGCAAATTCTCGTACCTTCTCTCCTAATATCCCTCCTAACATCTTCCTATTTTCCCTCCTCCTTATCCCTCCGTGAATTCTTCTTTCCCCTTATCCCTCCAACTTCCTTATCCCTCCGCGCCTTTCTTTCCCCTATCTTCTCCCTCCTTATCTCCTATTTCCCCTTATCTCTCCTTTGCCGACTTTCCTCCTATTCCCTTTCTATATATTATGCAATTTGAATATATTGTAAAGGTTGAATGCTTCAATTCAATAAAGTTGTTAATTTTAATTGGTCCTGCATTTTTCTGTGATTTGACTGCATTCGGGTTCAATAAAAATTGGGTAAATTTATTGTCTCTCCTTGGTTTTTTGGCCCATATCCAACCTTTGGTGGTAACAACCCTAGCAATTTCTACCACTCACTACTATTGGTAAACTATGTTGTCTTGAGATCTTCTACCTCCCCTACCAAGTCTTCAAAAGGATTCTCAAGTAGCTTGTATCCCTTGGTTGCTAGCTCTTTTAGCTTGACATTAATCAACTTAAGATTTTTGCATATTTTAGAGGTATTCCCTTTATTGTATCAATGAAATTTTCATCCAAGACATATTTCCTATCATCAAATATATCTGGAATCCTAGTAGTAATTAACTCTTGAATCTCTTTATCTATTTCTTGGACTTGAGTCTTTAGAGATGCCAAGTTATCTTTGTAATTTTGTAAGTTACTCCAAAAAAATTGTGTCTTTCTAATCTTCTTCACCATGTCTTTGTGATCTATTTCATGTTGTTGTGCCCATGTTGGGATCATTAATGCAAGGAGTTTTAGAACCTCTTCGTGTTTTTGCAACAAGCTACTTTTCTACTTGTTTGATGATATTCTTAGCTACTTCCAAGTTTTCTCTCGCAAAGGATGCTAATCTTAAGCATTCAAAAATATTTTGTATGTCCTTGATTTGGTCCCACATGTCCTTAGTCATTTGGAGATCTTATGGCAATTTGGGGTCTACCTTCATTTCTACACGCTTTGATGTTTTCAACTTCTTGATCTACTTATCTTTCTTCTCTAGGTTTATAAAAAGTCTACATTGTTCCCCTATCATATCTTATACAAGATCTTTAGATTCAACAAATGATGCTTTGAGGTCTTCAAATTTCTTCTTCAGTTGATAATTTTTAGCAACTTCCCCTTTTAGCTTTTTATTTTCCTACTAGAGTTGGTCTCGAGTTCTCCTATATCATCCTTAACTGCTAATTAGCCATATGTTATTGTTGTACCTATTGTGAGTGGGTTTTCCAATTAAATAATTTGGTATGGATCAATTTTGTCTAAGCCCAATTGTCCTAGTTAAGTCAGTAGGAGCTAATGCTACATCAGAGGGGTTAGATTCAATTACTTTGGTAAAGTACACTTTATCCCCTTTCCAAAATAGTTGTGAATGGAAGAGCATTGAGGCCTTGGAAGTATTTCTATTGAGTCATTTAAATTATTTTTTCCATATATTTTGCTTAACAAACAACACATCTAATTCCTTGAAAATGCCACATTCTCCACCCTTAAAAGCATAACTTAACCTAGGTCCTTTCAATGCACTTATTATTTGGGAAGATCCTATAGACACAACCCCTTGAGTCGAGCTAGTGGACATTATTTCCTATAGGAGGAGTGATCTTGTGTGAGATGGAGGGTGAGTATAGGTGGTAGGTACAAAAAGAGGTATGAAGTATCTAGTGACAATGGGAAATGGAGTGGAAGTGAAAGGAGTTGTGGTGACGCAAGCACTTGAGCAAGTGGATATGGAAATAAAGTGATTATGGAAGTCCCTAGTGTGATGGAAACTATGGGAGGTAGAGTGCCTCATGGTAATCTATGGGGTAATTCACACCTTGGAGAAACATGGGTTATGCTAGTGGATGATGAGAGAAGTGTAAAAAATAAGAGGGAGAGAGGGGTCATAATAAAAGTGAGAAGATATAGAGAAATGAAAGTATAATATAGATAAATGGTAGAGGGAGAATGTGGGATAACAAATGTTGAATGTGTAGTAAGGGAAGTGTGTGTAGTCATGACCACTAAACTAGTCGATTCCTAATATAGAGACCTCTTCAACCTAGATGTCATGCTCATTTTGATATCATTTTGTTGTTGTGGCCTTCTCATTAAATATTGATCCATATATTTTGAACCCCTACCACCTTTGATCACTATCTATTGAAATGCTACATTGACTACCACTAGAATTATTAGCACAACCAATATGGTGAATTTTGATGCTACTTATTTCTTGGGATATAAATTTTGTAGAGTCGAGGTGATTGCTATTATCACTACCTCTACAAATATCTTTGTCTTCTTTATGCCCTTGGGATGTCACTTGTCCCAGGTGGCTAATAATTGGGTATCAAATGGACCATCACTCATGTATTTGGTCATGGTGTTCATATCACATCTCATCCTTTGATATGGTAGGATTTTCTTGTCTATATACCCCAATTTTTGAAGGGCCTTTAACCTTTGATTATTTGGCTTGAAGTTGGGGTCAAAATAAATTTTACCTTTTGATAAAATGCATGCCACTCTAGGGGATTTCCACACCATCTTTGGATTTCATCTTCATGCACTCTATTTCTCCCTAGAGTGGAAAGGGTTGTTTTGTCATATAGGTTGACCTATTGTTGGATATTGTATATTTTATCATGGACAAAGGTATGTAATTTATTTTCTATGAGAGTTTACTTGAATATTATATTTAGGTAATAGGACCAATGGTCTCTTTTTTGTTTGAGATCCATCCCTTTCAATATCACCTCAATCGTCATATTATGCCCATGCATCTTAGGAGTAATCTTCAAAATTTGTTGTTTAAGTGGGTAGAAGGTGGTCTTATTTTACCCTTTCAAATGTTTTTTATCTACATAATTATGTTGATTGATATACAATGTTGAATATGAAGTTTGGTACTCTTGCAGGCAACTCAAAGGGCATGGTTAAAAAACCATAGAGGTAAATAAAGGACCTAGTCCTCCCCAAATAAAAACCTTCTTGAGGCAATTTTATCTTTATCAGTAGTTTTTGCACCTCATCTATAAGTCTTGGCACCTTACCCCCAAACTTCTCCATGGTAACCTTATATACCTCATTGTAGAAGTTGTATGAAGACTTTCCATTTTTTTCTAGGGTACATTTACACACTCCATTCTAACCTGATCTAATTGGAGGGTAGTGAACTTGTTTTTCTTCTATGATAGGATCAACGGATCAGGTAAGAAGTATATGTGAACTTATTTGCTTCCTTAAATCCCCTTAGATAACTATCCATTTTATCAAATATGTATTTGGTGTAGTTGACCGTATGAGAGTATTTGGGATACATTTGCACTATGTATAATATGGCAATATGTTCATAGATTTTTTGTTTCTCTTTTCCCTAAGGATGATTTTAATCCCTAAAATTACTATATGTATATCCTCCTTGAATTGGTCTAACCCCAATAGGATACATTTAATAGTAGGTTAGGCTTCTTGAGGTAAGGTATTAGAAAGCTTCTATAATAGGCACTATATTTCTTATAATAAAGTTTCCTAAGATCTTATGACTATAGGATTTCCATATTGTTGAGTCATCACTACCCTTCAACATGCTCCTTATGACTCTCATTTTGATATAAAAAGCATATTTAGAAGATTTGGGAAGTACAAAACTCCTAAATGTGGAGTCATATATTTTGGCCATTGTTTATGGATTTAGGGCAATCTCACACTTGTGGCACTAGATTCATTGCCAAGCTTGATGTCTAGGCCTAACTTATGGTACAATATTTTGTCTGGGGGCCTAGGTTAAATCTCCTCAATGCTTCTCTCCTTACCTCCCCCATGGAGCGTGTGTATGTCCTCTCTACCACCTTATAATAGGTGCCCTTAAATTGATATTTGGGCATTTTATAGGGAATGACTTCTTGTATCTTCGTATTTTCCCTTTTTCTTCTTATGGTCTTATTGCTTTTATGGCCCTAACTCTCCCATGGTGACTACTATGGGGTGATAGTGGTATGGCAATGGGTGGGGTGAAGGATGTAGACAATGGTGATGCTACTTGGAATATAGGTAGTGAATAGAAATTCGAGGAATATGATGTTTCCATGATGAGGAATGGGAAGAAAACAAACAAAAAAGATGAAAAATGAGCAAAGTTGGTCATTTTATGTTTGAAATAATTTGCTTAAAAAATGTGAGTGACTCACTTGCTAGAGGCAATTGGTCGTTGTTCAAGTAGGAGATCAATTTGTTTAGATATCCAATCAATTCAAGTGAAAAGGAGAATGATTCACGCACTCATAGGTTGGAGTGAGACACTTGAAGGGTTGAGCAATTTGCTAGTATGGTTGAGCGATTTGCTTGATTTCTATAACTTACGATTTTTTATTCATGTAGTTTCTCATTGAATGATTTGCTCAAAATCTAGTAAGGAGTCCTTGTGAGGGTGCAACCCACTCAAAATTTGATATCAATTTACATGTGGTTTGCTTTCAAGTATGGTTCACTTATAGGGGGTGTAATTTGCTTACAAAGGGTGTAGTTTTCTTAGAGATGAGTGTGTGCAAATAAGGGCCTCACCTAGGATATTTATAAACCTTGGGTAAAGCATGCCTTATCTGGACCTTAGCATCCTTTGCTCACACTATGACATGGGATTCCTAGGGATGCAATAGACCCATTAAGATTCGATTGGCCCCACCTTGTAGTTAGCATGAGACCAGGTGTTTAAGGCAAATGCATCACTTGATTTAGTGAGCAAATCACTCTCTTTTTTATTTTCTTGTTTTTTAACATCAATACAAGATTATGGTAAACCTAGTATAATGTGTTTTCTAGGGTAGAGATAAATTTTGCTAAAGAGTTAGAAAATTATGGAAGAAAGGAAAAATATGAAAAGGAATAATGGAAATCAAAATAATTACTGCAATAATAGCTAGTACTATGTAGATAGGTTGTTGTTTTTCATAGAATTATTTTTTGCTATATCAGGTAGAGGTGCTATCCATTTACTAAGATAGGCAACATCACTCCTTCCATGGAAGTAATTTTGTAGGAATTTGGTCCTAAAATTTTAGTATTCTAGTAAGGTACACTTCATAATAAGTCAAAATTTTGATGAGCACCTAGTTTTGCACAATCCTTGTCCCACTTGAGCATAAGGTCTACTTATTTATATTCTACCTCTATCGCCCATTTATCAAACTATTTCTTCACAATCTTTTATCATTGGGAAATCCTCTTATATGGTGTATTTTCAACACAAATTATTGTATAAAAATCCAATGGGGCCATAGTTCAATGGTTAATACATATGGGTGATGTTGCTCACACTAAGGTTGAATTCTCGGTGGAACCAAATAGGCTTTATAGATTAATATGACTAGCTTGTGTTGGAATATATTACATTATTTGGTACATGCCAATGTACCACCTTGGGTACATCTTTAGATTAGGAAGTTTGTCTTAGATTAGGATTTGAGTATTTACTTTATGTAATGTAATAAATGCACAAGTGTTAGAATGTGCAAAGTACTTGATGATGTAAATATGCATGTAGTCCACATGTACATGAGTCATAGAATAGGAAGATGAAGAGTCATAGGTAGGTGAAAGACCAAGATACATATCTCTTTATATATAGGCCTTTGATAGAGTGATAGAAGGATAGAGTGCAAGAGACATTAGAGTAGGGTACATTATCAAGTTAGATACAATGTAGAGCATGTATAAAGAATGGAGTATTTGAGATCTCCACATTTTGTATGAAGATCCTATTTTTGTGAGATTTCATTAATGGTAGTTTTATGAGTTATTATATAAGTTTCTTATTATTTTACATGCTTATTATATTACCATTATCATATATTTAATATTGCATGCTCATTTTAGTTCTTGTGGTTGCATTTCCTTAAGTATATAGCATCAAAAGCTAATAGTGGTATCATAGCACAAGGTAGATTAATAGGATATAGAGAGAGCCACAAGAGATATTGAGAGGAGATAGGGAGATCTCATTTTCAAAATTTTAAGAAATTTTGAAATTACTATTTGTCTAGAGTCTTTCCACATGAGTTGTAGAAAAACTTGTGAAGACTAGGACTCAACATAGATCTCTTTTCCACTAGATTGAAGGATAACTAGTGATGTTTATTGATTTATAGAGATCTAGAGATTTGCATGGATTTGCTTGCTACTATCTAAAGTTTTTTTCTATAGAAAATTAGTTCTCATAAGTTGAGAAGCTTCCTACAATGGATAGAGAAGAATTTCATCTTTGATTTCTTGAAAATTCCACGTGCTTTCCTTGTGCAGGGATTAATTCTTTGTTGCAGAAAAAGTAGAATATTGAAGAAAGAAGAGACTTAAGGAAAAGGTCCCCATTGGATATTGTAGATAGAATATTGAGAAAACCCAATAAGGAGATCCTCATAGAAGATTGAAGACTTTATATTGAGAAAGAGGAGACCCAAGAGAAAGGTCTCATTGAAGAACTTCAACATTAGGAAGATAGAAGATTAAATATTGAAGATAGAAGAGGGCTAGGAAAATTCCTATTGAAGATTTAAGAAGTTGCAAAATTTGAAGACTCAAGAGAAGAGATCTTAGGAAAAGTTGAAAGGAGAAAGAAGAAGGCTAGTGAAGTCCTATTGAAGAAGTTGAAGAAGTGGCCATTGGAGAAGATTTGAAGAAAGCTCAAGAAATTTTAAGGAAGATAAGGAGTGGCTCCTAAAAAGAAGAATTTGGGATAATTATCGCCATTCGATAATAAGCCCAAAAAGAAAAAGTATTTTGAAATAAGTTTTCCAAATTTTGGAAAGGATTCTAGAAGTCCTCAAGACATTCAGATTTGTGAGAAGGAGGCCATCAAATAGGGCAAGTTTGAAGTCAAAATTTGACAAAGAGCTAAGGAGGAGAAAGAAGCTAGAAGATGCCACAAAATTTGAGAAATTTAAAGACTACCATTAAATGCTTGAAGACTGATTTGTGAAGGAGAAGAGTGATTATTTTTATAGTAGAAGTTAGAGAGACACATGAAAACAAACTTAAGGAAGATTTGGTAGAAAATAAAATAAATCAAGAAGATTGGATAGCATTAGAAGGAGAAAAGAAGGCTACAAATTAAAGGAGTCAAGGACAAAAAAATGAAGGAGGAATTGGCTACATTAGAAGCTAAAATTTTTAGGATAACAAGAGGACAACAATTAGAGTTGCAAGATAGACAAGTTTAGGGCAGCAAAGCATAAGGAATTGGAGCTGCAAATTTTATAAACTTAGGGCAGCAAATAGGTGAGTCAAATCACCAAGAAATCTAGCTACAAAAGGAGACCAAAAGGTATGCAATATTGGTGCAATAAAATTTTATTATTTAGCTTATTATTAAGTATTTAAAAGCACCACATTTGAGGTTTTAAAGTAGCAAGAGGAAAGGTCTCAAGTTTATGTCTTCAAAGTTGGAGAAGACAACATTGCAAGGGATTAAAACCTGCACAAAAGAAATGAGAAGTTAGATATAATACAAGGAAAATAAAATATCAAACTCATTACTATCTATTGAAAAATAAACAAGCCAATACTATATAGTAAATATTGGAAACTATTTAAAAGAATCTTGGAGTCACCATAGAAGAAACTACCAAGCATTGAGCCAAGGAGGAGCCATAGTAGAAGAGTAGCCAATGAGAAAAATATGACATGGAAGAGAAACCACCATTACCACATCTTGGTAAAGAGGAGCCACCAGAGGAGTAGTAAAAAGGAGAGGCACCACCACCACATTCGAGAGGAAAACCACTATTTCAAGAAAGAAAGGGTGACAGTTGAAAGTACAGGGGGGAAAGAATTTGAAAGGCACGAGCCTATGTTTCCATAGAGCTACACACAATATATAGCAAGCATCGTGAGACAAGAATAATCACAAAATAGCAAGGTCAAAGTCACCAAAGTGCCATTTCCAAGGGCTAAGGTTATTCGGCCATTGGAGGTTGGAAAATATAGTACCATCTTGAAAACACCAACCAACAACATCAACCAACGTAAAGTAGAGGTGTCATTCATAGCAAAGGAAGTTAGGTGCAACATCGAGCGTTACTAAGTGAAGAGGAGGAGTGAACTAGCATTATAGAGGAGCTTATCAACTAAATTAGAACAAAGGAGCCATGTAGAGAAGAGACAATGTGTGAAAGAGTGTTACAAAGTAAAGGATAGCACCACACAGAGAAGAGATAATGCATGAAGGAGCATTACAAAGGATAGCACCTCGTAGAAGGAGTGTTACAAAGGATAGAACCACGTAGAAGGAGCATTACAAAGTAAAGAATAGTGCCACATAGAGAAGAGATAATGCCTTTCCAAGAAAAGAGGAGTGAAGGAGCATTAATGCCATGTAGAAGAGAGACAATATGTTACCAAGAAAAGGGGAGTGAAGGAATGTTACAGAGAAGAGAATCACCACCACTTGGAAGGACAAGGAGGTGAAGAGTTACACTACCAAGTGTCATAGTGCAGAAGACAACTCCAAGGGAAGAGAAAACATTTTCTTTGCATGAGTGATAAGTCTCACAAACCATTCGTGCAATAAGAAGGTAATGCAAGTGAAGGAAGTGGAGCATAGTCGAAGGTGAGCGAAACTAGCAATATGAGGAATTTTATCCATGATCGTAGAAGGTGCCAAAAAGGGAGAGCATTGAATGTTGTAAGAGAAGCATCATATTGCATTGAAGATAGAGAAGTAAACAACACCTTAATTCGAGTGCAAAGTGCAAGTTGCAAAGAAGTCAAGGAGAAGTAGACCTCATACACAACGTGCGCCATAGTCAAGAAGGTATTTGAAATTATTTAAATTAACTTGCATTTTTATAAAGGTAAAGGAGAAATAAGGAACATTAATGCTAAGGTTAAACCTAGTTAATATTTTATGCTTGAGATTAATTAGATAAATGGAGGTATAAGGAATTGCATTGTTATACTACAACCTTAGATGCTTTATTGAAGAGATTTGAAAGCCTTTTAAAGTAAGAGATATTTAATTGGAAAGCATTTGGACTTACTTTATTCAAGCATAAGAAATATTTACAAATAACCTAATTTGGAGGAAAAGGAAATTCTACATAGAAATTGAAACATTAAATTTACAAATATTCATATTTTCTAAATTTCTAATTAGGGAGATATAAGGAGTTCAACACCAATATAGATTATTGAAATTTAGAAATTATACTATTGAGAATTGAAAGATACAAGAAACAAAATATAGAGCTATTGAAAAGTTGGAAAACTACATTGGAATTAGTCTCTTGCTCAAATTAATGAGACATAAGGAATCCAACTTAAAGGTCTTGAAAATAGAGAACCTTATCAAAATTGAAAGTGCATTAAAATTATTTCTAGCTTTCTATAAGGAGAATTAAAGTGCTTGTCTTGTAGTTGGACATTAGGGAGACAAAAGGGATTCAACTCAAAGAAAACTTAGAAAGCTAAGCATACTATCAAAGCCATATTCAAAAACATTTGGTAGATACAAAGTATTCTACAAAACTTGAGAATTGAAAAGATCTTATCAAATTTGATCTTATACTCAAAATACTTGGGAGTTAAAAGGAATTCTACCTAGAGATTTGAAAAATTAAACCCTTGTCAAAACCATTGATTGAACATTAGAATTTTTGAGGTATCCTACAAATTTGAGAATTGAAAAGAGTTCATTGAGTTTGATCTCTAAACTAGGGAGTCATAAGGTAGACAACTTCAAAGGCTTTGAAAGATAAAAGGTTTTATCAAAGTTGTTCTCAATACTAAAGAGATAAAAGGAATTCTATTTAGAAATTTGGCTATTGATTGATCATATACTACAAGAATTGAAGGTTAGAATCTAGAAGTTGAAAGGATTGTGAGACATAAGGAATACTACAATTTCTTAAGATAATGGATAAGTTAGCAAGAGGAACATATAATCACAAGATACACTATAAAAGGATTCAAGATCAAAATCCATACAATATTCCATATCAAAGATGCAAAATTACTTCAAGCACAAATAATTCTACAGGTCAAAATGAAAAGGATATTTGGTTTATTGATTCTGGTGCAAGTCATCACATGATAGGAAATTTACAATGGTTTGATTGCCTTGAAGTCACTAACAATTTTAGGTTGAAAATTGTAGATGGTAAAACCTATCTTATACATGGATATGGGTGTGTAACACCTAGTACATCATTTCCAAATATTTTGTTACATGATGTAATGTATGTTCCTAGATTAACATCAAATCTTATTTCAGTAGCCAAGTTGGTAGAGAGCAAAAGAATGGTTGATTTTAGATATATAAATGGAGTCAATAAGTGTCTCATCATAAATCAAAATGAGATAGAAGCTACAAGATCAATCCATAATGATATATATGCTCTAGACTCAATTGAGATTTCACAAGATATTGTTGTATTTCAAAACAACACTAATGCATTTTCTGAGGAACAGATTGTAGAAAATAGAAAATCCATATATCATAAAAGTTGATGAGGAAATAGAAGATTCATAATGAGAAAGATGAGAGGACAAAAAAACTATGGACTACTTGGCCATCTACATATTAAAGAAGAAGAAGAACTAGATCAAGTTGAAGAACATCTAAAAGATGAAGATCCATATTGAAGACTAAAGTCTTCAATAACCAAATAATGTAATATAGGAGGGTGTTGGAATATATTACATTATTTGGTACATGCCAATGTACCACCTTGGGTACATATTTATATTAGGAAGTTTGTCTTAGATTAGGATTTGAGTATTTACTTTATGCAATGTAATAAATGCACAAGTGTTAGAATGTGCAAAGTACTTGATGATGTAAATGTGCATGTAGTCCACATGTACATGAGTCATAGAATAGGAAGATGAAGAGTCATAGGTAGGTGAAAGGCCAAGAGATATATCTCTTTATATATAGGCCTTTGATAGAGTGATAGAGGAGAGAGTGCAAGAGCATATCAGAGTAGAGTACATTCTCAGGTTAGATACAATGTAGAGCATGTATGAAGCATGGAGCATTTGAGATCTCCACATTTTGTATGAAGATCCTATTTTTGTGAGCTTTCATTAATGGCAATTTTATGAGTTATTATAGAAGTTTCTCATGAGTTTTACATGCTTAGTATATTTCCATTATCATATATTTAATATTGCATGCTCATTTTAGTCCTTGTGGTTGCATTTCTTTAAGTATTTTAGCATCAAAATCTAACAACTTGATGTAAAAAGAAATAAATCTGAAACTATAAAAAGCATGAGTAAATGATACAATATTATAGCCTCGCATATCTTCTGAGAGATTGCTTGCACGATACTCTATTTTTTGAGCAATAAAATCATATTTTATTTTTCTTGTATACTCTTGTGTTGTGGTTTGTTGTACTTTGCTATTTTTGAATTACACTCTTTTATGATATTTTTTAACTAAAAAATCTAAGTTTCAGATCAGTCAGAATTTTGAGTTTTAGATTAGTGGTATCAGAGTGGTTTGTCTTTTGAGTGCATGTCCATAATCACAAGACCAAGATATGAAACATATGTGTATAAGGCATGAGATCCATTTGATTACCTCCCTTGTCATTCTAAATAATATTAGGTGAGAACCAAAAAGGGTAACACTGAGACAATTAATCATAAAATACAAGAGTAAGATAATGGATCAATTTTCTAAAATTATTTAGTGACTTTCTGCTACAAGTTCTACAACCTCCTCTACATTGTTGGAGAATATTACATTATTTGGTATATGTAAATGTACCACCTTGGTACATTTACATATAAATATTACATTAGGGTGTGTCTTAGATTAGTGCGTGAGTAAATATTTTATGTAATGTAATAGTGTGTAGAAAATGCACAATTGTCATATAATTATGTGTACAAGTGTTGTGAGTGTAAATGTGCACAAGTGTCCATTATGTAAGAGTGCACATGTATCTTTATATTAGGAAGAGTTATGTGAAGAGTTACAAAGAATATTAAAGGTCAAGAGTGCAGCATATGAGGAGTCCCATACAATTATATATTTATGACAAAGCATTGTAATATGTATGGAAAATACGTAGCTTAATGCTTGCATTAGTAGACCTTTATTGGATAGTATTTTCAGTATTCTATGTGCACTATTGTGATCATATCCATGTGATTATTATCTGATATTTACTTTAATGTTAAGGCTTCAAAATCCATCAGTGGTATCAGAGCCACAACAAGGTTACTTGCATAGGTTTTGAAAGTTGTAAAAGTTAAGGATATTACCATTGGGTAAGAAAAACCAGTGAAGTTAAGGATATTACCACTGGGTAAGAAAAACCAGTGAAGTTAAGGATATTACCACTAGGTAAGAAAAACTAGTGAAGTTAAGGATATTACCATTGGGTAGGAAAGACCAGTGAAGTTAAAGTATTTCCACTAGGTTGAAGAAAAACCAGTGAAGCTAAGATTATTACCACTAGGTTGAAGAACAACCAATGAAGAATAAGTTTTATATTTTTGAAAGAACCAACTCAAGAGAAAATTTGGTCATTGCCATTCTGCTTTAGAAATTAGAAGTTTCATATTAATGCTAAAGAAATTTATCTAAGAATTTGTTGTAATGAAAAATTGATCTTCAAAATTTGAGAAACTTCCTACAATGGATAGATAAGACTTTCATATTTGATTGCTTGAAGGCCATGAGCTTTCCTCATGCAAGGATTGGTTTGAGTTGCAGTTAAGTTTTAGATATAGATATTGATAAAAATTTTAGGTCTCAAAGATAGACCTTGAGAAGGTAGATTGAGTTTACCTATTCCAAGAATCTATTTGAAATAGAAGGCAATCTACAGTATAGATTCAGGTCTTGAAGATAGACCTTGACATTGATAGAGAAAGGAGACTCTAGAAGAGAAGTCCCATAGAAGCAGACAAAGGAGACTTGAAAAAGGTCCCATTGAAGAAGACCTAAGAAAGAGGTCCTATTGAAGATTGAATATTGGTCCTTAATAAGAAAAGAGACCATTAATATAACTTGCTCTACAGAGATAGAAAGCAAGCAAGTAAGAAAACTTGAAGGTAGCAAGAAGACTTCAAGACAATAGAAAGTCTTGAGGATAGTCCAAGTTAAAGGACAATGTAAGAACTACACAAGGCAGAACAACTTGAAGACCAAGATAGAGGTAACATTTGGAAGGAAAGTTTGAATGCCACAAGGGCAACATTGAAGATAAAGATTCAACAAGTTTTGAAAGGTAAAGGTAAATTCATAGAAGTCCACATTGGATAGAAATAATTGAAGGCAACAATTCAAGAGAGTAGGGCATCATTCATATTGAGCAAAGAAAAAAATATAGTGTTATAAGAAAAATATTTGGTAGTATTAAGGCATTCAAGACAACACATTTCTTAAGTCCACAAGGGAATAATTGAGATATAGTTTCAGTTGAGGTGTAGCCATGAAATAATTAGGACAACAAAGGGAACGTTCCAAGAGAACATAGATTTTCTAAGGTGCCACTACATTGAAGAAGACAAAGGCTTTATTTGGGAAAGAGAAACCTCTATTCGACCAACAAATAGAGATGTTATTCAGCCATTTCTAAGTGTAGTCATTCAAAGGAGACAATGTAGGAATTTAGAGTGCAAGTTTGTAAGCATCTTGCACGGGAGAATATAATCACCACCTGCACTTGCAATATTAAGTACTACATAAAAAGAAAGTAAGCTATAATACCAAGGTAGAGCAGTGTTGAATACAAACATAAGGTAAGTATAGATAAATACTAAATACTCTTGATACAAGAGTAATTTTCAATCAAGAGCTACGAAAATAGCTTAAAGGCAAAGACAATGAGCAAAAGTTTAAGGATAACAAGCATAAGTTTAAAGACAACATGAAATTTATTTGAAAGCATAATCATATTAATATTTTGTTTCCAAGTGTTGGCAAAGATAGAAATCCTCCATTAAAAAAGGGGGACATCAAAGTCTACCAAATTTAAATAATCACCATTACAAGAGTATGTTAAGTTTTATGTTTGCAATAACTCCAAGGTATTCATAATATGTTTAAGTTTGAATGCTGCACAAAGACAACAATCCATATATTATCTTGAAACTCGTTGAAGTCACCTAAACCTGCACAACAATACAACAATGAGATAATGTAGAGTTGTAAGTCTCAAGTCTAACAGAGAGTTAGATTATAGAACAAAATCAAAATGAGCATAAAAGAGATTAAGCTTATCTATGGAATAGAGAAGCCAAGTTGAAGGTGAAAAGAATCAAAGTTGAAAGCAAAAGTTGAGCCAAGCATTCAGGAAGCAAAGCTGAGAACCAAAGAATGCAAGAATCAAACAGTGCAGAGCCGAGAAGAAGATAAAGAGTCAAAGGCATACCAAACCATCAAGTAATTATGTTAAGGAAAACCAAGCATAAAAGAAAAGGAAACAAAGTTCTAAATATGAATAATGTGTAGAGAAATCAAGTGCTAAAGAGAATACACACTAGAGGAAACAAAGTGTTGGAAAACAAATCACGTGTAAAGAAACCAAGTGCGAAAGAACAATCATGTCAAAGAGAAGAGGCACCAAGGAAAAATCAAATGTCAAGTTGTGCCAAAAGGAAATCGAGCATTGAAAAATAAAATAATCACTAAACCAAGGAAGAGTCCAACCATCAAGGAATTAAAGCAACATTTGAATTGGATGCAAGTGTAATGTGGAAGACATCTAAAACATCTAAGTCTATGTGCCAATTCCAAGAGTCAATGAATGTCTTGCAAAGAAGGTGTAGTGTCAGATTGTAATGTATCAAAGTAGGTGATATCAAGTGCATGAACAAGGAAAGAAACATTTGGACAACGCTCAAGGATAACGCTTCCCAATGTACCTATTTGATGGAGATTACATGCTTGCATGGTAATTGAAATCATCCATTTGCAGAAGTAATACCCAAGGCAGATAAGAACCACTCCCAAGACAAAGAAGACAATGCTTAAAAATTGACATCAAATTTAAAGAAGGTATATTATTTTTTAATGTTGGAATTTAATTAAATTGGAGCGATAAGGTTATTTTTATATTTTCTAAGGTTTAATAAGTTTAATAAGGAGAGACAAGGACATTAATAAGGATTAATACCTTAGTTGCATTTTTAAAAGTTCTGAAGTATTAAGTTGAAGTTACTTTAATTGCTTCTTTAAGTTTTTGGAGTGATAGAATATATTTGAAAGGTTTTATTTTTTATTATTTGTTGAAATTCAAAGCTAATGGAATATTTGCAAATTATTTAATTTTGGAGAGATAAGGAAGCCTACTTCAAACCTAGGAATATTAAATTTGCAAATATTCTTATTTTCTAGTTTCTAATTAATTAGGGAGTCATAAGGAATTCAACATCATAGGTTTTTGAAAATTTAGAAACTTGAAAAATTATTCAAAACCTAGGGAGACATAAGGTAGACTACACCAAAGGAAATTGGTTAAGAGAAATGGAAGAAATTGTTAAGAATGCATTTAATGAGGATAGTGAAGACATGTTGCATGCACTTAGATTTTACTCTCAAAACTTAATAAGTGACTTTGATGAAAAGAAACAAATGTTTAATGTTTTAAAAGAAAAATTGACTTTGTTTCTCAAAGAAGCAAAAGAAGGAAATTTCACATCTCTTATAAGCTATCTTCACAAAAAAAAATTTAGGACATGGTGGGATTCCCAAAACACCATTATATTTTCTTCAGAGGAGTGTTTAGTGATGTATCTATCATTAATTAGTTTTGAGATTTTTCAAAGGAAGAGACAAGTTGAGAAAGATAATGAAGCATATGAGGAATCATTGAGATCAAAGCTATATTATTGTGATGACTTACTAACTAAATGCTTAGGAGGTATATCATCAAATATATCACAAATGAAATTGAAAAAAAAAGAAAGAGGAAGAGAAGCAATCACAATAGAAAACCTAAATCCAAAGACAAGGTTAAGCAAGGAAAAGAAGAAGATCAGAAGAAGGCAAAAAGAATAGCACAGGCTCTAGGATTAGGAGGAAGATAATATTGAAGTCTTCAATAACCAAATAATGTAATACAGGGAGGTGTTGGAGAATATTACATTATTTGGTACATGCCAATATACCACCTTGGTACATCATTGTAAATATTAGATTAGGGTTGTGTCTTAGATTAGTGTGTGAGTAAATATTTTATGTAATGTAATAATGTGCAATAAATGCACAAGTGTCATGTAATTATGTGTGCAAGTGTTGTGAGTGTAAATGTGCACAAGTGTCCATTATGTAAGAGTGCACAAGTGTCCTTAGATTAGAAAGAGTTATATGAAGAGTTAAAAATAAGAGTAAAGTTCAAGAGTGAAACAAATGAGGACTCACATACATATATATTTGTGATAAAACATTGTAATATGTATAAAAAATGCAAAGTTTTATGCTTGCATTAGTAGACCTTTATTAAATAGCATTATTATGTATTCTATGTGCAATATTGTGAGCATGTCCATGTGATTATTCTATGAGATTTACTTTATTATTAAGGCTTCAAAAGACATCATACACTACCTCTCATTTCTCTAGCACCATTTAGTGTTCCCACACCATTTAAAGTATAGGTGAATTTTGACATTGAAAAATTAATGTTGATAACATATACAATTGGTTGAATCAATTATCTTCATATTTATTTATAAATAGATTCATTGACAATGAGACTTTTGCACTCTTGAAAGCTTGAATACCTATTTGAAATTGGTGGGAAGCATATGGTAATAGGGCAATATAAGAGAATGGATACGAAGTAGCATTCACATGGATAACTTAATGGAGGTAGTCAAGGAAGAATATTATCTTTTTGGAGCCTATGAAGACCAATACATGTGATGGCAATAATTGTGCCAAGGTAAAGATCAATCTCTTTAATATTAAACCAATGTTTTCCACTCCATTGCAACAAAGTTAGGTATTCAATATACTGAAAGACATTGAATCCTCAAGTACCATAGTGGGATGCAATAGCACATTTGGGAGGACATGAATCTCTTTATATTTTAAGACGTTGGGAGAGACATATAAACTTGCTATGAAATTGGAGTAAAAGTAGAAAAATAAAATCGAAAAGGAGGAGCAAATAAAAAAAACTAGAACACTAAATACCAGCCAAATTAAGGCAAAGTGACTCTCCAAAGAATCAATATAAAGGGGTTAGCCCCAAAATCAATATTTAAACCATAAAAGTACTCCCAAGAAAATAATCCCTCAAAGTCCAAGAGTGGTAAATGGTGCGATTATCATAAGAGTAATTAATATTTTAGAGAGTGTCAAGCAATTCAGTCATTATTTGTTGAGTTACTACCCTCTACATCCATTGCACCACTACCTTCACATCCATTGACTAAGGGTAGAAGGAAGCAAATCATGGAATTCAAACCAAAAGTGATCTTTGTTACCACACATGTTGCACTAGAAGAGATAAAAATAAGGAATGCATATTTCACTTAGAAATGTGGATCAAGGGTAAACAATTATATTTTATTTTTGATAGTTAGAGTCAAAAGAATATAATTTCTAATCAAATGGTGAAGGATTTGAATCTTCCTATTATACCACACCACAATCATATAATGTTGGATGGTTACAACAAGGAAGATACATTTGTGTCTCTCAAAAATATCTCCCATATTATACTATCGAACCCTTCAAAGATGAAGTTTTGTTGATGTGATTTTGGGCCAACCGTTTATGTGGAAGATGTGTGGTGTTTATAAGTCTAGGCCTTGAAGTGTCATCATATTTGTTGAAGATCGATGTTATAGGATCCTAGAGGTGTCTCCTCCTACCTTATTTTTCTTAATTAGATCTATATAATACACAAATATGATAGCTAAAACAAGAAAATTCATTCTATTAATAATCAAACCATAAAGTAAGAGGATTTTTGCTATATCAATTGTAAGCACTACATAACAAAAGTAGATGGACCACACTGTAGCAAAATAGGATAACTTGTTCAAGTCACCAATTAGGATTCCACTTCATTGTAAGGTAAAGCACTCCATTGATTTAGTTCCCTATTATCCTTTGTCTAATACACCTATTTATCATATACCAGTCCTTAAAAATGATAATCCAAAGGTAGATCTAAGAATTGATTCAAAAAGGGACACATCATAACAAGTGCTTCAACATGTGGTAGTATAGTTGTATTGGATCCAAATAAATATGGAATGCGAAGACGTTGTATTACCATAGATATTTGAATAAAATCATTGTGAATAACTGCTATCCACTCCCTTAGATAGATGAATTGCTGAACTAGCTTTGTGGTGCAAAGTTCTTCACCAAAATTGATTTGAAATTTGGCTATCATAAAATACCTATAGATCTCACTAACTCATGGAAGAATAAATTTAAATTCAAGAGGGTTTATTTAATGGTTTTTTATGAAGGAAGAACGAACAGGAATAATATTGATGCAATTGTTTAAATAATACATTTGCCACCTTAGAATAGTTTCGGTGAAGATGGAACAGACTAGGCGCAGAATAGATGTTGTTATAACAATATAACAACATACTAAAATAATGAAATAATATAGTGCAACCTATAGTTACGCTAACATCCCCCCTTATTACATTATTTGGGTAATAAGATAACTACTAGCTATACTAACATCCCCCTGATTACATCATTTAGCAATACAAAGAGAGCTGCGAAACAATTCAAATTTGACACGTGCAAGTGCCTTAGTGAAAATGTCTGCAACTTGAGCATTTGTGGGAATGTATTGAAGCTGAATTCGGTGCCTTGGAACTTCGTCTCGAATGAAGTGACATTGTGTGTCAATGTGCTTGGTTCTTTCATGATGTACTGGATTCTTGACAAGGTTCAGAACACCCTGGTTGTCGCAAAACAAGTGAATTGGAGATTTGGATGGAAGACCCATACTTGTCAAAATGCGACGCAACCATATCACTTCGCACACAGCTTCACGTGCGGCGTGATACTCTGCCTCTGTAGATGAGATAGCAACCACCTGTTGCTTCTTGTTGTGCCATGAGACAGGACCGGATCCAAGATGAAAAATATATCCTGAAGTTGACTTGCGATCATCAAACGACCCGGCATAGTCGGAGTCCGTGTATCCTTGCAAGAAGAATTTACCATTCCTCTTGTATTCTAGGCCATATTCCATAGTACCACGGACATAGTGAAGAACACGTTTGGCTGCTTTCCAGTGAGTAGTCTTAGGTTCCTGCATGAACCTCGAAAGATAGTTAACAACAAACACGATATCTGGCCTAGTGTTTGTCAGATATATGAGACTCCCAATCAACTGTCGATAGAGAGTACCATCTACCTGAGGTGAATCATCATATCATGATAACTGAAGCCCTGATTCCATCGGAGTTGCCATTGGCTTGCAATCAGTCATGCGATATTTTTCTAACAATGTCTTGGCATATTTTTTCTGAGACACCTTGATGTAGTGCTCCTTCTGGCTTACTTCCAGACCAAGACAATAATGGAGAAGTCCGAGATCTGTCATCTCAAAAGATTTACATAAGTCACTTTTGACAGCAGAGATCATAGTTTCTGAACTCCCTGTAATGAGCAGATCATCAACATAGAGTACAAGCAACACTATCTCAGAACCTTTTTTCTTGAAATAGAGGTTTGCATCTGATGGACATCTCTTAAATCCATGTTGCAGGAGGTGATTATCCATTTTTATATACCAAGCTCGAGGAGCTTGTTTCAAACCATACAAGGATTTGACCAACTTGCAAACTTTCTGCTCTTGGCCTTCCACTTCAAATCCTTCAGGTTGAGTCATGTAGACTTCCTCTTGGAGATCACCATTCAGAAAAGCACTCTTGACATCCATTTGGTGAACTTTCCACCCATATTGTGCTGCCATAGCACAAAGAACTCGAATGGTGGTCATCCGAGCAGTAGGTGCAAAAGTTTCCTCATAGTCAATGCCTTCCTTTTGAGCATAGCCCTTTGCAACAAGATGGGCCTTATGCTTATCAATTGTCCCATCTGCCTTGTACTTGACTTTGTACACCCATTTGCAGCCTATGGGCTTCTTTCCGTATGGCAGATTGACAAGCTTCCAAGTTTTGTTTTTCATCAGAGACTGATACTCAGCATCCATAGCAGCCTTCCATTGTGGCTCACTAAGGGCATCTTGCACCGAAACAGGTTCATGTTCATTCATTGAAGACATAAACACCCTGTCCTCATCTATATCCATATCCTCTGTTGGTCTCTCTGGATCAACAGAAAGTCCCTCAAAATATTGACAAAGATCATCAACCCCAGTAGTCTCTGCTGCTGCTCTCTCCTGTCGAGCCATGCTACGAGTACGAGGCCTATCCAAAGTCAAATCAGGTGGAGTAGATAGCTTGGAGTCTCTGATTGTACTTGTATACCATTTTGGATTCTTATTCTATGATTTTGAAGAAGATGGAGAAGAACCTCCAATATTTGATGATGAAGGAGACTTCTCAACTTTAGATTCCACAAGATCTAGGTATACATCTGATGTGCTTTGTGATGTGAAAGCCTCATCAAAAACAACATCTCTACTGACATGAATCTTCTTGGTCAAGGGATCAATCAAACGATAACCCTTAGAGTGCTCATCATAGCCAAGAAGAATACACTTCAATGTCTTCTCATCTAGCTTCTTCCTTTTCTCTTTTGGTATGTGCATGAAAGCTTTACACCCAAAAATGCGTAGATGAGAAATGGAGGGTTTCCTACCACTCCATGCTTCCTGTGGAGTCATTCCTTGTAGGGCCTTTGTGGGTGCCCTATTCAATAGATATACTATTGTGGTGACAGCTTCTGCCCAATATTGTTGCCCAAGACTAGCTCTTGTGAGCATGCAACGAACCATTTCCATGATGGAACGGTTCCTCCTTTCAGCAACTCCATTTTTCTGAGGAGTATAAGCAGTAGTTAACTATCTCGTGATCCCATGTGCAGCCAAGAATGCAAAAAATTCTTTAGAGGTAAACTCCCCCCCTCGATCTGAGCGGAGAGTCTTTATAGAAGCCCCTGACTCCTTCTCAACAGATTTCTTGAATTGTTGAAAGAAACCAAATGCCTCAGATTTTAGAGTAAGAAAGAACACCCACATTTTCCATGAGTAATCATCTACAAATAACTGAAAATACCTCTTCCCCCCACAATTGATGGGTGTGAAAGGACCGCACAGATCGGTGTGAATCAACTCCAGAGGTTTCTTTGCTCTTGTAGAGCTTTTCTCAAAAGGTACTCTATGCTGCTTTCCTGCCAAGCAGTCAGAGCACACTGGCAATGTGGTAGAAAGGGAAGGAAGACCCTTTACCATCTCATACTTACTTAGCTCAAGTAAGTAACCAGAACTAAGATGCCCATATCTCTTGTGCCATAGGGAAGTTGCCTCCTTTGTAGAGACTGTCATGGTGACATGTGGAGTAGAGATAGCATCTAAGGCAAATAAGCCATGCTTAAATGAAGCGGTTGCAATGTTCTTACCCCTCCTGGTAATAGAACAACACTTCTTGCCTCCCTCAACACTAAAGTTCACAACCATATCTTTGTCCAGAATTTGTGTGACTGACAACAAATTGTTCGCCAATCCTGGAACATAGAGGACTTTTTCAATCTGACACTTGCCATCAGAAAGAGTGACTGAAATAGTACCTTCTCCCTGAACCTTGTAGGTTTTATCATCAGCAATAGTGACAGGTTTGCCCTCTTTGGCCTCAAAAGACTCAAACCATGATTTGTCGCCAGTCATATGCTTACTAGCGCCAGAATCGACATACCATACAGGATCCGTCTGCTTGGAGGCTGTGGTAGTCATGAGCACCTTGTGTGCCCACTCAGAATCCGAGTCAGATTCTTCAACAACAACATTCACCTTGGGTTGCTTGTTCTTGTTGTGTGGTTTGTTCTGGCCTTTCTGTTTAGGTTGTTTATTCTTATGCCAACATCTGTTTGTATCATGACCCTCTTTGTCATAGATCTTGCAATATATTTTTGTTTGTTGAGGTTGTTTCCCTTTTGAATCCTTTTGAGAACTACCTCCTTTCTAAAAATTACCCTTCTTCTTGTTTGGCCCCTTTCTGTTGGTGTAGAGGGCAGTGTTAGAAGAATCATCTCGTTGTAGTTGGCGTGCCTCCTCTTCTTGAAGCATATTAACCAACTCTACAAAGGTAACTTTCCGTTGGGACACCTGAAGGGAAGTGATCAACACCCTATAAGAATCAGGTAAAGCTCTCAATACAATTGAGGTAAGGAGCTTGTCATCAACTGGTTCTCCCAAAGAATTCAACTTTGCTTTCAATTCAGACACTCTGCAAAGAAAGAGTTCAACTGTCTCCCCCTGCTTCATGCTTAGACTGTGTAATTGAGATTGAAGGAATAGAATAGTGGAATCATTCTTTCCCTCATATATAGTGTTAAGGGCATCCCATGCCTCTTTACTATTTTCACAATCAGCAATATGGGGTTGAACTTCATCAGACACAACAAGCAAAATGAGCACTTTTGCTTTGTTGTCTTTCTTGTCAAAGTCTTTCTGATCAGCAGATGGAGCTGTAGCTCCAATAGTAGATGAAGGTCTTGTTGTTGCTCCAGATACAACATCCCATAAGTCATCCATTGCTAGGATTACCTTCATCTTGTTTTTCCATGGTGTGTAGTTAGGACCTTTCAACAACTGATGAGAATCAGTCATTAATTTTGCAGACATTGTGAAGGTTCCTTATAACACCAATTGGTCCCCCTTTCGATATACCTTTTGCTAGGCCGTTATACCATACAAAATACCCACCCTTACGTGAGGGAGACTATAGGTATTTAGAAAGATAAAAAAAATCACCCGCCCTTACGTGAGGGAAACTATAGGTAATTTTTAGAGATCATACGATACGTGGTACTTAAGCAGTACTGAAAGGGAATAGTCTCGTTGATGGCACCTACCATAGAAAGTCTTCAATCCTCATGCGTGGGGCGTAACTTCCCCTAAACACTTCGGATTTCAGAACTTTCGTCAGGATTTACGCCTAAACACAAGAACGATTAGGGTAATGGATGGAGTAAAAAAATGCAAAAGATGGCAAACTTATCTCTCCCCGATGATTTATAGAGAACAAGCTCAGACGTCATTTTGGCAGCTATATTAGGTGACGGATACAGTAGCGCAATCACGACAGCTTTACCTGTAAGTGCTGGCCAGAGGTATCACAAATACCGAACGCTGCAGTGCAATAAATTGCACGGATGGGTTTTAATTATTCCGGGGACTTAGGGAGTGAATTTGATTTTAACTTTTAATGATGTAGTGCAAAGCAAGAAAAAATGCAACATACAACATAAAAGTGCCCACAGAAAATAAACCACTAGGTGTCGGGCGCTGTCGAAAATGCACCTTTACAATAATGCCAAAAATTGCTTTTTCAAAAAAATACTCTCTATCCCCCCTTGATTTTTGAAAAAATACTCCCCCCTTAGATTTTTCCAAAAAAAATGGACTCCCCCCTTTAAAATTTTTCTTTATAAAGCATTTTAAAACATTCTTTTAGAACTAAAGTTAAAAAAAATAACTTTATCTTATATAGTAAAAAATTATTTATTTATTTTTTTTAAAATAATAACTTTAAACTATTATAAAATAAATTAAAATGTTATTAATTTTAATTTTAATTAAAGAATATTAAAAAAAAACTTAAATAAAAAAAAAATTATACCTTTGTTTTGGGGGGGTCGACGGGACTCGAACCCGCGACCTCAGGGCTCCCGGAGCCCTACCGCTCAGCCCACAACCAGGTGGGCTAGCGGGCTGATCCGAAAGGATCAGGGGAGCTCTCCCCCTTATAGGAAAGCGTGGGCGACGCTTAGGGGTGGCTCCTCCACAATGGTGGTGGCGGCGCTCAGGGGTGGCTCCTCCACAGTGGTGGTGGCGGCGCTCGGGGGTGGCTCCTCCACAGTGGTGGCGGCGGTGCTCAAGGAAATCCTCCAATGCGATCTAGTTTTTTTTTTTTTTCACACATATAATCAAGCACTATGGGCAAGATGGTGATGTTTGAACCAACAATGATTGCCTATGACGTGAATCCTGCAACTGCATCGCTCTAGCAGTCGTTCTCAGAAAATGGCAGGGATGTAATTTTATTCGATTCTACCTTCTCATAGAATCGTCGATCTTCCTTTGTACGATCGAAATGATCCTTCAAAACCTGCAATTCCTTGCAAACACAGTATTTGCCAATCTTCTGCAATTGGTGAAATTTGCCAATTGCCAGATCAAATTTTTAATTAATCAAACAAACAAAATGCACTTGTTTCCCTGTTGAATCTACCCAGACGTCTTCTACACTCAATTTGGTGTGTTCATGGGGTAGCGTTGTGCTTGTCTTCGAGGTGACAGCATGACTACTCCCTTGGCAGTGCTCCTGTTGTGGTGATGCGAACCAACACTGCTAGTGGCACGACGATCTCTAGTAAATTCTTATGATTGAACAATCCGCCTGTGCATGGAAATGATTGGACTGCGCAAGCTTAACACAAAAACATGTGCTTAATATCCCACATTGGGGACATGGGAGAGCGACTAACACTATAAAAACAATTTCATACAAGAGTCCTTATGACTACCAATTGGTAGTCGGCTTGTCCTTCACTACCCTTTTGTTCGGTTGAACCCTCCTTGTCCTCATCATGTGAACCACATCCTATGTGTCATATCCACATTGGCGATTTAGGTTGCCCAGTGGCTTGATTAGCTTCGGAAAACATGTTAGGTCCTTCTAGCACCGTCGCAGCCTTAGATCATCCACCGTAAGTCAAGTCTAGGTCCTATCGTAGGTTGTCATCTAGGTGTCCCGCCTTAGGCTTAGGTTGTCCACCTGGTGTTGTTGTACCATGTTGAGCTTAGATCTAGGATTATTGTCCCACCAATCGACCAATGAACTCCATAATTATCTAGTCTTTCAGATATCTTCTACGATCACCATGGAAGATGCAATAATTATTGTGATTTCCTAGGTAGGAATGTTACCTCGAGAATCGAGGCAGATAGGTCAAAGTTACGTGATGCTTAGGCACACCAAACTACCCTCGTCAAGCTATGAGAGCTCTGACTATAGGGGCTCGATACCATGAAGGAAGAACGAACATGAATAATATTGATGCAATTGTTTAAATAATACATTTGCCACCTTAGAATAGTTTCGGTGAAGATGGAACAGACTAGGCGCAGAATAGATGTTGTTATAACAATATAACAACATACTAAAATAATGAAATAATATAGTGCAACCTATAGTTACGCTAACATTTTATACCTTTTGGCTTGAAAAATGCACCTACGGTGTTCATGAGGATGATGGATGGCATCTTTCATCTTTGTATCAACTCATTTGTGGTTGTCTATTTATATGACATTCTCATCCATATTAAGACATGGATAGAAACTTACAACATGTTTAATATGTACTAAAATTTCTTTAGAGATATTATATATATGCTAATTTAGAGAAGTGCTCATTTGGCATGATGAATATTTAGTACCTTGGATATATTATTGACAAATAGGGAGTCAATGTTGATTTTGAGAAGATTTAGGTGATTAGAAATTGGCCTACCCCAAAGAATCTAATAGAGCTTTGTAGCTTTTTGGATCTTTCCAATTTCTATCAAAGATTTTTATTGGGGTTCTCACGCATTAATTGCCCACTACACCAAGTGACCAAAGGAAGTGCCAAAACCAATTTCCATTGGGAAGATATGCAATAGCAATAATTTGGAAGGTTGAAGGACCAATTGTGTTTCGCTCCTACACTTTTTTCTACATGATCTATATCAACGTTTTGAGGTAATGATTGATGTATCAAAGTATGCATTAGAAACTATTTTCATATAGCATGGGCATCTAATTTCCTATGACAATAAAAAATTTAATGAAGTAGTTTGAAAATACCCCATATATGACAAAGAGCTCTATGCCATTGTCCAAGCATATAAATAGTGGAAGCACTATATCTTGGGTAATGAAACCATCATCCATATAAATTATAGATCTATAGAGTTCATTCAAACATATTGTAAGCTAAGGAATGAAATACATCAAAAGTGGATATATCTATAACAATTTTATTTGATCATAAAGCATAAGAAAGGGAATACCGATTTAACAATAAATTGTTTGAACCAACCTCTAGTCATAGCACTCACCACCATTTTTTATTCATGTGGGAAATTATACTTCTAATTGGTCCACCTTGTAAGAAGTAGATTATAATTCGACAAATGCATATAGAGCTCTTCTTTTGGGTAAGCATGTTTCTTATTTTTATTTGTAAGATAACATCCTCTACCACATGGAACATATTTGTGTACCAACTAGTTAGCACTCAAATATGATTTGGGAAGTACACTTCAACAAAGTAGTAGGTCACTTTGGGGTGAAACAATGTTAGCACTACTTTAAAAGTATTTCTATTGGCCCAAGATGAGGAATGATGTTGATAGGTACATCAACCCATGTACCCCCTATGTTTTTTCTAAACCAACCAACAAGAAGCAAGGGATATATATACTTGTTAGTGCCATCCAAGCCTTGGGAATCTATCCCAATGAAGTTTCTCTTGGGTTTACCCACATATAATAATGATAATGATTGTGTTTTTGTAGTATTTGATTGTTTTTAAAAAATGGTTATCATGATTCCTCATAAAAATTCCATTCAGCTAAATATGTTGCTAAGCTTTATTTTAGTTATGTGTGGCTCAATGCATTTGACAAGGATAAAAAATTTCTAGAATTTTTTTGTCCATCCTATGGAGCATGATGGACACCAAGTCGACCGTATCCACAACCTTCCATCCTCAAACTGATGTACAAATAGAAGTTATGAATCAATTGATTATGCATCTTCTTTGAATGTATAATTCCAAGCATCCATGCACATGGGATGAAAGCCTCCACTACATTCAACATGGGTATATTTGAGCTCTACATAGCTCTACCAAAGATAACTCATTTCATATCTATTTTGGGTTCCAACCCTTAACACCTATTGAGGTCACTCTCCCTGTGCAAATAACAGAGTACCCACTCATAGATAAAAAGAAGCAAAAAAGGCAATACAATTTTTGAAACATATTCAACATATCCAATAATAGATCCTTGACCTATTGGAAAAGATAAATCATAAATACAAGAAACGCCATGATCAACTTAGGGTCCCAAATTAATTTAAGGTTGGAGATAATATATGGTTACATCTTTATAAAGAGAGACTTGCAAGACCCAATAGGAATGTCAAATCTCTTCACTATGGACCATACACCATCATCAAAAAGAAGGGAAAAAATGCTTTTGAATTAAATATTCCTTCTTATTTTGGTTTGCATCTAATCTTCAATGTTGGAATTATTAGGCCCTATCATCCATCTCAATTGGACACTTATGTAGTAGCAGAGTACTTGGACATTGGAGAACTCAGTCCATACAACTTAGAACCAATTGAGGATGATCATATTGTTGATACATGGACTAAGACCACTAAAAGGTAGTCCACTCAGATGTACAAGGTGGTCAAGGCTAGACAACTTGGTCAGCAAGGAGAATGACTCACAAAAAAATATATAAAGAAATGATTTCTACACTTGATATGAAATGTTAACACGAGGACTGCTACTGTTCAAGGGGGATGAATGATCTAGGCATGTGTTTTTTGCATGGCTTTATGCTAAAAAATGCTTAAGAATATATATTTTTATCCTAACTACACCGATAGGGCATAAATTTTTGTTTGAGAATTCATTTTGATCCATTCAATAAGTGTTGGGATTAGAGAGAAATTTTTTTTTTTATAAGCAACTCTATCATAGATAAGTTGTCAACATATTTGTGGAAACCCTTAAAAATGCAATATAAGATAAGTCAAAATTCATCTCTAGCTATGTTGACATATCAGGAGAAGATAAAACACAAAAGGATAAGTCACATGTATATTTTTCTTTTAATATGCAATTTTTAACTAATGGAAGGTGAATCACCACATTTCCATATAGGTGAACTTATAACTCACATAAGGTGAACCACCACATTTCCATATGGGTGACCTTCTATATTTGATATGGTGGGTTTCCAACACGTCAATTCTTGTATAAAGAGAGAAGCACCCTTGAATGTAAAAGATGTAAGTAATGTATGAAATATTATATTCTCACACCTATTCTTAGAGATTGCTTACATTGTACTCTATTTTTTGAGTAATAAAATCACTATGATATTTTGCTTGTATATTCTTGTGTTATGGTTTATTATACTTTGTTATTTTTTTAATTAAAATATTTTATTATCTTTCTTAAATCAAAATTTTGAGTTTTAGATCATTGATTTTGTAGGAATCAAGGATTTTAAGTAGGTCCTAGACTCGATGTTTGTAGGATTTTAAATGTTTATTCTTGGCAGTGCACTATAAATTGACTTAAATCACTATTAATTCAAAGTTGCCATAAATTCTTAGATCTTTGATTCCCATCTTATCTGCCTACTTCAAATTTGTGTAAAGTGCTTCATACTCAACCATGTAGTTCATACAATTGAACAACAATCTATAGGCATAATTGACTTGTTCTCCTTGAGGGTATATGAATTATATCCCAATGCATACCCCATTTATAGTTATGGAATTATCAAATTATATTTTCCATGTATTTTCAAACCCATGACTTGTCAAGGAAAGGATATTAGAATAAATTTTTGTTATTAGGCAATTTCCTCACTCTATTCACACTCTAATATTTGATCTTTGTCATCTCGTGGTACACTGATTATCATTGCTAACATAGGGTCTTGATCATCTTCTTGATACTCATTATTGTCTATGCATTCTAGTATTTCATTCTAGTTTATTGCATTGTCATCTTCTAGTTTCTACGAGAGGTTATTATAGGGTGGTTCATTCTCAATCCTTATAATTTTTTATCCCTGGGAACCTTCATGTGTAAAGAGTTTATTGATAAATAACCATCTCCTATTAACTTTCTTGTTCATTCCCTATACAACAACATCTTGAAGTATAGGGGTAGATCTATGACTATCACCTCTTGGAATACCACAAATTCTAGGTACCAATATATGGTTATGACCATATCCTTGAGAATACCTACTGTATTTACTCTTTTTCCATTCATCTAAATCATGTGTCTATCCATATTAGTCTAAGGTAGGCCCATATCTTCATAGATAAAATTGGGAATCATTATGACCACTACTTCTAAATATACTATATAAATTTTAAGAATGTAGTTCTTAGTCTTGAGTATCACATATAATGGAGACAACTTCAGTTTTTTTTGTCTTTGGATAATTCCACACATCAAAAGCATTGATCTAGATATATGATGGTTGTTCTATAATCAATTTTTGTTGCTCAACTACATGGGTTGAAGGGGATTTTTGCTACTTAACCTTGCCATAATTTTGTTCTTGTTCTTTTATGGCTTCTTGGAGTAGGTCTTGTTGCCTAGGCAAAGCTACAACTTCTAGCATACTAACCTTAGTTAGTGTCTTCTTCATTTCTTTTGTGCTATTGAATTTGGTGAAGGGGTCTCTCTATTTATAACAAAATTTTAGGTATATATAGGAATCATTTTATACCCTTCATACATGAGAGAGGGGCACTTCAACCTTCTCTTAACCTCTTTTTGCAGTGGATCTCTTCTATTTTCATATTAATTTTCAGTAGATTTTCAGCTCCTTGTTTGTTTCCTTTGTCATCCATTGGTGCTTTCCCTTTGTTTCCTCTCTAATATTTATCAATTAATGTCCCTTGATTCTCATATGAAGGACTATATGCGGCTTTCCTCCTAACATTTTCTTTCTTATTTTAATTTTGTTGTTATGCTATGATGGGTCATTTATATTTTACATGCATCCTCATTTTTCCCATGGTTTCTACACCATATTGGTTGACAAATATGATGTCATCTTCAAAAGCTAACTCTTCATCTATTTCAATATCACTAAGGTTTGCTAGTATTATAGTGTTAGGGCTAGGTAGGGTAGGTATTGATCGTGCATCTTGAGGTTGCAAATACATAGCATAATTCACTAGGGGAGCAACTTGATTAGTTGTAGCAACTTATTGAACTTGGAATTACTAAGCATACTGTGTAGTGAGAAATCCTAATGGCACTCATGCATTCAATGAGATCATACCTATCATTATTGGGGATACCATGTTGGTTCAACTTTTGCATTGGCATTAATCATGTGATTGTGGATCTAGTTTACCTCTTGGTTAGCACCTTCTTAAGGTACTTGTTCTTTTTCAAGTATAGGTTCTTTAAGAGCTACCAATTTTATTGTTGCTGCCACTATTCTTTAGTAATTTTTTTTAATTCGCCAAGGTTTTAATTACCTCTAATATTTCATTCATTGCAAAGTTGTTGGTATTATTACCTAGATTGGATGGTTAATGAGGGCTTGAAGTAGTGGCTAAAAAACTACTATGGATTATGTGTTTTGGCCTAGATGAGTAGTGATGTATGGGGATTGATAAATATGGATGTAGGTGCTCAGTTGGGAATTTAAGATAAGATAAAAATTGGGCATAGCACTTGGAATTGGTATATTTTGGAAAATTTTGGCTGCATAGGGCATTGGTGAGGTAGGAGATATTTTACCTACCTAGATAAGAACATATTCACTCCTTGTTGCCACTTTAAATGTTGCAACTAGTGTATGATAGTTAGTTTTATAAACCATTAGTGCTAAATAAGACTATAAACCCTTGATGTGATATGGTAATGCTTGTTCTTCATTTGACCTAATATTTTTTGGAATTGAAATTTAGGTCCTCAAAAATCTAGTATTAAAATCATGAATATTTTCTTAAGGAAATATTTGCATTGTATTTAATTAGAATTAAACTGAATATCCATTTCCCATAGTACCAAATCTATGCATGAAAGGTTTGACTATTAATTCCCAAATAGTTACTGAATTATTAGGTAATCCCCTATACCATAAAGTTATGTCCTCTTATTGAATGTGGTGGATTGACTTGAGAATTTATAACTCATGGAGGTGATATAGGTTTGTTTTGTTCCTATTCCCATAAAAGATAGGTAAATACTTCATATCAACCAAGGGAATAGGGGAATAGACCAATAGGTTTAAGGGTCCTTGATATGTCCAATCAAGAAGTTGATTTTGAGGTCTAGCAGACACATCGAGGCTAACCATATTTTTATGAAGAGGGTACGTACAACCTAGAGGTACGCGTGGGATAATATAGGTATGGAGGGTAATATGGTGGATGCTAAGGTGGTAGATTTTGGGAAGCCCACTACTGATTGGGAGGTGGTTGAATGTTTTGTTGTAGTAAGGTATAGTTCAATCCTATATATAGGATCTTGTAATGGCTCCAATATAGCCACGTTGGCTATCTTTATTTTTATTAGCTTGGGCCCTAGGTTTAGATAGTTGGCCCTTGAGCATTAGGGTTAGGGTTAATGATTGATTTAATCTATAAATAGGAAGAGTTAGGTGGTAGTTGAGATCATCTTTCATATTCGAATCTTAGTTGCATCTACTATACATATGAGACTTCGCCCTCTCCAAGTGGCTATGAGACTTCGCCCTCTCTAAGTGGCTAAGGATTTGCATTGAGAGATTTGATTATTGCATATTTGATTTTTTGGCAATTGGATCTGAATTATTATTATCATTTGGGTAATGTTATTTATGCATTATTGGATTGCTATTGCTATTGCTATAATTCTTAAATTTGTTTCATAACAAGTGGTATTAGAGCTTTGATCTTGGCTCCTTGTGGGGTGTAAATTTGTAATAAAAGGGCATATAAACCATTCTAGAACCTCTATTGAACATTACTGTTGCTTATTTCTTAGTAATTTTAATATTTTTTTGGTCCATCTTTTGGTGCAATTATCTTCTAGAATATTGTGAGTTCATTGTTGTTACTTCCTTTTCTCAAACTTGATTAAAGAGAATTAGGTGTCATCGGACCCTTGTGAGAGACCTATACCATTGTGATCATCTCTTTGAGATGGTCAAGGGTATCAATTTTGGGTTGGACTTATGGGAGACCTATCTCTTTCATTTCTTCAAGCTGATCAAAGTAAGAGGTATTTTTCACAACACTTTTTTAGTAGCATTCCAAGTATTTTTTGGGTTTTTAATTGCCCCTAGTGTATGAATGAACTTGTTGCCACTACTGGTTGGGTATAAGTCAATGGTCGATTATAATATATTATTCATTTAGAGGATGTGTGTATGAGTAGAAAGAAGTATCAACCTAAAAATCTTGGTAAGCATCACAACACTTCCCCAAATATCAATAGTTTTGACCAATATCTTCTTTCTTCCTTAAATGCCATGGCTTTACCTCCTCCCAACACCTCAGGTTCTTCCTCTCCTCCCAATAACCCTCCCCTGATCACTCCTCCCACTACCCCTCCAATTGGTAATCCTCTTCCTAGTACTATTGACCTTGATCTATATGCATATCTTTTGAATCAAGAACAAATGATTACTTTCATTGTCAAGTCCTTGAGTAATCAAGACCAAATTACTTCCATTTCCAAGTCCTTGGATAACATCCAAAGAGTCCTACAAATATCTACTACTATGCCTCCTCTTGTCCAAGGGTCATAACAAACCATAGGGCAACAACCTTTGATCATTCATCAGGCACCAAATACTAGTGTTCTTCCATAACCACCACCTAGTCATAGTCCTCCAAATTCCTATGGAAGTCACTCAACTCCTTATGCTACCCAAGGTTCTCCTCTAGTTATGGGTGCTTATGACCTAGGATTTGCTTTTGATTTGGATTCCATGGTAGGAGGTGCTTCTAATTTCCTTGATTAGCCTCATGAAGTTCCTGTTCCTCGCATCAACATGCCCACCTTTGAAGGTGTCGATCCATGAGGGTGGTTGGCCAAGATGGATAGCCTTATCTACTTACACCATGTTCTTAAAGTAGGTCGTGTCACATTAGCAACTTCTAAGTTGGGAACCCAAGCTCATCAATGGTTGTTGTGGTAGCTTTTCCAACATGGGGGTTCTCTTTTGTGGCCTGACTTTAAAGAATGATTTCTCTAAATATTTGATAAAGGATCTTCCACATCATATGTGGTCTATCTTATGCAAATAAAGCAAATATGAATAGTGGAGGAGTATTGCTCTAAGTTCACAAGTCTTCTCACCTACACCCACCAATTGAATCTAGTAGTGGTGGTCTTAACCTTTTGCCATGGTCTTAAGGATAAAATTTAGTGGGAAGTTGACATGCTCGATCCCTATACTCTTGATGATGCTCAATGTATAGCTTTGGTGAGAATAAAAGCTCTAAGATTCTAGTCCCTAACATAGATGTGACTTCAACTCTCATTATCCTTATTACAATAATGAGAATTCCTAGGGATTCTTTTATTTCAAATGTTATTCTCACCATCCTTAAGATCAAGCCTATGAAGAATATCATAACTTTCAAGTGGAAGGTGAAGACACAATAATATATGAAGATGAAGATTCATTATAATAAGAGAAATCGATAGAAGTAGATGAGGTGGAACATGAGGATGATACCATGGCTCTCTCTACTCATGCTCTTATGGGGCTCCAAGCTCACCATACTATCAAGGTACAAGGATTTATTAAATGATAATATGTCAATGTGTTGATTGATTTAGGTAGCACACATAACTTTATAGATAGTAAGACAACGAAGTCCTTGGGCTTGTATATCAATACTTCAAATCAAGATAAATTTCAAGTCTTAATTGCAAATGGGGGTACCACTTAGTGTGTGGGTCGAATAGCTAAAGTTAACATCCAAATGGGGGATTATACTTGGTCAGGAAATCTCTTTGCCATGAACCTAGGTAGTTCAGATGTCATCTTGGGAGCACAATGGCTATCTTAGCTTGGTGATGTTACTATTAATCTATAAAAATTATATGTCAAGTGGATAGAGAATGGAAGAGTCATTTGTCTCCAAGGAATCCAACCCCCTCCCTCCAAGGTGGTTAGTTCACATAGCATGGAAAAGATATTGAAGAAAGGTGGTTGTGGATTCTTTGCCCAAGTCAATTGCATGGAGGTTTAGTCTTTAAAGCCACTTCTTCTAGCTCTTCCTTCAGATTTATAGAACATTGTGGATCACTATGAGGAGGTCTTTAGTGAGCCCATGGGTCTTCCTCCTAAGCGCACACATGATCATGCCATCCACCTTGTTCTAGGAATTCAACCTCCTAATGTGCATCCTTATCACTATCCCCAACCCCAAAAGTTAAAAATTGAGAAGTTGGTTTAGGAAATGTTGGAGCAAGGAATCATCCATCCAAGCATCAATCCATACTCCTCTCTAGTGGTGATGGTATGATGCAAGGATAATTCATGGTGCATGTGTCCTAATTTTTATCCTCTCAACAAGATCACTATCAAAGATAAGTTTCCTATCCCTATTATAGATGATTTGTTGGATGAATTACATGGTGCTAGATACTTTACAAAACTAGACTTGCATTCTAGGTTTCATCAAATTAGGGTTAGGGAAGAGGATATCCCTAAGACTACTTTTCATACACATGAGGGTCATTATGAGTTCCTAGTCATGCCTTTTGGTCTCACTAATGCTCCTTCCACTTTCCAAAGTCTCATGAACTCTGTCTTTCATCCTTTTCTTTGCAAGTTTGTCCTAGTTTTCTTTGATGATATTTTAATTTATAGCAAGTCCTAGGAGGATCATCTAGTTCATGTTGACAAAGTTCTTCACCTATTACAAAGGGAAAAACTTCTTGTGAAAAGGTCCAAATGTTCCTTTGAGGTCCAGGAGGCAGAATACTTGGGACATATAGTAACTTAGGAAGGAGTCAAGGTAGATCCTAACAAGATCAAAGCTATGCAAGATTGGCCCTTGCCCAAATCCCTTAAACAACTCCATGGATTTTTAAGACTCATAGACTACTATGGAAATATTGTCACTCCTCTCACTACTCTCACTAAAAAGGATGCCTTTGTTTGGTCTGAAGCCACTTCCCAAGCCTTCCAAGCCCTCAAAGAAGCTATGTGTACCACTCTTGACTTTAGCAAACCTTTTGTCATTGAGTGTGATGCTTCTGACATAGGTATTGGAGTTGTTTTGATGCAAGATGGACACCCATTAGCCTTTGAAAGTAAGCAACTTTTGGGCAAGAATCTAGGATGATCCACTTATGAGAAGGAAATGTTAGTTGTTTTGCATGCCATAGAGAAATGGAGGCCTTATTTGTTGGGGTATCGTTTCATCATCAAGACTAACCATAGTAGCCTTAAGCATTTCTTAGAGTAGTGTCTCTCATGCCTTGAATAGAATAAATGGATGACCAAGCTCTTGGGTTATGATTTTGTCATTGAATACAAGAAAGGAAAGGAGAATGTGGTGGTTGATGCCTTGTCTTGCAAATATGAGGATGTTGTTGTTATCAATGCCATCTCTAGTCCTCTTCCACAATGGCTTTCTCAACTTTGAGAAGATTGGCTTTCTAACCTAGAGATACTATGGATCATTCAGGAAATGGAGGTTGGCTCATCATTGCATTCTTGTTTCTCATATATTGATGGAGTGCTTCACAAAAAGGATCGCATTTATCTTCCTCAGTCTTCGGCTATTAAGTCAAATGTTCTCCAAGAATTGCATGCATCTCCTTTGGCTGGACATTCGAGATTCTTGAAAACATACTAGCAGGTGAAGCAATCATTTTTCTTGGAAAGGATTAAAAGTAGATGTCAAGACGTTTGTGGTCAAGTGTGAGGTGTGTCAACATAACAAAGGGAAAATAGTTAAATCTCTTGGATTGTTGCAACCCTTGCCTATCCTTAACCACCAATGGGAGCACATATCCATGGATTTCATTGAGGGCCTTCCCAAATCTGAGGGCAAAATGATGATCTTTGTGGTAGTAGATCACCTTTCCAAGTATGCTCATTTATATGCATTACAACATCCCTATTCAACAAGTAAGGTGGCCAAGGTATTTCTTGATTATATTTTTAAATTACATGGTATGCCCAAAACCATTGTGAGTGATCATGACCCTGTCTTCACCAATAACTTTTGGAAAGAATTGTTTTGTCTTAGTGGTACCAAGTTGAGTATGTCCTCTTCTTATCACCCTCAGTTGGATGGTCAAATAAAGATTGTTAATAAATGTTTGGGTACTTACCTTCATTGTTTTTCTCAAGACAAGCAATATCACTAGGTTCATTGGCTCTCATTAGCTGAATGGTGGCATAATACTTCTTACCATTCATCCCTCAAGATGTCCCCATTTGAAGCATTGTATGGTCAAAAACCTCCATTAGTGGTAGACTATGTTCTAGGATCCTCCAAGGTTGCCTAGGTAGATGATTTGTTATAACAATGACAACTTGTGCTTCAACTTCTTAAAGATAATTTGACCTAAGCCCAAAACCGCATGAAGCAACAATAAGATTCACACCATTCTAAATGACAATTTACCATAGGAGATATGGTATTTTTATGCCTACAACCCTACAAGCAATTGTCCTTGAAGACCAAGTCTAGTCAAAAGTTGGCTCCTCAATTTTATGGGCCCTACAAGGTGGTTTATTGCACATTGGTGAAGTGGCATATCAGTTGGAGCTTCCACCGTCTTCTTACATCCATCTTATCTTTCATGTATCTTGTCTCAAATAGGTTATTGGCTAGAAGGTGCAGTCCTAGATGGAGCTTCTAATACTTGATGAAGAAGGTCAAATCACTCTCTAACTTGAAGCAATGTTGTAGTCTAGAGTTTATCATCTTTGATCTTAACAAATTTAAGAGTTCCTCATCAAGTGGTAGGACCTTCTAGAAGAAGATGCTATGTGGGAGCCTGAGAGCATTTTCTAGTCTTTTCTAGCTTTGAGGACAAAGCTTTTGAGGGGGGAGCCATGTAATGACTCCAATATAGCCATGTCGACTATCTTTATTTTTATTAGCTCGGGCCCTAGGTTTAGATAGTCGGCCCTTGAGCATTAGGGTTAGGGTTAATGATTGATTTAATCTATAAATAGGAAGAGTTAGGTGGTAGTTGAGATCATCTTTCATATTTGAATCTTAGTCGCATCTATTGTGCATATGAGACTTCATCCTCTCCAAGTGGCTATGAGACTTTGCCCTCTCTAAGTGGCTAAGGATTTGCATTGATTTGAATCTGGAATTTGATTATTGCATATTTGATTTTCTGGCAATTGGATCTGAATTATTATTATCATTTGGGTAATGTTATTTGCACATTATTGGATTGCTATAATTCTCAAAGTTATTTCATAACAGCCATGTTGGTTTTGAAAAGGTGTATCTTGCACATATTGTTGCACTTGGCTATTAGAGGTGGTGCTAGTCCTTCGGTGTTTCCCTAAGTGACCTCATTTGTTTAGTCATCACTTGCATATTTTGGATAAGGTTTAGGTTTAATCCTATTGATTGTATCAATGTAGAGGACTAAATTGGAGAAATATTAGAAGTGTTAGATGGACCAAATTTAGGTAGGCTCTATGTTAGAGGAGCATTTGTGGGAGGTAAATTTTGTGTATTAGATATTGTAGGCCAATTGTAAATCTAATTCATGAATATTGGGCTATTTGTGAGGTTTTTCACATTAACCGATACCTAGTACAAAGGATTGGTGTGAGTCATTATAGGTGCTTGATTAGCCCAAGTAGGGTTTACTAGGATAGTTGAATAGCTCATTTGTTGGCTTAGGTAGCCTATTTGGGGTGGTGTGAATACTTGGCTAACTTGGTCATTCACGGGCTTTTTTCCTTTTAACAAGATGGGATAGGATATTGGGACCTCTTCTTTGAACTCATCCTCTTGATGCACCCATGTAATAGTTTGTTCTTTTCTCTTTCATTTTCTGTTTATAATGGTATGTGATGATGTCCATTTATTGATGCTCTTTTCTTAATTTTTGAGCATTTGATTATGTATTCATATGCTTGTACATGGACAAAATTTTTGGATCAATTTCTAAAAATTCAAAAGTTTTTAAAAAATTGTCTATTTGAGCAATTTGCTCATAATTTTAGGTGTTTCGCTTCCAAAAAGTAAATTTTTAGTAAAATATCAATTTGAGTGATTTGCTTGTAAAAAAAAATGTTTTTATATCAATTTTGGGTGATTTTCTCACAATGTGTAGCTTTTTAGCAAAATAGAAAATAGATCATTTTGCTCAAAAAATCAAGCGATTTGCTTGCTTTATTGAGTGATTCGATTATTTATCAAAATTTAGACATTTTTTGCAAATAGAGAAAATATCCCAAGTAGGTCACTCATAATGAATCATTTACTAGATCTATATTTTTTATATTTCACCCTCTCTTCGAGAAAATTGCTTGCTTTATCGAGTGAATCACTTGCTATTTTGGACTTATGAAAAATATACTCATAATCTACCTTAAGTGCTTCCACATTTGGTAGATGTACATACAAGGTTAGATTCGAGTTTGTTTGCATTACTGTTAAAGTTATCTTTACAAAAAAATAGTTTTTGAAGTTACCATTTTCAAAGCACCTACAAAATTTCAAGCACAAAAATAAAAAATTCGGTGAAATTTCAAGCAAAACTTGGTAGGAACCAAAAGGTTTGAGTGAATTGCTTTGAACTCAACTTGTGAGAATGTAGGTCAAATTGAGCAATTCACTTGCTAATTTAAGTGAATTGATCACTTATGGAAACCTCCAAACTTGCTTGTAGAGTTAGAGTTAGTGATTTTTTTTCTAATTTCTAGCTAATCATTTTATCCATGATGGATGCATTTTTAGGCATGAAAATAAAGAAAAATGCATAAAAAATGGGGTTTGTCCCATTGGGTATGCCAAAAAATATGTTTATCTAAGGAATTATCCTAAATTCTAATTAAGTGTTGCGCCCTCAAATATGAGTTTAAACAAGGTTGGATAGTTTTTCCAAAGGCTTTCTCCAACCTTTGGATTAAGGTCGTCTCTCTGATTTCCTCATGTTGATATCTAATCTAAACTAACTAATTTGCATGAAATTAAACAAAATGCATAAAGTGTGGAAAGTAAATTTATGAATTCTAGAGTGCAAGAAATGAAAATAAATATGACTACTACACCATAGTGAGGATAACATTTGATCAGTCAACACATAATTAGAAATCAAACATCATTAATGTCCACCCATTCATTTGATAATAAAATTGATAAATGAATGACAAGAAGGGCTAGAAGGGTTGTATCCAAGTTCCATACACTTGAAAAATCATAAGGATAGTGCCTCTAATAAGATGCATAAGGACCTATCAATTTGTTATAATAACCTCATGAGTACAAAGCACAATGTGGATTTCATAGAGTAGCTTTGGATTCTCATTGAAAAAATATGAATACAATGAGGGCCTTAGGCCCCTATTTATAGTATAATCTTACCCCTGAGTTACTTGGGGTGAAAAATAATTACTCCTAGTTGAAGTAAAGATGTGGGAAAAAATTAACAAAATGTAACACCTCCAAACATTACATACCTCTAACAGGATGAAAAGGCTCCAAAAATACTTAGTGCACCAAAAAGTGCTAAAAATATATCTTTCTAGAATATTTTCCTTAAAATTCACATTAATTTTCACTTTTACACCTAGTGAAGTGATTTACTTGGTTTTGTTGAGAAATTCGTTCACTTTTGCAAGTGATTTGCTCATGTTAGAAAGTTAACTATATACCTTTGTCAAGCAAATCGCTCCTTGAGAAAATTGATACCTTTGTTAAGCAAATAAATCCTTTGTTCCAATAAAAAAATTTTGTAAGTAAATTGCTAATTCACCAAAATTGAGCAAAATTTATATTTTTGTAGAATTTTCCTATGATATGGCCTCGTATTGCTATTTCTACCTCCAAAATGAGCAAACTTTACCAAAGGTAGTACTAAGGTACTATAGTGCCCTATCATGGTTCCAAGTCATGGAGCACCCCATAAGGATATTTCCTTTATAGCGATGGCTAAATGGGGTGACCCATCAAAAAGGTTGGTAGGGATTAAGAGGTAAGTCATGGACTTATTTATTGAAGTGACAAAAGAACATATTCATAGCTTTCTCTTAAAAAGTGTCTTAACTTTGTTTTTTAAAATAATATCTAATGACACTCTAAATATTATGTTCAAAATATCTTAATTATGTATCAGGGTTGGGACCCCTCCAAAATCCCCTTTTTTTACCATTACAAAAAATATATATTCAAAATAAACATGGAAATATATGTCAATGGGAATGACATGGAAATTATATCAAATAAAAATGGATGATAATGATGAGTTTACAATTACATTCTTGATATGTGATTTTTTTTACCTAAAATATGAAACAACTTTAACTACAAAACTTGGTTGGAGTGTTTAATAGAGGTAACCCTTAGTCAAGAACATGAGGGAGAACATTATGGAAGAGAGGCCTTCAAATGTCGACTGATCAAATTATTAGAAAACTTAAACTTGTGCACACACCACCAATAAAATACACATGCATAATAGGTAAATTTGATTTTGTAATAAAATGGATGAATCACATAAAATATTCAATTAACTTAAGATACATGATAGGTGAATACTTGTATTTCATACAAATGTGTTTGTGTTGAAGGTTTCCTATCCTAAGAGAGAGTTTCTCTTCAGGTCAATCTACTATGAATTTGTTTCTCTTTTAATATTGGAAATAGGGGAAACAAGCAACAATTATCAAAACAATAATAGTGCATATATTTTTCACCAAGTCAAATACATGTATATCCATCATATTTATATAGTATGGTGTCTCTTAGTTTTAAGAGATCCTTCAATATTTCATCTTAATCATAAATTTTCATCTTCTCATTATTTTGAGAAATTGTTATTCACCCACATATGAGATGAAATAATTAACATATCCCAAGATGTAATAATTATGTAAAAAATAATGTAATAAAGTCTAACACCCCCCCTTATTACATTATTTGGTATAAATATCATTACCTCCCCATGATTCTAGGGCTGGTACACTAGAATTATGTTCTATATTTATCTCTAGATAATATCTAGTAGGCGTGCCTTTTTGGATCAATATCTAGGTCTACCTTTGGATCATTACCTCTAGGTCCTTGCCTTTGGGTCAACTCTAGGTCATCATTACCTTTGGGTTACCTCTAGGTCCTTACCTCTGGGTTACTTCTGGATTTACCTTTAGATCATCACCTCTAGAAAATTACCATAAATCTATAATATTTCACTATAAATTTTGTCATTGTAGTCCTCCCAAGCATAGCTTGGATCATATTTTGATACATAAATCATTCATTTCAAGTTTCCCAATATTACATTGCTCCATGGAAAAACTTACATTTGATAAACTGTGATGTTTTTCAACCACCAAACTTTGCTTTCTTCTATAGAATCCATTCAACATTTCTTTTACTTTATCCCATTCTAACACATTCATCCATCCATAATTTATATGTATTTTGTTGGTCACTTTATCTTTGTGCCAAAACTTTATTTTAGAGTGATTATTACCTCCACAAATCTCACAAGGATGTAGGTTCCAATACATAGCTATCACATCTGGATATTCCGCAATGACTACAACAAGTCATCCTAGGAACTTTTGCATATGATTATTTTCTCTACCTATCACAAATTTAGTCTCACTACTACTTGCTTATTCTGTATATCCAAGGCCTTCATTCTTTGGCCTTATATTTGGCATTATCGATTTTTTATACCTTGCTCATAGCTTCATAAACCTATATACTTGTATTCCATTATTCTCATTATTTTTGAACCAATTCCTTTGGTCTATTTTTTAAAACATCCAAATTATTCACCACCACTTTGATATCTGTCATTATTACCAACAACATTCAAATAAAAAACATCATCATCATAATGACTTACAACACAATCTATATAATCATTGTCACTTTCAATTCTGACAATATGGCCTTTGTCATGGCCAATACAACCATATTCTACATAATATTTTCTCTCATCAACAATCTTCAAATCACTTGTATCACAAGCTATATCTTCCCTTTGAATAATATCACAACAACCATATGTCATTATGGGCCTCAAATCACTAGTATCACAACTAAAATTTATCCTTTGAAGAAGATTACTTGTGTCACAACAAACATATTTCATCATGGGCTTATCCTTCAATTTTTTAATTATTTCTATTTTTTTCTACATTGCACCTCAAGAATGTCAAGACTAAATAGTGCCATGCACATTCTTCTTATTGCACCAATATATATTATCATATCATTTTCATAGTAACTATCAACAACTTTTCTTAGAATCGATTGCATACAATATCTAAGTTTTTTAATTTCTCCATCTTTATTATCTTTTGATGGCACACACTTTTGAAATTCACCTTGTTTCTTAGCTTATTTACTATATCCTTTATTTCTTGGTTTTTATACTTCCTTAGCCATGAGTAACTTATGTGCTATTTCACATTCTTTTTTACAATATGATTCAGGTTCCTTCCAACAATATGTAGACACTAAAATCATGTCAATCTGATTAGACTACAATGATGCACTCTTATCAACACCATATGACCCCCTTGGGAAACCCTCGGGGGTTAAATAGTGGTCCTAACCACTTTTAGGAAGGTTTAACCTACTTTTGGGAAGTTTTGGGCCATGTAGCCATGGTCATCCCGCCCTAGGACGACCATAGTTCATTGTCGTCCCACCCAGGGATGACCATCAGCAACTGTCCCTAGGTGGGATGACCATGGCCTAGGCCCCTTAAAAAGTCAAGGGCGAAAAAAATGATAATCAAATTTTACTATTTATCCCATCCAATGATTTATGACATATTGAGGGTTTGTCAAAGCCATCACAACCTACAAATTGGAGGCCCAAATTGGAGGCCTCTTCCACCCAATGCATGGCAAGGATTTTGACAAGTGGCGGTACCTGCCTTGCATGATCCAACTTACCCATTTGACCTTCTGGCCCTCTTGGGCTATAAATTGAAGTTATTCCACCCAATTTCAGAGAGGTATTTGCAATATTTTGTAATGAAGTGCTAGAAGTATTTACTCTTCCCTTTCACTGCATATTTTCCATTGAAATCTCCATCGATTGAAGGAGGTTGCCAAGTGATCCTAAATATGCAAATCCATTTCAAAACCCACCAATTTCTATGAATTAGATCACCAATTTTGACGAAAACACCCCTAGGAGTAGTTTGAACTAGATCCTAGAGGAATTTATGGCAAAAACTATTGGAAATTTGAGCATGTTGAGTTGTCATTGATGTCAAAGGTAAAATGATTGAAAATCATCTTCAAGGTTGAAAAATATTTCAAAGGCAAAAGACAAAGGTTTTAAAAGATAAATTATAATATTTAAATTAAAGTTTAAATATTATAATAAAATAAATTTGAATTTCATATGGCACTACAAATTCAAATTTCTAATTATGGGGTAAAGCGTCGATGTTTTCCTAAGTGTCAAAGTGCATATATAAGATGGAAGTCAAAAATTATTTCAAGTGTGTTGAAAATTTTAAAAGCGGTGTTGATATAGTGCATTCATCCTTTCGCAAGCACAGCGCACATGTTTCAAGCAAATGCAACAAGGAGTAAAGGGGATGCATGTGTTTTGAAGACAAGCGGATGGTGCATGAGACTCAAGAAGGAGTAACGTATGATAAATTTCCAATCGAGCAACTAGCTCAGGTGGCAGGTAGACCTTGCGTAAGGCGTGGCACGGAGGAGGTCTCATGTTTGAGACTCGGGGGTGACATTTTGTTCATAGTTTTTGTTGACCAAAGGAACGCGATAACTTTAAAACGAATATTGTGCATTAAGGTTCTTGTATGGGCAATTAGCCCATGCGGTGCTCTAGCACATGCTAGAGCGTGGGCTTCGTGAGGTCGCACGCTCAATTCCCCATGGCAGCAGAAGTGGTAAGGGTATTTTTTTTTTTTAAGTTTTGCTTGGTATTTAGGGAGTCATAAGGGTGTAAGTTTGATAAAGTGTGCCATAAGGGTTAAGTTTAATAAAGTATGTTTTTGCTATTAGGGAGTCATAAGGGCTGAATTTAGTAAAGTTTAATTTTGCTATTAGGGAGTCATAAGGGTGTGAATTAATAAAGTTTTAAGTGCAAGGATATGTTTTAAAAGCTTTCTATTTTGCAAACACAAATTATAAGAGTGCTTTATATAGTTTTATTTTGCAAAGAGCATAAAATAAAAATATGTTTTGCATGCAAGAATAGGAGTAATAATGTGTTATAATGGCTTGATATTTTATTGTCATTCTTGTATGGTGAAAAGTGGGTTTGAGGGTTTTGAGTTATTGAAGATCATTTTCAGATTTATTTGAACACATCTTTTGAGAAGAAAGTTCATGTGGATGTTTTGAGAAAGTATTTTTCTATCTAACCCTTGAAGTGGCACAAGAAGGATTAGTTGTTTGTGAGACAGGTTTTTGAGGGCACATCTTCATCAAGCATTTTGAGGTATGGTGGTTCAAATTTTTATCTAGGTGGTTGTGTTTTGAGAAAGTAATTTTGAGGTGGAGTTAAAAGGGTTGATTGGTGTGCATTGTTAGAAATATTTGAGCTAGGGTTTGTGAAACAAAATATGCATTCATTGTTTGAATGGTTTTTGAAGCATTGGTTTGAATGTATTGAGCATGTGTTAGAGTATAATTGAATAGAGACAGTAAGCAGACTAGAGAATGATTGTGAGATGTTTGAGCAAGCCTTTTGGGATAGGGCTTGTGAGTAGTTATCAACAGGTTTGAAGTAGACTTATGAGCAAGTATGAGACAGATTAGTACAGACAGTTGAGAAGATTTGATCAGTGTTGTGAGCAGAATTGATCAGTGGTGTTGAGCAGTGATTTGAGTAGATCTTGGTATAGATTTGAGCAAGCCTTGTGTGAAGGCTTGAAGTAGTTTTTGAGCAGAGTTTTGAGATAGCTTTGGAGGTGATTAGAGCAAAATGGATAGAGGTCTCCTATGGATAGAGGTCCACCAACTAGAGCATTTGAGACAAAGGTCTCTTGTGGATAGATGCCCACTAGCCTAAGCAGTGGGGACAAAGGTCTTCTATAGATAGATATTCACCAGCCAGAGCAGTGGGGACAAAGGTATCCTATGGATAGAGATACACAAACTTGAGCATAGGGAATTGAGATCTATTTTGGACAGAGGTCCATAAACATTGTAATAGGGATTTGGTTCCCAAGATATTTTTTGAGAAAATTTATAAGAAATATTTTCTCCGTGGACGTAACCCACATTGGATGAACCATATTAAAACATGTCTCTCATGTGTGTGATGATGTGTACAATATTTACTGATTTGATATTATTGCTATTATCATTTGGATTGAAAAGTAAAAAGTTCTATCTTATACTGTTCACCCCCTCTCTCAGTATAAGCTTATGTTCTTCATTTAGTATCAGAGTGGCTTCCTTCATGAAAAGCCTAATAGTTTGAAGGAATATCCCACAAGAACATACATAACTATCAAAAAATGGAGAAGCCATGATTGACATGAAAGAGGAACTTATTGCTGCTCTTGGAAACTTGGAAAGAGTTAGAAAGAATAATTCATGTTTGAAGGCTCAAATTCAAGGGGATGAGGAAGCAAAGACAAAAATTCTACAAAATATCACAAAGTTAAAGGTAAAAATTGAAGAGGCAAAGAAAATTGAAAAAAATATGGTAGATAGTTAAAGGCAAAAGAGTTAGAATGTGAAAGGTTGAAATCTGAAATTGTCTCTCTTAGAAACGAAGTTGAAAAGTCTAAATATAAGTTATAGCAAGATATAAAGTTAGGGAAACAGAAAGAGGAGTCAAGCTCTAAAGGAACAAAGATATCAAAGAAAGAAGAGCCCATGACCTATGCTAATGTATTGAAAGGCAAAAGCATCAAGAAGGAAGAAAATAGAGAATCTTCATGGACAAAAGTCAATTACAGAAACGAAAAAGGAAGAATCATGCGACCATATTATTCAAGGCAATCTAATAGGTTACAAAATTTATTCCATGGTTATAATTTTTTATGTAACAAATATGGTCATAGAGTTATACATTGCATTATCCGTGTGGGAAATAATGTTGATAGAAATTTCAATTTATTTGCACCTCTCATGGATAATAATATTATCTGTTACAAATGTAATAACTTTGGGCACAAGAGCAAATGGTGTAAAATAGTATTTCCTGAATCAATCAAAAAGAAGGAGGATCATAAAAAGTATTTAGCACATAGAGGGAAGAAAGTAGAGAGGGGAGGGCTCTGGTCCCTCCCTGCTCCCCCTCCCATGGCTCCTGGTTCCTGCCCAGTCTCTGGCTCAACCCAGGTCATCCCTCCCGGGGAGTGGTTGTTTGTAGATGATCTCCTGGGGGAGATCCTTCTCCACTATCTGCGCCCCTCTCGGTCGGCTAGGGTTTCCTTGGTTTTTTTTCGGATTGGTGCTTCCCAGGGATCCCTGTTTGGTTGGGGATCCCTTCCCTTTTTCCCTCAGGCTTCCCCACAGGGTTTTTTGCAGGTTATTCGCGTGGATCTGGTCCCCTACGTTTCTCGGTGCGGTGGAGGTGACGGTTTAGGGTTTGGACAGCTTCCCCCTTTTTCTTGTGAATCCTCGACGGGCTCTATGCTTGGACGGGATTCTTGGTCCCTGCTACTGGGATCCTCTTCTATTTTCTCGGGGCGAGTTCCTTGTGGTACAACTCTTTAGTCACTTCCTGATGGGCTGGATCCTCTCTGTGCTGGCTGTCGGCTTCCTACAGGATGGCTCTCGCTGAACGGAATGTTTTCCCAATGGGCGGGATGGTTTCTCCACAGGGCGGGATCCGCCAAATCCACCGGTTTTTCCGTGAGGCGGGATCCTTTCTTTTCTGCTGGTTTCTCGGATGGCAAGATTTCCCTATTGCTTCCCGCTAGGCGGGACTGTTTGTTGTGGTTTTGACTGCTTCCCGCGAGGCGGGATTTTATTGTAACGGTTTTTCTTTGCTTCCTGCTGGGCGGGATCTTCTCGATGGTGGTTTTTGGCTACTCCCCGCTAGGCGGGATCTCCAAAACTACTTTCTTTCTTATTTTTTTGTTTCCTGCTGAGAGGGATTGTTTCATGCTTACTATTACCACTTGGCGAGATTTTTGTTTTGGTGTTCAGTTTCAAGGGATTGATGCCCTAGGCCCATTGCTTATGTAATCAGGTTTTGGGATCCTTGTTAAAACCCGTTGTAAATACAAACACTACTTACCAAAAAAAAGAAGGAGGATCAGAAGGTTCAAAATAACACAACCTCAAAAGTTTGAAAAGAGAGAAAAGAGCAAGAAAATGATAATTCAATATTGTTACAAATAGTCCTTCATGCACAAGATAAGATAAATCATTGGTTTTTGGATAGTGGTTGTTCGAGTCATATGACAGGTGATAAAAGTAAATTTATTGCACTTAAAGAAATCAATGGAGGATCAGTAAAATTTGGTGACAATGGTTCAGGAAAAATTGTAGGGAAAGGGACTTTGAGTTTAGATATTGGAAAATCAAAGACATAAAATGTATTATATATTAAGGGATTGAAGCACAATTTACTAAGTGTAAGTCAAATTTGTGATCAGGGGCACACAGTCACTTTTCATCCAAATGGATGTGAGATCAGAAAATCCAAGACAGGAAATCTTATTACAGATGCTAGTAGAACTACAAACAATCTCTACATGTTGAGTGAAATTAAGGGAGAAAAATGTTTCTTATCACAAAAGGATGAGAGTTGGTTATGGCATATAATAATGGATCATATGAACTTTGACAACATTGTGAAAATAAGCAAGAAATAGGCTATCAGAGATTTACCTAGGATAAAAAGACCTCAAAGCACAATATGTGCACAATGTCAGTATGGAAAATAAACAAGAACAAGTTTTAAGTCAAAAGAATTTACTTCATCTAAACCATTGAAACTAGTTCACACTAATTTATGTGGTCCTACAAGGACAAAGAGTTTACAAGGTGAAAGTTACTTCATGCTATTTATAGATGATTTCTCCAAAATGACTTGGGTAGCTTTCTTAAAATAAAATTCAGAAGCCTTTGAGAAGTTCCAGGTATTCAAAGTTTTAGTAGAAGATAAAACAAGTAAAAAAATAAAGTGTCTCAGATCATATAGAGGAGGAGAATTTACTTTAGGTTAATTCATAGAATTTTGTGAAAAACATGGAATAAAAAGAGAATATTCAACAGCAAGAACTCCACAACAAAATGGAGTAGTTGAAAGAAAAAATAAAACTATCGAGAATATGGCCAGAGCTATGCTAAGTGAGTCTAAGATTTCATATGGTTTTTGGAGAGAGGCAGTTCATACAGCTGTATATATCATCAATAGAGCTCAAGTAAAAGTAAATCATCACAATACCCAATATGAGCTTTGGAAAGGAAGGCCAACTACTATGAAGTATTTCAAAGTTTTTGGAAGCAAATGTTACATTATACGAGAAGAGAAAAATTTGGGCAAGTTTAACTCAAGATGCGATGAATGTATCTTCTTTGGCTATTCCACTAAGATCAAATTCTATAAGTGCTACAATAAAAGGACATACAATTATGGAAAGTACAAATATGATAGTTGATGAACAAATAGGGTCAAAAGAATCAACTCAAGAAATTGTATATCAAGAAGAAGAAAGTTGCCAAGAAGAAGTAGGTGAAGAATCAGAAGAATATGAAGTATAAAGAACACCACCTAAGACTCCATACAGGTATGTGCAAAAGAATCATCCAAGAGATCTGATTATTGGAAATCTAGATGAAAGACAAACAAGGAGGAAGACAATAAGAACATGTGAACATGTAAATATTTCCTTGCTATCTAAAATTTAGCCCAAGGATTTCAATGAGGTAAGAGAAGATAAATTTTAGGTCAAGGTAATGGATGAGAAGTTGGATCAAATAGAAAAAAGTGAGACTTATGTCCCATGACCAAAAGACAAGAATATAAGTTAAATGAAGATGATCAGGTAGTCAGAAACAAAGCAAGATTGGTATGCAAAGGCTATGCACAAGTTAAAGGGATTGATTTTGATGAAACATTTTCTCTTGTTGCATGAATTGAGGCCATAAGGATGTTTTTAGCTTTCTCAAGCTTCAAAAACTTCAAAGTATATCAAATGGATGTAAAATCAGATTTTCTCAATGGCTTCCTGGAAGAAGAGGTCTACATTAAGCAACCTGAGGGGTTCAGCCTAACTGATAATCCAAATTATATATGCAGATTAAAGAAGGCTCTTTATGGACTAAAGCAAGCTCCTAGAGCTTGGTATTCAAGGTTGGATAAGTATCTTCAAGAATAAGGTTTCAGAAAAGGAATAGCTAACAACAATTTATACATAAAAAATGAAGGAAACGACTTGTTGATTGTGGTTGTCTATGTGGATGATATCATTTTTGGAGGCAATAATGATAATATGTGTCAAAAATTTACAAAGAGTATGAAAAATGAATTTGAAATGTCAATGCTTGGTGAGTTGTTATTCTTTCTTGGACTACAGATTTCACAATAAAAAAAGGGTGTACTTCTCTCACAAACCAAGTATATAAAGGAAATGCTACAAAAATTCAAATTGCAAGATTGCAAACCAGTGAGTACCCCTATGGTTATAGGATGCAAGTTGAGTAAAGATATGAATCTCTTGAGGAAAATCAAACATTATATAGATCTATTATTGGTATCTTACTATATGTCACAACTACAAGACCAAATATAATACAAGCAATGAGACCAGTGGCAAGATTTCAATTAGCAACAAAGGAAACACATGTACTGGCAGTAAAGAGAATTCTCAGGTATTTAAAAGGAATTATGGATTTTGGACTTTGGTATCCCAGAAGTAACAACTTCACTCTCACAACATATACATATGCAGATTGGGTCGATAGTATTGATGACAAAAAAATCTCAAGTGGAGGAGCATTATTTCTTAGAGTTTATTTAGTCTTTTGGCTCAGCAAGAAACAAGCATCGGTATCCTTATCCATGGTAGAGGCAGAGTACATTGTAGGAGTTGCTTGTTGTACACAAGTGTTATGTATGAAGTAAAATTTAAAATATTTTAAAATAGAGCATGATCATCCCATATCCATACTATGTGATAATACAAGTACCATAAACATTTCAAAGAATCCAGTGATGCATTCAAGGACCAAGCACATTCCAATAAAGTATCATTTTTTGAGAGAACATGTGATAGATAAGCAAGTCAAATTGGAATATGTTACTACAAAGGAATAGATTGTGGACATATTTACCAAGCCACTTCCAAAGGAAACTTTTGAGTATCTTAGAGGAAAGTTAGGAGTAGTCTTAATCTCATCCCAAACTTAATCACCTCAAGGAGAGGAGGTAGGGATGGGGATGAGCTAAGAGTATTATATTTAGTCCCAAAGGAGTCCCTTTACCATTGATGTCAAAGGGGGAGAGATTTGAGTAAGGGGAAGAGCATTCAATCAGAGGGAGCAGCTTCTCAGGGGGAGCAGTTTTGGAATCTAGTGGTTGAAGAAGATTTTTTTTAGAAAGGGTTGCCATCAATGACAAAGGGGGAGATTGTTGGAAATTTGAGCATGTTGAGTTGTCATTGATGTCAAAGGTAAAATGATTTAAAATTATCTTCAAGGTTGAAAAATATTTCAAAGGCAAAAGACAAAGGTTTTAAAAGATAAATTATAATATTTAAATTAAAGTTTAAATATTATAATAAAATAAATTTGAATTTCATATGGCGCCAAAAATTCAAATTTCCAATTATGGGGCAAAGCGTCGATGTTTTCCTAAGTGTCAAAGTGCATATATAAGGTGGAAGCCAAAAATTATTTCAAGTGGTGTTGAAAATTTTAAAAGCGATGTCGATATAGTGCATTTGTCCTTTTGCAAGCGCAGTGCATAGGTTTCAAGCAAAGGCAACAAGGAGTAAATGGGATGCATGTATTTTGATGATAAGAGGATGGTGCACGGGACTCAAGAAGGAGAAACACATGATTAATTTCCAATCGAGCAGCTAGCTCATGTGGCAGGCAGACCTTGCGTAAGGCGTGGCACGAAGGAGGTCTCAAGGTCAAGACTCGACGATGACATTTTGTTCGCAATTTTTGTTGACCAAAGGAACGCGACAACTTTAAAAAATATTGTGCATTAAGGTTCTTGTGTGGGAAACTAGCCCACATGGTGCTCTAGCACGCGCTAGATCATGCACTTCGTGAGGTCGCGTGCTTGATTCCCTGTGACAGCATATGTGGTAAGGGTAATTTTTTTTTTAAGTTTTGCTTGGTATTTAGGGAGTCATAAGGGTGTAATTTTGATAAAGTGTTCCTTAAGGGTTAAGTTTAATAAAGTATGTTTTTGCTATTAGGAAGTCATAAGGGCTGAATTTAGTAAAGTTTAATTTTGCAATTAGGGAATCATAAGGGTGTGAATTAATAACATTTTTAGTGCAAGGATATGTTTTAAAAGCTTTCTATTTTGAAAACACAAATTATAAGAGTGTTTTATATAGTTTTATTTTACAAAGAGCATAAAATAAAAATATGTTTTACATGCAAGAATAGGAGTAATAAGGTGTTATAATGGCTTGATATTTTATTGTAATTCTTGTATGGTGAAAAGTGAGTTTGAGGGTTTTGAGTTATTAAAGATCATTTTCAGATTTCTTTGAACACATATTTTGAGAAGAAAGTTCATGTGGATGTTTTGAGAAAGTATTTTGCTATCTAACCCTTGAAGTGGCACAAGAAGAATTAGTTGTTTGTGAGACAGATTTTTGAGGGCAGATCTTCATCAAGCATTTTAAAGTATGGTGGTTCAACTTTTTATCTAGGTGGTTGTGTTTTGAGAAAGTATTTAAAAGGGTTGATTGGTGTGCATTGTTGGAAATACTTGAGCTAGGGTTTGTGAAACAAAATGTGCATTCATTGTTTGAATGGTTTTTGAAGCATTGGTTTGAATGTATTAAGCATGTGTTATGTGTTGGCAATTTTGGGTTTGATATCCTAGCTTCTTGTCTATGAGTTGTCATTGATGTCAAAAGGAACTAGCATTAATGTCAAGAGGATTTATTGGCTTCAAAGGTTGAAGATTCCAAAGAATCTTTTCTAGAAGATTTCGGAGAGATTCCATGTGGCAGATGAAAAGGTTTTTATCAAAACCATGGCGAGGTTTAAGGGTTTTTATTAAAACCGGTGGATGCATTAAGGGTTTTTCTCAAAACCACTCTCAGCTTGATGCAAAGGCTGGAGACACTTATTAATTAAATAACTTAATTAATAAAAAAAATTTAAGGTTTTTTAATTAATTATTTATTTGATTTAGTGATTAAATTATTTTAATAATTTAATGGGTTCTCCACCTAAGGTCTAAGATCTAAAAGACCTTTGATTATTTTTTAAATAATCAAAAGGGTTTCATAAACCCTAAAGTTGTTTCGAAGGCGCAAAAATAATATTAATTCGAAAAGTTCGAATTATCCTCCCGTCGACGTTGTGCATAGCATGGAAGTTTGGCTATATAAGCCATAACCTATAATCCAAAGCAATGGTGTTAAAGAAATTGGAATTGCACAAAGGTTGGGAAGTAAAAGCTACGGCTATCATTTTTCGCCACGTTTATCCACCGCCAAAGGGTTAAGGAGAAGGAGACTCTTGCTAGCCTTCAAGCTAGCGCCGTTGGCCTAGTGGCAACGACTGTTCTGCGAAGGCGCTTGAAGGGAGGTCAAGCGTTCGACTCCCACCGTGGAGTGTGAGAAGAGTTTTTGCGCTCTAATTTTTTTGGAGGCACTGTTGACCCGTGATTTTTGGAAGCATTTTTTTTGTAAGGTTTTTTAAATAAAATCTGCATTTTGTTAAAGAAGAAGTGGTTGGGCAGATTTATTTAAAATTATTTTTTAGGTTAAATGCTTCTTTGGAGATATAAGGTTGATAGTGTGTGGTTGAGATTTTTGGCTTGATTGTTGAGTGAGATTTGCTTAGAAGCTATTATTCCTTGAGCATGGTTTAATTAATTTGGATAAATAAGGTGTAAAAGGATATATTGTTTGTATGCTTTATATTCTTGGTAGTTGACTTCTAAGGATTGGAGTCATAAGGTGTTTTATGGAATAAATATTTTTGTGGATACTTTTATGATCTAACTCTAACTTGGTGGCAAAGTTGAGGGTGGTGTTGGTAACAGGTTGAAGAACTATTATCTTCTTCCTCAAACAAAGGTATGGGCAACTTCTTCCATGTATATTGTTGATGGTGTATTTTCCGAAATTGAGTTTGGAGTGAAAAGGTTGTCTACTAGGTATTCTTGTTGGTGTAAATCCCATTTTCTAGATATTGAAGATTTTTTATGCATTAAAATCATTGATGAGTTTTTTGGGTGAATGCATAATTCTGGTTGAGGAAGAGGAAGCATTTTTGCACTAGGGTTTATGTTAGTAAGTCTTGCTACTTGCTTTGAGTTGGTGAAACCCTTAGTTGGTTGTTTTGAGATTGATGGTTGAGTTGCTTCCATAGAGGTTGTCTTGATCAAGTTAATGCTTTACTTGATACATGATTTGGGCTTACTCCATTGAGATTGATTTGAGCAAGTTATTCTTTGCATTGGTGATTTATGTTGGTGGTTGTTTTGTTCAAATATATTTGGAGGGAAAAGGATGTCTACTAGTTTCCTTTTCATGTAGTGATTGGTTGAATGCTTCAAGGTTAATGTTGAGTTGAATGATGTTGGTTAAACCTTGTCTATGAGCATTATTGTTGAAGCCCTAATTGGTTGAGAAAAGATATTGGTTGTGGAAATAACATGAGTATCATTGTTATATGAGATATTGCATGGTTGGCAATTGTTGGGTTGTGTTTCATGTTCTTGAGAAAAGCATACTACATCTATCTTATTCTTTTGAGATTGAGATTGAGTTGAGATTAAGATTGGGAGTTAAGTATAGAACATATTGAGTCTCTAACAATTCTCTTTATGTTTCTATGAGATTTGAGATTGAGATTGGGAGTTAAGTATAGAAAATATTGAGTCTCTAACAATTCTCTTTATGCTTCTATGAGGTTGATGAATCACATTGGGTCTCTAACAATTCTCTTTGTGGGTTCATGCTAAGCAAGTTTTTTCTTGATGAACTTGTGAGCTGATTTGGACAGAGTTCTAGTGAAGACTTGTGAGCTGATTTGGACAGGTTCTAGTGAGGACTTATGAGCTAATTTGTACAAGTTCTAGGGAGGACTTGTGAGCTGATTTGGACAGGTCCTAGCAGAGGACTTGAGGACAGAGTTGAAGTGGTTCTTTGAGAAGAACCTGAGGACAATTTTGACAAGTCTTTGAGAAGGCTTGTGTGCGGTAGAGATTGATTTGTTCAAGCTTTATGAGTTGAGCTTAGGACGGATCCGACAGAGTGAGGAAGACTTGTCTTGGATCGAGTGATCGTGTTTAGTACGAGGTTGATGAGTTGTTGTGGAGGTGATCAGTGAGGACAGAGGTCTCTTGAGGCTAAGCATTGAGGACAGGAGGTCTTTTGTGGAAAGGAGTTCCACGTGCTAGCAGAATAAGAGGCAGGTGATCTTCTGAAGTATCATTTCCAAAGCCAAGGGGAAGGATTCTCCTTTGGGCGAGGGAGGCTCATAAATTCATGAGGGGAAGGATTCTCCTTTGGGCAGGAGGCTCATAAATTCGTGAGGAGGGGAAGGATTCTCCTTTGGGCGGAGGCTCATAAATACTTGAGTAGGGGAAGGTTTCTCCTTTGGGCTGAGGCTCATAAAAATTGTAATTGGGAAGGATTCCCAAAGAACTTTGAGAAAGCTTTTTAGAGAAAAGTTTTGTGGATGTAGCCCATGTTGGGTGAACCACGTTAAAATTGGTGTCTCATTGTGTGTTGATTTATGCATTTCTTTGATATTGCTATTGGTTCATTGCTTTGCGAAGTTGAAGTTAAATAAAGTAAAAAGAGGTCTTATATTGTTCACCCCCCTCTTAGTATATGAAGAACACAAGCTTATACTGAGAGGGGGGGTGAACAGTATAAGACCACTTTTAACTTTATCTATCAATACAACTTTCAAACCATTAACATGCAAAATAAAGATAGCAGGAATAACAACAGTAAAACAATGCACAAAATGCAATCCACAAAGAGACATAGCAATTTACGTGGTTCACCCAAGGTGGGCTACTCCACGGATAAAACTTTTCTTCTAAAAGTTGTATCAAAGTCCTCTGGGAATCCTTCCCGATTACAATGTTTATGAGCCTCAGCTCAAAGGAGACACCTTCCCCTAATTCTGCTTTGGCTGGTGATCCTCTAGAAGACCTCTACCTCCTCTGCCCTTAGCAAGTGGAATTCTGTCCACAGAAGACACCTGTCTTCCCTGCTCTGGCTGGAGATCTCTGTCCTCAATTCTGTCATAGCAAAGCTGGTCCTCTTCTCTGCACCAAACACAGTCCTTCGGTCTGGCACAATATTGTCCTCTTCCTCTGTTCTTTTTTGCACTTGGTTGAAACCAATATTTTACTGTCTATGCAAATACAGCAGTTCTCGATCAAAAACACAGTAGCACAGATTTCGCGTATTCTACGTATACACAGCAATACAGTCTTCGCAAAATACAGCAACACTATCTTCGCAAATACAGCAGCACTTCCTTTTCACTCTTTGCCTAAATCACGATAGCACTGTCTTCGCAACCTCTGTCTAAACACAACAGACGCTCAGGCTTCTACTTATGCACTTCTGCGATCGATCTTCTCCCCGCACTCTCTCTGCGCAATTCGCACTTCGAACGCACACTTAATCGATGCCCAAACTATCCAAACATCCCTCCTTTTATAGAGTAAGATCCATGGTCATTACATCCAAACTTAGTCGGTTGTTATACTTCCACTGCGTCGGCTGCAAAACCCTATCTTTGCGTCGGCCCAGATTTTAACTTTGTCGGCTCAAAGTTAACTCTGTCCTCAACCGCCTCCCTGTAGCTTCTGGCATGAAACTTCAACATGTCACGATATCGCGACACCTTTGCCTGTCGTACACCTTCTATAGCTTGCTGTAGCGATATCGTGACGCTTTTGCTTTTGTCTGCTTCCTTTGCTCTTCTATCATGAAATCATGACACTTTTGCCTTTCACTGACGTCATCTCACTTCTGTCATGAAATCATGATGCTTTAGACTTCAAAGCCTTCTTCTCCACTTCTGTCATGAAATCGTGACACCTTTGCCTCTTGCTGACGTCATCAACAACTCTATCATGAAATCATGATGCTTTAGACTTCAAAGCCTTCTTCTCAACTTCATGAAATCGTGACACCTTTGCCTCTTGCTGACGTCATCAGCAACTTTGTCATGAAATCGTGACACTTCTTGCTTCTTCAACCTTTTCTCGGTTTGCACTAGCGAAAATGGAACATGTCGACAAATTGCATGGACGCTTTCACTGCCTTAAGCTCTTTTCTACCAGCTCGTGAAACTGGAGCATGTCACGAAATCGTGATGCTTTCACTGCCTTAAGCTCTTTTCAATCGGAACATGTCGGAAATCGATGCTTTAGCTCTCACCAACGGAACATGTCATGAAATCATGACGCTTTTGCAACTCACGCCAACTCAACCTGTCATGAAATCGTGACACTTTTGCATCCGTACAACTTCTTTGAAACTTGTCATGAAATCGTGACACTTTCACCAACTACAACTCAACTTGTCAGAAATCGTGACACTTCTTGCAACTCAACATTGCCAACTCAACTTGTCGCGAAATCGTGACACTTTTGCCTAAACTTTCTCTCTACTCAAATATGTCATGAAATCGTGACATTTCTCTCTCTCCTATCAACCAATGTCAGCAAATCGTGATAGTTTTCCTGAACTTTCTCTCTCCTAAAACATGTCACGAAATCGTGACAGTTTTTCCAACCGCCTGCAAACTTTTTCTAACTTATCTTTTTCTTGATCTTTTGCAACTGGGCTACTCTGATTTTCTTGGAGACTTACTGACCAGTTGAAACCTTCATCAAAACACATACTTAGACATAAAAACAAATTGCTCCAAGAACTCCTTGACATCAAAGACAACAACTACCAAGAGCTCCTTGACATCAATGACAACAACTAAACTTAGGCAAAGGCAATGTACTCAAGGTACCCAAAATTGCCAACAATCTCCCCCTTTGTCATTGATGGCAACCCTTTACTAAAAACACATCTTCAAGAGCCAAAACTGAAATCAATCTCTTTGAAGTTTTGCTCCCCCTGACTTGAAGCTTTCCTCTTCACTTGAAGCTCTCCCCCTTACTCATATCTCTCCCCCTTACTCAAATCACTCCCCCTTTGTCATCAATGGCAAAGGGTCACCTTTGGGGCTTGGGACTAAGAATGAGCCTCTTAGCTTAGTCCCTCCCCCACCTCCTATTGAGGTGATTTTAAAATAGAGTTGGGAGTGAAACTCCCATTAGACACTCATCATCATCAGTGTCTACAATTTCTTTGTCGGGCCTTTTCTTGAGCTCTTTGTTAATGTTTCTGTTCTTGGCACTTTTCTTGTTCTTGTTCTCATCTCTTTTCTTGTCCACACCTTGATCCTTGGACCTGTTTATACCACTGTTTTTGTTCTTGTACCTTGGAAGATCAGCTCTGCACTTTTTGGCTGAGTGACCTGTATTGTTGCACTTGTAACAAACAACATTATTTCTTTCAGGCATAGCTGTTCTTTGAATCCGCTGTTCTGACTAACCCGGTTCCTGTTATTTGAATTGCAAAAAATTGCCTTGTGCCCGAACTGATTACAAGAGTAGCAATACCCTTGAAATAAATTATGACTTCTAAAATTATTGTTAACCTTCTTCATTTGAGACATGCAATGTGCAGCCATGTGTCCAAACCTGTAACACGCAAAACATCTACCAAAAAATATTCTTTTAATCGATCTCTTGGGTCCCGAGAACTTCTGTTTCACATTCAAAAATATGTTTTCTATTTCTGCACATTCATCACTCACAGACTCATGATCTGAAGTACTTTCTTCATCAGAACTTTCTTCTTTTTGAAATCTCTTGCTAGATTCCCCAATCTGTTTCTTGTGCGGCTCAACAAAATCGAGACCTATTTTATCTGTTGGATTTCTTTGATTTTTGATGAGAGACTTAACCTTCTTGGAGCTATCCTAAAATCTGTAGAGTTTATCCTTGTAATATTTATTTTCTTCTTTCAAAGAAACCATTTTCTGCTCTAACTCATTATACTCAAGAATCTTAGACTCTAACTCATCCTTGAGTTCCTGTGTTTTGGCTATAGAGAAGTCGAGACTTTCTATAAGATCGTCTCTCTCCATACAACATTCATCTAACTTAACCTTGAGTCTATCATTCTTCTTTCTTTCCTTTTCCAAAACATTGAGAGCATTATTGAGTTCACATTCAAGATTCTCTATTTGATTGCACTTTGAATTATCAAGACCTTTTTCTGATTTCTTATTACTAGATGTGCTACCCTTTTCAAAAACCATACATGCATCTTCCTTATCATTTTTTGAAGCATCCTCATACATACTAGCAACCAATTCATTATTTGTGCAATCATCCTCAAGGTGCCCAAAATTTCCACATCTAAAGCATTTCATGACCGTGAATTTATGTTTCGGTTCTTCTTCTTTTTTGAAATGAACAACATCTCATTTTCATTATCACTTGGAAGAGCTTTCACTATCACTTGCTAGAACACTTACTTACTTTGTCCAAATAGAAGCTCTTCTTGTTCTTGTGTGAATACCTCTTTCCTTGATTGTTGTGTTCATCTTTGTTCTTTCTGTAATACCTGTGCTTTTAGAATCCTTGCTCTTAACATCCTGTATATCTTCATCACTTTCATCTTTGGAAACAGTACGATCAGTAGCATAATGACCATACTTTCCACAGTTGAAACATCTTATATTTTTCTTGCTTTTGTGCTTTCTAGAGAATTTGCCTTTCTTGCTGTAATATGCTTCTTCCTCACTAGAAGACTCATCACTCTCTTGAATCTGTTTGCCTTTTGATTTCTTGGTAGCTTTGAAAGCTGCCTCTTTCTTTATATCAACATTCACTTGAGTTCTCAGCTCAAAAGCTGCAAGAATACTATGGAGCTCATCCTTTTTCAACTTATCTAAATCTTTGGCTTCCTCAATAGCAGAAATATTTTCACTAAATCTATTAGGAAGAGATCTTAAAATCTTATCACACACATCATTTTCAGCAAGTTCAAGACCTAAGTCTTTCATGGAGTTCACAATCTCATCCATCCGAAGCATGTAGTCACTAATATTTTCATCATCATTCATCTTGAGTTGTTCAAACATACCTTTAAAATGTCTCAATTTGGCCTTTCGGACATTTGCATCACCTGTATGAACAATCTGCAATTGTTTCCACATTTCACTAGCTGTCTTGCAGTGAATAACTTTGGTAAGATCAGCCTTCTGTAAACCTTTCAGGATTGCATTCATGGCTTTTGAGTTGTTGTGATGTAGGAGCCTGTCTTCTTTAGTATAAGGACCATTTGCAGGAATGGTGTACCCATCTTCAATAACTTCCCATACCTCATTACCAAGAGCCATTAGATAGACTTTCATTCTTGCACTCCACAGACCGAAATCTGATCCATCAAGAATAGGTGTTGCATTGCCACCTGAGAAATCCATTGTGTTCTTAACCAGTTCTTCCTTCCAGTTGTAAAACCTTTTCGAAGGAACCCGCTCTGATACCAATTGAAGAACACAAGCTTATACTGAGAGGGGGGGTGAACAGTATAAGACCACTTTTAACTTTATCTATCAATACAGCTTTCAAACCATTAACATGCGAGAATAAAGATAGCAATAATAACAACAGTAAAACAATGCACAAAATGCAATCCACAAAGAGACACAACAATTTACGTGGTTCACCCAAGGTGGGCTACTCCACGGATAAAACTTTTCTTCTAAAAGTTGTATCAAAGTCCTCTGGGAATCCTTCCCGATTACAATGTTTATGAGCCTCAGCTCAAAGGAGACACCTTCCCCTAATTCTGCTTTGGTTGGTGATCCTCTAGAAGACCTCTACCTCCTCTTGCCCTTAGCAAGTGGAATTCTATCCACAGAAGACACTTGTCTTCCCTGCTCTGGCTGGAGATCTCTGTCCTCAATTCTGTCACAGCAAAGCTGGTCCTCTTCTCTGCACCAAACACAGTCCTTCGGTCTGGCACAATATTGTCCTCTTCCTCTGTTCTTTTTGCACTTGGTTGAAACCAATATTTTACTGTCTGCGCAAATACAGTAGTTCTCGATCAAAAACATAGTAGCACAGATTTCACGTATTCTACGTATACACAACAATACAGTCTTCACAAAATACAGTAGCACTATCTTCACAAATACAGTAACACTTCCTTTTCACTCTTTGCCTAAATCATGATAGCACTGTCTTCGCAACCTCTGTCTAAACATAGCAGATGCTCAGGCTTCTACTTATGCACTTCTGCGATCGATCTTCTCCCCGCACTCTCTCTGCACAATTCGCACTTCGAACGCACACTTAATCGATGCTCAAACTATCCAAACATCCCTCCTTTTATAGAGTAAGATCCATGGTCATTACATCCAAACTTAGTCGTATGTTATACTTCCACTGCATCGGTTGCAAAACCCTATGCTGCGTCGGCCCAGATTTTAACTTTGTCGGCTCAAAGTTAACTCTGTCCTCAACCGCCTCCCTATAGCTTCTGGCGTGAAACTTCAACATGTCATGATATCGCGACACCTTTGCCTGTCGTACACCTTCTATAGCTTGCTGTAGCGATATCGCGACGCTTTTGCTTTTGTCTGCTTCCTTTGCACTTCTGTCATGAAATCATGACACTTTTGCCTTTCGTTGACGTCATCTCACTTCTATCACGAAATCGTGACGCTTTAGACTTCAAAGCCTTCTTCTCCGCTTCATCATGAAATCGTGACACCTTTGCCTCTTTCGACGTCATCAGACAACTCGTCATGAAATCATGACGCTTTAGACTTCAAAGCCTTCTTCTCAACTTCTATCATGAAATCGTGACACCTTTGCCTCTTGCTGACGTCATCTACAACTTTGTCATGAAATCGTGACACTTCTTGCTTCTTCAACCTTTTCTCGGTTTGCACTAGCGAAAATGGAACATGTCACGAAATCATGACGCTTTCTTGCCTTAAGCTCTTTTCTACCAACTGCTCGTGAAACTAGAACATGTCACGAAATCGTGACGCTTTCGCTGCCTTAAGCTCTTTTCTGCCAACTGCTCATGAAATGCGAACATGTCACGAAATCGTGACGCTTTCAGCTCTTTCAAGAACATGTCAAAATCGTGAGCTTTTCAACAGTCCAACTCAACTTGTCGTGAAATCGTGACACTTTCTGCATCCGTACAACTTCTTTGAAACTTGTCTGAAATCGTGATGCTTTCAGCTTTCAAACTCAACTTGTCATGAAATCGTGACACTTCCTGCAACTCAACACTGCCAACTCAACTTGTCACGAAATCGTGACACTTTTGCCTAAACTTTCTCTCTCCTCAAACATGTCGCGAAATCATGACAATTTCTCTTCGTCTCCCTACTCAACCATGTCGCGAAATCGTGACAGTTTTGCCTAGAACTTTCTCTCTCCTAAAACATGTCGCGAAATCGCGACAGTTTTCCAGCCGCCTGCAAACTTTTTCTAACTTATCTTTTTCTTGATCTTTTGCAACTGGGCTACTCGATTTTCTTGGAGACTTACTGACCAGTTGAAACCTTCATCAAAACACATACTTAGACATAAAAACAAATTGCTCCAAGAACTCCTTGACATCAAAGACAACAACTACCAAGAGCTCCTTGACATCAATGACAACAACTAAACTTAGGCAAAGGCAATGTACTCAAGGTACCCAAAATTGCCAACAGTATAAGCTTGTGTTCTTCATTATGAGCAATTTTGAGCATGTGTTAGAGCATAATTGAGCTGAGACAATAAGCATACTAGAGCAGGATTGTGAGCTATTTGAGTAGGCCTTTTGGGAGAGGGCTTGTAAGCAGTTCTTAGTAGGTTTGAAGTAGACTTGTGAGCAGGTATGAGACATATCATTACAGGTAGTTGAGCAGATTTGATCAGTGTTATGAGTAGAATTGATCAGTGGTGTTGAGCAATGATTTGAGCAGATCTTGGTACATATTTGAGCAAGTCTTGTGTGAAGGCTTGAAGTATTTTTTGAGCAGAGTGTTGGGCTAGCTTTGGAGGTGACAAGATTAGAAAGGATAGAGGTCTCTTATGGATAGAGGTCCACTAGCCAGAGTAGTGGGGACAGAGTTCTCGTATGGATAGAGGTCCACTAGCCCGTGTAGTGGGGACAAAGGTATTCTATAGATAGAGATTCACCAGCTAGAGCAGTGGGGACAAAGGTCTCTTATGGATATACATCCATGAACTTGAGCATAGGGTATTGAGATATCCTTTGGATAGAATTCCATAAAAATAGTAATAGGGATTTGGTTCCCAAGATATTTTTTGAGAAAAATTATAAAAAATATTTTCTTCGTGGATGTAACCCATATTGGGTGAACCACATTAAATCATGTCTCTCATGTGTGTGATGATGTGTATTATTTACTACTTTGATATTATTGTTGTTATCATTTGGATTGAAAAGTAAAATTTTCTATCTTATATTGTTCACCCCCCTCTTAGTATAAGCTTATGTTCTTCAAAAACCACCAGGTTTTATGGTCGTCTCCACTTGGGATTGTTAACAGTACCAATTGGAACACCCAGGAATGATTATGAATCTACATATAATTTTGGGTCAATTTTAGTGTAGATCATTTCTAGAGTATTTTATATGCATCATACTAGAATTTGGTGAAATTTGGAGCAGTTTTGAACCATCAATTAGATCTTTCATTATAACAGTCCCAATTGGAACACCCATGGATGGCCATGGATTCTGCATATGATTTCATTTTAAATTCTGCATAGATCATTCCTGAAGTATACAATATACATTATGCTAGGTTTTGGTACAATTTTAAATAGTTTTGCATCGACTATTTCACCTTTTATATCCAATGTTGCATGCGTATTTATGATTTCATATTAATTTACACATGCTATTAACCAATTTGAATTATTTGTGTAGATCTAGGTATTTCAGTGTGCAAGGAAGGAACTATAAGTTCGAATATCGATATATTATTGCAGTAGTAGCAAAATCTCGCTCTTTAATTTTTGAGTGCGAGGAAGACACTGAAAGTGCACCTTGAGATTTTATTTTTTCATGGTGGAATCGGTAGCTGCCACGAATCTGGGCAGGCGTCCAGCTTTTATGGTCACCACAATATTCTGTGCTGTCTACCCGAAAACTGCCACACAGATCTTCGCATAGTCCACCCCTATAACCACCATGCCACAATCATTTTAAACCTTTTAGCCGCTGAAAGCACCAGGAAAGGGACAAGCGTTCAGTCCGACAAGGCCTGAGATTTGAACCTTGGACCTTCGCCGCCCTTATGGGGTTTGGATGAACCAATTGGTCTACACCTCAGACCCTCACCTTGAGATTTTGAAAGTATTAGATCCTTTAAATATTGTAATGAATTGTATCAATTAAGAGACCTTAAGGGGACATTTTGTAATCGTGCATTTGGTAAATAGATTAATATAAAGAAAAATGCCCCATTTCTTTCACTTATTTGTCATCATGCTTACATTAATGTCACTTTTGAATGCTTAAATAGATAAATATGTTCATTTCATTTCCCTTTGCTAGGTGCACCATTTTTTCTGCTCTATAGTGGCGATCATGGTAGTACCCCTATCCCGTTTAAATTTTGCAAGTTTTGACCCAGTTTTTATCTTTGAAATATTCCAGGTTTTGGATGTTCTAGCCTGAAACGATCCCTAATTTCATAATTGGAACACCCAGGTACGACCATAGCAACCATCCCACCTAGGGATGAAACCCAAATTTGCAACCATCCCACCCTGGGATGACCACAAAATAGGGAGTTTGCAGCTCAAATTGATAGAAAAAACATCATCTTAGGCTTTCAAGATAAGTATATAGACCTTTACTTTGCATTATTACTGTTTAGAGAAGGTTAGATTTAGTTTTTTTTAATGTCTTTTTCTTGTTTATTGGAAATTAGATTTTTATTTTTAGTAAAAAACAAAAAGAAAAGAAAAACATGAAAATAATAGCTTAAGAATGCATTTGTGTGTTTTGATTGCTTGAAACCTACCTAACGGTTAGGTTGCCACATAGGATATGCATTTTGTATGTTCCATTATGTATTCAATACTTTTGAAAGGTGAAATGTTATTTTACATTTAGTGAAGGTTCATTGAGTGCTATTTTGTTTTACTTTTTCTTAAGTATAAAAGGAACCACACACACCATATCACATTTTAACATTAGTGAGTTGGAACTTCATCCCCAACCACTAATAGAGACCAATGATGGTGGGCTTCATCTCCACACGTTGGCTCACATTATACGAACCCTATTTTTGGCCAAAGCTGACTCTAAGAACTGTCTTAGCCATGGAAAATAGTATGCATTCCTCTCCGAAGGGTGTATCACTGCCCATGGTCAATATGGGTGAGGAATGGTAGGACCTATGCTCCCTGATTGAGTATGGGTTTCATCTCCATACCTTTGTTGGTTTACGTGACTGGACTTCATTATCGATTTTCAAGCTACGAGTACACAAGGTGAAATCCTTTTAACAAATTGAGAATTACATCAACCATATTCAAAAACATAAAAGGATATCTCTTTGCAAAACAACAAATAAAAAACACACCAAATAGTAATAGGAAACACATATACATTTTTAAAAGAGATAAACATTTGTTTTATTGTGTGTTTTTATTTTTGTGTGTTGCATCATTAAAATTTGTAAAAGAGATAATCACGTAGGGTTTGGAACTAAGTAGTCATGGTATGCACCCATAGCCAATACTATTCAAGGGCTAATGTTGTAGAGAGTAGGTAAGGAGAAATAGACCATCTCCAGTTTGATCCTAAGGATATGATTATGCCTCCTTGACGACCTCCTACTCACCCAAGTCCTAAAATATCAAATCAAGAATCTAACTTACAAGGGACCCCTACACAGGGTACCCCTATAGGTCTTGGTCCTAATTAGGGAACATAATTTCTATATATAGACACTTCACATACCTTCTATCAAGAATAACAACCATGCATTGAGGCAAAAACAAATAGAGCAATACCATGCATCCGCGTTTGTGCTCGGTCTACTCCACACACTTACGTACAGGATCAATATTATTCACCATGGGTAGGGCCAAATGGTCAAAATATGCCCTTAAATCATCCTAATAGGTCTCAACAACATAAGTACCAAGATGAGTATGATACTCATTGCTCTGGGTGAGCAAATTTAGCCCTTCCTTTCCTTATTTATGAAGGAAGACCTGAGGAGAATCCTGATTATCCTTGGTCTCATTATTCCACACAAAAACAATGTGCTTCTGCACAAGCTAAGTATAAATAATGTATATTCATAAGAGATCCTCGAGTGAATGCAACCTCTCTCGATAAAAGGAAGCTCGTAGTTGATATTTTAGATCCTCCTGAACAATATAGGCATCATGGCAATAGAGCTAGGGCTAATAGACCTCATACATCTAAGCAAGTAAACCAAGATGTTAAAAGATATGCTCACTACCAAGCTCAATTCAATCAGCTTCAATTAGATAAACAATGCTTGGATCACTAACATCAGTTAGAGAAGCAAAGGATTGAATAGAAAACCCATGAGTTGTTCCAAGTGACTTTATGCAACGAGGTACCTACCCTAAGTACTCATAGATAGGGGGTTCATCAGAGGTAACCTATATTTAATCGAGATAGGCTTCCTAGGCCTAACCAAATGTTGCCTCCTCAACCTCCTAGGCCTAATCGGGATTTACCTCCTAGGACAAACATAGATCGCCTTCCACAGGCATTTGTTCCTCCTTGTAAGCCAATTCAGAAAATGCCTTACAGAACCTATGATGATCTAGAACCAGAAGAGGAATACCTAGAAGCACGTTATGGAGGTATGGTTGATGATAATAAACCATCATGCCATATGCTTGACATTCCTCACCCTCCTCCATGGGACCAAAGAAAATAAGAGGAAATCAAATCCTCTTATGCATATAAAGCATCACTTAAACACATGTAAATAATAGAAAACAAGACCTCTAGGTTCGGGCTTCAAAAGCCCACTTTGCACCAACTTCACATTCAATCGCTTCACCCATCAATACCTTCCCCTCCATACCTAGAGCATTTCAAAATACCCAAGCTGGATAGATTCAAAGGAGAGGAAGATGCACAGGAGCATGCCACTAGGTTCATGAACCAATGCTTCAGTGTCTAGGATAAGGATACCTTACTTCTAAGAACAAATTTTATTACCCTCTCTGGCCCAATCGTAGAGTGGTATAATAAACTCCCAAGGCACAACGTCTATAGCTTTGAATAATTTGTGGATGCATTTTTTGAATGTTTTGCCTTTAACACTAAGTGAAAGGTGACTTTAATATACCTCACAGGGTTGAAGCCATATGAAGATGAGTCAATCATGAATTATGGTAACAGGTGGTGGATGCTTCTTTCTAAGATACCATACCTACTACCAGTGTCTAAGTTGAATCACATGTTTTCCAAGAGTTTTTTAAAACCAATTTCATTATTGCTACAACTCCAACAATACCAAACTCTTGAAAATGCTCTAGTGTAGGCTAGAACAATCAAAGAAATCAAAATTCAAGAGGGGGAAATCACAAAACCCTGTAAGGAGTGGAATAAGAATGTAAAGGGAAATCCGAAACAACTAAAGCTGGTAGTAGTTAATAAAGTTACCATTAGTATTCCAAGGCCTATACAACCAACACCGCCTCAGAAGGCAAATTATTAGGTCCAACCTCATCCTGCAAGTTACAATACCAACACTCAAGTGAATCAAAGGCAAAACCAACAATGTTGCCCTCCATGACAATTTATGCCATTTTCTAAGTCTATGGATTCCCTATTTGAGCATCTATGTATGGCCAAATCAATTAATCTACTTGAGATCCGGCCTATATATACAAGTATGGGTAAACCAAAGTCCATGGGATATCGTGAAGACCTATATTGTAAGTGCCATAGGTATAATGGGTATGACGTGCAAACATGCTATGATTTCAAACACCTAGTACAAGACATGATTGAGAGGAATGATCTTCAAGTTGATAACCTTCTTAAAACAAGTAATCAAAAAATGGGTGTCTTTAAAGACCCATTACCCACTCACAAGGTGTAGGTAAATCAAGAAAAATAGGTAAATTAAGTTCATACAACACCCCCTCAACAAGGGTTCATTAGGATGGTTAGCATCATGACAAGGAATAGGTGTTATCTAAATCAAATTTCACCACTTGTAGCTTTAAATGATATTCCCTCCATGTCACAGAATCCACCACTTCCAATGCAAAACCTTCAACCTCGTTCAGTGGTCACCATAAAAAGTAAACTTATTCAAAACTTATGAACAACATTAGTCTGACTCTATATCTACGAGCTTATTCAACAATATCCACCTCATCGAGAAGCTCTTATGGAGATCCTTAGGTCGATTGAGCTGCAGCCCCAGGAGTCTAACTCTTTTATCAAGTTTGTGGGGCACATTCAACAATGTAAAGAGCCATTAGTCACATTTCATGAACATGAACTCAAACCAATATCAAATGAGGCGGTTGGTCATCCCTTACACATTATTGTATGTGTAAATGGAACACCTTACAAAAGAGTTCTAATTAACACTGGTTCTTCAAGCAATATCATCACCACAAATGCTCTCCAACATCTAGGTCTTCCAACATCCCACATTGTTGCATCCACATATACCCTTAGAGCATTCAACGATACTCTGTGCTCAACGATTGGCACTATAGTGTTACCTATTCAGGTGGGATGCAAAACTATACCAACGTTGTGTTACATCCTAGAGGTAGAAATGGCTTATAATATCTTACTGGGCATACCCTGGATTAGGAACACGAAGTGTGTACCATACATAGATCACCAATGTTTGAAGTACACTCACAAAGGGCAAGTACATATTGTCTCCACAGGCCTTGAGCCCTTCAAATACTGCAACTTGGTGCAGCATATCCCCAAGTCGACCTTACCATCTACTCATGTGGACTTCCAACCTAACTTGTCCATTCAAGGTCCAACTCCTTCAAAATCATCTTCCATTGATCCATTATCATCTTCTTCTATACCACCCTCATAATTGGTACCTTCAGATACACCTTTGTCATCATTAAATCCTCTATAGGGGAACATGTCGAAGAGGCCTATTAATGATATCCCTCCAATCATCTCTACCATTTCCATAGAAGATATTCCTAGTCTAGTAGACGAGGAACCACCTCATGAGGTAAACATTAAGTCATGTCAAGCCTCACTTTCGTCTCCTCCATCCTCACCATCGTAGGTCATAGTCCATTTGGCTACTATGGTTTTAGGAGAATACCTAGTAAGGAATATTATAATAGTTCCCATCATTGAGATAATACAGAATATGGGTCAACCTTGTCTTCCCATAGGTACCATCGTACCTCTAGGTATACCTCCCAATCAAACATACTTCATATATAAGGGTATTGAATATGACACAAAACCATCTCCTTAGTAAGAAGAAGATGAAGAACCCTTTTCTGAGAACATCATTACATGTCCATTCCTGTTTATGCCATGTGATATCTACATCACTGCCATTGGCATGGGTATGGTTTGAGGTTGTACGAATAAGGTACTCGCGTTCCTTGCCAGCTACAATAATAATTGCCATATGATAAATTTGGCTTAGGATATAACAAGACTGTATCTCTTGACATCCTCAAAAAAAAATTAGAATACCTAGGTTTGAACTATAAGGATGAGCTTGCATGCAATCCTTACGCTAATCCTAATCATGTCCACTCTTTGGGGAATTATTTTCTTGCAAATATAATAGATCAAGGGATATCTCATGATTTCACCCAATCCTATGAAGAATGTGAAGGTTTGCGTACTCTCCCATTCAAAAATGAGGAAGAGGATCAAGGTCCTCATTATGAATGGATAATTGATGATGAATCATATTATGGTGTAGCATCTATTAACTCTCATAGTTTAGATGAAGAGTATGAACAGGTCATCCCATTAGATGATAAAGAAGAATTCTATTTGCATGTGTTCCCATTACAACATCCCATCTAGTGATAACTTTTGCCACTCAAGGAGCAAGTTCGCCCCCTTCTACATAGACCACCTCCGATCATTCCACCTCCACCGCAACCACCCATTAAGTCTTGCAACAACCTCTTGTCAATAGATCCAATCACCCATCCAAAAAAGATCATCCATCCATCCAAAGGCATCCATAAATCCTTTGGTCGCCCAAAAAGCCCCAAAGGTATCTATAAACCCTTTGGTCACTTAAAAAATGTATCTATAAAACCTTTTGGTCACCCAAAAAGCCCCAAAGGTACCCATAAACCCTTTGGTCACCCAAAAATCCCCAAAGGTATCTATAAACCCTTTGGTCATGTAAAAATTTCCAAAGGTACCCATAAAACCTTTGGTCACCCAAAAAAAGCCCCAATGGCATCCACTAAGCCCATTGGTCAAATGCATATATATATATATATATATATATATATATATATATATATATATATATATATATATATATATATATATATATATATATATATATATATTAGAGTAGGTTGTTTACCTTAGCTCATGTTCACCTAGGTTATTTATTTCATTTTATTTAGTTATTCCATGTATTTTCCCCACCCACTTATGTGTGGATATTTCATTTATCTTATTTAGATATTATGAGATGTTACATATTTATTTCTTAGATAATATGGGGATATTTTTAGGTTTGACTATTCCTAGGGGTGACATTTGGAGGGTTGATATTCTTTCTCCCATAGCGGTTACATATCTATGGACCATATCACATATTCCTTTTTTACGATGGATATTTGTCCTTAGCTTGATCCTACGACTATGGTTGATCATCCTTGCCTATATAAGCAAGGCACCTTCATTGTACTCAGTGTTCCATTTTCAGATCTAATATATGATATTATTGCTCTCTTGTTTGCATATATATTTGTAAGCTTATGTTGTCAATTTGCTTTCAGATTCTTGTTTTGGTTGAATGTGGTGTTTCTATTAACACTTGAGATCCTTGTAGCTTGGAATGATTTGATTTTCATTCCTTTCATATATATTAATTAAAATCCAAAAACATCATTATAATAACAAAAATACAAAAATATGGCATTACATTAAATTTCATATCACTGCATTATACAATCACTTGCATTAAGCATATCCACCATTGCATTTGCATTCTAGAAGTTGCCCATACATGTATAGCACTAGGTTTGTACACTAGTTATACTTCAAATCAACTTTATCAAAAGTCACTATTAGCACCTATCTACATTACAATTATCATTTCCATCCACATTCCCCACCTTTTGTATGTGTGTTTGTTTCCCTTCACCTAGTCATTTTTAATAAGGCTTAATTAGGGTTTTCGGTCACTCAGTCGTCTCTAGTTTTCTTTTTAGATTTTGTAGAAAGCTATCCTGATTTTTAGAAGGTAGATTTTTGCTTTTATTGTACCTTGTATACGTCATAATCCCAACATATTTTCACATTAACAAATCTAAGTTTTGCACAAGAAAAGATGAAACTTACAAAGTGGTTCTGGTTATTGTAGGCCCAAAATGGCCACATACTTAAGAAAATTTTGAAAATTTTGTCTAAGTCATGGAGTTCTCATTCCACACACTTTGTAGTGTATTTTGGAGCGGATCCGCAACAAAGGTCACAAATCCACCCAACACTAGGTAAATTTTCGCACTTGGAGCGATTCCACAAGGTTTCTTTTGTTCTTGGCTCCGGACTGGCGACGCATCCCGAATCCACAAAAATTTTTGAAGAAGGATGACATCAGCAGAAAATAAGTGTGGATTGGCGACCGCTTGATATTTTGAATACCTTGCGAGCGGCTAAGTGTTGGAGAGCCCGATTTTGGAGAGCGCATAGAACATTTTTTCCCGAAATGGTGACAAGGTGGAATGCTATGAACATAGTAGATGCGGATTCATGACGAAGGATATTTTTGACTAACTCTCTTCCGAAATGACAACAAGCAGCGATGTACTCTAAAGTCAGTGCGGATTGGAGGAAGAGTCACTTTGCATTGCAATAGGTCCAGAATGGTGTTCACAGGCCAATGTACTTGCTTCGGTCTGGAATGGAATCCACAAGAGTTTCAAAGGAGATATGACATCATCAAATTTTTGGTGCAGATTGGCGAATGCTTCACGGCCAATGAAGAAAAACAAAGGACGAGGAGCGGATTCGATCCCGCTTAACTTCCAAAGCATTTAAGGCCGGATTGGCGTTCCATAGTTTCTAAGGCAGGAAATATGATGTCATCAGTTTTTAAGAGCGGAATGGCGTTGTGTTCTCCCCCACCATTATACCAAGCTTATATCAGATTAAATCGTAGCCATACGATGGGGGAGATCGACGATGGAGATTTTTCTAAGGAATCTAAAGTATATAAAAGCATTTCTTCATCGAAGTTATAATAATCAGTTGGAGGAGGAAGCTGAAGCATCGAGGGTTTCAAGAAGATAGAACCAGATATGGTTACAGATCGATGATGGCAGAAGGCTTCCAAGAAGGATCGATGATGTATACACAATCTCCAATGGCCAGAACTCTAGTTAGCATCGAACGACCAACAAGTTGCAGATAGTTCGAGCTGCCATGGTGGTCCACTTGCAATGGTTTTCTCAGAGGATGAACCAGTAAGAGAATGCCAGCAAGAACTCTCTATTGAGCTATCAAATTTTAATCTTTGTAATGTTCCTTGTTATTTTAATTTTGCAAAACTATAAGTAGAGGTCGAACCCTCATTTTTAAGGGTCGGCTCTAGTGTGTTTGCCTGTGCTACTATAAATATTCCCAAGGACTAATGAAAGGAGCATTACATTGATCTTCACCTCAAAGCTTGTGTCTTCATATTTGATATCAGAGGTTCGAATTCTTAAGTTGTATTTTTGTGAATACTTGAATGGTTAGTTTGTGCCAAATTAATGGATTACTAGCTGCTAGGGTAATTGAAATCTACTTCTGAGTTTGATCTTTATTGTTAGGGAGTGCATTTCTATAAAATCTAGATATTGGTGAATTTTGTTATTTGGATTATCATTGTTTGGATATTGAAATTGCTCTCTATAATATTTCTCTATTGTTCTTTAATGAATGAAAATACATTTAACTTGAGATAATGTTGATCTGAGTAATGTGTCTTTAATTTGGTTTTTTGGAGCTTTTTGTTGTAGTGCAATGTTGTTAGCCTATCCATCCACTATTGTTCACATCTTTCTAACCCTAACCTTTTCTTACCCTAATCTCAAAACCCCAAGTGAGCATAATTGTGTCAACATCCTATTTAAGTTGACAAGGAACTAGCCTACTCTGGAGGTTGGATCAGAAACTCTATTTTGGTCCATCCAATGTTGAGTGTTGAGTTGTAGCTATCGGGTGCAAGCCTGGATAGAAAGTAGGAAGATAGACAGCCACATTAGTGCCCAACAATTTTTGGCATGCCCGATGGGACCAGTTCACAAGGAACATGAAACCCATCATATGAGTTATTGTTTATCTCTACCCAAAGGAATCAAGATTTGGTGAATTATCTTGACCTTATAAGTGGAGAATAGCAAATTCACCTAGCGACTCCCTGGTCCTTAAACCCAAAAAAATAATTACCCCTGTAGACCAGTGTCCTTTCATGTATACCAAGTCTTTCAAAAGGAATAACCCTGACTCCTATTTTTATTGTGAATTACCTTATAGAGGGTCTACTATTATCAAAATTTTGAATCAAGACTTCCTCTTAGAAGAGGAGCTTCCTGAAGAAAACCCTGTAGTTAACCTAGTAGTCCCTCCAACAAGATCTACACCTAGAAATATGGCATAAAATATGGCCCCTAATCAACCATTACAAAAATACCCTAGTTGGAATACAGTTGGTCCCCTAAGATTAGCCCAAATGAATGCCATTCCCTAGGTTGTATCCAAGGCTATCCCCACTTATGATGGATCTGGGAAGACAACCTATGAGCACTGTCAGGATATTTTAAACCTAGCAGTAATTCACAACATAAAAGAAGAGGATATTATCGTAAGAATCTTGGCCCTATCCTTCAAAGGAAATATTTTGCATTGGTTTAGAACCCTGGAGGATAATACCATCACTTCATGGCAAGCATTGGCTGAGCCTTTTGTGGAAGAATTTAATGAATCTACTGACCCCTTCTCCCTGCTTAACCAGTTTACATCCATGCAAAAAACTCAGCAAGAAACTATCTCAGATTTCAATTTGAGATTTAGCAGAACATGGAAAAGAATTCCCCCCACAACTAGACCAGCTACATGTTTGGCATATATGTATTATATCCGAGCTCTTGGATCAGAGCTAGGGTTGCAAACATAACAATCTGGAGTAGAGACCTTCCCCCAAGTTTATAATGCAGTAGTTCATGCTGAGAATATCCTAATTAATGTGGGAAGACTCCCCCCAAAACTGTGCTACCTTATAACATAGAAACCACTAGTGGCCAAAGCCAAACTGCAAACCCTTCTTACATGGATCCCCTTTCTTTATCATCTCCATCTCCACAAATGAATGCAATCCCTCAACCAAATCCAACATCCTCTATAGCTCCTTTTCCTCCCCTTCCTTCTCAACCATCTCAAGAGTTTTTTACTATTCTTGATATACAAAATACTCTAAAAATCTGAGTAATAGAATGAATTCAATGGAAAAGAGAGACCAAGAAAGGTCACAATAGAGGAGGTTTCCATATGTGAACAAATATCAGAGACCTGGTCCTAGTAACAATACTGGGGTCAGAGTGAATGCAACATATGAGGAGCCAGAATGTTCTTCGGATACTACTCTTGCAAATGTTTGGTGTTTAGTATGCAATGATCCCCATGACTCACAGTCTTGTGTTATGTACCAACACCATGTCCAACAAGCTATGGATCAAGCTGAAAGAAATCAAAAGGGGAGAGTAAACATGTTATGGCAGTCTGATCAAATCATGGTTGGAAAAGAGTTGGATGAAGAAGGCCCAATTGTTGTTATGACAAGGTCTGGAAAGAAAGCCTTACAAGTAGATCCCCAAAATATGGGGCAATTCCAAGTCCCTTCTCAAAAAAGGACTGATCCCCCTCCTCAGAGTAGTGATACTTTCCCCATCCCTCAAGCTAAGGGTAAAGAGAAGACATATAGTCTTCCTAGGAGGCTGGATAAGGAAACTGAAAGAGACCAAATAAAATCTAAGGATGAGGCTCAAGAAAGGCTCAGATTCCCCTCTATTACCAAAAGGTAGAGAATAGAAGCCACTCAGTAGTATAAAAGGAGATATGGTGAGCCAGAAAGAAGGCCTGAAAGACCTTCCCTGACTAGATCTGAGTATAATATTGTTGAAGAGATGAAAAATATTCCATCAAAAGCCAGCCTGTATGACACTCTGTTCATTCTTGGTCAGATCGATCTGCTTAAGGCTTCCCTCAACAAGTATCCACAAAATAGGTAGGCCACTACAATCCTTAGCATGCCATCAAAAAAGAAAGAAATGTCACCTACTATTTTAAAGAATAAGCCCCCTCCTTTCTATATATCCCTGAGGATGGAAGGTTGGGTAGTCCAAAATTGTATGATTGATTCAGGAGCATCAACTACAGTCATGCCTAAAGCAGTCTATGAAGAAATGGGTATGGAGTATACCCGATCTTGTCCTGGAGTATTACAATTAGATGGGACACCTGTTAAGATAGTTGGAGTCATAAAAGATGTGTTGATGAGGCTACACAGAGCTCCTGAAGTGACAATAGTACAAGAAATAGTTGTGGTTGACCTAGAACCCTACTTTGGATTATGCCTTTCAAGGGAGTTTACTACAAAACTAGGTGGATGTATGTACATGGATTATTCTAGTATGATAATTCCTTTCAAAGGAAAGAGAATAAGAATAACACCTGAAAAGTCGGTAGCTTATCATATTGAAAATATTGAAGAAGACATGTGTAATATTAATCCCCTTGAAGAATTTGAGCTGGTGGAAAACATTGAGGAGTTGGATATTGAGGATGAGTTGCCTTTCAGAGAGGATTACAGTCAGTTTGGAACTGGTATGGGAACATACAGTATCTCAACTGAATCAGAGAAGAAAATCCTTGCTATATCCAATCAATCTCTGAGAGATAAAGAAACATGGATCATGCACTTTGATGGTGCTAAATGTAGAAATGGTGCAGGATCTGGTGTGGTTTTACAGTCCCAATCAGAGGGGACAAAGAATTTTGCCTACAGACTAACATGGTCATGTACAAATAATGCTGCAGAATATGAAGCCCTGTGCCTTGGATTGATACAAGCAGAAAGCATGGGCATTAATATTTTGAACATATATGGTGATTCTGAGTTAATAGTCCATCAAGTAAGGAATAAGTGCAGCAGTAAGCACCATTACCTAAAAGCTTACAGAAATAGGGTATGGGATCTGATGGAATCCTTTGATGCCCTGAATTTAAATTTTATTCCCAGAGAAAAGAATACTCTGGCTGATTCATTAGCAACAAAGGGAGCTAACTTCAACCCTTCTATAGACTTTGGAATCAAGAAAGCCAAGGGAATCAAAATGATTTTTAGACCTGCAGTACTAGACAAACAGATTTTCTGGCAGGTTTTTGAAAGTGATGAACAAATAATTGACTTTCTGGTGAGAGAAGCATGTCTCTCCACTATCCAAGAAGAATATTTAGAAGAAATTGATCAACAAGACATTATCCAACTAAAGAACAATCACATCCCTAGAGGGTTGGTCACCCTTGAGAGCTTGTTTGATAATGAGGATAGAAAAAAGACCAAAGCCATGAAGGTCAGTGAAAAATCTATAAAGAAGTCGAAGTCAGTACTGAAAAGAAGCTCAATGTTGGAGTCCAATGTTCACCAGGGGAAGTAGAAGATATCAAAGCTTTGTGCCTAAAATATCAAGACATTGTGGCTTGGTCATATGAAGACCTTAAGGTGTATGACAAAAAGGTTATCCAACATACTATTGAGCTAGAGCCTGATGCCAAGCCTTTTAGGTAGAAGCAAAGGCCCATAAATCCAAGGATTGAAGCCATCATGAGAGAGGAGCTCTTAAATTTATTAAATGCTAAGATCATATATCCAATAAAACATTCAACCTGGGTAGCCAACTTGGTACCCGTGAGAAAAAATAATGGTGATATACGCTTGTGTGTAGATTTTAAAAATCTTAACCAAGCATCCCTTAAGGATCACTACCCCCTCCCTCAGATTGACCAAATTCTATAGGTAGTGGTAGGGGCTGAGAGGTTCTCATTACTAGATGGCTACTCTGGATACAATCAGATTTGGGTGAAATATGAAGATCAGTATAAGACAACATTCACCACAAAATGGGGCACATTTGCCTACCAGAGAATACCTTTTGGGCTATCCAATGCGGGAGCCACATTTTAGAGAGCCATGGATTATGCCTTTGGTGCACTGATCAACAAAGTCATTCTGATTTACTTGGATGACATGACTATGTTTTCCCATGATAAGCAAGATCACCTATCACACCTAGAGCAAGTTTTTCAAAAATGTAGAGAATTTGGTATTTCACTCAATCCTAAGAAATCATTCTTTGTAGTCTCAAAAGAAGGTATGGCCATAGATCTAGAGATAATCAGATCCATTCTTGCTCTTCCATTGCCTACAAACAAGAAGACTTTGCAGTATTTTCTGGGCTAAATCAATTTTGTCAAGAAATTCATTTTTGACTTTGCATAGAAAGTAAGGCCTATATCTGAGTTACTCAAGAAGAATGTTGAGTTCAAGTGGATTGAAGTCAGGAAATAATCTTTTGAGATTATCAAGCAGTCCATTGCAACAGCCCCAGTGTTGGTAAATCTAGATTTTAGTAAATATTTTATCCTTTATGCATATGGAGCTGAAGAAAGTTATGCTTCAGTGCTTACTCAAAAGGATGATCAAGGTGAAGAGCATCCTATATTATTTTGGAGCTAGACACTACATGACTACCAGGTCAAATACAACTTTATTGAAAGACAAGTATTTGTTGTGATGAAGTCACTGAAGAAGTTCAGGCAGTACTTGGTACAAAGCAAGACCCTGGTATATGTGGTTCATCCAGATGTAAGAATTTTTATCCTACAGGGTGAACTAGGAGATAAAAGGGCTGGTTGGATTACCAAAATCCAAGAATATGATGTAGAAATACATCCCACCAAGTTAGTGAGAGGTAGAGCCCTATGCCAAGGTCTAACAGAGGCTGCAACATTAGCAGAAGTGACAGCTTGTCAGGCAGTAGTAGAAGATCATGTGGAAGGAGTACAAACTGTAGACTCTGATTGGGTAGACCAGATGATCAAATATTTCCAAACTGGAGTATGCCCCCTCAATATAAATACATCCCAAAGGAGGAGATACAGGCTTCATGCTTTGAAATATGTATTACTACCAGAAGGCCTGTACAAAAGAAATTTGGATGGAGTTCTTCTAAAGTGCTTAAAATATGATCAACAAAAGAGGGTCATTGAAGAGTTCCATGGAGGACCAGCTGGTGGACATAGCTCAAGTAGGGTTACAACTTTGAAAATCATAAGGGCAGGCTATTATTGGCCTACTATATTTATTGATGCTTTCAGGGTCACCAGGGCCTATGACAAATGTCAGAGATATGTTGGAAGGACAAGGAATGCTTCATTTCCCCTCAAGCCCATACAAGTTGAAGAGCCTTTTCAACAATGGGGACTGGACTTCATAGGGGTTATCAACCCTAATTCCTCAGTAGAGCATAATTTTATCCTAACTACCATATATTATCTTACCATATGGGTAGAGGCTATTCCTACCAAGAAATCAGATCAAGATGTTGTGATCAATTTCATGGAAAATTTGATTTCGAGGTTTGGAGTTCTAGAAGCCTTGGTGAGTGATAACGGCCCAAATTTCATAGGAGCCAAGTATATTGAGTTCTCCAGCAAGTATGGCATTACTCTTAAAAATACTTCAAATTATTATCCACAGGGTAATGGACTTGTAGAATCTACCAACAAAAACTTGTTAAGGATTTTGAGGAAATCACTTGAAGGTAACAAGAGAAGTTGGCACCTGTTACTGGACCAAGCCTTGTGGGCAGACAGGATTACTATAAATAAGTCCATTAAGACTTCCCCTTATGCACTGGTGTATGGCAAAGAGGTAGTACTACCTATCCATTTGGAGATTCCAACACTTAAGCTTGTCAATATAGAGGAGGAATCAGAGGAAAATCTGGTAAAAACTAGGTTGACTCACTTACTACAATTGGAAGAGAATAGAGCTCAAGCATATGATAATTTTCAAAGGCATTCCTCAGATATCAAGGCATGGTTTGATAAGAAAGCCAAATTCAAAAAATTCTAGGTTGGAGATGCAGTTCTCAGGTGGAATGTTGATAGAGCAAAGTCGGGCAAGCATGAAAAGTTTGATTCTTTTTGGGATGGCCCTTTCAAAATAGTAGAGGCCAAGGAGTCCAATGTGTTCCAGCTTGAAGATCCTGAAGGGAACATACAACCGATTCCAGTAAATGGTTTTCATCTCAAGCTCTACTATGTGTAAAATATGAGCTCATTGTAACATATGTATATACATTGTATTATTATTTCCCTTTCTTTCTGCACTTTGTACAAGTTCAAATAAAAATACTTGAAAAAATGGCTAAGTGTTGAAAAGTATTCGGTAAGGTTCCATCCCGCACTCAAATACATGTAAATCCTAGCGGAATGGTGAGCGCTTCTGAATCCGCATCAAAATGCACTGAAATCCTAGCGGAATGGTGCAAGTACCCTTTTCCCATGTAATGAAGAGTGCCAAGTATCAAAATAAACAAAAGGGTTTCCAATCTAGGGATTTTTCCAAGCTAAAGTGTAGCGAAGCAGAACCAAGGTGAAAAATCATGCATGAAATTGGCTAAGTGTCGGTAGAATCAAGGACTTCTTCGATTCACCGGTTTTAAAACCAAGGTAGAGCCAAGCAGTAACTTCACAACCATGCCACATGGAGAGGAAATAAAGATCCTACATTCAATTCTAATGAACTCACACTCGAACCAAAGAGTAGTCGAAGAGATGTAGTGAGGTGGTAGTACAGTTTGAATTTTTGACCTATGAAAATTTAGAATGCCATCATTGAGCCATCAAGAGGAATGAGTGGAAGTTGGAAAGTGTGCCAATGGGTAGATTGCATAGCAACTACATTAATGGTGGAGGATACGCGTGCTCCAAGAAATAAAAGAAGCAAAAAGCACACACGATGTTCATTCAGTAGCTAATTGCATCCACGAAGCGGTAAAGAGTGAAATGATACTCTGAGGTTTTTTTCTATGAATTATAGAGAGAGCAAAGTTTTGTTGCTACCAAGATGGCTTCAGAGGATGCCCAAGAGTTTAAAACTCTGGAGAAAAGGGTAGTGCCTCCATACGTCGATAGAGCAAGTTGTGGTGAGATATAGAGATGGTCCTCACGGAGAGAACAAGGCTCAGGAAGAGCGTTAATGATAGATTCAAGAAGAGAGCCGCTTTGTCTGTAGAAGGTAGATGTGTTGTCCTTTCTTACTTATATTTTTACATTTGTGATTCTGTTCATCCCTATCTAGAATTAATAGTTGCTATAGTTAAATTTTATGACCCAATGGCCAAAGCAGTGAAAACCTTTAAAGGCAAAACCCTCTTTAGTATCACCACTTCCTTCTATCATAATATTTTTGCCCTAGGGTCAGAACCATCTGTAAAGCCTAAGGAGTTTAAGGTAACTTCCTAGGCTGGGTATTATTCCCTAGAGAAGCGAGCGAATGAAGGTGAGTCATTTAGGATATGGGTTTATAAACAACTCAATGCTAAGCCCAGGAAGAAACTACCCGAGGTCCCCATTCCTATCGATGAATTTCCAAACCCTGTATTGTTCTCTATGTTAGCCTGTATGGAGGGTCTAGATTCTAACAGATTGGTGTACGGCTGGAAAATTGTCGTAGCCTACTGCATTTCCAATGAAAGAATGTATGAGGAAGGTGCGGAGGAAAAAGGGACTAGGGTGATTTATTTTGATTGGCCAACTTTTCTTGCACAGAGGATACATGAATAGTTGGTAAGAATGAAAAGGGGCTCTGATGCTCCTAGTTTTAGGCATTGCTCGAGTCTGGTATGGATGTTTTATGCTGCCATTAAGGACCAGATGCCTTGGATTCTGGTCAGGGATAAAACTAGTGATGGGGAACCCTTGTCGGTTTATTACTGGATAAGTCATTTGAGAAGTAGTGAGTCTTTTTATAGATTCAACTTGGAATTTCTTGGACCTACCTTGAAAATAATGTATGGAGAGTGCCCTAGATTGCCACCCCTAGCTAAGCAGATTCTGAGAGCAGAGGGTGCTGAGGAAGGAGATTGGTATTTTTTGATCGAGGGTATAATTATCAGATTATATGGTTTCATGGGTAAACCTTTCCTCCTGCCCCATTTTGTCATAGAAAGGCTCTTTGCCTTAGAATATTTAAGGTAGGTAGAATACATTGATTTGAATTATGGTTTTGGAAGAAAGAGAAAATCTCTGCTTACATACCGCACTATGGAGGACATTACCATCACAAAGAAGGGGTAGAGTCAACTAATTGACCAATACCTTGATAGGTTAGGTCTATTTTATATCCCCCAAATATGGAGTTATGACCTTGATGGTATCTTCACTACAAAAAATGTAGCCCTAAATGGAGAAAAGGCTTATAAGTTTGAAAAGAGGCCTAGGGCTCATTTTGAACAAGGTAAAATAATGATGAGACCACTCTTTTGGAGTGGAATGTTTCAAAAATGGGTCAACTACCTCCATGGTTGGATTTCTATGAACAAATTATTGATTATGACCCTGACCAAAAGAAGAGTCATCGGCTCACAGAAGCCACCATTCGTGACATTGAAGAGAAAACTTAAAAGAAAAAGGACCCTCAACCTAAGGAGGATGTTGTTGAAGAAGTTGAGGAAGAAGAACAATGGAATGTAGCAAAGATATCAGATTGGTGGAGAATGAGAATTGAAATTGGAAAACCTAAGTCTAAGTTTGACATGAAGATTGATAAAGAGTTTTCCAAGAAATATAATGAAAATATCGAAACCTGGAAGCAGAAGGACATTAGAAACATAGTGTTGATAGTTGAAAGGTCCCAGGCTAGTTCTGAATCTCTCTCTCCACCCACAGATCAAGAAGCTCTAGTAGAAGAGTAGGAAACTCCTTTGACAACAGTTGAGGTCTTGAAAACTTTTCATCCTACCACTGAACAAGTGGAGAAGTTTCCTAAAGGAGCACAACTTCTGAGCAAAATGCAATATTCTAATGAAAAAGTTATCAGTACTCCAGTCATCGAAGTAGTGTCTAGGCCTAAATGCTTAGCTCTAGGGGGTCAGCCTCTAGACACAGATATTGACTGGAGGAAGAAGGATGAGAGTTTCAGGTTCACCCCCCTTTCTTTTACCCCTGTAGTATCAGTTGAAGCACGTCCCATTTCAGAGCAAGTCTTACTTGTTGGAGTTGTACAAGGAAATGTATCAGAAGAAGAATTAGAGAGTGAGATGGCTTCCTTTCAATTGGTCCATAGAAGGACTAAAAGAGCTCCAAAAATAAGGGAAAGAGAAGTTTCAAAGAAACAGAGATTGGATATGGAGGAGATTACCAAAGAGGTGGTTGTTTCTACTATAGAAGAATTGACTCATCAAGAGCAACAGTAGGAAATAGAGGTAGAACAAGAGCACCCTACATCTGTAGGTGAAGGTATGGTTTCTAATCCCTCTTCTCCTCTACATCCTCCTAAATCCCCAAAGAATTCTCCCTCCCTTTCTGGTCAAGAAAATATGACAAAGGTACCTTCTCCCTCTCGTAGTCCACCCCATATTTCATTGGTTGTCTCTGAAGTACAAGTCACCACCTCTGTTCCCCCAAAGTCACCTCAAATCCCACTTTTAGCATCTAAGTTTCCCACTTCATCATCTCCCATCATTTCATCTTCACTCTTATCATCACCACCATCACAGGGACATATCGTTCCAAGTACCACCATTCATCCAGTTGTTAGTCTTGCGACTATCCCTATGAGTCTACCAATAGCAACAACAATAGTAGTTACAGAGTCCACTATCATTACAGAGACTATTATGAGTACTCCCACACCTCCATTATCAACAGTTCAGTCTACCCTTTCATTTTTGGTATCTTCATCTCCCTTGGCTGCTAGTTTTTCAAGTCCTATCACTTTGCCAAAAGAGCAGGTAGCCACACAGAAGACAAATGATTTTTGGGTAGAGAAGCTTTCTAAGCCTTCCAACAGGATGGTTATCACAAGAAGAAGTATGTATGTTGATCTCATGGCTAGGCAAAGAGTATCTAGATCTATGACTCCACTTGTAAGTAAGCCTAAAACTGAAATGACTATCCAAGATTATCGAGTGGAGGAGGTCATAGAGGATATTGATAAGCTTCCTGAAGAAGATGAGTTGATCATAGCCAAAGCCCACTTGGACACCTTCTATGTGAAGAATGATATATTCAGAGAGAAGGTGAGCAAACTTGAGAAGCAAATTGAAAAGCTTCAGAAGACTTTGAGCAATCAGAAGGAAGTAGAAAAGGCTCTAAAGAAAGAAGCCAAGGGTTGGCAAGAAAAATTTCAAGAAGCCAATAAGCTCAAGGATCAACTAGGAGAGCAAAAGAAGTTGAATGAAGAACAAGCAAAAGAAATTCAAAGTTTGAGACATCAACTTCAACTTGAGAAAGCTAAGTCTTCTGGCTTTTCCAAGGTCAATTTGAAGAATATTAGAAAAGATATGCTCTCCAAAGTCCAAGAGAAATGTTTAGGGCTTTAGCTCATGATTGATTATCTTGATGATGCCATCCACTTACTCCCCAATGTTTAGAGAGAGCTAGATCAGATCACCGGAGAGTTGTAGCCTATGGTGATTCCTGCAGAGCAAATGTACAGGTTGGTTGATAGCAGACTCAGTGATTCTACTAAACCAATTCCTAATAAAGAATGGAATCTCACCAGAGTTGCTACCAGAATCATGGTTAAGAAGCATAGGGCACTTCAAAAAGCTTGGTTGTTGTTTGACAAGATTGAGGGAGTGATTAGGGATGTTGTTGATATGAATAAAGAAATGATTCAAGTTGGCTTCAAAGGCCTATGGATGGAGGATCACAACTTGCTATCCATGGAAGAGATCCAAAAAAGCATTGATGAAAATTTACAGGATGAATCTGGAATTGATTCTCTTGAAGAGCCACTACCCCAAGAGCAAGTTGTCCAATTAATTGTTAATTTTACCATATTAAGAGATCTCATGGAAGATCTAGTGAATAGAGGGAATGCTTCTAATTATGAGGACATTGGAGAATTACAATATGTTTATAAGCAACTCAAAGAGACATCAAACCCCTCTGAAGCAGCCTAGAAATAAGCTTTACAATCTCTAAAATTGATGATTCAGTTGTTTGGTGATGCTTCTGGAGGAAGGCATCAAAAAGAACCTTCTCCAAAAGAAGAAGAAGAAGAAAGAAGAAGAAGAAGAGAATGAAGAAGAGGTCGAGGAAGAGGCCCATGAAGAGGAAGAACAGGATGGAGTTATTACAGGCCCGGAAGGGGCCCACACTTAGTTTGTTTTTGTTTTTTGTACATATGCACAAGTTTTGCATTTTTGTTTTTTGCTCTAACAATTGTCAGAAATAAGCAATAAAGGCATGAAGCCTAGAGAGGCACAAAGAGCAACAGATTTTGTGTGAAGGCATTTTTGCAATAAGGCCTTATAAAAGGAGTAGAGTTATACCTAATTTTTGAAGACAATGGCAACATGCCTGTATTTTTGGGTATAGTCTCCTTATAAGCGGATGAGTCAGGATGTTTTTGGCATCATCTCTATATGAGCCTTTACCCTCTAAACAAGTTGTTAGATTTTTTAGAGGGTAATGTTTGTATGGAGGTTATTCTTTAAAGCATATTTTTGAAGATGAGCATTTTTTACTCCTAAGGCCCAATGGATAAGACTCTGAGTTCTATGGCTTTGCAAGCAAATCCACCCGGGAGGGGCCAGAATGTAGGCCCAAAATGGCCACATACTTAAGAAAATTTTGAAAATTTTGTCTAAGTCATGGAGTTCTCATTCCGCACACTTTGCAGTGTATTTTGGAGCGGATCCACAACAAAGGTCACAAATCCACCCAACACTAGGTAAATTTTTGCACTTGGAGCGATTTCGCAAGGTTTCTTTTGTTCTTGGCTTCGGATCCGTAAAACTTTTTGAAGGATGATGTCAGTAAAAAATAAGTGCGGATTGGCGACCGCTTGATATTTTGAATACCTTGCGAGCGGCTAAGTGTTGGAGAGCCCGATTCTGGAGAGCGCATAGAACATTTTTGCTCGAAATGGTGACAAGGCAGAATGCTATGAACATAGTAGATGCGGATTCATGACGAAGGATATTTTTGACTAACTCTCTTCTAGAATGACAACAAGCAACGATGTACTCTGAAGTCAGTGTAGATTGGAGGAAGAGTCACTTTGCATTGCAATAGGTCTAAAATGGTGTTCACAAGCCAATGTACTTGCTTCGGTCCGGAATGGAATCCATAAGAGTTTCAAAGGAGATATGATATCATCAAATTTTTTGGTGCGGATTGGCGAATGCTTCATGACCAATGAAGAAAAATAAAGGATGAGGAGCGGATTCGATCCCACTTAACTTCCAAAGCATTTAAGGTCGGATTGGTATTCCACAGTTTCTAAGGTAGGAAAGATGATGTCATCAGTTTTTAAGAGTGGAATGGTGCTGTGTTCTCCCCTACCATTATACCAAGCTTATATCAGATTAAATCATAGCCATACGATGGGGGATATTGATGATGGAGATTTTTCTAAGGAATATAAAGTATATAAAAGCATTTATTCATCGGAGTTATAATAGTCAGTTGGAGGAGGAAGCTGAAGTATCGAGGGTTTCAAGAAGATAGAACTAGATATGGTTACAGATCAATGGTGGTAGAAGGCTTCCAAGAAGGATCGATGATGTATACACAATCTCCAATGGCCAAAACTCCAGTTAGCATCGAACGACCAACAAGTTGCAGACAGTTCGAGCTGCCATGGCGGTCCACTTGCAGTGGTTTTCCTGGAGGATGAACCAGTAAGAGAATGCCAACAAGAACTCTCTGCTGAGCTATCAAATTTTAATCTTTGTAATGTTCCTTGTTATTTTAATTTTGCAAAACTATAAGTAGAGGTCGAACCCTCATTTCTAAGGGTCGGCTCTAGTGTGTTTGCCTGTGCTACTATAAATATTCCCAAGGACTAATGAAAGGAGCATTACATTGATCTTCACCTCAAAGCTTGTGTCTTCATATTTGATATCAGAGGTTCGAATTCTTAAGTTGTATTTTTGTGAATACTTGAATGGTTAGTTTGTGCCAAATTAATGGATTACTAGTTGCTAGGGTAATTGAAATCTGCTTCTGAGTTTGATCTTTATTGTTAGGGAGTGCATTTCTGTAAAATCTAGATATTGGTGAATTCTGTTATTTGGATTATCATTGTTTGGATATTGAAATTGCTCTCTGCAATATTTCTCTGTTGTTCGTTAATGAATGAAAATACATTTAACTTGAGATAATGTTGATCTGAGTAATGTGTCTTTAATTTGATTTTTTGGAGCTTTTTGTTGTAGTGCAATGTTGTTAGCCTATCCGTCCACTATTGTTCACATCTTTCTAACCCTAACCTTTTCTTACCCTAATATCAAAACCCCAAGTGAGCATAATTGTGTCAACATCCTATTTAAGTTGACAAGGAACCAACCTACTCTGGAGGTTGGATCGAAAACTCTATTTTGGTCCATCCAATGTTGAGTGTTGAGTTGTAGCTATCGGGTGCAAGCCTGGACAGAAAGTAGGAAGATAGACAACCGCAGTATTGAGTAAAACTTGATGCAATTCAGTGCCCAACAGTTACCTTAAGTGAACATTTTACCTTACTCATCCCCCTATGCGAATGGTTCAAAAAGTTGAGAATTGACAAAAGGACAAGTTCCTCCCTACCCAAAGCAATCAAAATCCCTTACCCCACACCAAATCTAGGCAAGTATCCAAAGAAGCAACAAATACAAGAGCAAAATAAAAATAAACAGTGGTTTTTACCACTAACAAAAGCAAAAATACCCAAAATAAAAAGTGGTTTTCACCACTAACAAAAGCAAAAAGTAAAATAAATAGTGGTTCTCACCACTACCAAAATTCCTTGCTCACCAAACAAAAATGAGCAAATCCTTGGAGTAATTCAAAAATAAAAGAAAATAAGGGAGTAATGAACTTGAATCCCTTGAGTTCTCACCATTTGACAACCATAAGGTGATCCTCATTACAGGCTGGGGGCATCAAGCCTTCCTAGAAATGGTGATATCTTATACATGATGATATGTCTGTCACATTAGCGACCTTTTGTACAGACCAATGTTTGCTTGCGAATGAGCTAGCTTTTGGTAGCCTGTATTACCTATGGTCTAATCCAACTACGTATAAAACTCAAGATAATGATAATCATAGGTTGATATTTAGTTCAAATGGACTGCATAAATCCTATTTGGCACTGGGGTAACTTTATGCGTTATCATAACAATTAACTCACATGCACACACAGGGATATTGAATATCTTGGTCATCCTAGCAGATTTATACCTTGCCAAACAGTCTTGCATAGTTAATATATAACTTTTGACTAGTTCACTAGAGTGTTTGAATCTCATGAAAACATCAAGGACATTCTATAACATCTTACTATTCATTACATGCCATACCATTTTATCACATGTTTGTTAGTTTACATTTTTACAATCCATTACATAATCTTGTAATGATAAAATAAATTGATGAATTTTGTACAGTCAATGGTGCTAGAATCTAGTATGTCAAATAGTATTCATAATTCATCATACAGATTAAAAAATCATCCATTTCATTATGCATACACATGTGTACATATCATCAACCAACGTCATATAACAATACATGCATCAATGATAAGCATCCATAAAAGCATTAGTAAAGTAAACATAAACATTGCATACATCTAATAAAGCAATAAAGAAACACATGATGAAAATAGAAAAAACTCATATATATATATATATATATATATATATATATATATATATATATGGGGTAAAAAGATACATCATAATCCAAAAATTGCTTGTAGGCTACAATCAAGTGGGTCCTTAGACCTCACGCTCCCAAAAATCCAAAAGTAACCCCAGAGTCTCAAAAGCCATGGTCACGCAGGAATGACACCATGACTCTCACCACCACCATCGATCGTCGCTCATCAAGAGATCCCAAATATGCTCTCGCTAGCCCTATCTGATCTTCTCATAGATCTAGGATCCCCCATCCTCATAAATGACTATCATGTACCACTCCTCCTACTCTGTTGGGACCCATTGGCAGAAGGATTAGCTGGTAAGTGCCCTCTAAGATGCACTACCTCATCCTCAAAATCCTATGTGTATAGTAGATCCTCTTGGTGACGATCCTGGTAGTCACTCAGTAAGGTCTAGAGCTATATCACCTCCTCCCATAGCCTGGATACCTTGCCACTACTAGGTTCCCCATGGCTCGAGCTCCTTGCTCTAACCTATGACTAAAGAGTAGTTAACTTTGTTGCCTTCCTATCAATCTCTGCCTGTGCAATCTACACCTATGCCAGTAGGAGAGTCCTCTCCTATGTGTACTCCCTCCACTCCTATCTCCCTCTAATTAGCTCACCCTATAGCTCAACAGTGGTGGTATCTCGTGTTGCCAACTATACCTACACTCCCTACTCATCAAGGTCATCCTCATCATCATCATCATGTGGATCCTTCATATCCATGCTATCCATGCACTCATCATCTATTTGATGATGCACATGTCACTCACCTAAGTTTAGCTCCTCCTCAATTGGAGCCTCATCATGTCCCTCATATGGAGCCTCCCTATGAGTCTCCTTTGTTGCTACATCTGTACCACCTCCTAGCGGCCCCTCCCCTTACCACTAGCGCATTACCCACCAAGAGTCATACTTTGTTGTGGTCCTTGCATCATCTTGCTCAAAGACACCCTCTATAGGATCTTCCTCCTCTCCAAATGCCTCCACGATAGGCCAAGTAAGTGTCCTCTCATCCCCACGGTGTTGGTAGATCATTGGCTCACTAGGCAACCCCTAACATAGCCCAAACTATCGTATCACTCGAGCATATGGGAAATACACTCGCTTGGTACTATGTCAACCAACTCCAAAAGGTTCCAGGGGAACTTGCTCCTGATGAGTATGGTAGTAACATATTGGATATCAACATCGTTAGAAAGGCATATATCATAATTAAAACCTCTAACTCATACCATAGCTCCACTAGGATGCCTTTGCTAAGCAAGTCTCGTACTGCCTCACGCCTGTTATCTCTATAAAATTGTATATCTAAAATCTTGAGTAGACATAATCGGATGCCCCTCTATAGGAATATGTAAAATCTGATAGACATCCTCTAACATCACTGTCATCTCCCTAGTCGACAAGTGGAAGGTGTTGATGTGAGGATCCTATAGATCTATCAAAGCTATCAGGTAGAATTTATCGTCAAACATTGGCTCTAACCGTATCACTTATTTGAGACAAATGGCATCAAGGCATTTCAAGTCATCCTCTATAAATAAGTCCTTAGTAGTTTGAAATATATTCAAAAATTGATACTGACTCTTGATCACCTGACAGAGGCAAGCAAGCTTAAAAAAATGCAGCAAAAATACAACAAAATTGCACAAAACACTGGTCATGTCATATTGGTCAAGTGACTCATTGATTTCATCACTGGTAATGCCCTCATTGACTAGTCGCTTGAGGGGGCAGTCATAATTAATGAATTCATAATCAAAATTAACACTCAAAAGTTCAACTTGCATACATTGAAAATAATCATTGCCAAAGATAAATTTCAAGCCCATGTTGGGGCATATAATTCAACATTAATTCAACAAAACAAAGTCTTATATCCTTGAAGCCTTGGGACACGTATCCTAGAGTAGGCTTATAAGCAAAATAAGGAACCAAGGCCAAGTATACCCTAGCCCCAAAATCAACCATTGTAGTGTGGCTAAAAGGTATACCAAAATCAAATCCTTCAAATATGTCAAAAGTAAGGATTCCAATAATGTATGCTCCTTCCATAATGGAGGCATATAAAGTTGGTTAGGTTACTGAATAACCTTAATCATTTGATAGTTTAGTCATCTATTTTTGCTTCATGCTCTATTTCACATAACACATCCCAAAAGGGGCATTTATAGACACTAAAATCATGTCAATCCAATTAAACTGTAATGATGCACTCTTAAAAACACCATATGGCCCCCTTGGGCAACCCTCAGGGGTTTAATAGTGGTCCTAACCACTTTTGGGAAGGTTTACCTCACTTTTGGGAAGTTTTGAGCCATGTAACCATGGTCGTCCCACCCAAGGAAGACCACCAACAACCATCCTTGGGTGAAATGACCATGGCCTAGGCTCCTCAAAAAGTCAAGGGTGGGACACATTGTAATCAAATTCTGCCATTTATCCCACCCAATAATTTATGACAAGTTGAAGGCCTATCAAAGCCATCACAACCTGATTTGGAGTTCCAAATTCGAGGTCCAAATTGGAGGCCTCTCCCATACAACGCATGGCAAGGATTTTGACAAGTGGTGACAACTACATTACATGCTCCAACTTGCCCATTTGAACCTATGGCCATCTTGGGATATAAATTGGAGTCATTGCACCCAATTTTAGAGAGGTCTTTGCAATATTTTGGAACGAAGTTTTGTTGAGATTCACTTGAAATCTCCATCGATCGAAGCAGGTTTCCAAGTGATACCAAATATGCAAATCCATTCCAAAACCCACCCATTTTTGTGAATTAGATCACCAAATTTGATGAAAACACCCATAGGAGTAGTTTGAACCAGATCCTAGAGGAATTGGTGGAAAAAACCACCAAGTTTGATGGCCACCCCACCTGGGATGGTTAAGAGTCCCAATTGGAACACCCATGGATGACCATGAATCTACACATAATTTTGGATCAATTTTAGCATAGATCATTTCTAGAGTAGTTTATATGCATCAGACTAGAATTTGGTGAAATTTGGAGCAATTTTGAACCATCAATTAGATCTTTCATTCTAACAGTCCCAATTAAAAGCCAGAGATGGCCATGGATTTTGCATATGATTTCATTTTAATTTCTACATATATCATTCCTAAAGTAGACAATATGCATTATGCTAAGTTTTGGTACAATTTGGAATAGTTTTGCATCACCTATTTCACCTTTTATATCCAATGTTGCATGCATATTTCTGATTTCATATTAATCCGCACATGCTATTAACCAATTTGAATTTTTTGCGTGTAGATCCATGTTTTTCAACATGCAAGGAAGGAGCTACAAGTTTGAATCTGAATAGATCATCGCAATGGTAGCAAAATCTTGCTCTTCAATTCATGAGTGCGAGGAAGACACTGAAAGCGCACCTTGAGATTTTGAAAGGATTAGATCCTTTGAATATTTTAATGAATTGTATCAATTAAGAGCCCTCAAGGGGACGTTTTGTAACCGTGCATTTGGAAAATAGATTAATATAAAGAGAACCCCCCATTTATTTCACTTATTTGTCATTATGCTTACATTAATGTCACTTTTGAATGCTTAAATAGATAAATAGGTGCATTTCATTTCCCTTTGCTAGGTGAATCATTTTTTCTGCTCTACACAATATACCCTTGTTGTTGTTGTGATTGAAATTTTTGCTTCCTTCGAGGAGGTCTACAAAATTAAGCCTCATAAGTCATCAAATAGTATTTACAAAACATGGTGTCATATACCTCATTTTTATAAATATGAAAATATTTCCTCCTCTATTGAGGCTACTTTTGTGATGAAAATGAAGTGGAAGGACCCTTTGAACCCTTTTATGATTTATTTGTGGAGATAAGGGTATTATTGGATAACTCATATCTTAATTGATTTTCTACTTCATATTGTTGAAGTATGTTTACCAATTCTTCAAATGAAACCCTTCTATTTGATACTTGGAGAGATGTCACAAATGTTTTGAATGATTCAAGGAGAGCTCTATGTATAATTGACACTAAGAGCTTGTCATCCACCTTTTCTTCCATGGTGTTCAAAATTTACTTCAGTTCTTTAATTCTTTGAAGGAATTGTTCAATGCTCTCACCATATTAGACCCTTAATGTATGAAGGTGTGGTTGTAGATGAGTATTGTGGCTTTATTTATCCCTTCAAATATGGTTAAAGTATATTTCATGCATATTTTGAAATTTTTACCTCATTGATATGTGGTTGTATTTCATCTATGACTCCTAATGAGCATAAGTGCCCTTGCATATCCTTCAACATATTTTTGTCTAGTTGCAATCTCCTCAGGTGGAGCTTCATCACTAATAACTATATTTTAGAATTTTTGACCACTAGTATTGTCCTAATTTTTGTCTTCCATGGTGCAAAATTTTAACCTTTGAGCGATTGAGATTCCATGAGAAATATTTTTGATGTAGCCATGGTGAAGGTTCCTTATATATTCTAAAAATGTTCCCTTTTCTATATATCACCTATCTTATATATCAAACCTTTCAATATACATGTTCTTCCTATATACCCATCGATATGTGGAAGAAGCTAGTCCTCTCTATATACATGACTATACATGAGTGAAACCTTAAGGTACATGAAAAATATTGACACATGGTAGCAAGGTAGTATTGAAAAGGATTCATTCTATAATGACACTTATTTAAAGAAAAATCCTCAAATGTGGGCATAACTTCCCTATATACTTGGATTTTCTCAATTTTAGGATTTATGTCTAACAATAGTAACAAATGGGAAAATATGTTGTGAAACAAAAATTACACAAATGTGTTTTTTATTTCTCCTTAACAATTTATAAGGTCAATGCCTAGTCATAATTATGGAAGTTGTATTAGGTCTTAGACACAATAGCTTAACATAACATTACTTGTAAACGTAATTTAGAGGCATTGTTTATACCAAACCTTATGATTGTACAAAGCATATATTTTTTATTTTTGTGTACAAAATGTTATTTTTGATGCAAATATTTATTTTGAAAAAGTAGGGTGTCGATCATTGTCGAAAATACACCTTTTTACAAAATTATTACTCTTCTTGTCAAAATATTCCTTTTTCTAAATGCCAATTTCCCACTTTTCATGACTTAAAAAAAATCCCATTAAAAAATGCACCTCTTGCAATTTATTATCCCTCTTTTTATTGCAAAAGAATCTACTATATTTTATTTTTCTTCAATAATTATTAAAAAAAACTATGAGAATTGATCCTTTAACCTTTTCTTTCAAATGCCAACGGGCCTTCATCCATTATTTTATCCTTTATTTTTGAAATGGATAATATAATGAGGAAAAATCCTTCCAAAAGAACAATAAGGGAATAATTTGAATTCAATCCTCACTTCCACTTGATCCAATTTTGAATCTCATAAAAACTTGGCCAATAACCATGGAACTGTTGGTTACGAATCTGCCACTAGGAAAGGATTTGGTCTATCTATGCGCCCTATACCCGACCAACAGATTGAAATGCCAGAATGAAGGGATACCTTCCATTCCAATATACGGATAAGGTTGACTCCCATCCTATTCTAACTGGTTTTTTGGATGAGGGAACTAAAAGAGATTTGAAAAGTGCGAAAAGATATGTAAATGGCATTGCAGTAGCTGTGGGGAAGAACAAGCAGCATAATAACCAACAAATACCCAAAACAATAGCAATAAAAACAAAGCATGTAACAGAAACTAATGCTACAATTCCTCCCTATGTATCCTTCAACAAGAATTCCATATTCACTTAATGTTGAATGCCCTAATCTAGAGTGCAAAATTACAACAATCAGAAAAATAAATGAACATGAAGCAGAAATACTTGCAGAAGGCAAAATAAAAGAAAGAGACAAGAGTTAGAACCAAAGATCCCTTATATTGATGCAAATGTTTGTTTACAGTAGCTTTTTCAGCAATATGTTTCCCCCTTTTACAATGAAAGTCCACTACTATTTATAGCAAAATTTTCCCCCCAAAATACACGATGCTCATAACCCCAAAACTACGACAGCTGCTGAGATTTGACCTTTGCTGGCTGTGAGCGTACCTGCAACATGATTCACCTGATTTTGGTATGGTTTCAGACATATTTGGTTGTTGAGAAGGCATGTCTCTTCAATACTGCAGGTACGATTTACCCCTTGGGATGTTTAAAGGCTCTAACAAGATGTCCTCGGGTTGAAAATTGAGTTGACTCTTCATTAATGTAGTTTGATAGGCCACCTACCTCTGCTTCCTTATCCATTTGAAAAGTTGCTAAGAGTCGCACGACCCTATACTAGAACTAAAAATCATAGATACCAAGGAGCGACGCTAAGAATCGCTCAATGCTTGAGCGAATTCGAGGAAGCTGAGTTAGGGGGAAAGCTTCAAAAAAAATGTCGAGGTTCACTGAGCTGCATGAGCGACGATGGGAGTCGCACCTGGATGGAGTGAACCCAGGAGTCGCACCAAGAGAGGAGCGATCTCGGGAGTCATTGCTGGGTGGAGCGAACTTCAACATAGTTTATGCCTTAAACAAATTCCATATTCAAGTCAGCCAGCGATCGTAGGAGGATGAGGCGAAGTTAGGAGTCATCGAGGTACCGTGGTGATGAGGGGAGTTGCTCCGAGATGTAGCGAACTCGGGCTTCTTCGACTTAGAAATTTTTTTCCCATCCCTTTGATGTTATTCACCAAAAAATGATGTGATAACGAGTCATTGGGCAGATGGATTGAACCCTGGAAGTGCTGATTTTTTAACCTAATCGTGATCGTCGGGACTTGAGGTAAAGCTAGGGGTCACACAAAGTGGGAAGCGATGCCAGTAATTGCTCGTTGGTTGATCGATGATTGAGATCAATGAAGAGCAAGGGTGAACTTGAATGGGCTCCATGCCTTAGCCATTTTTTCATTTTTAACTTTCTTCAACCTGCTGGCGATCATTGAAGAATGGAATGATGACAACAGTCCTTAGAGGGGTGTGACAAGGATGGGAATCGCTCCAGAATTAAGTGACCCACGAAAGAGCCCTAACTTGAGATTTTTTCTTCTTTCGTGCTACCACTCACTACCACCGAGCGATGATGGGGGTTGCCTAGGAATAGGGCGAAGCTGGGAATCATTGCAAAAGTGGAGCAACTCTTGGAATTGCTCAAAAAGGGTGTGACCCAGGAGTGCCGATGCCTTAGATTTTTTTGGCCTTTTCCTAAACTTCGTCGAAAGTTGCTGAAACCTGAAAACTTGAACCTGATGGCACCTGAAAGTGCAATCCTGAGGATTGCCTGGACTGATAGCTTGGAAAGGAGGAAAGAAGGAAAGGAGAAGATCTGGTCCTTAGAAATGCAGCATTTTTTACATTTTTTTTAAATGTTACCCCTTAGCAAAATGTGGAAACATTCCTGGTAGCTCGTAGGGTATCGAGTTCACCTCGATGCAAGGATCCATGCCTTCATCCTTTGGGCCCAGAGTCACCCCCAATATTTCCTTCTTCCTACTGCTCTACTTCACTACTTTTATCAGCAGATTCCTCCTTTGTTTCATCTCCTTCCTTTGATTCCTCTTTAGACTGCTCATCGCCTTCTTCCTCTCCTTCTTGCTCTGGGTTAGTGTCTAGGGAAGCAAGGTGATCGCAAATGTGTTCATAGGTAGCCTAAAACTGAGTCCAAGCTTCCTCTTAGAATGGCTTGAGATCGCAAATATGCATTATCAAGTTCCTGAAGGTCTCTATTTGGAGCATATCGGTCTGGTCGACTCTCTGGCTCAAATTTGTCAGGTAGACGCTAATCTAGCAAAACCTGGATATGAGTTGTGTCACTTGTGTCTCCAAAATCGGGTCTGCCTAGTTATCAATATTGATTGTATCCTCCTTAAAGGAATCCTAAGATAGCTTCAATTATTCCCTATGGAGGTAGTTTCCATTGTCATCCCGTGAAGCTGGGGAATCCAAGTGACGTAAGGGTCTAGAAAGGCACCAGGCAGATGCTTCTTTCTTGCTCAAGTTCATCCAACAATCTCCTGGCTCTTCAAATTTTTTCAAATTTTTCAAAGAAAGAATACAAGGTTGCCCTTATAGTGGTCCAATCACAGGCAATCTAAGTCATGGGGATACTTCGAGGTCTTTGTGCTCATAAGCCTCAACCTGAATGGCCAAGGTGAGCCAACACTCTGCTTGACGTTCTGCCTCTTCTACCACAAGCTTACCCTGGGCAGACACTTATTTAACTTCCCAAACAAACATAAGAACCGAAAGGAACCTGGAGGTTCAGGTTCATAAATTTTTCAACAGGCCAACACGGATCTCCTTAACTCGGTCTCTTGAGAAGACCTCAACTTGTGCTAACCTTTCTTCTAGCAGTTGTTGGGCTTCCTGAAGCTAGGACTCCAACTCGACTATTTTGGTCTATACCTCTTCACCCTTTCTGGTACGACGATCCGCAACTTCTTTTTGATCAACAAATTGTTTCTCCAAAGCTGCCATCTGTTGCCTCAACTGCTCAGATTCATTCTTGGAGTTGTCTAGTTGGGCCTGCATTTTTGCCGTGTCTTCTTGCAACTTTAGCTTCTAATTCTCCATGGCATAGTAGTGCTCCTTGAGTTGGTTATGATGCACATAGATCATGTCTGCTCTCAAATGAATGGCCCCTACTTCATTTTCCACGTTGACTATGTTCAGGTCTTTGGCTACATAGTGGTAGGTGTAGTCTTCAGGTGTCATGTACTTTAGAGGCTTCTTGACCTTAGGAATTATTTTCTTCTCATGCAGCACCATGTTTTCTAGGTCAAACCTGACATGCTTCTCCACCCCGATAGGCTCCTCGACCTTTCTCTTCTTGAGGCACTCGATCTACCTGAAAGAGCTCTGCTCAACCTAATCTAGGCTATCTGATGTGGAGTGGCCCTCCACCATTTCTAGTTCTCGCTCAATGAGTTCCATACCTCCAAACATGGGCTTGATCAGAGACATCTTTTGAGGCATATTTTTCTCTGCAAAAAGATGAGGGGAAGTAGAGCTTGGGAACTCAGTCACCTTTGGAGATGTTATGGTTTGGACAGGGGTTGGAGGATTATCAAAACTCGAATATGGATTCTCAACTAGTGCCTCGGCTGAAGAGGATGGGCCAGTGGGAGCAACACCTAGTTGAATGTGGGTAAGGGCTTCAAATGCATTGAGGTTTGAGGAAAATAAGTTGAAAGCCTACTGGTCATGTTGGGTGGTAGTGGAAGGTTAGGCTTCTTCAAGAATAGGTTAAGATACTATAAGGGGAATGGTGGATGTTGGTTCACTGCCTAAAGGAATGGTGATGAGGATGGGCTCAACAACGGTAGTGGATGGTGCTATGGACAATGACTCAGAAGATTAAGGGAGGAAAAGGGAATGCATACCTGTGTACTCAGCTTGAGCTAACATGTTGAATATTTGAGTCACCCATGCATCCTCCTCCAGTGGGGTGTCTTCTTATACATCAATAATTTCTTTGAGGGGTATTGTGGAAGAAACCTTCTTCTGTGGTGCAACCTTTGCTTGTTACACAACCTATTTTTTTGGTACAACTTTCTTCTCCTTTAGCTGTGTAGCCTCCTTTTTAGTTTGGGGCCTGGCCTTCTTTTTCTGGATAGTGGCTAGGATGGGTGTACTAGAGATAGGGCTTGCAGCCTTCTTCAAAGGAGCCTTGGGTGATTTTATTATAACTTTTATTTTTTTCTTCGGAGGCATCGAAGTCGCCTGCGCTACTTCAACCGACCATTTCAATGATCCTTGCTTTTCAGAGGGCTGTTGTACCTTGTACTCGATCGCTTGACTCTTCTTTGCCCCATTGCTAGATCCTCCACCCAATGTAAGCGGTTGCTTGGGTGGGTCCTGTACCTTTTGTAGATCTTGGGTGCCTCAAGGTATGAGGTCTCTGAATATGATTAGCTGCCATTGATAGTTGCTAGAGAGGACTTTCTCTAACGTCTCCTTCTTTGTATGGGTCCTCATGACCCACCATTCGACAATCTTCTTCGGCTTCCAATATATTGTGTTATTAACAGGGTCATATTCTGCCTACACATGATAGAAGTCATGCCATGGTGGAAAAGACTGCATCTCCTCTATGTTCCATTCAAAGTCTCCTCCTGATGGATTGTTGCATTCTCCCATGATTTATAGGCAGGGACAGGCGTGGACATTCTTCATCTTCATGAACCCTTTTACTACGTCTAGGGGATCATATCTACATCATTGGGGAAGCTCGACTAAGCCGAAGCTCAAGAGCGTTATCTCGAGATATTCGTTCTGTCCAGTGAAATTGACCTTGATTTCTCCCCATTTGATCGAGAACTCAAAAATATGTCCCCACTTCCTCCCCTGGCTGTAATTTTGGTCAGTGTAATTTCTTTGTCGCACCACCTCCAAGACAAACAGGTACTTTATGGTGTAATAGGGCAAGAGAAAGGGTTTGCTTGTAAACCCAAAAATTTTGATGATGAATCACTGTGTTAGTTGGAAAGTGTCGCTTATATTATGTCGTATCACCCTGTCTCTCATCTAGCGAGGGACACGCGGGAAAGAGCCATGAAGGAGCACTAAGGCAAGGCCAAGGAATGCATGATTAAACTCGTAGTAGGACTCCCTCTTCAATAGCATTTGGGTCCATTGGTATACTGGGAGTCGCACGCCTCTCTTGTTAGTGTGCTAGATAGGAATTGACTTCAATTTGGTCTACATATGGAACAAAAAGAGCCAGGCCACGAATGAAAACTACCCGAAGGATTGGGTTTTCTCCTCTACTAGATCCTGCAAGTGTGAATGTATATTGCACGCTACACAATTTGCCCAGTCAAAGAACACCGACTTAGTTTTTGGTCCCATGGTGCTGGAGTCATAGAATTCTACGTGGAAAATACATTCTGCAATGGCAACTTGTTAGGGGAAGACCACAACGTCTGTACCAATGCCCAAGACCCATGCCAACATAGTATAAATACTCATGCTCTTGAAGTTCCTCAAGGACATAGACAGCGTTGGCAAATTTTTGGGTGATATTGGGTCTTGCAACTTGGACTACATGAAGAGCTGCATCTTTGGGTTATCCACATACCTGCCAGCCTGTTCGTTGAGATTGATGTTCTTGATGGTATAGTCTCTGTCTAACAACTGATTAGGCACAAAGGCCATCTGGACAGTGTTGGAGAAAAGTGAGAACAATATGTTTCCCCCATTGTATCAGACTTATATGGTCTTTAGGTTGTAATACTGGGTAATTGTTGCAACTAGCTCCAAACAATTATGCATCGACAGGCATAAGAACAAGTACAGGTGAGAGTGGTAAGCTACAGTGTAAGAAATTGAGGCAAAAACCTTCCCTCACCTATCATCAATAGTGTGTCATAGTTGCTCGATGTTTTGGGAGTAGGTGTCGTCCCTGTATTTTATCCAATTGTCTACAAGAGTCACCTTTACTGGCCCTGATTTGGCTTTCTGCCCTGTCGCTGCTTCTGGTGCTTGCGCTTTTCCTTTATCTTTCCTTTATTTTTTAGCTTCAACCCTCTTTTCCTAATTTTTGGTGTGCTTGAAGTTGTTTCTCTAGGTGCTTTACCCTTCTCCTCGGCACTCTTCTTGCCCATGGTGATTTACGAAAGAATTTGAGTATGCTACTATGAGCAGATGAATTTCTATGTTTGGATTTTGATAAAGCTTAAAGTGAGCTCAAATTTAATTAATAGAGCAAACTGAGTGACTTTGCTTTTTATGGGAGTGGGCATGAGGTTAGCCATTAATGGCGTATAACTGAGTTTAATATCGGGAGCACAGAGTTGGTGGGCGCAACCGTTATCTTTTGGTGGTCATGCGCAGGATCTTCCTTGGAGGTGCAACTCCTCGATTGCCGATCCCATGGCTCGTCTTTCCCTTAAATATTTTCTTAGAAATGCATGTATATGTCCTCCTTTATAATGTGCACCTCAAAATTCTAACCCACTGCCACTTTAACGCCCATCCCTAGGTTCACTGTGGCTAGTCGCTGCATTGGACAAGGTTCGCTTTGAAATTGGGGTGATTCCTAGGTTCACTCGAGAATTGAGTTATCCTTAGTGCGCACTCTCTAGATGAGCCACCATCGTCTGGGAAACATAGAACAAATTTTAATACTTCGCCCATGAAGTAGCCCAAATTTCTTGGAGATACCTATTCTCGCTTGGTTATTTTTTTACGAGTATTTTAGGACTTCAAAAATTTAAACTATTTTACCTCATCCTTGAATTCTGGTGTTTTCTATAGTTTGTGTTGGACATGCACGATTCTTGTCATTTTTGGACACTGTGAGCAATCCTCGTCCTCGCATAAGATTTGAGTGAACCTTCGCCTTCTTCGAACTCAGCCCAAACTTAGCATCTCCCTAGGGTTCACTTGGAATCTGGGCGATTCCCGTGTTCACTAAAAATTATGAGCGATTCCAAGAATCACTTTGGTGTGGAGCGATTCTTAGCACGTTTCTTGACTTAGTAAATTTTTTGCACCTAAATTTTGGTCGTCCTTCGCTCGCGGGTTGGGCGAATTTGGGTCTTGCTCAAGACTTTGGGCAATTCTTGGAATCGCTCAAAATTTGAGTGACCCTTGGCACTATGGGAGTTAGGAATTTTTTTTTACTCTTTCGCCTCCTCCTTGTCGTCGTGCCTTGCAAAGGCCCTTCCTCACTCTAAAATTTGTGCGATTCCTAGAGTCGCTCAAAATTTGAGCGACGCCTATCCTAAATTTTCAACTTATGCTCAATCCTTAGCGCTTTGGTTGCTGATTTCCTTCGACTGTACGAACCCTAGCAGATTGGAGACCCTGGCTTTCTAAACACCTCTGAAGTTCATCTAAACTCCCTACGAACACCGTTATCACTGCCATATTTGGGCGAACTTCAGCAGATTTCATCGTAAAGGGACTTAATGAAATTTTCAATTTTTTTTTACCTTCCATCCCTTGCATCACGCGAAACCCTTCTGATCACCCTTTTTCATGAGCAACACCCGCCTTCACCTTAGGAACCTGTGAACCTTGTTATCCCTAAACTACTAATAGAGGTTGTCTTCTATATGGGTACCTGGCTCTACATTTTCATAGGACAAAACTGCTCGACTTGAAATTCGAATGCATGGGCTTAAAGCGAGAGACCGCATTTACTGGAAAACATATTTATATTAAAAAATAAAATAAAACTCCAGTAATAAAACTATGTACATAGGGGAACCTCATGATGTCTTTTAGTGGTGATAGGCCTTCAGATGAAGGTTATTGATTGGTATGGGAATAATTTGGCCCTCCATGTCTCGTAATATAAATGAGTTGAACTAGTTAACACAAGCAACCTGAAAGGGGCCTTCCTAGAAGGCATCAAACTTGTCATGGTTCCCCAGTTTTGCCTTCCATGAAGCCCATTTCAGCACTAGATCCCTGACCTTGAAGACCCTGGCTGTAATCCCTTTTGCAAAATAATTTTAGGTAGTCTCTGTGTGCTTCATGAAAGCTTCATAAGCGTTTTCTCATTCTTCTTCTAGCTGCAACAGTTGAGCTAGCCTAACATCAATGGGATCCAGGTTACCTTTTCATCATCTAGCAGCCAAAGCGTGGGCATCTCGACATGTGTGGGTAAAACAACCTCCTTCCCATAGACCATTGCATATGGTGATGTTCTGATAGATTTCATAACTGAGATTTGGTTTGCCCATAGTGCTTGGTTTAGGTGCAGGTGCTAGGATATTTTATACCTGTCTAGGGTCCTCTTTATGATCTTCATCATATTATTATTTGTTGATTTGGCTAGGTCGTTTCCTTACAGGTAGTAATTAGAGGATGCCTTAAGGTAGATTCTGTATCTGTAAGCAAACTCATTGAGTTTAACACCCACAAACCTCAGACCATTGTCTGTCACAATTACTTATGGGATCTCGAAGTGGGTTATCAGGCTCTCTAGGAAGGCGATGATTGTCTCTTGGTCAACATGCTTTGTAGGCACTACTTCGGCCCACTAGGTGAAATAATCCATGGCAGTAAAAATATATTTATGCCCCACCAAGAAATTTGGCGATATCACCGCAGTAAAGTCTAACCCCAATTGCTGGAAGGAAGCTTCAACTTGAATCAGTTGGAGGGAAATTGGTGCATTTTTATTTTGACCAACAAATCTTTGATATTTCTCACACTTATGATAGACTGCAAAAGCATTAGCAAAAATAGTAGGCCAATAGTATTCTGATCTAATCATTTTCAAGGTCGTAGGCCTTCCTGAAAGGTGTCCCCCCAACATTTCGGAATAGAATTTGTCAAGGACCTTTTGCTTCTCTGTTCCCTTGATGTATCGCGAGAGAACACCGTCAACGTTTTTGAAAAACAACCCCTCGGGGTGCAGCACATACTTTTGAGACTAGAGCCTGAATCTCCTCCTATGTGAGGTATTAAGATGATCTGGGCATCTCCCAGTGTTGACATACCAAGTTATCTCATTGGTCCAATTGTTGTCCTTTATCGAAGAATTGGTAAAGTTGCCTTCTAGTTTTGGGTCCTCCCACTGACAAGCAACTACTTTCATGGTAGCACTTCTTGCTAGCTCTTGGCATAGTTCCCGATATCGGATTAGCTTGGTGGGTCGAACCTTTATGTAAAACTCCTCTATCTTAGTGATCCAGCCAACCCTCTTATTACCCAGTTCTCCCTGGATGATAAAACTCCTAACATTTGGGTGGATAGCAAACATTGTCATCCTGCTTTGGGAGATAAAGTACCTAAACTTCTTCAAGAACCTCATGACTACGTGCACTTGGTGCTTGATGAAGTTGTATATTTCCTCGTATGGCTAGATTACCTGGCTCAAGAAGGCCATCAGCCACTCTTCGTTGTCATCCCCTTTTTGTGTTAGGACTGTTGCATAGCTTTCAGGTTCCCAAACTGCATACAAGATGAAATATTTAGAATAGTCTGGGTTAACCAACATGGGTGCTTGGGCGATTCGAGCCTTGATCTCCTCAAACACTTTCTTTATTTTCTCAGTCTAGACAAACTCAACATCCTTATTCAAATTTTTGGCCATTGGCTTAATGACTTGAGAAAAATCAACCACGAAATTTCTCACGAAATTAATCTGGTCGAAGAAGGACTGCAGCCCTTTCTTATTTACTAGGAGTGGAAGCTTAAGGAGAGCTTCTGCCCTATCAAGGTCAACTACAAACCCCTTTTCAGAGATGACATGGCCTAGTAGTTTCCCTTCCTTCACTACAAAAACATAACTTTTTGGATTGATGGATATACCAAAATCTTGGCATCTCTCAAACACTTGCTACAGGTGTGATGCATGCTCTTCTCTCCTGTGTGAAAACACAATCATATCATCTAAATAGATGACAATAATTTTGTTCAACAACTAATAGAATGCAATATCTATGGCTCTTTGGAACATGTCCTCCATATTGGACAGACCGAAGGGCATACGTTTGTAGGTGAACATCTCCCATTTGGTGGTGAACGTCATCTTATGTTGGTCCTCATATTTCACCCAGATCTAATTATATCCAGAGAAACCATCTAGGAGATAGAAGCATTGTGCTCTTACGACCACATGAAGGATGTGATCAATATGTGGGAGCGGGTAATGGTGCTTTAGTGAGGCTTGATTCAGATTATGGAAATCAATGCACAGGTGGATATCCCTGTTCTTCTTCCTGATAGGAACCATATTTGCGACCCAAGAAAAATGCTTGATGGGATAGATGATATTTACCTCTAATATCATCACGAGTTTGGCTCTCATCAAAACCTCTATTTTTGGGTTAACAAGCCTCTATATCTGCCTACAAGGTCTGACCCCTTCCTCCAGCTCTATAGAATGCTGGATAATTTCTCTGTCGTACCCCTTTAGGTCCTGATAACACCAAGCGACGATATCAAGGTACTTTCTACACAAAGCCAAAATTTGCTCCAACTCTTCTAGGGTGCAGTTGGTCCCAACCTTGATCACCTTTTTAGGCTCAAGCTCTATATCCTTGTACTGCTTGGCGTCTACTTTGATCCGATGAGATATCGCTCTATCATTCTGACCAAACAGACTCTCCAGAGTGATTAGCCCCTTGGGGATATGGTTGTTTTTTAGCTATATCAACCCCTCATGCTCCTCATTATTAGGGTCTCTACCTTCTATAGTACTTGCTTCATAGACTAAAAAATTGATGATTTGCTCGTCACAGTCGAACACCTGCCAGTGGGTGTCCTTATCAGGCATAGAAGGCCTGTAAATGGTTGTTATCGCCTTAGGCTTCTGCATCATGTCATCAGTCAAGGAGTATTTGGATTCCATAGATGCTAAAACATCTACATGTTTGTTCTTTTCTCAAGAAATGGCTTGTACATTAAGAGCCTCGAATTATTCCAATAAGTCCCAAACCCTATTGTGGTACGTCTTGAGATAGTGCTTCTTTGAGATGCACTTGTTGATAATTTGCTTGCAGACTAGCTCTAAATCTCCAAAAATTTGCAGTTGCTAGATTCCCAACTTCTCTACCTTTTTCAACCCTAGACACATTGGCTCATACTCTATCGTATTGTTGGTGCAACTCCAGGCCAACCTGTAACAATAATCCTTCTGTTCTCCAAAAGGTGAAACTAGAAGAACCCCCACCTCGATACCATTTTTGCATTGGGCATCATCAAAGTATAGCTTCCAAAGCTCATTCGGGGTAGGTTCTTGTTGTGGCTGCTCCACAACTAGCCCCAAATAGAAATTGGGGACCCACCTTTTGAATTTTTGATTTTGGGAGTATTGTTATCTTCGAGTGCTAATATTTGATAATACATGAGCTATGAGCTCATCATGCAGACTTCGAAGGTCTTCAGTTTGTTTTGTCTTCTTGTAAAGTTTGATTTCATTGTTTTGATTGAAGGCTTGGTTTGGGTGTTAGTTGTCTTGGGTCAGTTTCATGGATTTAGTTTTGTTTTAAAATTTTAATGTTATGATCCAATGTTGCTTTTGTTTGGTTTGAATTCTTAAATGGTTAGCTTGATGTTTTTTTTTCTTTTACTTTGTTTTAATATTTAACCATGTAAAGTTGTCTCTTTTCAAATAAAAATAAAAATTTGATAAAAACAAATATATATATATATAAAAGGAGATGGAAATAAAATGTTAATAAGTTGAAATTTCATTCCACTTTAATACCTCTTTTTTATATATGTAAGACAATAAAAATACATATATTATTATTATAATATATACTTTATATATATTATAGTAATAATATATATTATAAAAATAAAAATAAATAAATAAATAAAATAAGATTTAAATATATTTTTAGTATATGGATTCTCATTGCGAGTGTAGTGTATATGACATGGTATTATGTTTTAATATATGCAGTGTTCCTTTGAGGCATTATGATTATAATAGATTTAAATATCTGACCTCAAATGACATAATTAAAAAAATGTTTACGTGGATAGGTCTTAACACTGCTTTAATGGCAAGCGACGTTCGATGAAGGGTTGAGTATGCGACAAGTGATGATTAGAGATGACGCAAACGCAGATGGCATTCGACGAGCATTCAACGACAATATGGTGGTGAAGCGGGTGGCGCCTTGTGTGTTTTTTGAAAGCTTACAATGAGGTATAGCACCGATAGTCGGATTGCGATAGTGGAAATATGGTTCGATAGAAAACGTAGACTAGGCATGTTGAAGGCGTGTCTTGGTGGACCAAGAGAATAAGTGCTAGATGTTTTAGGTGACCACATGGAGATTAAATATGAGGGATACCCGATCTATCTGGCCTTTGAGTACGTCGTAAATGAAGGTAACAAAGGACGTGAATGCAATGGTCGTAGACAGATGTAGTGGTGGATGCTGGGAGAAAAGCACAACGGTTTGACAAAAGGTCATCCATTGTAGTGCAGTGTTGGCAGATGTAAAACAATTGACAGCGACTGCAAGGGGTGTTAGGTTATGAAACACAACAATAGACATCAAGACAAGCAACCCATTGATAGCAAAGCAAGGATGGGTAATTTTAAGCTTTGCATTATTCATGGTATAGTGATGAAGATAAAGGCAATGATCGCCCATACTAGAACAAGAAAACTGTAGCAAGAATTGACGAGGTACCTAGGCGCTATAACGATATTTACAGAAAACCAGTGCACAACAACGAGTAGCACTCATGTCAAATCGAGGCAACGCTAGGTAAAATGGATAAAGTGAGGGTTCGAATGACTCGTAGTGGTGCGTATGATCTAGACTGACAGTATTCCATAGCAAATGCTTCACGGCGATGGGTATAATGGTTACTGGAAGACAACATAGTAAGCGATGGTGTTGGCGGTATCATAGTCAACTTGCACACCGACAGTGGATGCAGAGGTCTTTGGTAGGCAAACAACAAAGGTTGGTTGTGGTGGGATAACCCAAGGCGACCATTGAAACGTGTATAGTGGGGATGTAAATCGAGCATGATGGCAATATTAGGCGACCCCCACAAAATTAGCAATTACGACAAGCATGCAAAATATATGTTTTAGGAATATTTTTGAACAACAGTCATGGATAAATGGGACTAGTATTCATTGTTATCAATGAGGAATTTGCTAGATACCCAGAATCCATGGAGACTATGCTCGGGCAAAGTAAAACCAGTGACCAATATGTGCTTGATTGCTTTAGAAAAGGTTTGCAAAGGGTGCCATGAATAATTTGAATACTGAATACCATGGTGCCATCAAAATCGTCGAGAGCTAACAGGACAATATGCACGTTGAGAATGTCGTCGGTGACACTTGTAGAATTAGACCCGACCAATAGTCACCTTTCACATTCGAGTTTTTTTTAATTTGACAATGGTTAGAATAGGGACCAACAATGATTTTATAATAAGGTAAAAGATATATGCTCTAAAATGGAAAAAATCCAAGGCCAATCAACCGTTACAAGCAAGGGAGTCAAACAAAAGAAAAGGAAAACATTTGGGGAATAAAACGACGAAGCTAAATAAAGGATATTAGTCGTTACCCCTCAAAGGAGGCGACTATTTTTTCTATTGCGCATACGATGGCCAATCAAATTGAAAGGAAACAAAAGAGCCAAAGGAAGGGTTGTACGTTGAATAAAGTGAAGCGAAATCAAGCAAACAAAAAGTTTTTTTTTGTAAGTTCAAATATGCCATTGAAGGAGGAAAAAGGACTAGATTTCTTGGAGACCGCATGTTGTTGAAATGCCAAGGTTGCTTTTGGGAGGCCAGATTTTGTTGGAATGGATGTAAAAACATAAATATTTTTTGTGTGTATTGAAGCAAACATTGTAGGATTTCTGCACTTTAGAGAAAAATAAGAGGAGAAAATCTCTGAGTGTTCAAAATTTATTATCTATCTTTCCTTTCTCTATTTTCTGGATTTTTAGGCAATGTTATTGCATTTAAGGGTTCATTGTTGAATGTTCAGGAGTAGAGAGTTCACATTTTTCCTTAGAGTCTTGCACCCAATTTATTTCGGGATGTGTAAATGCAGTTTCGGCTAAGTTGGGTTATGCTCAAAAAAATCTCATGTCTTGGGTTTTGCATGCTAGGGTAGCATAAAACTGCGTTTTCTAGATTTTTTTTTGCATCTTATTTCAGTTTTTAGTTTATATTTTTCATTTTTCTAACTTTCATTTTCAGATTTTTTTTAATTTTCAGACATTAAAATAAAAATTAAAAAAATTCAAAATCCAAAAATAATTGCATGGTTGCGTAGAATGTACTTCAAAGTTCCATTTTGCACATGTACGTTTTTTGCTCGGAGTCATTTCAAATTTTAAAAAATTATTTAAAGTTGTTTTATTGCAGATTTTTAAATTTCGAAATTTCAGAATTTTCATTTTGAGGCCAAATCTGATTTTTTCAGTTTTATATTTCAATTGTAAGCATAAAATGAACTTCCCTTTATGAAAATTTCAATTTCATCAAAGGGAGGTAAATTTTAATGACATTTCATAGCTACCATTTTTGGAGCCTTAAATTGCCTTCTCTTTATAAAAATTCTGATTTTATCAAAGAGAGGTAATTTGTGCACTACATTGAAGGTTATTATTTTAAAGCATTAAATTATTTTTTCTTAATGAAAATTATTTCATTAAAGAGGGATAATTAAATGACATTTTAAAGCCTCTATTTCAAGGCTATAAATTATTATCTCTTTGTGAAAATTAATTTCACCAAAGAGGAATAATTTATTATTCATATCAAAGGCTATCTTTATCTTCATGATAAGAAGCTACATTTAAGGAGCCTATTCATCATTTCGGATTCACATTCATAGATAGATTTTAATCTTTACTTTCATGTTTAAAGTAGGATTTAATGCAAGGTAAAGCTTGATTAAAATCCACTTAATAAGGGAAGATAAAATCTACCTTAAAATCCTCAAGATAAAAGGAACTAAGGCACTACATCATGGTCATATGAGGGCCAATTCACATTTACTTTTATTTTAGTTTCATGAACAATCATTAAAGTAGCATGGTAAAATAAACCAACACATGCCCCTTGTTTACAGTTACTTGCAATCACTAAGGTGTTCCTAGCATTGAATTGATATATTTTTATTGAGATTACTAATACACATATGCAAATGCTAATATAGCGGAGACCTTGGAGAAGTTGTTTTGTTTAACTTCTTTGCAAGAGAGGGTTTTGGGATCAAAATCCTAAGGGAGAGTGTAATTTCACAATTGGGTAAAATTAACACTCAACATTTTGGCGCTAGAAGGAGGGCATGATGTGGTTTATTTTATTGTGATTTTAAATGCTATAGGGATTTAAATTGTGGAATGGTTCATGCCCTATTGACTATTATCTTTAGACCTCTTTTAACACTTAACATTGTAGTGCTAAAAGGAGGACATGAATTGTTATTCATTGATCTAACACTTTTGGATTGTTCATACAAGAATAATGTGATTTGGTATAATTTTGAAAGCTCTTGAATTGCTAAATATTTCAAGTTCATTTGATTAGCATCTTTGGTTTCTTCTAACACTCAACACTTTGGGAGCTAGGAGGATATGAATTGATTTATTTTATGGCTATGTAGATGCTAAATTGTTCATGTTACTTGAAATATTTATTCAAAGACATTGGTATTGACTAACGAGATTTTGTTGATCACTTTCATTGATTCTAACATTCTCTATTTGATGATATGCTAATGCTAATCTATTTGCAAATTTGAGAATGTTCTTTGATATCATGGTTTAATTGATGCATGTGATTTGGTTAATGTTAACCGTTTATCTTTTGGGAATATTTCTTATTGTGAGTCATTGCTAACAATCATTTGGTGTTTTCATTGTTAATCACGTCATAATTTAACCAAATGGCTACAAATACTGGAAAGTGGTATGGGATACATGGTAATCCTTTGAACATTAGTGGAGATGCTCATGAATTACCCAAGAACATAGAGAAACTTTTGCCCAAGTTTAAGCACAATGGTACAATATTAGCCGAAGAGCACATTCAGTCCTATGTGGATATCCTAGTTAGGTGGAATGTCGAACATGAGGATGTGGCATGTAGATTGTTTCCTTGGAGCCTAGATGAGGTGGCATATGATTGGTACATCAATTTACCCACTGGCTCTATTACGTCCTAGGCCCAATTGGAAATTGCTTTTATCAATCAATTTAGGTTACCCATAGATCTTGTCATGATTTATCAACAATTTGCTTCTTCCAAGAGGGAGCCTAATGAGCCATTGAGAACTTTCAACATGAGATTTTGAAAGCTCTATGCGAGATTAATTGCTCCCCATACTATTGAGGAGAGTGGTGCTCTTCAAATATACTTTGGGGCATTGGATCCATTGCTTGCCATGTTCACTAGGACAAATCCTTTGGTCACTAATCTTGCCTCGGCCTACATGGAAGCTATGATTGTAGATCAACAATTAAGGCCACAAGGTTATGGGATGGAGCAATTGCATATGGTAGGACAACTAGGGGCTTGCAATCAAACCTCGATGGTAAATCAAGCATGGGCACAATAAAATTTGATGTCAAACGCTTTGCCCCATAATCAATTTTATCCTACCATACCCACTTATGCTCCCACATGCGCTTATACGAGTACATCTATCCATCCAACCACTCCATGGTTAGAGAATCATGTGGTCACTCATGGAGCCATTGCAACAAGTGTTCAGGCTTTACCTGTTGATATCAATCCAACTAATCCTACTACTTCTACCACCCAACCCAAGGAGCTTGTGTCAGAAATAAAAGAGCGAAAGAAGTTGGTTAAGAAGTTAAGTAGAGATGTGGTTCCATTACAAAAATGAGCACATCAATGTATGCATCCAAATCATCCTAGGAAGAAAATTCATGATACTAATCTTAATGATATTCCATGTTATGCTCCTTCAGATGATAGAAGAGGTCTAGATGTGACTTACATTGAAGTAAATGCCTATTCAGAATGTCCTGAAGAGCATGAAGATTTTGGAGAAGAAATTCTATGGATGGGTAACAAGGAGTTGGAATCAAATGATCACCATTTTATTTGGGAAAGAAAGGATTTAGAATCATTACCCACAAATGAGGATTGGGATGAACAAACCCATCAGGATATGATTTGGTCATGTTTACTCACAAAGGAAGATTTGGGTAACTATTTGGAGCAAGATGTAAAAATTGATCCCATTATAGAAACCCCTAAGCCATCAAAAGTGGTTGAAAGTGAGTTTGAAAGAGAATCAATAAATGAATTTGAAGACATAATAGAATTTCACCACTTGTTCTCGAAAGATACTTTGGATGATATTGTTGAAATTGATGGCCAAGAAGATCCACACCTTCCAAATTGTGATAAAATTGAATCATGGGTTACCAATTTGGATTATGATAGCCTTACAAATTTGAATTCAAGAAATAACCCACTTTTGGAAATAATTGAACCATCTAAGGAAGGTGAAGATGAATTGGATGAGAAACATGTTGATGAATCGGAAGATGACGAAGAAGTAATTGAGCATCACAACTTGATTTTGGAAGATGATTACTATGATTCTTGGAAGAAATGGGAAGAATATGCTCACTCTAAACCTTCTAATGAACTTTTTGTGTCAATTGATATGCAAGATAATACGATTGTTTTCTCGCATGAGGATATTACAAATCCTATACAATTTAAGAAAGTTTTGGAAGAGGGATTCGAATCTCATCAAATTTTGGAAAGTGATAAGGATTCTACAACCATGGATAAAGAAGGAGAACCATTTTCTTTGGGTCCCTTTGAGGGAAAAGAAATTGAAAATCTTGATCCACTTATTGGTTCTACAATGTCTATGCCATCTCAAAATGAGGAAATTTCAGAACTTGAATGGTTTGGGTTTGATATCACTGATGATCCAATTGAAAATGTCACGTTATCTGAAACAACCCAAGTGATTGATCATGGAGATGTGTTAGTTGACCCATCCCTAGATAGACAAGACTTATGGTTTGAAAAGGATGGACATGTTTTTAATTGGGTGCCTAATTTTGGTGTCTTTGATAAATAGGTCATGGACAAAGAAGAAGTGCTACATGATGATGATGATGAATATCATGAGAGAAAAGGGAAAGATTACAAATCCTCACAAAGGTTTGGTAAATGAAAATGTGCCAAAGGTAAAATCTCACCTTTTGGGTTCCACCATTCGAAATTCAGGTGAAGGTTTGTCTAATGGATTGTTGGATTCAAATATTATCAATGATGAAATGCCATTTGTGGTTGATAAAGAATTTGACTTAATTTCTCCTCACACCACTAATGATATTGCTTTGTTGAATGAAAAAGAAGTTGATATGCTTGAAGTGTTAAATCAAGTTCATAATCAATTAATTATTGAATCTAGGATACAAACTTATGATGATCCTCATTTAATAAATATCCTAGATGCTTGCAAGTGGTTGCATAAGTTTGATTGGCCTACAAATTTGAAAAATGATTTGGCTTTAAAGTTTTTAGAAATAGGCTCTTGTTTGCAAGATCTCATATTTGAAAAGGAAAGCCTAATTCTAAATCATGAATCGAATTGTGAAATTGACATCTTAAAGAATAGACAAGAAAGAATTGAAGATCAATTATTGTCTAATCAATTTAATGATTTGAAGCTCACCTATGGGATCATTAATGGAACTAAATCAAATTGGTGGGGTGAGAGAGGCAAGTTGAAGATTGTTGTATTGTTTGGCCTAATCTTGTTTTCTTTGGATTCTTGTAAAACTTGGCTTGCATATCATGTTATATGTCTTTTGAAATGTGCTAATCATGTTTGGGATCCAGGGAAGTGATAGTTCAAGCTTTGCACCATCTTGTACCATATTGTACATTTGTATATAGTTTTGGTTTGTGTTTTGAGTTTTGTGTTTTGGGTTGTTCCCTTGTTTTGAGGTGATGTTTTGTGGTCACTAACTTATGGTCTCTGGCTCGCTTTTGAAGCTCCTTTATTTAGTAGGTTGGAGTACCTGAGTTGAAAGGGGTTGGGGAGTACGATCTAAAAACTGATGAACCCGAGAAAAGGGGGATGAGTTATTTGGTGATCATGCTCAGATTTTGGGACTAAAATGGTGGAAAGTGGAACAATGAAAGATTAGCCAAAGCTCCACATGGGACTCACACACATTAAATGGTGTTTCTAGAATTATGAAGGATGAAGTTATCTTGATTTACAACCCTAGGTGAAAATCTAAAATGCTTCACTTGTAGGCTGCCTTACCCTAGTGATGCTTGAAGCTTTGCAAGGTTGTTCTTTTGAAAAGGAAAAATTTTATATATAAAAAAAGAAAAAAAAAGAGAGAACGAGCATTGAAAAGCTTGATCATATCAGTCACAAGATCTAGATAAACTCTACTGGGGCTATGGATGCCTGACCGGTAGTAGGGCTCTGTCTAGATATAGCTCGGGTAAAAGGAAAGGCTTTGCAAAGCGTTGAGCAAACATAAGGGTGAGTTAGATAAACCCCATCGGGGCTATAGATGCCTGACTGGAAGTGGGGCTCTATCTATAGCCATTTCGTTATGAGCGATACTTCATAGCCTAATGCAAAAGGGATGATGGAATCTAGAGGATTTTTAGAAATGCAGGAATGAATCACTTTTGCACACACTGAGCAAAGGCAGATGGATTAGTTGTTTTCATTCTGAAGCTGTTTACCCCCACCTTCTCGGGACATTGCTAAATAATTTTGTCTCGCTGATCTTGTGTGTTTTCATTTCATGTTGGGTTCTTCACCGAAATGCTCAGGAGCATTTCCCAACAGAGTCACCATTTGTTGTGGTTGCTCCACAACTAGCCCCAAAACTTGGGGACCCACCTTTTAATTTTTGATTTTGGGAGTATTGTTGTCTTTGAGTGCTAATGTTTGATAGGACCCTAGTCATGAGCTCACCATGAGGATTTTGATGGTCCTCAATTTATCATGTTTTCTTGTCTTCTTGTAAAGGTCGATATCATTGTTTTGATTGAAGGTTTGGTTTGGGTGTTAGTTGTCTTGGGTCAGTTTCATTGATTTAGTTTTGTTTTAAAATTTTAATGTTATGATCCAATGTTGATTTTGTTTGATTTGAAGTCTTAAATGGTTAGCTTGATGTTTTTTTTTTTTTTACTTTGTTTTAATAGTTAACCATGTAAAGTTGTCTCTTTTCAAATAAAAATGAAAATTTGATAAATATATATATATAAGGAGATGGAAATAAAATGTTAATAAGTTGGAATTTCATTCCACTTTAATACCTCTTTTTTATATATGTAAGACAATAAAAATGAAGAACACAAGCTTATACTAAGAAGGGGGTGAACAGTATAAGACCACTTTTTACTTTTTCCTTCAATTCAACTTTCAATTCAATATTATGCAGTGTATAGATAGCAGTATCAATAGTAGTAATCAAAGCAATGCATAAAACACCATCTACAATAGAGACACAATAATTTACGTGGTTCACCCAATGTGGGCTACTCCACAAAGAAAATATTTTACTAAAACTTTCTCAATCAATCTCTTTGGGAATCCTTCCCAATTACAATATTTATGGACCTTTGTCCAAAGGAGATGTTGATACCCTAATATCAAGTTCATGGATCTCTTCCACATGAGAACTCTTTCCCCTTCTACTCTGGCTAGTGATCTTCTAGAAGACTCTGTATCTCTACTACTCTGACTTGTGTATCTCTCTCCACTTGAAGACTCCTCACTAATATTTGTCTTAAATTGTCCTAGCTACTGGATCTCTATCCACTGAGACTCTATCCTCTGTACTTTGTCACCTCCAAAGCTCTATCAATAGGTTCACTTAGAACCTCCTCAAATCTGCTCAATATGTTCACTCAGAACCTGCTCAAATCTGCTCAATAGGCTTACTCAAAACCTACTCAAATTTGCTCAATAGGTTCACTCATAACCTGCTCAACTCTGCTCAATAGGCTCACTCAAAACCTGCTCAAATCTGCTCAATAAGTCCTTTTTAGGATTTGCTCAAATTTGCATAGCAAGCTTTCACAAAAGCTTACTCAAAATCAGTCCATAAGCTTTCTCAAAGACTTGCCTCAAATCAGCTTAACAAGCTCACACAGAACTTGTCCAATCACATAAAATCATAAAGAGAATTGTTAGAGACTTAATATGTTCTAAACTCGATGCTCAATCAATATATCAATTCAACCTCATAGAAGCATAAAGAGAATTGTTAGAGACTCAAATCCCAATCTTGACTCAAATTAATCTCAACTCAAATCAACTAAGCTTAATCTTATAGAAGCATAAAGAGAATTGTTAGAGACTCAATATGTTCTATTCACAAACTCAATTTCTTTCTCAACTCAATCTCAACTCAAATAAGAATATATAATAGTTTGTTTTATGGAACTTGAACAACCACTACACACATTCACTTGACTAGGCTCAAACAACTCTACTCAACCAATCACCACAAGGAACAACTCTTTCTCACAAACCCTAGTCCAAACATGTATCACTCAACTCAAAATGTTTCCAACAATGCTCAACCACAAATTTCACATAACAATGATACTCATGTTCTTTTCTAACTCAAGTTCAAGTTCTTTGCACAACAAATGGGATTCAACAACAATTCTTATAAACAAGGTTTAATCACAACTGTCAATTTATAAAACCTTGAAGCATTAAACCAATAACTCTAAAAAAGGGTAACCACAATCGATCATTTTCTCTCCAAAGATATTTTCATAAATCAATCACTCACATAAGTCAATGAAGAATATTGCCCATACCTTTTTTATGCCTTATGAGTTGTCCACTAAATCTGCCACACTCAACACACTTTATTTTTCCAATCTCAACAACGATTAGAGGTCATGAGTAATAACACAATAATCAAAATAATATCTCAATAACACCTTATTACTCCTACTCAATAATCACATTCACCAAAGATATATTCAATAACCCTCAAGCAAAATATTTTTCTCAAGAATGCTTCAATAATTAAAAGCACTCTCCAAATAACATCTCAACAATGTGCCAAATAAGTAATAATCCTTATTACTCCTCAAACCACTTATACCCTAAAGAAATTAAAATCTATGCCTACCTACTTATCTCTCCAAAAACCATTTTTACTATAAAAATTATGCACAGATTTTAAACTAACTTTTAGCACCCAATAAAACAAAAAAATTGTTTTAATTTTCTTTTACAACTTTAATGCAGACCTTGGCATGAATTTCAGAATATCAAACACAGCATATAAATCTTGGCAGCGTGTGCACGAAAAAAAACCACAACTAGCGCACTATTTCCCTTTTACACAGCAAAAGGGAGTTCACAGGATTCGAACTTGAGTCCTGCGGCTCCTGTGTCCTAACAGACACTTGCGCACCACATGAGCTAGCGCTACACACAAGACCAACGACACCTCACTCTCCTTTATCCTCCATGCAACAGCCAACACAAAACAAATTTATCCTTTCTCAAACAAAACGAAGTGCACGCGATTTGAACACTCAACCACTTGCCTCCCAATGCCTTTGCACTGCTCGAGTTGCCAACATGCCACACTGCCCACGATGTCTTGGAATTCGACCACACCTTGATTTATTCGCTGCCTCTGCCTTTAAACATTTTTCACACGAGCTCTTTTCGCTTTTCAATAATAACATTAACCACAAGAGCAAGGATGAGGAATAATAAACCTTAGTCATCCTTTTGTAGTCTTCTCCCTCATATTCGACGACGTCGGCAGATTACTTTTAATTTAATTTTAAAATTTAAAACTAAATATCTCTATCACCGGGGCACCTTTTTCTATGAAACAAAAATCCAACTTGGGTTTTAAGAAAAACCTATTTCAAATATGCCATCCATTGTTTTAGATAAAACCTTTTATTTTGCCTGCCTTAGTTCTCACAAAAAGACTTTCCTTGCACTTTTCACAAAACATAGTGCATGCCATCATAGATCCTTTTGATATCAAATGACCTTTTGACATCAATGACAACACTTTAGCTTAGGGACTCAAAATGTCCAACAAAAAATACATATATTATTATTATAATATATACTTTATATATATTATAGTAATAATATATATTATAAAAATATATATATAAAAATAAATAAATAAAATAAGATTTAAATATATTTTTAGTATATGGATTCCCATTGCGAGTGTAGTGTATATGACATGGTATTCTTTTTTAATATATGTAGTGTTCTTTGAGGCTTTATGATTATAATAGATTTAAATATTTGACCTCAAAAGACATACTTAAAAAATGTTTACGTGAATAGGTCCTAACATTGCTTTAATGGAAGGTGAGGTTCGATGAAGGGTTGAGTATGCGACAAGTGATGATTGGAGACGACATGAACACAGATGGCATTTGACGAGCATTCTATGACAATATGGTGGTGAAGCAGGTGGCACCCTATGTATTTTTTGAAACCTTACGATGAGGTATAACACTGACAGTCAAACTGTGACAGTGGAAATATGGTTCAATAGGAAACGTAGACTGGGCATGTTGAAGGCGTGTCTTGGTGGACCAAGTGAATAAGTTCCAGATGTTTTAGGTGACCACATGGAGATTAAAGACGAGGGATTCCCGATCTATCTGGCCTCTAAGTATGTTGACAATGAAGGCAACGAAGGATGTGAATGCAGTGGTCATATGACAGATGTAGTGGTGGACGCTAGGAGAAAAGCACGACGATTTGACGAAAGGTCATCCATTGTAGCACAGTGTTGGCAGATGCAGAACAGTTGACAAGGACTGCAAGGGGTGTTAGGTTATGAAATGCAAAAATAGAAATCAAGACAAGCAACCCATTGACAACAAATCAAGGATGGGTAATTTTAAGCTTTATATTGTTCGTGGTATAGTGATGAAGATAAAGGCAATGATCGCCCATACTGGAACGAGAAAACCATAGCAGGAATTGACAAGGTACCCAAGCGCTACAGCGGTATTCACAGCAAACCAATGCGTAGCAGTGAGTGGCACTCATGTCGAATCGAGGCAACGCTAGGTAAAATGGATAAAGTGAGGGTTCGAATGACTCATAGCGGTGCGTACGATCTGGACTGACAGTGTTCCACAGCAAACGCTTCACGACGACGGGTAGAATGGTTACTAGAAGACAACGTAGTAAGTGATGGTGTTGGCGGTATCATAGTCAACTTGCACACCGAGAGTGGATGCATAGGTCATGTGGTAGGCAAAAAACAAAGGTTGGTTGTGGTGGGATAACCTGAGGCGACCATTGAAACGTGTATAGTGGGGATGAAAATCGAGCATGATAGTTGTATTAGGCGACCCCCACAAAAGTGAAAATTACGGCAAGCACGTAGAAGATAGGTTTCGAGAAGATTTTTGAACAACAATTGTGGATAAAGGGGACTAGTATTCATTGTTATCGACGATGAATTCACTAGATACCCAAAATCCATAGAGACTATGCTCGGACCGAGTAAAACCAGTGACCAATATGTGCTTGACTGCTTTAGAAAAGGTTTGTAAAGGGTGCCATGAATGATTTGAATACCGAATAACCAGTGACCAATATGTTCTTTGGGCACTTGTTGATAATTTGCTTGCAGACCAACTCTGAATCTCCAAATATTTGTAGCTGCTTGATTCTCAACTTCTCTACCTTTTTCAACCCTAGACACAAGGCCTCATACTCTAGCACATTGTTGGTGCAACTCCAGGTCAGCCTGTAACAATAATCCTTCTGTTCTCCAAAAGGTGAAACTAGAAGAACCCCCGCCTCGATGTCTTTTTTGCATCGGGTGCCGTCAAAGTACAACTTCCAAAGCTCATTCGGGGTAGGGTCTTGTTGTGGCTACTCCATAACTAGCCGCAAATAAAAATTGAGGACCCACCTTTTGAATTTTTGGTTTTCAGAGTATTGTTATCTTCAAGTGCTAATATTTGATAATACCTGAGCTATGAGCTCATTATGCAGACTTCGAAGGTCTTCAGTTTGTCTTGTCTTCTTGTAAAGGTCAATTTCATTATTTTGATTGAAGGCTTGGTTTGGGTGTTAGTTGGCTTGTTTTGAGAAAAGCACGGCGGTTTGATGGAAGGTCATCCATTGTAGCGCAGTTTTGGCAGATGCAGAACAATTGACAGCGACTGTAGGGGGTGTTAGATTATGAAATGCAACAATAGACATCAAGACAAGCAACCCATTGGTAGTAGAGCAAGGATGAGTGATTTTAAGCTTTGTATTTTTTGTGGTATAGTGATGAAGATAAAGGCAATGATCACCCATACTAGAACAATAAAATCGTAGCAGGAATCGATGAGGTACCCGGGCGCTACAACGATATTCACAGCAAAACAGTGCGCAGCAGCAAGTGGCACTCATGTCGAATCGAGGTGACGTCGGGTAAAATAGATAAAGTGAGGGTTTGAACAACTTGTAGTGGTGTGTACGATCTAGTCTGACAGTGTTCTATAACGGGTAGAATGGTTATTAGAAGACAGTGCAGTAAGTGATGGTGTTGGTGGTATCACAGTCAACTTGCACATCGACAGTAGATGCAAAGGTCATGCGGTAGGCAAACAACGAAGGTTGGTTGTGGTGGGATAACCCGAGGCAACCATTGAAACATGTATACTGGGGATGAAAATCGAGTACGATGGCAGTATTAAGCAACCCCCACAAAATTGGCAATTACGACAAGCATGGAAAGATATGTTATGGGAAGATTTTCGAACAATAGACATGGATAATGAGGACTAGTATTCATTGTTATCGATGAGGAATTCGCTAGATACCCAGAATCTGCGGAGACTATGCTCGGGCCGAGTAAAACCAGTGACCAATACATGCTTGACTGCTTTAGAAAAGGTTTGTAAAGGGTACCATGAATGATTTGAATACCGAATACCATGTTGCCATCGAAGTCATCGAGAGCTAACAGGATGATATGCACGTTGGGAATGCCGTCGGTTATGTCGTTGATGACACTTGTAGAATTAGACCCAAATGATAGTCACCTTGCACATTAGAGTTTTTTTATAATATGACAATGGTTAGAATAGGGACCACCAATGATTTTATAATAAGGTAAAATATATATGCTCTAAAATGGAAAAAATCCAAGGCCAATCAACCGTTACAAGCAAGGGAGTCAAAAAAAAGAAAATGAAAACGTTTGGGAAATAAAACAACGAAGCTAAATAAAGGACATGTGTTGTTACCCCTCAAAGGAGGCGGCTAATTTTGCTATTGGGCATATGATGGCCAATCAAATTGAAAGGAAACAAAAGAGCCAAAGGAAGGGTTGTACGTTGAAGAAGGTGAAGCGAAATCAAGCAAACAAAAAGTTTTTTTTGCAAGTTCAAATACACCATTGAAGGAGGAAAAAGAGCTGGATCTCTTGAAGACCGCATGTTGTTGAAATGTCAGGGTTGTTGTTCTTTTGGGGAGGCCAAATTTTGCTAGAATGGATGTAAAAACAGAAATTGTTTTTGTGTGTATTGAAGCAAACATTGCAGGATTTCTGCACTTTAGAGCAAAATAAGAGGAGAAAATCTTTGAGTGTTCAAAATTTATTGTCCATCTTTCCTTTCTCTATTTTTTGGATTTTTAGGCAATGTTATTGCATTTAAGGGTTCATTGTTGAATGTTCATGAGTAGAGAGTTCACATTTTTCCTTAGAGTCTTGCACCCAATTTATTTCGGGATGTGTAAATGCAGTTCCGGCTAAGTTGGGTTATGCTCAGAAAAATCTCATGTCTCGGGTTTTGCATGCTAGGGTAGCATAAAACTGCGTTTTCTAGATTTTTTGCATCTTATTTCAGTTTTTAGTTTATATTTTTCATTTTTCTAACTTTCATTTTTAGATTTTTTTTAATGTTCAGACATTAAAATAAAAATTAAAAAAATTTTAAATCCATAAATAATTACACAGTTACGTAGAATGTACTTCAAAGTTCCATTTTGCACCTGTACGTTTTTTCTCCGAAGTCATTTCGAATTTTAAAAAATTATTTAAAGTTGTTTTATTACAGATTTTAAAATTTCGAAATTTCAGAATTTTCATTTTGAGGCCAAATCTGATTTTTTTTCAGTTTTATATTTCAATTGTAAGCACAAAATGAACTTCCATTTACGAGAATTTTAATTTCGTCAAAGGGAGGTAAATTTTAAGGACATTTCATAACTACCATTCTTGGAGACTTAAATTGCCCTCTCTTTATAAAAATTATGATTTTATCAAAGAGAGATAATTTGAGCACTACATTGAAGGTTATTATTTTAAAGCATTAAATTATTATTATTATTTTTTAATGAAAATTATTTCATTAAAGAGATTTAATTAAATGACATTTTAAAGCCTTTATTTCAAGGCTATAATGTTAGTACAACTAGTAGTTCTTCAATTACATAAATAATGTAATAAGGGGGATGTTAGAATTACTATAGTAATTCTATATTATTACTTTATTTAAATTGTTAGGGTAGTTAGTTAACTACCTAGGTTAGTTACGCTATTGTTAGCGTATATTATATTGGGTCTATATTGTTATTTTATTTTAGACCTAAGTTGTTGATTAGATCCTATGCTTACGAGCTAATCTAGGCTCTAATTGTATTATTTATATTGTTTATGATCAATGGAAATATTGTTCGTTTTGTTCAACATGGCATCAGAGCCAGAAGTCTGAAAGAATAGGCGGCAATATTTTTTCGAAGAAGAGCTGGTCTGTGGAAAACATTGCGCAGCGGAAGCTTGCTGGAAAATGAATGTGCTCGTGAAAAAAAAATATTTTACAAAGGTTCATACCTTTAATTTTTTTTTTTTTCAGGCGCCGCAGCACTCAGGCTTTTCAGACCCCCTGTGCGCGCACTCCCACGCACATTTTTTCGTGCATTTTTTTCCCCTCCATGGCACGCCCTCCCATGCTCGTTTTTCTGCACGTTTTCCCCATCCACCAAGTCGCGCGACTCCCGCGCGATGTCGTGACCCCCCCTCACGTCGCGCGACTCTCGCGTGACGTCGCGACCCCCGCTCACGTCGCGCGACTCCCACGCGACGTCACGGACCCCCCCTCCCTGCCGCCGCCTACAGTAGAGGCAGCCGCGGCCCCCTGCCGCCGCCAGCAGAGAAGGAAGCCACGGCCACGCGGTCGCGAGGCGGACGGGCTCCAGGACCCTCCTCAAATAGGAGGGGGTCTCTGATCCTGTCGGATCAGCCCGCTAGTCCACCTGGTGGTGGACTGAGCGGTAGGGCTCAGGGAGCCCTCAGGTCGCGGGTTCCAATCCCGCCGACCCCCCCTCTTGAAAAAAAAGGTAAAAAAAAAAAATTATAAAGTTTTTTTTTAATTATTTTTTTTAGTTAAATAAACATTTGATTTTAATTTATTTTAATAGTTTTTTAACTATATAAATTAAAATTAATTTTTTTTTAACTTTAAAACTATACAATAATTATAAAAATGCTTTGTTGAGAGAATTTTTTTTAAAAGGGGGTATTTTTTTTTCAAAAAAAAATCAAAGGGGGAAAGTGAGTAATTTTTTTGAAAAGCAAATTTGGCATTATTGTAAAGGTGCATTTTCGGCTGCGCCTGACACCTAGTGGGTCATTTCTGTGGGCACTTTTATGTTGTAGGATGCATTTTTTTTTGTTTTGCACTACTTCATTAAAAGTTTAAAAAAATCAAATTCACTCCCTAAGTCCCCGGAATAATTAAAACCCATCCGTGCAATTTATTGCACTGCAGCGTTCGGTATTTGTGATACCTCTGGCCAGCACTTACAGGTAAAGTTGTCGTGATTGCGCTACTGTATCCGCCGCCTAATATAGCTGCTAAAACGACGTCTGAGCTTGTTCTCTATAAATCATCGGGGAGAGATAAGTTTGCCATTTTGCATTTTTTTACTCCATCCATTACCCTAATAGTTCTTGTGTTTAGGCGTAAATCCTGACGAAAGTTCTGAAATCCAAAGTGTTTAGGGGAAGTTACGCCCCACGCATGAGGATTGCAGACTTTCTATGGTAGGTGCCATCAACAAGACTATTCCCTTTCAGTACTGCTTAAGTACCACGTATCGTATGATCTCTAAAAATTACCTATAGTTTCCCTCACGTAAGGGCGGGTGATTTTTTTTTATCTTTCTAAATACCTATAGTTTCCCTCACGTAAGGGCGGGTATTTTGTATGGTATAACGGCCTAGCAAAAGGTATATCGAAAGGGGGACTAATTGGTGTTATAAGGAACCTTCACCATGTCTGCAAAATTAATGACTGATTCTCATCAATTGTTGAAAGGTCCTAATTACACACCATGGAAAAACAAGATGAAGGCAATCCTAGCAATGGATGACTTATGGGATGTTGTATCTGGAGCAACAACAAGACCTTCATCTGCTACTGGTGCTACAGCTCCATCTACTGCTCAAAAAGACTTTGACAAGAAAGACAACAAAGCAAAAGTGCTCATTTTGCTTGCTGTGTCTGATGAAGTTCAACCCCATATTGCTGACTGTGAACATAGTAAAGAGGCGTGGGATGCCCTTAATACTATATATGAGGGAAAGAATGATTCCACTATTCTATTTCTTCAATCTCAATTACACAGTCTAAGCATGAAGCAGGGGGAGACAGTTGAATTTTTTCTTTGCAGAGTGTCTGAATTGAAAGCAAAGTTGAATTCTTTGGGAGAACCAGTTGATGACAAGCTCCTTACCTCAATTGTATTGAGAGCTTTACCTGATTCTTATAGGGTGTTGATCACTTCTCTTCAGGTGTCACAACGAAAAGTTACTTTTGTAGAGTTGGTTAATATGCTTCAAGAGGAGGAGGCACGCCAACTACAACGAGATGATTCTTCTAACACTGCCCTCTACATCAATAGGAAAGGGCAGAACCAGAAGAAGGGTAATTTTCAGAAGGGAGGGAATTCACAAAAGGATTCAAAAGGGAAACAAACTCAACAACCTCAACATAAAAAGAGATATTGCAAGATCTGTGACAAAGAAGGTCATGATACAAACAGATGTTGGCATAAGAATAAACAATCAAAACAGAAAGGCCAGAACAAACCACAAAAGAACAAACAACAAGTGAATGTTGTTGTTGAAGAATCTGACATGGATTCTGAGAGAGCCCACAAAGTTCTCATGACTACCACAGTGTCCAAGCAGACGGATCCTATATGGTATGTTGATTCTGGAGCCAATAAGCACATGACTGGTGACAAATCATGGTTTGAGTCTTTTGAGGCCAAAGAGGGCAAACCGATCACTATTGTCGATGATAAAACCTACAAGGTTCAGGGAGAAGGAACAGTCTCTGTCACTCTTCCTGATGGCAAGTGCCAGATTGAGAAAGTCCTCTATGTTCCAGGATTGGCAAACAACTTATTGTCAGTGACACAAATTCTGGACAAAAATATGGTTGTAAATTTCAGTGTTGAGGGGGGCAAGAAGTGTTGTTCTATCACCAGGAGAGGTAAGAACATTGCAACCGCTTCATATAAGCACGACTTATTTGCCCTAGATACTATCTCTTCTCCAGATGTAGCCATGATTGCTTCTACAAAGGAGGCAACTTCCCTATGGCACAAGAGATATGGACATTTGAGTTCCGGTTACTTACTTGAGTTAAGTATGAAATGGTAAAGGGTCTTCCTTCCCTTTCTACCACTTTACCAGTTTGCTCTGATTGCTAGCAGGAAAGCAACATAGAGTGCCTTTTGAAAAGAGCTCTACAAGAGCAAAGAAACCTCTGGAGTTGGTTCACACCGATCTGTGCGGTCCCTTCACTCCCAAAAGTTGTGGGGGTAAGAGGTATTTTCAGTTATTCATGGATGATTACTCACGAAAGATGTGGGTATTCTTTCTTCAACTGAAATCTGAAGCATTTGGCTTTTTTTAGCAATTCAAGAAATCTGTTGAAAAGGAGTCAGGGACTTCTATAAAGACCCTCCACTCAGATCGAGGGGGGGAGTTCACCTCTAAAGAATTCTCTGAGTTCTTGAAAGAAAATGGGATCACACGACAGTTAACTATTGCTTATACTCCTCAGCAAAATGGAGTTGCTGAAAGGAGGAATCGTTCCATCATGGAAATGGTTCGTTGCATGCTCACAGGAGCTAGTCTTGAGCAACTATATTGGGCAGAATCTGTCACCACAGTAGTATATCTATTGAATAGGGCACCCACAAAGGCCCTACAAGGAATGACTCCACAGGAAGCATGGAGTGGTAGGAAACCCTCCATTTCTCATCTACGCATTTTTGGATGTAAAGCTTTCATGCACATACCAAAAGAGAAAAGGAAGAAGCTAGATGAGAAGACATTGAAGTGTATTCTTCTTGGGTATGATGAGCACTCTAAGGGATATCGTTTGATTGATCCCTTGACCAAGAAGATACACATTAGTAGAGATGTAGTTTTTGATGAGGCTTTCACATCGAAAAACACATCAGATGTATACCTAGACCTTGTGGAAACTAAGGTTGATAAATCTCCTTCATCAAAGGTTGGAGGTTCTTCTTCATCTTCTTCAACACCTCAGAAGAAGAATCCAAAGTGGTATACAAATACAATCAAATATTCTAAGCTATCCACTCCACCAGATTTGACATTGGATAGGCCTCGTACTCGTAGCATGGCTCGACAGGAGAAAGCTGCAACAGAGAATACTAGGGTTGATGATCTGTGTCAATATTTTGAGGAACTTTTTGTAGATCCAGAGAGAGATACAGAAGATATGGATATTGATAATGATAAGGTGTTTATGTCTTCAATAGATGATCTTGAACCTGGATCAGTGCAAGATGCTCTTGGTGAGCCTCAGTGGAAGGCCGCTATGGATGCCGAGTATAAGTCTTTGATGAAAAACAAAACTTGGAAGCTTGTCGATCTGCCATACAGAAAGAAGCCCATAGGCTGCAAATGGGTGTATAAAGTTAAGTATAAAGCAGATGGGACAATAGATAAGCATAAAGCCCGACTTGTTGCAAAGGGCTATGCTCAAAGAGAAGGCATTGACTACGAGGAAACTTTTGCACCTACTGCTCGGATGACAACCATTCGAGTTCTTTGTGCTATGGCAGCACAGTATGGGTGGAAAGTACACCAAATGGATGTCAAGAGTGCTTTTCTAAATGGTGATCTCCAAGAAGAAGTCTACATGACTCAACCAGAAGGATTTGAAGTGGAAGGTCAAGAGCAGAAAGTTTGCAAGTTGGTCAAATCCTTGTATGGTTTGAAACAAGCTCCTCGAGCTTGGTATATAAAAATGGATAATCACCTCCTGCAACATGGATTTAAGAGATGTCCGTCAGATGCAAACCTCTATTTTAAGAAACAAGGTTCTGAAATAGTGTTGCTTGTACTCTATGTTGATGATCTGCTCATTACAGGGAGTTCAGAAACTATGATCTCTACTGTCAAAAGAGACTTGTGTCAATATTTTGAGATGTCGGATCTCGGACTTCTCCATTATTGTCTTGGTCTGGAAGTCAGCCAGAGGGAGCACTACATCAAAGTGTCTCGGAAAAAATATGCCAAGACCCTATTGGAAAAATATCGCATGACTGATTGCAAGCCAATGTCAACTCCGATGGAAACAGGAATTCAGTTATCGCGATATGATGATTCACCTTAGGTAGATGGTACTCTCTATCGACAGTTGATTGGGAGTCTCATATATCTGACCAACACTAGGCCAGATATCGTATTTGTTGTCAACTATCTTTCGAGGTTCATGCAGGAGCCTAAGACTACACACTGGAAAGCAACAAAGCGAGTTCTTCACTATGTCCGTGGCACAATGGAATATGGCCTAGAATACAAGAGGAACAACAAATTCTTCTTACAAGGATACACGGACTCCGACTATGTCGGATCATATGATGATCGTAAATCAACTTCAGGATATTTGTTTCATCTTGGATCTGGTCCTGTCTCTTGGCACAGCAAGAAGCAACAGGTGGTTGCTATTTCATCAACAGAGGCAGAATATCGTGCCGCACGTGAAGCTATGTGCGAAGTGATATGGTTGCGTCGCATCCTGACAAGTATGGGTCTTCCATCAAAATCTCCAATACACTTGTTCTACGACAACATGGGTGTTTTGAATCTTGTCAAGAATCCAATACATCATGAAAGAACCAAGCACATTGACACACAATGTCACTTCATTCGAGACAAAGTTCCAAGGCACCGAATTCAGCTTCAGTACATTCCCACAGATGCTCAAGTTGTAGACATTTTCACTAAGGCACTTGCACGTGTCAAATTTGAATTGTTTCGCAGCTCTCTTTGTATTGCCAAATGATGTAATCAGGGGGGATGTTAGTACAACTAGTAGTTCTTCAATTACATAAATAATGTAATAAGGGGGGATGTTAGAATTACTATAGTAATTCTATATTATTACTTTATTTAAATTGTTAGGGTAGTTAGTTAACTACCTAGGTTAGTTACGCTATTGTTAGCGTATATTATATTGGGTCTATATTGTTATTTTATTTTAGACCTAAGTTGTTGATTAGATCCTATGCTTACGAGCTAATCTGGGCTCTAATTGTATTATTTATATTGTTTATGATCAATGGAAATACTGTTCGTTTTGTTCAACATATAAATTATCATCTCTTTGTGAAATTTAATTTCACCAAAGAGAAATAATTTATTATTCATATCAACGACTATATTTATCTTCATGATAATAAGCTACATTCAAGGAGCCTATTCATCATTTAAAATTCACATTCATAGATAGATTTTAATCTTTACTTTCATGTTTAAAGTAGGATTTAATGCAAGGTAAAGCTTGATTAAAATCCACTTAATAAGGGAAGATAAAATATACCTTAAAATCCTCAAGATAAAAGGAACTAAGACACTACATCGTGGTCATATGAGGGTCAATTCACATTTACTTTTATTTTGGTTTCATGAACAATCATTAAAGTAGCATGGTAAAATAAACCAACACATGCCCCTTGTTTACAGTTACTTGCAATCACTAAGGTGTTCCTAGCATTGAATTGATATATTTTTATTGAGATTACTAATATACATATGAAAATGCTAATATAGTGGAGACCTTGGAGAAGTTGTTTTATTTTAACTTCTTTGCAAGAGAGGATTTTGAGATCAAAATTCTAAAGAGGAGTGTAATTTCACAATTGGGTAAAATTACCACTTAATAGGTCTTTGTTTCTTTGTACAATCTCCTTTGGCTTCTCAAGATGGGTGATAGAATAACAACCTATATATGATTCAATCATGGCTTTGAAATCAAGCAAGGAGAACTCATCTTCCTCCCACAACTCTTCTATGGTTTCCTCTACTATTTCTACTTCTTCCAACATATCTGTCATTAGGTGCACCGAGTCATCCTGTTGCTCTTCCTCGGGGATCTTCTCAACAAAGAAGGTGGAGGATTTTTTATTGTAGATTTTTACTTTCCTCCCCTTGAAGGGGACCTCCATATGTGAGTACTCGAGAGAAATATAACAGACCAACTTGGCGGTGAAATCCCTTGAGAGGCACATGTCGAAGTAAGGCTCTATGTCCACAACCACAACCTCCTGTATTACAACAATCTAAGGCGCCTTGTGTAGCTAGATGGGGATATCTTTAATGATGTCCACTATTTTCATAGGAGTGTCATCTAGTTGGAGAACACCTTGGCTGCTTTGCGTGTATTCCATGCCTATCTCCTCGCAAATAGCCCTTGGCATTACAATAGTTGATGCACCAGAATCAATCATGCAATTATGCACCACACAACCCTCCATCTGGAAAGACAAGTAGAACAATGGCGGTCTATTTTTTCCTATGACTAAAGTAGTTAGGGGCTGAGCTAACACATGTTGTGTTGACTTTCCTCCTTTGACAGATCTCAACAACTCCTGCAGTAGATCTACCTGCCTGGGGAGTTGTTGGGCATCATAAATGCTTATCTTGGTCGAGGTCTTCTTGAGTTCATCAATAATGTTGTAGGTCGAAGAAGTGGATACCTTTGTTTCTTTCATAGCCTCGTACTTTGTGTGATACGGCTGTGTGGCCTCAACCCTTTGCCGCTTCGTCAATGATGGGTACTTGAGCTTCTCCCTTGCCTCCTCCTTAGTTTCAACTAGAGGTTGCACTGCTGGAGCTTTCACCAACGATGGTTTCTCTTTTGTTGGCAAGGACGAGGGGGCTTTGTCAGGAGCTTTTATCAGAGGCTTCTCCTTTTCTCGTCGAGTGTACACCTTCAAATGCTCCATCTGGACCGCATCCACCTCGATCAATTTCTTGCCATCTTTGGTCAGAATCAAAACTTGTTCACCCTCGGGGACCACGAGGTTACAGTCCTCCTCTCTAATCACGTTGACTTAGCCACTAGAAGAGCTACTAGCTAGTGTCTAAATATAGTGCTGGTGTACCATACAGGTATCTTCCCCATGCGGGTTATTACAGGTCAAACACCAATGCACGTATCTGACGTGCTCGACTCTTTATTGATGGTAGCATTTCTCACCAAAGGTCTACCAACTTGAGCGGCTTGCTCCCTTATGATTTGGTCCCTTGTAAGTGTCGGAGGAGGATATGGCCTTCTTGGTAGGAATTCTTGCTGAGCTTACTTCTTCTTCATCACTGCCATGTCATTGGACAATGTTCTCACAATAGAGTTAAGCGACTCTAGCTCCTTTAGAACCCTCATATGAGGGTCAACCGTTGATGGGGCAGGTAATGGCAATGGTGCTATTGGCAGAGGCAGGGTCAGGTATTGTGGTTGTAGAGGAAGCTGTGGGGCTTGAGGAGCTGGGACCTATGAATAACTGGGTGTTTGGCTTGGGTCCATGAGGGAACCCGATACATGGAAGAGGCAGTTGGGAACTGAGTGAAAGTACTGGGGTATTGGTATTGAGGCAAATATAGGAAAATTGATATTGTCAGCTTTGGTGAAAGTTTATCTATTGTAATCAGATTGACCTCGACCTTCTACACTTGTGTGTACAGATTTGGGAAAGTGTTGATGCTAGAATAATGGATACTCATACTAAGGTTAGAGTGGAATGCTTTGAGGTAATAAAATGCAACTTGGTCAGGAGTCGATCGCAAGCCATCGGGGACCCTCTGCCAGGTCTGAGTAAATCTAGCGTTGAAGTCAAGGACCTCCTCCTACGGGTGCCTCTAGATGGTTGTGAATTGATGGAGCAGAGAGTAAGGGTCCATCGATTCATTGAACCCTTGTATCGGTAGGTCTGCTAATTGATCCCAAGTAGTAATAATGTCAAGTGGTAATGCTTTGTACCAGTACAGGAGCTTCCCCTTGAGGGACAGGACTATCAACCTCACCATGATATTATCTTCTGTGATATCGTGAATGTTGGCCAAAGCTGCAACATCTTGGACATGTTTCTTCTTCGTCTTTCCTGTGTCGTCATAGGTAGGGATGGCCTTAAGCGTTGCAATGGGGATGGCGACTGGTGCTACCAAGTTCAATAGCCCCGCATGATTCCAAGCTGGGAACAACTTGGGCAACGAATCAGATCGACCTCAACCTTTTACACTTGTGTGTACAGATTTGGGAAAGTGTTGATGCTAGAATAGCGGATACTCATACTGATGTTAGAGTGGAATGCTTTGAGGTTAGAAGATGCAACTTGGTCAGGAGTCGATCGCAAGCCATTGGGGACCCTCTGCCAGGTCTGAGTAAATCTAACGTTGAAATCAGGGACATCCTCCTACAGGTGCTTCTAGATGGTTGTGAACTGATGGAGTAGAGAGTAAGGGTCCATCGACTCATTGAAACCTTGTATCAGTAGGCCTGCTAATTGATCCCAAGTAGTAATAGTGTCAGGTGGTAATGCTCTGTACTAGTACAGGAGCTTCCCCCTGAGGGACAGGACTATCAACCTCACCATGATATTCTCTTTTGTGATATCATGAATGGTGGTCAAAGCTGCAACATCTTGGACGTGTTTCTTCTTCGTCTTTCTTGTGTCGTAATAGGTAGGGATGGCCTTAAGCATTGCAATGGGGATGGCGACTAGTGCTACCAGGTTCAATAGCCCCGCATGATTCCAAGCTGGGAACAACTTGGGCAGCGAATTTGATGATTGGTTATGTTGTTGATTCTGGTTAGGTTGTGGGTTCGCTATGTTCATTCTCGGATTTGACTTATTAGGAGACGGTAATGGCGACAGTAGTAGCGAGGCTGGCTGGACAAGATCCCCTTGATGGTCTAGAGAGTTTGGAGGATTTGGAGGATAGCTAGTTGTAGTACTATCGAATGTTGGATCTTGCTCATCAACTAGGGTATCTTGCGATGGTGCTTCGTCTAGAGGGATATTCGACCTGATCAGCCTAGGACGCTCTTCGAAGGCACTGATGTCAAGCTCGTAGTACTCAAGTTCTTCTTCAACGTTTTTAACTATCCATCTCGTATGCATGAAGACATGATTTTCTTGGACTGGTCTTCAAAATTTGGAGGGTATCCAAGTTCAATAGAGTCGCCAGATGTTCAAATCCGACAACATTGAAGCCAACATCACTTCTTCAATACTGCTCATGAGGTGAAACGTCTTGGTCCCATTGGGCATGTTAGAGAAACTGTTGGTTATGAATCTACCAATGGGAAAGGATTTGGTCTATCTATGCACCCTAGACCTGCCTAACAAATTGAAAGGCTGGGAGGAAGGGATGTCTTTCATGCCAATATCTAGAGAAGGTCGGCTCCTATCCTATTCTAACTGGTGTTTTAGATGAGGAAACTGAAAGAGATTTGAAAAGTGCAAAAAGAAATGTAAATGATATTGTAGTAGCGGTGGGGAAGAACAAGCAACACAATCACCAACAAATACCCAAACCAACAACAATCAAAACAAAGCATGTAACATAAACTAACACTACGATTCCTCCCTATGTATCCTTCAACAAGAATTCTAGATTCACTTAATGTCTAGTGCCCTAATCCAGAGTGCAAAATTACAACAATCAAAAAAATAAATGAACATGAAGCAGATATACTTGCAGAAGGCAGCATAAAAGAAAGAGATAATAGTTAGAGCCAAAGATCCCTTGTATTGATGCAAATGTTTGTTTACAATAGCTCTTTTAGCAATGTCTTCCCCCCTTTTACAATGAAAGTCCATTGCTATTTATAGCATAATTTCCCCCCCAAAATACACAATGCATAGAACCCCAAAACTACGACAACTGCTGAGATTTGACCTTTGCTGGCCATGAGCGTACATACAACATGATTCACCTGAGTATGATATGGTTCTTGATGGATCTAGTTGTTGAGAAGGCACGTCTCTTCAATGTCGTAGGTACGATTTGCCACTTGGGATGTTTAAAGGCTCTAAAAAGATGTCTTAGGGTTGAAAAGTGAGTTAACGCTTCATTAATGCTGTTTGACAGGCCACCTCCCTCTGCTTCCTTGTCCATTTGAAAATTTTCTAAGAGTCGCACGACCCTATGCTAGAACTAAAAATTGTAGACACCAAGGAGCGACACTGAGAATTGCTCAATTTTTGAGTGAATTCGGGAAAGCCAAGTTGAGGGGAAAGCTTCGAAAAAAACATCTCGAGGTTCGTCGAGCTGCATGGGTGATGACGGGAGTCGCTCCTAGATGGAGTGAACCCGGGAGTCGCACCAAGAGAGGAGCAATCCCAAGAGTCATTTTTGGGTGGAGTGAACTTCGACGCAACTTATGCCTTAGACAAATTCTATCTTCAAGTCGACCAGTGATCGCAAGAGGGTGAGGTGAAGCTGGGAGTCGCCAAGCTATCGTGGCTGCGACAAGAGTCGCTTCGGGATGGAGCAAACTCGGGCTTCTTCGACTTAGAAATTTTTTTCCTATCCCTTTGCTGTCATTCGACAGAAAATGATGCGACGACGGGAGTCACTAGGCAGATGGAGCGAACCCTGGGAAGTGTTGATTTTTTAACTTGTTGGCGATCACTAGGACTTGAGGCGAAGCTGGGGGTTGCACAGAGAGGGAAGCGATGCCTGGAATCACTTGTCGGTTGAGAGAGGACAGGGATCGTCGAAGAGTAGGGGCGAACTTGAACGGGATCCATGCCTTAGCTATTTTTTCATTTTTAACTTTCTTCAACCTGCTGGCGATCGTTGAAGAATGGAGTGATGAGGGCAGTCGTTGGAGGGGTGCGACAAGGATGGGAATCGCTCCAAAATGGAGCGACCCGTGGGAGAGCTTTGCCTTGGATTTTTTCTTCTTTCGTGCTATCGCTTACCGCCATCGAGTGATGACGGGGGTCGCTTGGGAACAGGGTGAAGCTGGGAATCATCACAAAAGTGGAGCGACTCCCAAAATTGCTCAAAAAGGGTGCGACCCGGGAGTGCCCATGCCTTACAGTTTTTTGGCCTTTTCCCAAACTTTGTCGAAAGTTGTCAAAACCTGAAAACTTGAACTTAATGGCACCTGAAAGTGCAATCCCAAGGATTGCCTAGACTGATAGCTTGGAAAGGAGGAAAGGAGAAGATTTGGTCATAAAAAATATAGCAGTTTTTTCAAATTTTCAAAATTTTACCGCTTACCAAAATGTGGCAATAGGAACTTACATATTAATCCTCCGGTTTTAAGAACCATTATATCATGCTCAATCATCTCATCCTTGATAATCACTTATGGTGTAGTTTTTGCTACCTAGATTAGGTTTACCATAGATTTGCTTTTCTTCTTATCGCTAAGTAGGGCATCTATACTTCCAACTAAGGCCTCTTGACTTCCAAATAGGACACCTTTACTTTTATTAAGGATTTTCAAAAAAGACTTGCTTGCCATATTAAACCAAGGGCCTTCATCCATTATTTTATCCTTTATTTTTGAATTTGAGAAGATAATAAGGAAAAATCATTTCAGAAGAACAATAAGGGAATAATTTGAATTCAATCCTCACAATCCTCCCACTTGATCCAATTTTGAATCTCATAAAAACTTGACCAATATCCATGGAACTTACATATTAACCCTCTCGTTTTAAGAACCATTATATCATGCTCAATCATCTCGTCCTTGATAATCACTTCTAATGTAGTTTTTGCTATCTAGATCAGGTTTACCATATATTTGCTTTTCTTCTTATCGCTAACTAGGACAACTCTACTTCCAACTAAGACACCTTTACTTTCATTAAGAATTTTCAAAAAAGACTTTCTTGCCATATTACCTAGATTTTCTTCACACGAATTCTTTGGTTTTTAATTTTTTCCTAATATTTGAAATAAGAAATGGCATTTTGCTTTCTACTTTCACTTAACTTTTTTTCGCAATTATCATTCTATTATTAAATACAATTATAAAATACTAAATTTCAAATTATATAGCTTGACATTTATATTGCATAACTAATTAAAATAATTGAAACATATAACTCTAAACCCATTATAAGCCATTGACGAAATTAACATTTGCCACATAATGATATACTAATTTATATATATATATGTTGATTTATTATTTAGTTCATGGGAGAATCCCCAACTTCCTCAACCATGACCTTTTCTAACACCGAAAACTATGGTTATCACACATAATGAAGAACACAAGCTTATACTGGGAGGGGGGGGTGAACAGTATAAGACCTCTTTTTACTTTTCCTTTATACTTCAAAACAGTAAAGCAATATATCCAAAGCAATATCAAAACAATGCACAAGATCATCCACAAAGTGACACCAATTTTAACGTGGTTCATCCACAAAAATTTTCTCTAAAAGTTATCTCAAAGTTCTTTGGGAAACCTTCCCAATTACAATGTTTATGAGCCTCGGCTCAAAGGAGATACCTTCCCCCAATTTGAATTTATGAGCCTCTGCTCAAAGGAGATACCTTCCCCCAATCTAAATTTATGAGCCTCTGCTCAAAGGAGATATCTTCCCCTACCTCTGAATTTATGAGCCTCTGCTCAAAGGAGATACCTTCCCCTACCTTTGAATTTATGAGCCTCTGCTCAAAGGAGATACCTTCCCCTACCTCTGCTCTGGCTGGTGATCCTATAGAAGACCTCTACCTCCGCTGCCCTTAGCAAATGGAACTCTATCCACGAAGACACCTGTCTTCCCTGCTCTAGCTGGAGACCTCTGTCCTCAACTCTATCACCTCAAAAGCTAGTCCTCGAATCTGCACTAAACACAGTCCTTCGGTCTAGCACAAATCTGTCCTCAGGTTCTTCTTATAGAACAAATGCACCTTTGTCCTCAAGTTCTCTAATAGAACTATCAAACTCAGCGTCACAAGTCCTCTGCTAGGACCTGTCCAAATCTGCTCACAAGTCCCCAAAGGAACCTATCCAAAACCTGCTCACAAGTCCCCAATGGAACCTGTCCAAAACCTGCTCACAAGTCCCTAATGGAACCTATCCAAACCTGCTCACAAATCCCCAATGGAACCTATCCAAAACCTGCTCACAAGTCCATCAAGAAAAACTTGCTTGGCAGGAACCCACAAAGAGAATGGTTAGAGACCCAATGTGATTCATCAACCTCATAGAAGCATAAAGAGAATTGTTAGAGACTCAATATGTTCTATACTTAACTCCCAATCTCAAACTCAACTCAATCTCAAATCTCATAAGAATAAGATAGATGTAATATGCTTTTCTCAAGAACATGAAACACAACCCAACAATTGCCAAACATGCAATATCTCATATAACAATGCTACTCATGTTCTTTCCACAACCAATATATTTTCTCAACCAATTAGGGCTTCAACAACAATGCTCATAGACAAGGTTTAACCAACAACATTCAACTCAACATCAACCTTGAAGCATTCAACCAATCATCACAAGAAAAGGAAACAAGTAGAAATCCTTTTCCCTCCAAAGATATTTGAACAAAACAACCACCAACACAATATCACCAAATGCAAAGAATAACTTGTTCAAATCAACTCAATGGAGTAAGCCCAATATCATGTATCAAGTAAAGCACTAACTTGATCAAAACAACCTCTATGGAAGTAACTCATCCATTAATATCAAAACAGCCAACTAAGGGTTTCACCATCTCAATGCAAGTAACAAGACTTACAAACATAAACCCTAGTGCACAATGCTTCCACTACCCCAAACCAGAATTATGTAATCATCAAAACTCTCATCAATGATAACAATGCATAAGTAGTCTTCAACAAACCAGAAAATAGGATTTACACCCAATCAAAGGAAACCTTGTTGAATACCTTTTCACTCCAATCTTATTTCAGAAAAACATACACCAATCATACTCATAAGAAGAATGTGCCCATACCTTTTTGCTTGATGAAGGGTAGATAATTCAACCATGAATAATTCTTTTCAAATCTCAAAAGGTTAGATGAAAATACAAAACAAATAACAACTCACACATACACCTTATCACTCCATAAAAACTATTACCCATATTTTCAACACAAATATTTAAATTAACTTGCTAGTCCTTATATCTCCTAAATACCTCAATATCTTTTTAATTAATCAAAAATATTTAAATCAAAGTGTCTACCCCTTATATCTTCCTAACACCACCATATAATTAATTAAATATCAAAACTTTATTCGATCCCTTATAACTCCCAACTTCCACAACACACTATCAATAATAAAACCTTTATTGCATACCTTAAAAATGTATCTTTGACCAAAAGGAAGGTCAAACCAACAACGCTTCAGAAATCCGCAAATACCGCGACTAGGACTTCCACCAATCCATCAAGCTCCAATCAATGCACATGGTCGAAAAGAGGATTTGCAATAAAAACACTTCGCGAGGACTTGAACGTGGGACCTCCCGCTTAGAAGTGCCCTAACCACCTTCGCTGCCACCAATACACCACATCACCTATTGATACTATGGCTCGACTAACTTGCATAATATACGATCAAAATGCGCACGAGGGTCGATGAAACAACGCATACACCCTTAGGAATAATTCATGATTAGCAAGCGATTTTATAAATGAAGACAAGGCAGGTGTTTATAGTGCATTGCATGCACTTTGCGACGTCGACCAAGGAGGGAGGAAATTTGACATTTTAAATATTGCCGCCATAAATTTTATAGGGGTTAAGAAACCTTTTAATTATTATTTTAAAAAATAATAATTATTTATTAAAAATAATTAATTAAAACCTTTAGAAGGTTTTTAATTAAATTATTATTTAATAAATATTTCCACTTAAACCTTTGCATTAAGCTGAAATTGATTTTAATAAAAAACCTTTAATACATCCACCTGGTTTTAATAAAAACCTTTTTAGACTGCCATCATTGAACCTTCAAGATCTAAGAGCATCTTAAACAAATATCATGGATCCATCAAAACTAGCTTTGGCATAAACTCTTTTTGACATCAGCACAAACTCCTTGACATCAATGACAACAACTATACTTGAGCAAATGCAATGTACTCAAGGTACCCAAAATTGCCAACAATCTCCCCCTTTGTCATTGATGGCAAACCTTTACTAAAAACAAATCTTCAAGAGCCAAAACTAAAACCCACAACTGAGAATCTACCTTTGAAGTTTTGCTCCCCCTGACTTGAAGCTTTCCTCTTCACTTGAAGCTCTCCCCCTTACTCATATTTCTCCCCCTTTGTCATCAATGGCAAAGGGTCACCTTTGGGGCTCGGGACTAAGAATGAGCCTCTTAGCTTAGTCCCTCCCCCACCTCCTGTTGAGGTGATTAATTTTGGGGTGGGAGTAAAACTCCCATTAGGCACTGATCATCATCAACGTCTATAACTTCCTTGCCGGGCCTTCTCTTGAACTCTTTGTCCATATTCCTGTTCCTGTTTTTGTCACTGTTCCTGTTCTTAGCCATGCCTTGATCCTTGGACCTGTTCATACCACTATTTTTGTTCCTGTACCTTGGAAGTTCAGCTCTACATTGTCTAGCTATGTGACCTTCATTGTTGCACTTATAACAAGTAACAATGTTATTTCTTTGAGGCATACCTGTTCTTTGAATCCACCTGTTCTGACTAACCCTGTTTTGGCCAAACCTGTTATGACCAAACCTGTTCCTGTTATTTGCCTTGCAATGAACTGCCTTGTGCCCAAACTGTTGACAAGAGTAGCAATATCCTTGAAAGAAATTACCACCTCTGAAACTGTCATTTACCTTCTTCACTTGAGCCATGCAATGTGAAGCCATGTGACCAAACCTGTGACAAGCAAAACATCTGCCTTGAAACTTTCCTTTATTTGACTTCTTAGGTCCTGAAAACTTCTTCTTCTCATTCTGAATTCTATTTTCTATTCCTGTGCATCTATCATTCAAGGACTCATGATCTGAAGTACTTTCCTCATCATAACTCTCTTTCTTTTGGAGTCTCTTACTAGACTCTCCAACTTGTTTCTTGTGTGGCTTAACAAAACCAACACCTGTTTTATCTGTTGTCTTTCTTTGACCTTTGATAAGAGATTTAACCTTTTTGGAGCTTTCTTGAAACCTGTACAGATTATCCTTGTACTCTTTATTTTCCTCTTTCAAAGAAGCCATTTTCTAATCTAATTCACTATACTCAAGCACCTTAGATTCTAACTCATTCTTGAGTTCTTGTGCCTTAACCATAGAGACGTCAAGACTTTCTATAAGTTTATCTCTCTCCATGGAACATTCATCTAACTTATCCTTGAGTCTAGCATTCTTCTTTCTTTCCTTTTTCAAAACACTAAGAGCATTAGTAAGATCACTTTCAAGATCCTCTATTTGATTGCATTTTGAATTATCAAGGCCTTTTTCAGATTTTTTATCACTAGAGGTGCTATCCTTTTCAAAAACCATACATGCATCTTCCTTATCATTTTCTGAAGCATCCTCATACATACTAGCAACCAAATCATTATTTTTGCAATTATCCTCAAGGTGCCCACAATTTCCATATCGAAGACATTTCGGTTCTTCCTCCTTTTCTGATATGAACAATATCTCATTTTTATAATCACCTGAAGAAATTTCACTATCACTACTAGAACACTTACTTGCTTTGTCAAGGTAGACGCTCTTCTTTTCTTGATTGTTGTGCTCATATTTGATTTTAAGAGTTGTATTGGCCTCTTCTAGTTGTTTCTTCAATGAAACAATCTCTTCTTTTTGTTTGCAGCAAACAGTCTCTTTCTCATTGATTTGAGACCTGAGAGTTTCTTCACTCTTTTTGAACTCTTCTATTTTCAGCTTTAGATTGCTAACCACTTTGTTAGATTCCTCTTCATGTTTGCTGCATATATCGACTTTATTACTCATTTCTTCTGTCTGTATTCTTAAACCGTCAATTTCTTTTTCTAGCTTGCTGCAATACTCTGTTTTCTTGGATGATTGCATTTCGAGATCTTCAAAAATTTTCTTGTAATCTTCTGCTTGAACTTTCAAACTGGTGATTATATCTTCTGCATCCTTAACCTTTTTACTCAGGTCTGAAATTAGTTTTTGTTTCCAATTTGCTTCTGCATCACTTCCTTCTTCATCACACTCTTGTTCTGAATCTGTTTCTTCATTAATTTTGAACGGATCATATTCATCTTCACTGCTACTAAACCCATGGCAATGATGATCATTGTGATAGAGTTGACCACAAACAAAACATTCTCTTCTTTGTCAGCAATCAGCTGCAAAGTGACCGGTCTTCCCACATCTGGTGCAAAACTTTATTAATCTGGCTTGTTCTCCACTGTTTGATTCATCTCTTGAATCTATTTCCATTCCCAAAGCAGCAACATTGAGATTATCTTCATTTTCTTTCATGACCCTGTGAGATTTTTTTTTCTTGTGTCTAATGGTTTTGCTTTTGCCTTTCCTTGCCATTTGTGTTCTTGTAAGATCTTCCTTCAAGTTGTTTAAACTTTTCGAAGGCACCGACTCTGATACCAATTGAAGAACACAAGCTTATACTGAGAGGGGGGGTGAACAGTATAAGACCTCTTTTTACTTTTCCTTTATACTTCAAAACAGTAAAGCAATATATCCAAAGCAATATCAAAACAATGCACAAGATCATCCACAAAGTGACACCAATTTTAACGTGGTTCATCCACAAAACTTTTCTCTAAAAGTTATCTCAAAGTTCTTTGGGAAACCTTTCCAATTACAATGTTTATGAGCCTCGGCTCAAAGGAGATACCTTCCCCCAATCTGAATTTATGAGCCTCTGCTCAAAGGAGATACCTTCCCGCAATATGAATTTATGAGCCTCTGCTCAAAGGAGATACCTTCCCCTACCTCTGAATTTATAAGCCTCTACTCAAAGGAGATACCTTCCCCTACCTTTGAATTTATGAGCCTCTGCTCAAAGGAGATACCTTCCCCTACCTCTGCTCTGGCTGGTGATCCTATAGAAGACCTCTACCTCCGCTGCCCTTAGCAAATGGAACTCTATCCACAGAAGACACCTGTATTCCCTGCTTTGGCTGGAGACCTCTGTCCTCAACTCTATCACCTCAAAATCTGGTCCTCAAATCTGCACTAAACACAGTCCTTCGGTCTAGCACAAATCTATCCTCAGGTTCTTCTCATAGAACAAATGCACCTCTGTCCTCAAGTTCTCTAATAGAACTATCAAACTCAGCTTCACAAGTCCTCTGCTAGGACCTGTCCAAATTTGCTCACAAGTCCCCAAAGGAACCTATCCAAAACCTGCTCACAAGTCCCCAATGGAACCTGTCCAAAACCTGCTCACAAGTCCCCAATGGAACCTGTCCAAACCTGCTCACAAGTCCCCAATGGAACCTATCCAAAACCTGCTCACAAGTCCATAAAAAAAAACTTGCTTAGCATGAACCCACAAAGAGAATGGTTAGAGACCCAATGTGATTCATCAACCTCATAGAAGCATAAAGAGAATTGTTAGAGACTCAATATGTTCTATACTTGACTCCCAATCTCAAACTCAACTCAATCTCAAATCTCATAAGAATAAGATAGATGTAATATGCTTTTCTCAAGAACATGAAACACAACCCAACAATTGCCAAACATGCAATATCTCATATAACAATGCTACTCATGTTTTTTCCACAACCAATATCTTTTCTCAACCAATTAGGGCTTCAACAACAATGCTCATAGACAAGGTTTAACCAACAACATTCAACTCAACATCAACCTTGAAGCATTCAACCAATCATCACAAGAAAAAGAAACAAGTAGAAATCCTTTTCCCTCCAAAGATATTTGAACAAAACAGCCACCAACACAATATCACCAAATGCAAAGAATAACTTGTTCAAATCAACTCAATGGAGTAAGCCCAATATCATGTATCAAGTAAAGCACTAACTTGATCAAAACAACCTCTATGGAAGTAACTCATCCATTAATATCAAAACAACCAACTAAGGGTTTCACCATCTCAATGCAAGTAACAAGACTTACAAACATAAACCCTAGTGCACAATGCTTCCACTACCCCTAACCAGAATTATGTAATCACCAAAACTCTCATCAATGATAACAATGCATAAGTAGTCTTCAACAAACCAGAAAATAGGATTTACACCCAATCAAAGGAAACCTTGTTGAATACCTTTTCACTCCAATCTTATTTCAGAAAAACATACACCAATCATACTCATAAGAAGAATGTGCCCATACCTTTTTGCTTGATGAAGGGTAGATAATTCAACCACGAATAATTCTTTTCAATCTCAAAAGGTTATATGAAAATACAAAACAAATAACAACTCACACATACACCTTATCACTCTATAAAAACTATTACCCATATTTTCAACACAAATATTTAAATTAACTTGCTAGTCCTTATATCTCCTAAATACCTCAATATCTTTTTAATTAATCAAAAATATTTAAATCAAAGTGTCTACCCCTTATATCTTCCTAACACCACCATATAATTAATTAAATATCAAAACTTTATTCGATCCCTTATAACTCCCAACTTCCACAACACACTATCAATAATAAAACCTTTATTGCATACCTTAAAAATGTATCTTTGACCAAAAGGAAGGTCAAACCAACAACACTTTAGAAATCCGCAAATACCGCGACTAGGACTTCCACCAATCCATCAAGCTCCAATCAATGCACATGGTCGAAAAGAGGATTTGCAATAAAAACACTTCGCGGGGACTTGAACGTGGGACCTCCCGCTTAGAAGTGCCCTAACCACCTTCGCTGCCACCAATACACCACATCACCCGTTGATACTATGGCTCGACTAACTTGCATAATATACGATCAAAATGCGCACGAGGGTCGATGAAACAACGCATACACCCTTAGGAATAATTCATGATTAGCATGCGATTTTATAAATGAAGACAAGCCAGGTGTTTATAGTGCATTGCATGCACTTTGCGACGTCGACCAAGGAGGGAGGAAATTTGACATTTTAAATATTGCCACCATAAAGTTTATAGGGGTTAAGAAACCTTTTAATTATTATTTTAAAAAATAATAATTATTTATTAAAAATAATTAATTAAAACCTTTAGAAGGTTTTTAATTAAATTATTATTTAATAAATATTTCCACTTAAAACTTTGCATGAAGCTGAAATTGGTTTTAATAAAAAACCTTTAATGCATCCACCTGGTTTTAATAAAAACCTTTTTAGACTGCCATCATGGAACCTTCAAGATCTAAGAGCATCTTAAACAAATATCATGGATCCATCAAAACTAGCTTTGGCACAAACTCTTTTTGACATCAGCACAAACTCCTTGACATCAATGACAACAACTATACTTGAGCAAAGGCAATGTACTCAAGGTACCCAAAATTACCAACAAGGTTTACCATATATTTGCTTTTCTTCTTATCGCTAACTGGGACAACTCTACTTCCAACTAAAACACCTTTACTTTCATTAAGAATTTTCAAAAAAGACTTTCTTGCCATATTACCTAGATTTTCTTCACACGAATTCTTTGGTTTTTAATTTTTTCCTAATATTTAAAATAAAAAATGGCATTTTGCTTTCTACTTTCACTTAACTTGTTTTCACAATTATCATTCTATTATTAAATACAATTATAAAATACTAAATTTCAAATTATATAGCTTGACATTTATATTGCATAACTAATTAAAATAATTGAAACATATAACTCTAAACCCATTATAAGCCATTGACGAAATTAACATTTGCCACATAATGATATACTAATATATATATATATATATATATATATATATATATATATATTTATTGATTTATTATTTAATTCGTGGGAGAAACCCCAACTTCCTCAACCATGACCTTTTCTAACACCGAAAACTATGGTTATCAATAAAGAATTTAATGCACAACCACTACACACCTACCTTCTTTATATTTTTTTAAATATATATTAAAAAAATTGAGTTTTGAAAAGGCACATCCTTTTATTAATCCAACCTTTGTAATTTAATATGAAATGAAAGATTTTAATTATTTCAGCAAAACCTAAATCTAATTTATAAGACTTCAATTCTATTTATTTTTTCAATAAATATTTTTTTATACATTAATTAATTAAAATATATTTTTTCACACTCTCCAAACATCTCCAAACATTTGCCATGGTTTGAACTGAGTCTCCAAAATTCTTAAGAGAGCGGAAGCCGAGGCCCCCCGTTTTAACTCTTATTCCTATATTTTGCAGTGGGATGTGGAAAAAGTTCTGGCCATGAGTCTTTACCTTCTATAAGTTCATCTCTTGCGAAGTTTCCTTTCGGGAGTATTTCAATGCTGTTGTCTCCATTGTATTTCAAATTTGGTTCGTGCAATCTCCATTCGCTTCACTCCTTTTCCTTCCCTTCGCAAAATTCTTAGTCCATTTTAGTGAATTGAGCGACGGAAGGGATCAGCATTGAATCCATTGCTACAAGGTCATAGGAAACTTTGTGAGTATGGGAATGCTGCTTCTGTATTTATTCTTTCCGCCATTTATATTATTATATGTGTATTTTTAAAGAATCTTACTGGTACAACCACTTCTTATACTTCCTCCTTGGTTCGGTTACCTGGGTGTTTGTTTTTGCCCCAGGTACTTTTGTAATGTCTTTGTTTTGAACTGTTAGCTTTTCCAGTAGACTTATTATATTTTTAACATACAAATTCTTAAACAAAAAGTAAATCTATCCAGAGATGTCATAGGCATTGAAGTTTGCTGGATTATTTTTATTTTTAGCATAACTGGGTTAGAGAACCCATATCCAAATCGGAACGGAAAACTAAAACGGAAGAAAAAAGTTGTTGGAGTTTGTCTGTTAACATTATTTACATTATCTCACATTCTCATGCTTCGAACTCAAGAGGGCTGGTAGTTGGGAGCTAGAGCTTCAGCCCTATTTCGTCCTTGTTGTTTAACACTTTTTCGTTTAAGAAACACTCTGAAAAATCGTAACCATGTGTTGACAGAGAGAAAAGGTTTCAACTTACTTAAACAATGCCAAAGTTTCAACTTACTTAAACAAAGCCTCCTGCTCTTTCACCAAATTCTCATTAGATGATTAATGTGGAAACCTTGGCATTGTTAGGATAGAATATAAGGCTTTTAACCTATGTCTTTTTTATCATTGTGGTGTAATACTTGATTATAGGATAGAATATAAGGCTTTTAACCTATGTTCCAAGGCCACGGGGACAAAAGGACATTGGGATTCGACTTCGGGCACCGAAAAACCAGTATTGCAGCCGGAGGGTATATATATGCGCTAAAATTGAATGTTTATTAAAGTATAATTTATAGATATATAACATAATGAGCATCAAACAATCATCAAACACTATAAAGTTCCAATTACAATTAAGTTTTAGAAGGAAAAAAAAAGTTGAGGAGGGTCGTTTTGTCATGGGGCGATCTCTCTCTACACGAGCCTCTCACCCCCGGGACGTCTTGGGGACGGCAGTCCTGGGGTTCCCAATTTCTGTGACATCTCCAACCCATCCATGACAGGCGATAAACATTGGGACGATTCACCTTGACCCTGGTATGTGTTCCGTTTTTCACTGCTTTTCACCTCTGCTACCTCACAACAAAGGTTTGTTACCAAACATAATATGTTATTTCACCTGTTCTTTTAAAAGAAATAAGATTATGTGACAATATAAAATGTTGAACTATCATTCTCTTGTTTTAAAGCATTAATATATTGCTATTAATCCTATTGATAGACGAATATGTAATTTTACTTGTTAATTTAAAAGGAAACATTATGTGAAGATATCAAACCCGAACCATCATTCTCTCTTTTTGAAGTGCTAATCTTTTGGTCCTGTTGATAAATGCTTCTCGCTTCATTACGGTTGTCTTTTCAAACAATTCAAAACACAAAACACAAAATCCACTACTAACGTATCAGCATAACTAGTTTGTATATCAAATATGCTTTGCATTCCCAGATGAAGTGTTTCTCTGTTTCAACTACCCTTGAGGTACAAAAGATACAAATCCTCTCTTCCCATTCCTATTTAGGTCTCTTTCATCTGCTTATCTCATCTTTGAGCTAATGTGAGCCATTCCTCAGTTGGGTTATAAGCCTCTTTACTTTCCATTTGATGTTTACATCCATATATGCTCTTTATGGTGCCTATATGTGGGGTTAAATTCAGTAGTATCCTTTCTTTCTTCATAACTCTTTTTTTCACATAACTGTTGTGAACTTTGCTTTTAAAATATACTTTTATATCCTTGTTATTGGTTGGACACTTCGTTAAATTAATACTCCACTTCATCATCCATTTGATGTTTTGTTTCATCTATATGTTCTTTTTCCTGTTCAAATTATCTCCTACTATGATCTTTGGCCATCTATTTGCATTCATTTCTTCAATATTTTTCAGATATCCTAGAAAATGAATCATTATTGTTGCCTCTATGGTTAAAGTATCTATTTTTGTTGAGTATTTCGAATGGAAGTAAAGCTTTTATTTTGAATTTAAATGCTTCCAAATCCTTTTTATTTGTCTCCATTTCAAGCTCGATGTGGTGTTGGCCATACCTTACCCTGATAAAGCACCATTCGTACACTAATAGTCTGAATAAGACCATGCTGGTCTTTTAATCCCATAATTCTGCTTTCTTCCACCTCTTTTGCAATGTCAAAAGTGCTCTCCAGTCTCCCAATATCCTTTTTGATCTGCATGTTTCCGAATTGAGCCTGTTATTGAAGTCCATTCCAATATGTTTGTACTCTCCTATTGTTTCTAGGAGACTTCCCTCAATTTGAGTGGGCTTAATGCTTAAGACTTTGGAACTCTAAATAGGAGGTTCAACATTCTAATCTGAAAGGAGGTAGCATTATACACCATACTTCAATATGGGTAGATAAACTCTTGGATAACAACATTGTCCCATATGACCTATGTCCTCGTGGACACTAAAAACTATTTTATTTTATTTTATTGTTTCAAATTTGAAGTTCAATTTCCTTTTATTTTGGTTGGTGAAAAGTAAGATCTTAACTTTGCTAGTATCTACTTGCATGTCGTCTTCTTTGCAAAAGTGTTCTAGGGCGTGCAAATGCACTCTTACCCATATGCCGTCCTTGCAATCAAATGAGGTCATCTGCATACAAGAGTAGCTTCACCACATGTATGCCCAGATTCCACCTTGCTTCTTCTCAAATTTAACCATTCTTCTAACTTATTAGTTATTATTATATAGGCCAAATAATGCCAACGATAGTGGGAACTCTTATTTAACTCCTATGTCGCTTCTAAAGCATTATGAGAGACTTGCTTGTGTTCTGGCTTTGGCTTGGACCTTTTCATAAAGTCTATTGATTGCTGCCCTTTTTTTTGGGGGGGGTATGCCTAGCTCTTCCATCCTACTTCATAGTATAATTCTAGGCATTGTGTTGAAGGCCTTCTTGAAGTAAACAAAACAACTATAGGCTTCCTTTTTCTTACTTAATAATTTTCAGTGATGTCTTAGTGTGATGCAATGATCTATTGTATGATACAACCCTCTTGATGCTTCCTTAAAAAAAGCACTTGAGGCCTTTGCCAATCAGAAATGAAACTAGTGCGTGCACAAGCATCATGCGTTGTTTGCATTTGGCAAGTCTTTCTTATTCACACAAAGTGTTATATTGATAAATTATTCTAAAAAAATTCCTTTGCTTGTGTCATTATGTGCAAGTCTTCATGTTACTTTAGTGTGTTTCATGTGAAGTGGGTTCGTTTGTCTCATTGAAATCGAATTAGAAGAAAAGAAAAAACATTAATATTCGTCCATTCTGAACAGAAATTGAAGATGGATGGAAATTCGTATATGTTTGCGCAATTCCTTTTGACTTGTAAGGTTGAAGTGAGATTGAATCCATTCTACACAGGTGCACAAGGCTGATTTGTGCCTAACTTGATGATAAGAACCACTAGTGATGCCTCGCTTAAATGTTAGAAGGGACACTTGTATAAGTATCATAAATAATGACAACAATGGGAAGATCAGAGCCTATGTTCAATGAGAGTTAGTCATCCAAGTGTGCCTTTGGCCCTTCTGAAGGGGTGAAGTTGGGAGCCTAACACTGAAAATGACAAAGACTTCTTTGTTGAGGTCAATAAAAAATACTAGTAGGAAGAGGTCAAGAACATTTAATGAAATGGAATTCTGACTTAGTGCAAGAGTGTGACTACATGATGGATGTTGGTAAAAGGGTCAAACTATGTTGTAATCTAGAAGTTCGAGTTCATTGAGTACTAAAATTGGCATTCTTATACATGAACCATCTCCCCGTAATAGTTCTTGTACACATCTCCTAGCTACTTGGTTATCATACTGAACTTTGGATCTTTTTTGTCCTTCAAATTATTTTTATCCACATAACAATAGATTTTAAATCAAGCTTTAACTATTAACATGTACCATAAGTTTTGTAATACATGGATGACATGAAATAGTGGAATAGGTTTTTGGTGTGTGTTACGAAACTTTATTTTCATAAGCAGAAATCATTCATCAATATGCAGAAATATCAAATCATTCATCCACAAATAATATCACAATAATAATCCACACAATGAGATAGAGATAGATAATGCCCTTAAGGTAGGGCAACACAAATTATACTCCTTAAGGAAGGAATAACTCACAAGTTCTCCCAAGATGAGAGTGCCACTTGGAGAGGGCAAAGTCCCATAAGCCACTTCGTGGGCAAAGACAATTACATATGATTGATCTCCCTAATGATGATTACAATGACAAATATCCCTTTTATATATACCCATCTTCTAATTCTACTTTGAGGAACTTACTACTAATATAATATAATATTATAATCTAATTTAATATTATAATATAATCAACCTTGGGTTTTGTGTGGCCCATGCCAACCCTTATACAATATAATATCATATCCCCTTATATCTATTATTAGGTACCCTAACAGTCCACCCTCCTTACAAATGTTTCGTCCTCAAAACATATGAAGAAACAAGATAATATGAATTGCTAAGCAACGTTAGCAACTGGTACCAATCTCGATCATCCAATCATCCTAGTGAAACATTGATGGGTGGTGGTCTTCGTTGATGTTGGTATGCCATTCTACCACTTGAGTATCCAAATCTGCTTTGTTGGATCCACGCTTTTGCTGCTTTATTTTGATAATTTGAATGATGGGTCCACTTGTTCCTTGATGCTGATGCACCACTCTGAAAACCAGGATCACTATGCTTTCTCTGCCAAACACTACCATACTTGGTGCCCTTTTGATTCCATGTAGAACCATAATATTGTTGCCTTGAGCCATGCCTCCAAGATTGTTGTCGCTTATGGTGGTGTGGATGGTGATATGCTACAACCTTAACTTGATGTTCTACCTTCTTTGCCACTTAGAGAGGGAAAAGTCCCACAAGCCACTTCGTGGGCAAAGACAATTACATATGATTGTTCTCCTTGATGATGATTATAAAGAAAAATATCCCTTCTTTATATACCCGTCTTCTAATTCTACTTTGGGGAACCGACTACTAATAAAATACTATAATATATTCAGAAACTTTATTTTCATATGCAAAAATCATTCACCGATATGCAGAAATATCAAATCATTCATCCACAAATAATATCACAATAATAATCCACACAATGAGATAGAGATAGATAATATCCTTAAGGCAGGGTGACACCAATAATACTCCTTAAGGAAGGAATAACTCACAAGTTCTCCCAAGATAGGAGCGCCACTTAGAGAGGGCAAAGTCCCATAAGCCACTTTGTGGACAAAGATGATTACATATGATTGATCTGTATCATGATTACAATGACAAATATCCCTTCTTTATAAACCCATCTTCTAATTCTACTTTGTGGAACCGATTACTCTAATATAATATTATATTATAATCTAATATAATACTATAATATAATCAACCTTGGGTTATGGGTGGCCCATGCCAACCCTTATACAATATAATATCATATCCCCATATATCTATTCCTAGGTACCCTAACAGTGTGGTGGAGGGTGGTAGAGTGCTTGTTAGGGATTATTGCCTTACAAAATAGGTAAAGTATCAATGTTTGATGAAGTTTCAATATGATAATGACAAAAAATAAGGGTAAATGTATGGGATGTTATCTTGGGAATGTGTCCTCATGTAACCTTGTTATTTACTAAGACATGGTTTCCAAAAGATATGGTTGTATCTATCTATTTACTACGTCGTGTCTTTTGTCAGCACTCTCCACGTTGATATTATGTACTTTTGTTGACAATAGCAATGTCTTCAACTAAGCTTGATCTTCATGTATCATGTTAGATTCCTTGTCAGAAAACAAGTCTTCCAACTTTCCTTCTTCGGAGGGGACCACACATTGGATTTCCGATGACAAGACTCCCTCTATCACCCAAACAATTGAGATGATGTTGTCACAAGTATCCAAATGTTTTTGTCCAAAAAGGACAGGTAGAGGTGCTTGCACTCCCTCTCTTCCCTTGTCACAAGAAGGCTTAGTAGAAGGTCTCCCTTGCACACTTCCAACCATGTGTGAAAGGTTATTTGTCAGACTTCATCGCACTTCCACATGCATGTTGTTGTCACCACATTCTTTATTTGTTATATGCTTTGCAATCTACTTGGACCTACACGTTTACTCTTGACGTTGTTGTCGTTGTCTATACCCCCATGTATGTTTTGGTTTGTCGTTTATCCGCTCTTGTCATGATCACTCTTATCGATGTGTTCCTTTGATCTAGACTTGTTGCAACTATGGCGCTAAATGTAGTGTAGGCTTTACATATTCCAAATATAAGAGTAGAAAAACATGCATTGAAATAAATGTACAACAATCACATTAGTTTATAACAACAAAGATATTGCATTATTTTTTTAGAACTCGGTATTAGAGTGGAATAAAATTCCATCATAGAAATATGACACTACAAACACCTTGTAGAAGAAGAGCATCTCAATGAATCAATTAAAAATCTAGAGGTCCAACAAACTGTGTAAAAGCTTTCTTTGAACAATGTGCACATTCTATGCATAATATAAACCTACACTAACATGAACATTAAAACGTCAATGAATATCTTGAGACGGGCCTGGGATGAACATATACATATATATACACATACAAGAGAATAACCAGGGAGCGGTTTCAACCACCAAACCGTTGTGCACCTTAATGTGTATTTGAAATAACCCCCCATATGATTTGCATTATTACAATTTGAGGGTGTTGTGCATACACGTGACAAACTTATGTCATGTACACAAAATGACAAACTACAAATATATACAAAGAAAGTGCTCTAGGACAACTCACTCTATTGGCATTTGAGCTAGTGCCACATTAGATTTGTGGCCTATAGTCTTAAATGTTTATGATAGAGACAAATTGCTATCCATAGAGTGAAGCACCATTGATTTTTCAGCATGAGCTACTCATTAATCTTATAGCTTGTAATTTTTCTGACAACTTTGTGTAATAGTTCCCTCATCAATGGAATATGACATGGGCCTAATAATCTTGGCAAAATATAATTAAATTGCATTTAACATGGCCATATCACCTTTGTAATCTATCAATAAGTCGTGGTGTTAGCAAAGGAATTCTAACATCTATAGATTCTTGCAAGAAGTATTGTATAGAGGAGGCATCATTGTCATTTGAATTCATCGATGGAATATTGTAGATTGATGCTGGAGGTGAGTGTTGCTGAATGACGATGCCAACAAAACTTTACTAAAGTTCCATCTTGGGCTGCAACAAAGGCACCTTCTCTATCCTCTTGGCTCTCATGTGTCTCCTCAATTGACATTCCTCTTCATCTTCTTTATCATCAACATCTTCCATTCCTTTTGGCTTCATATTTTTTTCATTAACTTCGACTTCATATTTTTTTCATTAACGTCTTTCCTCTTCACTTCCTTCTCCCATTGTTAGAGTTCCTATTTGGTAAGAACAAAACCCACCCAAGCTAAGAATCAGAGGTTTATTTGTTTCTTTGTATTTTTCCAAGAAAATGTTGATGATTTTTCCATGCAGCTGAAACTAAAGCTGGGACATAGCGTGTAAACAAAAAGCCTTGATATATTGTTGTTACGATCAATAAAGGATAAATTTATCTGTTGGAAAACAAATGTGGTCCAATTATTTCACACTTCTTTTAAAATGTTTTTGTGCATAAGGGATAGCCCACTAGGGGGTTTCAGTATTTCTATGCACATGTAGTAGTCGAGAAGCAAAATATTCTACAACAAACCTCACCTATTATTATTATTATTCATGTTATCTACCTTAATGCCATGAAGTTTTCCCTTGACAGCACAATTGTTGTCCTCTATACAAAGTTTTGTAATCATTGTAGATTATTCCCTAGGTTTGTGGGCAACCTACATATTGTTACCATTCTTGCGTGTAACCCTAGGACTTCATGCATGTAATTTAGGATGAAAGTAGCTAAAACACCCCTTTCGAGGTGCCACTTTCAACAGGTTGGGCATAGGAGGAATGGAGCCTTGTCGGCCTCTACCAGCACATAGGACATTCCTAACTATACCATATATCTGCAGGATGGAGAGAAGGGGAATGGAACTTGGGTCGGCCTCTACCAGCACCCAGGGCATTTACCACTGCACCACAACAAGCAGGCCAATATGAAATATATCTTATTCCCTCTGTTATGGTATTTGACAAATATCAAGCATTAAATTTGAAAATCATTGAAAGGGAAAGCCACTCTAATAAGTTCGTTAAAATTTGCCCATTTTGTTTGCCTTTAACCCATGTCAATTTCCAGAAAAAATTGCTTATAAAAATGCTAATAATTGGCATGGCCAAAGAGGAAAAGGGTTAAGTGAGGAAATTAATTATAGTAAACGATTTAGCAATTTCACCTAGAAACCCTCAGCATGCTGTGATGCAGAGGAAGTGAGTGACTTTGTAATCCCAATCTTAACTGCCATATGCTAGCATGATGCTAGAAATATTGCCATGGCTTCATGGATCTTGCAACATTGCCATGGCTTCATGGATCTTGCAATTCCGCCTAGTGCTTCTGTGTATGGCCTTCCTTCAAATACAAACTTGTCATCGCCAGACAAAAGCTTCCCTATCAAGTCTTTAAAAATATCCTATTTCTAGGCCTTATTATATTATTTACCCTTGTTGTGAAATGTGGTCAATTCCAGATAGTATAGGAATATAAATATAAATATTTATCTTTGTTGTGAAATGTGGCCAGTGGAAGATAGTCTAGTAATATAAATATCTAGCTTTGCTGTGAAACATGTCCAATGGAAGATATTATAGTATTATAAATGATAGTAATATAAATATGTAGCTTTGTGGTCGTTCAAAGATATTATAGTAATATAAGTATTATATATGGCCGGGGGATAGTGTAACGGATTGGGCTTTGGTTCTTCTTTGGGAGGTCCAATTTTCAAACCACGGCGTTATGAGGGGTCATGGATGGGATGGCAATGCTCAGTCCTAAGTGTTGGTGATAAGGGTTTCTCACACTCTCCAAATCCAAAAATAAAATATTTTTTTATTTTTTATTTATTAGTAACTTGGGATGTAGGGACATATTTTATAATTTCTATCTTAAAATCAGGAAGCAACTTAGAAATATAGAGAAATCTAGTATTATATAAGAAAATCTACATAGCAAATTAGGAAAACTAATAGCATGTTTTTTAAATTTTTAATAGAATTTGAATTTGAATTTGTATTAATGTCCATCGGTGACCAAAAGAGGTCAATAGGACTGTAAAGTAGGACATATACAAAGCAACGGGAGTGCCTAATGCAGCTCTAGAGAAAATAAAGTAAGAAAAACAGTAAACAGGATGACATATGATATACAAGATCTGTGGATCAAGGATTACTCCCAACATTCAAGGCTGAAGAGAAGTGAGTGATGTAAGAGTTGGATGTCGTCGTAGATGTTGGAGTCGACAACGAGTTGATCTTGTTGTGTCTTTGTGATCACCCTAGCGCTTCCTGGTCATGGCTTTGGAGGCTGAAAGAATGAAGTGATAAGTCGGGATCCTGTTATCTTCTGCAAACTCTTACTAAGAAGAAAAAAAATATATTAGTAATTTTATTTAAATTTATAAAATTACATATTTTTAAATATATTTGCATATATTTATATCTCAATATTTTTATTTATATTTATTTTTGGATATCAAATTCTTTTTGAATTTCGATCTTGTTGAACACAAACACGAACACAAATCTAATAACATAGCTTATTCCTATATTCCACTTTCCCATCATCCATCTTTATTATAGGACTCTAGTAGTAATATTTCCAAAATATATTAACCATTTTCTTTCTATCGCCCCTATATTAACAACACAATGGTGGAGAAAATAAGCGTGCCATATCAAATATATCTTATTCCTATATTTCACTTTTCCATCATCAATCATTATTGTAGGACTCTAGTGGTAATTAGTTGTCTGAGTGAGGAGATTGTTGTCATATGGAAGGGCTTTTTTTTTCCATTGTTTGCAAGGGTGACAAGTAGATGACAATTCTTAAAATCTTTGTATGGACGAACTATAATTTCTTTTTATAACAGTCTAAATTATCACAATAACACTTTCCTATAATCAACTCTATACCCCTTTCTGTTAAGCATAAGGACAACCATCTTACAAAAGCCAACTTTTTAGAGGTCTTGGATTTGGGCTATTAGTGGTACAAGTGGTGCGATATGGATCTGAAGTATGGGCTAGCAGCACATTGTAGTTAAAAATGGAAACAAATAGAGAGGATTCAGAAACATCTGATTACAAATAAATTCACAATAAGAGCATCAGTTCCATGAGATTCTTTTAGTGGAAATAGGTACCTTCCTTCCATATAGAGGCAGTTGTTATGGTTTGTCTTCTAGGATATGTGAAAAGTATCAGATAGGTGGCCTAAGGTTGTAATAGAAGAAGATATGAACAAGTGAAAGAATACATGGATGAAACAAAACAACATGTGGATGAACAAATGGAATATTAACCTGAATGAGTGTCTAAATAATAACAAAGACATAAATCATTTGTTAAGAAAAAAATTCAGAACAACTATACGAGACAAGAAGTAAGGAAGAAAGAGAAAACATTATCTTGCTGAATTTAATGCTACATACAATAACTATCAGAAGCCCTGTATAGGAGCAAATATCAATTGGAGAGCAAAGATGCTCATGGCCCAATTGAGGACTATCTCATAGACTTAGATGCGAAACACGCAGATGGAAGAGACCAAAATAGGAATGGGAGGAGAGTATATGTATATTTTGCACATCAGGGCCAGTTGAGACATAGAAGCTTTTTATTTTGGAATGTGAGGCATACAATGATATCTGAGCTAGCTATGCTGATACTCTAGCAATGGAATCAATTCAGGATTTATTTGAAGAGGAGAATATAGAAAAAGTAGGAGAATTCATCATCAAAATCAGTAGCAAAATATTAACATTGCCTAAAAAAAATTGGGTCAGATTTTGTGGTTAGTGACCATGGTTCTTTGTAAAGTCACTCTATGATTGGTTGCTTTTGGCCTCATGGACATTAAAAACCTTCTATTATTTTCTTAAAAATGACTGACCATGTGTATGCTTTCTATTTGTTGAATCAATGTTGGGAAGTAATGTATTGAGTGTTGTTTTATTTTTTTTCAATGTGTTATATGGGATTGAAACGCCCCCCACCTGTATTACATCGTCACCACATAGTGGAATTATAACAAAGCTTGTATGTTATCCATGTACCGTTTGACAAGATTCGAAACTGGGTCTCCTCCTTGAAATGTTGAGGAATCTAACCGGTTGAGCTAATGCCACTTGATAAAATTTCAATGAGTTTACACAGGTTTTTATGAGGGGTCCTGGTCCCCTCATACTGAGTGGGGTTTGAAACTTGGACCTCTCAAAGAGAGGCCAAATCCGTTACCACTACAGTAAGCTTGCAGCTTATTGAGTGTTGTTTTATTAGCAGAAGTTTTTTTTTGCAAATTTTGTGCATTATATGAACTTATCTTCAATGACTCATACCTATGTGTCAATCAACCCAGCCTTACAGAGAAATAGTTATTTCACCAAATATTTTTGAAATTGTTTTATAGAACCAGGTTCATCGACCATTCTAAATTTTTATATTGATTTTGCCCAGGAATTTATGCAGGCAGATAGGGGGATTCATGAAGAGTTTCTACAAATTTTCTTTGGAGAAAATGCCATTTAAAAAAAAATGCCCTGTTTGTACAAGACATGATTTTGAAGTTTTATTCACAGAATACCATGGTAAACAATTTTGTTGTCTCGAGAATTGGATGGAAATTGAGTTAGAGTGTGTGAAACCTGGCCAATATTTGTGAATCCAACTGCAATATCTAGTTTTTGTGTCATTCTATGAAGTTCAAGTCATCTCTCTAATGGTTGAGGGAAAAAATTGGTAATTTAAAGCTTCTTCACCAACAAAGTTGTGGGAATTTTTTTTTTGGTTCAAGATTTAGCTGAAATTTGAGATCTAGCTTAGGAACTCTGATGAGATTTGTGGATTTAGAGTTAAGAAATGAAATTTGAGATGCTTGTAGGAATAACAACTTATTTCTCCAAGTCAAAAGTTTGAAATTTGAGACAAAATATGCTTTCAATGCTTCCTGGAGAAGAGTAAATGCATTTAGTTTGCATCCATAAACATCAGGTGAAACACTGTAATTTTCATCAAGTTAACATGAAAGTTTGAAGGTTTCGTAGCTCAACAATTATAGATTCAAAGCAGTGGAGGGTTTGAAAGGAATATTGGGGCAGATTTCATAGAAACTTGTGTTAATTCTTGCTATTTGTTAAAGCTTTGGGTTTATGGAGAAAGAATGGTGATTTGTTCAGCTTCGCTTAGCTAGACATGTGAAAACATGGATTTGGCAACTTTGCAGAATTATGAGAATTTTCAAAAGAGTATGGTGCCTACAAGGATGATGTATTTTTGGAATGGGATATGGAATGTTTTTTTGGTTCAAGCTTTGAATTCTCCCAAGCAGACTACTAGCTTGATTATCTCCTTCAACCCACTTCCAATAATGGGCAACACAAAACACCCTTTTGATGAATCAATTGTCTTCTTTACATGGGATTAGACTTGTGAGATAATGCCTCTCCAATAGAGTAGCTTACTAGGCGACCTTCCTTATACAAAGGTGGAGGTAGGTAGCACCGCCCATGCCCATAGTAGAGGAGGCCAAGACAGGCAATTTGTTATTTATTTCGGTTGAGGTTTTGTCAACATGATTTGTGGACTTTTCATGAGCTCTAAATGTAATCCCAATCATCATTTGCGAAAGGGGGGAAATTATGTTGCTATATTTGAGACCTGGAGAGTTGATGCAGTGGACATGGACTTGCATGTTGTTAACTTTATGGACTTGACTTGTGAATCTTATTATTATACCATGATTGTTGACAAAGTTGTTGATCGTGCTTTGTTTACACTAGCACTAGTACCCAAATGTACTATGCTTTGGGCTTTGATGGACTTTTGTGGATTTGTTGGATTGTACATAGAGAGAAATATGGTTTGATCTTAACTTTGTTGCTCATGTGGTTGGAACGTTGGTCCCCTAAGGTTGTTGATATGTATTTGGAAGATTTGTCTTAGATTGGACATAGAAATCAATGGTACCTAGATTGCAATTTACAGTTGTTGCTTCTAGAGTTTGTTAACTTGAATTCTAAGATTGTTCATTTCAAAAGACAGTTTCCTTTCATTAATTGATGTTCATTTGCTATGTTAAGAATATGGTACTCAAATTTGTTGGTATGGCACCTAAAGTTGTGTTGATTAGTTGAGATGCGAGATTGCATCGATACCTAGTTTTGTTTGGGGTTGTTGACCAATGTAGTTGTGCTATTGCACTCATGATTGTTCATTAGGGTTATTGGATTGATTTGTCTACATAATGTTTTTTTTTTGGTAATTATTTTAATAGATTAACAGTGGGTTTTTATAGAGGATCCCAAAACCTTATGTACAAAATTAGCCATACTTCTAATGATGTATCATGCCTCCTGGCTGGAAATATAAGCCGAATTGCAAGAAAAGCAGACCCTAGACTGATTGCCATGAGGCTACAAAAAGGGCATTTAAGCCTGATTAACCATATAACAAAACTGAAAAAAAACTGGGAAAACAACAAGAAAAAGCCGAAGAAACTGGAACATGGAGATCGGAAGCACAACAGCCAAACACCAGAAACAGCTAATCCTGGTCCTCCTGACCTTCCGAAATCTGCGCGGGGAACACCTCATGAAGTGATATCTGCTCTGGCAATTCTTTCCACCTCTGAAGGGAAGCGAGACCGCCACACGACCGGACACGTAGTCGCGAGCCCTTTGTTGGCCATGTGGTCAGCCACGCGATTGCCTTCTCTAAGGATATGACTTGCTTTCCACCTGCCACGTTGGGAAAGTAGCGACCTTGCCTCAAGAACGATGTTGAAGACCCTCCAGGACGGGTCTTTGGTGCCTAGGAGGTAATTCACAATGTTGAGCGAATCTCCTTCAATAATTAGAGGCCGAGGATCCTCGGAGAGGATCTGGATTCCTTTCGTAGCGCCTCGGGCTTCGGCATAGTGATTCGTCTGAGAGCCCAACTCTTCACAGTAGGCCACCACAAGATTCCCATCATGATCTCTAACAACACCCCTTGAACCAGCGGGCCCAGGATTACCCTTTGCCGCTCCGTCAAAATTTAATTTAATCCATCCCATGGGGGGTTTGGTCCATCTAACACTTCTTCGACAAGGGCCTGTAATAGCTTCCAAAAACGGGCAGAGATTCATCCTTTTGAAAATTGCTTCTTCGATCGGAAGATGGGGGCGGGGACTGGGAACAACATTAGAGTTCTCAATGGCATAGGATAAGGCCCTTTGAGCGACACAAGGAGGCACTTTTGGGGCTCGCCAAAGACTCTGGCATTCCTTTCTAACCAAATTTGCCAAATGGAATGGTGGAAGGAGGCCTCAAGGAGGAAGCGGAGTTTAGGATTCTTGAAAGGATTAGGCCATTGATGGAAAGCATCTCTGAGGGATCGGGGAGAGCACCAGAGGATTTGGAAGGAGGATAGGACAATGCTGAGGACCGAGTGGGAAAAGGGGCAGTGCAGGAATAAATGGTCCCTCGTCTCGCACTCCGCTAAACACATGTAACACCTGTTGGGGAAGGCAAAACCCCTCTTGTGAAGGTTGTCAATGGTTAATGCTTTGTTGTGAAAAGCAATCCACGCAAAGAAGTTCACTTTAGGGATGACCCCTTTCCTCCAGACAACTTTCCACCGATAATCCAGGGGCGTCTCGTTGGTAAGAAACTCATAGGCTGATCTAACAGAGAAAAGACCATCCTCCGTACCACTCCGCATGATTCTCGTCAGCCCTCCTAACGGATGGAATTAAAATTGATTGGAGGATGTTTGCCATAAAGGCAACCTCATTATTAAACCCTTCCACACCTGGAAGTTTCCACCGAGGGAGACGGGAGCTCCGGTCTATGAAATCCACCACCCTGAGTTGGGAGTTTGGGTCGGTTTGTTCTCTCAGCCCAGCAAGGTCCGCCCTCAAGCCAAGGGCTTCTTCAATCGCCCACCTGTCCTTCCAAAAGAGGATGAGGTTGCCATCACCCAAAATCCAACGAGCTCCCAAGCTGATCAAATGACGGGTTTGGAGCACAGATTTCCAAAAAGTCGACGCTTCAGGAGGGATCTCAGCGTCAAAAAAAGAGTTGGAGCCAAGATACTTCCTTTTGACCAGCTTAACCCACTCCACCGGGTCACTAGTTAGGATCCTCCAAGCATGCTTCGCGATCAAAGCTGAGTTCATAAGTCTTGATCTCCTCATCCCCAAGCCGCCTTGGTCTTTCCGCGAACAAACCTTGTCCCAGGCAACAAGAGGAATTCTGGATTTTTCTTCATTGCCGCACCACGTAAAGGTCCTCTGAATCTTCTCGATCTTGGAGTGAACAAAAACTGGAAGCATGAACACCGACATAAAGTAGGTTGGGATCCCCTGAAGACAAGCTTTGGTAAGGGTGGCTTTCCCGGCTTGTGACAGGAGTTTGCCCTTCCAAGTGCCAAGTTTCTTGTGAAGGCGTTCCAGGATCATGTTCCACATACCTCCACTGGCACGGCCATTGCAAGACAGGGGCAACCCCAGATAAGACGTAGGTAGGGAGTCAATGGTGCATTCTAAAATTCTGGCAATCCGGAGTTGCCTACGCAGGGGAGTGTTAATAAAATAAATTTTGCTCTTGATGTAATTAACCTTTTGCCCGACAGCTTGCTCGTAACGGGAAAGGATCCGCTTGAGGGATTTGGCCTGGGCAACAGACGCCCCAGTGGAGATGAGGGTGTCATCCACAAATTGCTGATGAGTGACAGGTTCAACTCTAGAAGTCGGCAGAATGCCGGAAATCTTGTTCTGACGAAGAGCCTCTTTCAAAGACCAGCTCAGAACCTCCGCCAAAAGGATGAAGAGGATGGGAGACAAAGGGTCGCCTTGTCTGAGGCCTCTGGCGCTTTGGAAATACCCGGCTGGGGACCCGTTGATCAGGACAGAAAAAGAGGGAGTGGATATACAACTGCATACAAGGTCAATCCAGTGGGGATGAAAGCCGAACTTGAGGAGGACAACACACAAGAACCTTCTATCAACCCGGTCGAAGGCTTTGTTCATGTCTAGCTTAAGAAAAAGAGCAACATTCTTGGAGCGGTAAGCAGAGTGAAGAGTTTCATGGACAGTGATGACACCATCAAGAATGTTTCTGCCTTTAACAGTGCTTCCCTGACAAGGATCAACCAGGAGAGGGAGAACGGGTTTCAGTCTATTGGCTATAGACTTGGTGAGGATCTTGTAAAAAACATTGCACAGGCTGATGGGCCGGTAGTCAGAGAAACTCTTGCAGGCTGGAGACTTAGGAATGAGAGCAAGAAAGGTGGAATTGAGTTTCGGGTGGATGGATCTGGAAGCTTGTATGTCCCGAATAGCTTCGCACACATCCGAACCCACAACATCCCACATGACTTGGAAAAACGGTGGGGAAAACCATCGGGGCCAGGGGCCTTGTCTGGTTGCATGGAGAACAAAGCTTCTTTAATCTCAGACGAGGAAAAAGGTTCCGAAGCTTGATGCTTACCTCGTGGGGGACTTTAGTCGAAAAGTTGGCAAGCAACGATTTTTGGACCTGAATGTTGCTGTCAGGAGGAGTGCCAAGTAGGTCCTGAAAAAAATCAACTGCTTCACTCCCGATTTCCTCTATTTCCCTGGTTACACGCCCATCCTTGCAAGACACTTCTCCGATCTTGTTGACCCCTCTGTGTCTCATGGTAGACACATGGAAAAACCTCGTGTTGGAGTCTCCATTCTTCAACCAAAGGTCTCTAGATTTCTGGCGCCGGAAGGTTTCCTCCCTTGCAAGAGTAGAATGGTAATCCACCAAAAGACTCCGTTCTTCCTCCCTGAGACCCTCGTGTAACCTTCGAGCTCCATCCTCTCCTCCAAAAATTTCAGGTTGTCCGAGATGGACTTTTTGGACTCAAAAATGTTGCCAAAAACCTCTTTATTCCATATTTTCAGCCTCTCTTTGACCATTTTGAGTTTTAAAGCCACTCTCTTAGGGGCGTTTCCTCCCACCTCCTGTTGCCACCACGTTGAAACCAATCCTTTGAAGTCTTTGTGAGAAATCCACATGGATTCAAATCTGAAGGGGGTCTTAAAGACGGGCCCGTCGTTCACCTCCAAAAAAATAGGGTTGTGGTCAGACCCAATCCTTGGTAGGGTCGAGAGAGTTGCACCGCCAAGGATGGGAATAGCTTCTTGGGAAATGAAAAATCTGTCGAGCTTGACTTGAATCAGGCTGCTCCCAATCCTTCTGTTGCTCCACGTGAAGGATGCTCCTTTGAGTTCGATGTCAAGCAGGCTGTTAGTAGAGACAAAATCTCTAAAGTCCTCCAAGCTGCGGCTTGAATGGTCAGACCCTCCTTTTTTTTCCGATGGGTGAAGGGGACAGTTGAAGTCACCCCCTAAGACCCAAGGAAAATTACTAAAATTCTCCCTCATCTGGGAAATAGCCTTCCACATTTCTGCTCTCTCCGTGGCAGAATTCGAAGCATAAACATTGGACAAAATCCAGGAAAAATTGGTAGTTTTGGAATGGAACAGCACATTGATAATCCTATTGGAAATTGACAGCAAGTTGCCCTCAACACTCACTGGATCCCACAAAACCATGAGCCCTCCCGCTGTTCCCACTGCAGGGCTGTACATAAATTTTGCCTTGGCCCAAATGGCCTTAGCAACTCTATCAGAGGAGATAGCATCGGTCTTGGTCTCTTGCAAAATTAGGATGGAAGGGTTAGTCCTCTTTCGGAGATCAGCCACTAACCTTCGTTTGGCTGTTCCGTTCAGTCCTCTCACATTCCATGAGAGAACTTTCATCTGGACAGCTTGAGGTTCTTCTTGCCTCCCCTCCCTTGTTGGGGGGGAGGTTTTGGTACATGCGCTTCGTCCGTCTGAGTATCGGAATCATCCAGAACCAGCAGACGTTGGGTTCCATTAGCAACATCTGTCGTTGTCTCTTTGTCTCGCCTGTCTTTGTTAGGAGGACGGCCCTGCTTCCTCTCACTACCAAAATCTACACTCTGTTTTCGGCTCCTCGTATTTCGAGGGCTAATGTGACCAGACTGTTCACCCCTCCTACCTAGGAGGTAGTCTTCTAGCAATGTTTGTGAATTGAAATCGGGGTGGCCCCGGTCCTCGGAGCTTGGGTGAATCAGATTGAGTGATATTTTGGGAGGGAGTCCAATCCTTCTCCTCCTCGCGAATGGCTTTCCGGACGGGAGTCTGCTCCTAGCTGGGTTTTTGCTCCAAACTACACAGGGTCCGTTTGGTGGGTGAAATTCTCAACAGGCTGGGAGAAATCGCCGTGGTCCCTGGAGGGGCCTGGAGATTCATGGCCCATCGCATTTGGAAGATTTGACTGTTTCGCCTGTCCTTCGCCATGTTCCAGGGGGTTACAGGTTTCACGCTTCTGCTTACTCGGTTTTTGAAGAGGACAATTGGACTGGAGGTGCCCTTGAGAACGACACTGGGGGCAGAAAGCTGGCCTATTCTCATAGACAATAGCTTGTTTGTGAAGAACGGTGCCTCCAGACCGGAGAGTGATGGAGGATGGGAGCTTCGCCTCCAAATCCGTCAACACGCAAAAATGGGCTTGGACGAACCTTGTTCGAGCTCGGGTGGGAGGGTCAATGGTGACCAACTCCCCTATGGAGCGAGCAATACCTCTTATTACATTTTCATGCCAACCGAAGAGGGGAAGACTCGGGAGCCTAACCCATATTGGGGCAATGTTGATGTTCTGGTATCAAGATTAAAGTCCATGCCCCACTTCCTAAGGAACAGACTTCTACGGCCCAAAAACCATGGCCCGCCAGCCAGGATTTTACAGTAGTCCTCCTTGTTGTTCAGTCTAATAGCGAAAAAACCCCGGGATAGGGCCGCCAACTCCATATGTCCAGAGGTCCTCCATTTGCTTGCCGCCCACTTGCGAATGGTCTCCATGTCGGGACGACCACCAATGAACTTACCTATGAGGGTATACTTCTCATACTCCACGAAGCTTGAGAGTACTTCCGCCGGGATGTCCAGCTCATCCCCAGCCGGGAACAACTCCTTGGTAAAAAAACCGCTTAGGGTTTCTGAAGCCGCTGCTTGGGCATACGACTTCGTGGCCCACCCCCCCATTTGTCTGGTGGGTCCTTACCCCGACTGACACCGTCGTCAATCCGTTCTTCTTCATTTGGCAAGGACGCCTCCGCATCACCAGAACCGGGGTGCCCTCCGCCCGCTCCGCTGTGCCCATGGTTCGAAATGCTGCCGCTCCCGTGCTCTCCCGCAGAGGACTTCCCGCCCATCGTCATCCCCCTTTCGCTTCTCTCCTCCAGTTTACTGTCAATTGCAATTCCCCTTCCCATAGCTAAGGTTCATCTTTTTTCTTCTCGATTTGTCTACATAATGTTGATATTTGCCATGTGAAGACGATTTAGATGTACTCGAATTTGAAATAATAATAACAATAGTTGCTTTTGAAAATTTTGTTCACTTCATGAAGATGGGCTATGTTTTTTTGGATTGTGGTTATAGATATTCTAGATGTTGTACCTGGATATTTCATATGTTTGATAGATTATTGGGATGAAATGTTTGAGTAACATATATGAAAAATGATGAGCTTTATCGGTAGGACACTCAATGGTTTCAGGATTGTTGGTTCTTGGAGCTTTTGATTAATCCCTCCTAGGTTCATACATGGAGATTGGATTGGTTTGTAAATTGAGGATATTCTAGCTGTTGTACTGAGATATCTCACAAATCACACAAGGATCAAGATTGAGGTGATTCAACTAAGTTTTGCTAGAGGCTGTACTTGGTGACTACTTACTTGGTTTTTGGGTCTTGAGATTTGATTTATATTTATTTATTTGTTTTTGACCTTGGAGTTATGTTCTAGGCTTATAAGTTGAATTCATCATGATTTAAAGATTCATTCAGTTTTGGACATGGAGTTTTTCTGACTCTTCGACATTTGTCCTCTACTGGATGTTGATGGATTTATCCATTTTGTGAATGTTGATGGCTTGACCATTTGGTGTATTTATCAGCACATAAATTTTGTTTGGACACATGTATGATTTTCCCACTTGGAATACGAGGTTTTGGATGCTTCAGTCTGGGATAAAAGGTGCATTGCAGGTTGAGGCATATTTGAGGTATTGGTTGATGCAATTTTTCTTTCAACCAGAGTCTTTATGTATCTGTTGGGGAAGAGATGATCACCTACTTGGGGTTATGCAACTGCAGCATAGAAGAGGATACATACATTCTTTATAATACAAACGTTAGATTACTCTTGAACAATCTCTTGAGTCATCCAATGTTTTAAACATTCAGATAATGCAACATTTCCCTAGGGATATCACTTATAAAACTCTGGATCACAAAGGGGTTAATTTTAGGAATTTGATCCAAAGTATTTCAGAAAGTTAGAAAATGAAAGGTCGAGTGATGGGTGATATTCTGCTTCTCAGGTATATTTACCTTTGGGCTTTTTATTGCCCTTTCATTGTCTCTTCATTATATATTTTTCTATGTTAATTTGATAGGCCAAAATCTTCAAAAGTGATGGGGAGCACTTGCTCTGAGAGAGGTGTGAGGTCTTTCTGACTTGGCAGCTTCTTTCCCAAGGATTCTCAATTCCAAGTAAAGCATCAAAATTGTGTTGGGACATTTCTGATACACATACAGGCCATTTTAGGAACTAATATAGATTATATGTAGGTCTTGTGATTCTGTAGATTTAATTCTTCTTTGGAGGTTTAGTATTGTTTGTTTTAAGCGTTACATAGTTTACTTTTTTTGTTTATCAACTGATTGAAATCATTTTTGTGGAATATATATCTTGTTCGTAAATTTTAAGAAGAATGTTGGGCCTTAATCAAATATATCTTGTCACAGAGCACATGAAAGTTGGACCAAGCTACTAACAAGTCACTATTGCTAATGCAATGATGTGTTTTTTGTATCGATCATTTTATGGCACTTCAAATTTTTGTCAATGCTTGGAGTATCGATAAAACCCTGAGAATTTCAATGTTCTTGAGAAGAACTCAAACTTGGCATGAGTGGAAGCAAAAACTCATTTTTTTGTTTAGTCCACAGTGAAATATTAAATTCCGATGCACCTGTACCTTGTGTTATGTAAATGCAGTGGCTTCCAGCTAAGTCAATTGATTGGAGTATAGGGACTTGGGAGTGTGAATTAAATTAGAACAATTTGACTGGATTTTACTCAATTAACTTTGGATATTGCTAGTTTCAAAGTAGCAGTGGCTTTGATTTTATAGAACAAAACTTTTGTCTTACTTTTTGTGTAACATTTATTTATCTAATATTTATTTTGTAGAAAAAGCATGTGCATGATTTGTCTATCTGCTTTTGTTTGTTGTTTGAGAAGATTCCGTAAATTCTACTAACTCTTTTGTTTATGTGGTTACGTGCAGTGTCTTGTTGCACAAACCTCTTTGGCATCATATCTACTAGAGGAGCTTTAACACTATGTATGGAGGTGGTGTGTACTTTTCCTATTCCTTTGTATTTAATGGAGCACTGAAGTTCAATGTATCTTGGGACTAAGTGTTTATAGATTATCATTTGTGTTGCTTTGTGTTGAGGATTTTGCAGAGATTTTTCATTCAAGTTATATTAGGGAAATTTTAAGGGAAATTAAGCAAAATTTTATCACATTAGGTTTATGGTAGAGAATCAGAGAGATTCTTTATGACTGTATACAATTGTTATGACCCCTTCTACCAGATAATAAGTATATCATTGCTTTTGAATCTTTGTGATTTATAATATTAAAAAAAAAGGTGCTTCAAAATATTTCTTAAATTTTCCATGGGAAAGATGCATTTTTTTTAAATAACAGTTCTATTTACCACAACCGAAAGAGCAGATGTTCTTTGGGAAAAGAACACATATATCTATTGTTCTTTATTGTTGAAAGAGAACACACAAACTTTTTAAAAAAAAATTAATTTTATGGGATTGAAACAGGTTACATCTCTATTATATTGTGACCATAGTGGTATTGCAACAACTTGACAATTATGTTTGTATTGCTTCGCAAGATTCAAACCTGGATTTCCTCCTTGAAAGTCAAGGGATTTAACTGGTTAAGCTCACGCCATTTGATAGAAAATGGCAAACCTTTTTTTTTTTTTTCTTTCCTTTTTTTTTGGTCATATGAGGTTGAAATGGCCCCTCCCACAGTATGTCCTGACTGCATTATTGTAGCATTTCAATGAACCATATTGTAGTATTACAAGTTGTATTATTATGGGATGCCTTATTACGGAAGTGTCCATCACAATGCGGGTATTTAGATTTGGGTTGCACTCATATGATTACTTCCCATTTACTGTTGCTTCACAATGCCTTGGATTGGAACACAGAAACTTTAGGGATAATATTTCTCTCTCTCTCTCTCTCCATTCTTCTTGGCGTGCACTCCACTCTTTTGGACTGCAGCCCACCCCTTTCCCCCTTCTCTTTTCCCATTCACTTTGGCCCGATTGTCGGGTCGCGTCTTTGTATTTATCTTAGTTTCTTTCCTTGTTGGGCGTTTTAGCCCGCTTGCTGGCAGTTATTGTTGTCCTTCTTATAGTCCCTTGGGTCTTTTTTGGCCCACCGTGGACATTAATAATATTTCATTTCTTTTCAGGTTCATATTTCCTTGTGAATTGTAGGAGATTTAGGTCCAAGTAAAGTTGCAATTCTTTTTTTAGCATTCTTGTGATTGGTCTATACAAGCTTAACAAAGTTGGTGACGAATTTAGATACAAATTAGATCTGGCCCATGAACGATTGAATTCTTTCTTCGACATGGGCAAGGGCAAGTCTTGGATAGCCTTGACATGATTAGGATTGATATCAAGTCCTTTTGAGACAATGTGACTTAGTAGCTTTCCTTTATGCATGCAAAAGATCGACTTCTTTGGATTCAAGGACATACCATATTCTATATCAATTGGGTTTGCTTCTCCAACAAAAGCCAGAGCCAAGGTTTTTGGGTTTGCTTCTCCAGCAGGAATTGGAGCCAGGGTTTTTTGGGTTTACTTCTCTAGTGGGAACCTGGTGGGATTTTTTGTGTTTGCTTCTCCAACGGGAATCGAAGCTAGGGTTTTGTAGGTTTGCTTACTCAACCAGAATTGGAGCCAGGGTTTTTTGGGTTTCTCCAACCGGAGTCAAAGCTGGGGTTTTTTGGGTTTGCTTCTCCAACAGGAACCGGGTAGGGTTCTTTTGGTTTGCTTCTCCAACGGGGATTTGAGCTAGGGTTTTAACTTTTCTGGGTTTGCTTCTGTAGCCGGAATGGAGCTAACGTTTTTTGGGATTGCTTCTCCAATAGAACTTGGTAAGTTTTTTTTTGTGTTTCCTTCTATAGCTAGAACTAGGGCCAGGGATTTTTGGGTTGCTTCTCTTGCCGTAGTTGGAGCCAAGGTTTTCTAGGTTTGCTTCTCCTGCCGTAGTTGGAGCGGGTAGGATTTTATGGGTTTGCTTCTCCAACGGGAATCGAAGCCAAGATTTTGAGATTATCATCTGTGTTGTTTTGTGTTAAGGATTTTGCAGAGTCATTAATTTGAAGTTCAATGGTTCTTGGGACTAAGTGTTTATAGATTATCATCTGTGCTGCTTTGTGTTGAGGATTTTGCAGAGTCGTTAATTTTTCATTCAAGTTATATTAGGGAAATTTTAAGGGAAATTAAGCAAAATTTTATCATATTAGCTCTATGGTAGAGAATCAGAGATTCTTTATGACTGTATGCAATTGTTATGACCCCTTCTAGATAATAAGTATATCATTGTTCTTGAATCTTTGTGATTTATAATATTAAAAAAGAAAAAAAGGTGCTTCAAAATTTTTCTTAAATTTTCCATGGGAAAGATGTATTTTTTTTTTTAAATGACAGTTCTATTTACCACAACCAAAAGAGCAGATGTTTTTTGGTAAAAATACGCATATATCTACTATTCTTTATTGTCGAAAGAGAACACACAAACTTTTTTTTTAAATTGATTATATGGGATTGAAACGGGTTACATCTATATTATGTTGTGACCATAGTGGTATTGCAACAACTTGACAATTATGTTTGTATCACTTCGCAAGTTTGAAACCTGGGTTTTATCCTTGGAAGTCGAGCGATTTAACTGGTTAAGCTCACGCCATGTCGTCATTTGGGTGTTATTATTACTGATATGACATGATATTCTCATGTGTACTCCTTTGTGGGTGAGTGTGTGTGTATATATATATATATATATATATAATGGTGCTTGATAGTTGATATAAAAATGTGAAAGATGTGAAATGAAGTAATACTTGTATTATGTTTTTTTTCGTTGAAGTAATGTGAAGTACAACGGGAGGCACAATTGGGGGCCACACTCCCCGGGGGCATAGCCTAAGGTCACCAAGATGAAACGCCAACGACATACTGTTGGGGTGTCTTTCAGGGACTGTATTGTGTTTTAATATTTGACTTGTAATCATTAAGGATGATCAATTAAATTGGGGATGACATAAAAATAGGAAAACAAACAATTAGATAGTAGATACACATGGAGAAATTCTTCATAATGTATTAGTTTATGTTAGTGTTCTGTCCTTTTCTATTTTCTATTTTCTATATCATTTTTACATATTTGCTTTTGTGCATGGTTATATTAGTGCTATCCCTGTTGTTGGGTAGTGGTTTTATTAAATACACTTGATAAAATAATATCACCTGTCATACAATGAATTGTTTTGTTAGTGGTTCCCTTTCTTATGTGAAAAGCTTTATAGGTGGTTGTTTTTCATTTTTACTTCAATATGTTAACTTTTGTGCAAGGTTAAATCAGTGGCCCTCTGCTATCAGGAAGAGGATTTATTAGATGCACTACTGATAAAATGATAACACTCATAATGCAAGGAATTATTTTGTTGTGGTCCCTTTCTTATGTGTAGAGCTATATAGGTGGTCGTTTTCCTTGATAATTAACCTATAATTTCCTTTTTTGGATTTCTCTTGTTGGAAGCATCAAGTTCTCACTCATGCAAACGTCATCTCTGATGTGCAGATGAAGTATCAGCCATAGTTCTTGATCTGGGATCTCATACATGTAAGGCTGGTTATGCAGGTGAAGATGCCCCAAAGGCAGTTTTTCCTTCTGTAAGTTGACCAATTAACTTGCTTTAGCCATTGTTGAGCACATGATTTCATAATGTTCTACATTTCATGCTAAATTTGTGCCATGTCTTCTTCTTCCTCCTTTTCAAAGAGAGACTGGTTTTTTGTATTAGAGGGCATGTCCTTTTTTTATAAAAAAAATTAAATAAGAGACGAATTGAACTTAGTTTCTGCTCAAACAAATGAAGGTAACTTTAATCGGCCCAAATTTTTCTTTTCCCGTATGCCTCCCTGGTTTTTAGCCACAGTAACCAGCTTCAGTTGAATGTGAACATTTTGGGTCAATTAAACTGGTTTTGTTTGGTCTGGTCTTATTTTTTTTTTTTGAGTAATACTTCTTATACACATCCACTGTGGGGATTGAACCCGGGTCTGGTCTGGTCTTATTTTATTTTTGCAAATATGTACAAACAAAAACAAAATAAAAAAATTCGACAACCTGTGTTGTTGAATTAGATTCTTGTCTGTCAGGAAATTTCAAAGTGTTGCTGTCAGTCATACTTACCAGTTTCGTCCGAACCTGGACTAGGAGTCTAGTTCAGTTCGGTTCAAGCCTGCCTTTTTCTCTTTTCTTTTTTTATTTTTTAATTTGCCAAAAATTTAGTATATTCAAATATAAAATATAACTTATATATTTATAGAGTATAAAATATATTTGAATGTAGAAAATATGGAAGAATCTGAATTTGTCTATGTTTTGTTTCATATATTTATATTTTTTTATAAATATTTTGTATGGGTGTATTTATTTTTAGCTATATGAACTTTTTCTAATCGAATAGAACCTCCTTGAAAAAAATGAACTTCCGAACTTTTTTGATCTTCCAAACCTCTGAATCGAACTGTACCTGGTAACTATGGACTGTCAGTTGCTGGAAGTGGTGGATGTTTAGCAGAAGTCTCTTTGGGTAGGGCATCTAGGGATTCACATGGTGTAAAATACCCCATGGAGGCCTAGTAACAAAACTCTCCTGGATTTTACACGTGACCAAACAACAAGAAAGAGCATATAAAAATCAGGGTACCATTTTGTGACGTTGTTGTGAGTGTAGGTAACTTCTTTGTGCTTTCCCATCCTACATAGAGCTGCCAATCACTTATTGCTGTTTTATAGCAACAGATTGCTTTTTAATTATTTTTTAACTTTTTATTTATTATTATTGCTTTGGCACTGTTGACTTCCACGTAAATTAATTAATGAAAGTCCCTTATTTATTAATTTAACATGCTAAATATGTTACTCCCATTTTTCAACCCAAGCGTGGGCCCTTTCCAGAGTATGAAAGTTGGTGTTATACTTAAATCTTGTTGAAGGTAGGTAGTTTTTAAATGTAACGTTATTTAAAAAATATTTTAAGTTTCTGTTTAAAAAATATTATAAGTTTCTGTTTAATGTTAAGTTTAATTCATTTTGATGTTATAATGTAATTTATATCTAATGTTATAACCTTATGTTGGGTGTTAAGCAATTCATTATATTAAAATATATTTGATATTTAGTATCAAATGACATTAGTTCAAATGGTTAGATTCCTTAACTTTCAAGGAGGAGACTATGAATCTTGCAAGCTTTACATGCATAATTCCTAGCCTGTTGTAATACCACTATGTGGTCATTGATGTGATATAACCCATTAATCTCTCTGTCTATATAATGTTTATTATTTTACCCAACCAAACCAATGTTTTAAAAAAAAAACCAAACCTCCAAACCTTTTTTTTTCTAATCTAACTTAACATTGTAACTATGATTTAAGCTAATAATTTACAAATTGACTTTTGACCTTGGAGACTTGAACCACCCTTGTACTTGTTTTTTCATGATTGATTAGACACTCAAATGATTTTCTTTGTACTTCCAGAATCAAATGAATGATGTAGTCTTCTTGCTTTGCCAAAAGGACTTTAAAAGCTATGTTGGAAAACTTGTACTTGGCATGGCCATGATAAATAATCGTAAAAGCTTGGCGAAAAACTAAGCAAAAACATGATTGTAAAAAGTTAAATTCATAAAAAGATTTAAAAACTGTTATTGTCAAAAAGTCAGCAAAAATTAACCAGACTAGTTTTCGCTCAAATTTGGCTGTGTTTTGGTAATTTTTTCAAGACTACTTGTGTGTCTTTGCACGAGTTTTTTGGTTAGTACTTGCCAAAATTCGGTGTCGCGATTTTTTTTGTTTCTCAGTGAGATTCCAGATACTGTTTAAAAGTATCATGAACTACCAGTCATTGTACTTATCATTGTCAAGGACGATTCAGAGTTTCTGGTTAACTTCAGTGAGAAATGCTTTAACACCCTAGCATTGAAATGTGATTGTAGCTTAATTTTCTTGTATCTATTTATGTCTATTCATTATTTAATATTATATTGCTACAGTCATCAAAAGTTCAATTTACCATCAGCTTGGTCAAAGGGTCAAAACCCATAAAGGTACACAATCAAACTGATAATAGAAGGCAAAGTGAAAATTATCCCTTGCTCACACGAGTGACATTGAAAATAACCTTTATCTTGTTTACCTTACAAGCGATAGATTGAACACAGACTGTAGTAGTTAGTAGTTTGGTGACTCCTAACTTTCCATGCAACACCCTTTTCTTAGATGTCTTTAGATAGCTATGGAACTGAAACATCCTTTTAGGAGTGGTTCCAAATTTAAGCATGTACAAAGTAAATTTATAGCATAATTTATTATGTGTGTAGTCAGCTGGTCATAGTTTTGTAGAATCAACAATCTGTAAGAGATTTTTATAAGCATTGTCTTTGGGGAATCCTTTAAGTTCGTTATCTTAAACTGTAGTGTTATGACTATATATTGGGACTAACGCAAGGTTGTGTCTTGTCCATTTGCAAAATAAATTGTCAATGAAATGGAATTAAGCTGGAAAAGAGGGGATTGTCTAGAGGATTCAGTTTTATAGCTCATGCCAACAGCGCATGATTGATGGATAGAAAGATTAATTGTCCTTTCCCTAGTGAAAGGATATGAACTTGTGTTATGTTGGTCTGTGATATAGCCAGTTGTTGCATTGTTATAACATTAAAGAAAATGCACATTAGTTAATGGGCTCATTGGAAATTCCCAGTCTTTTTTTTCTCTTTGGTTAGTTAACAAAACTTTATGTCAATTAGTGTGCTTTTGTCTGGTAACAGAGTTTTAAAAGTCAGTTGTGCTTCTTTTGTTAGGTGATGTTTTATATAAGAAGTAATTTTCTTGCTTGCACAATAGAATAAATTTCAAGGAGGAAAACAACTGCATATGGGCCTTTAGGCCTGGAAGCATATTATGATTTGATGGTATTGGTTGTGCACAAATTTTTAGTGACATTTAGTGGTTGTGCACAACTCTAGAGTGACCATAGTCATGCCGTGCCTGAGTTGGCCCTCCCGTTTTTTTTTTGAATTGGCTTAGCGAGTTTTTCTGGACTCGTTGAGTTTCTTTTTTTTTGCAAGTTTTTTGGACTCCCGAGTTATTTAAATTTTGTGAGTCCGAGAAAAAAACTTGGCTATGGCAGCAAGATTATAGAAAAACGACATCAAATTTTTCTTTTCTAAATTGGCCTTATTTTTGCTGTTTCCACTTGCCGAGAGAGCAGAGACAAGGTGGAATCAGACCCAAAAAAAAAACTCCTTCGCATCCTAAACCCAAAATTTTCAAGTTTTCAAGAATCTAACAGCCACCTAGTAGTTACATTTGAGGTAAAAAAAAACAAGAACCAAAAGGAAGGCTAATGCCACAAGGCCCACCTAATTACTGTTGGTCACAAATCCGCCACAGGAAAGGATTTTCGTATGTCTAAGCGCCCTAGACCTTGACCAACATTGAAAGGCCGGAGGGAAGAGATGCCCTTCGTGCCAATCTCCGGAGAAGGCCGGCTCCTATACTAAACTACCGGGGTTTCAAGATAAGAGTGCAGGAAAGAAATAAAAAAGATAAGAGTGCTGGAAAGAGATTAAAAGAGTGAGGGTGCAGGAAAGAGATTAAAATGTACAGAAAGAAATGGAAATAACTAGATATTGCGGTGGGCAAGAACAAGCAGCACAATAACTTAACTGTATCTAAACCAGCAGCAAATAATACAGAAGATGTAACAGAAACTAAAACTGCATATGCTTCTCTATGTATCCTCTAACAAAATTCCAGACACATTTATCTCCCAATGCTAAAATCCAGATATCAGAATTACAGCAATCAGAAAAATAAATGAAAGCAGAAATACTTGCCAAAGGTAGCATAAAAAGAAAGCACAGATTTAGAGCCAAGGTCCTTCTATATTGATGCAGAATGTCTATCTACAGCAGCTTCTTTAGCAAAATGTTCCCAACCCCCCCGTTTTTCATTACAATGCGTGGGTTTTTATAGAGGACCCTCCCCTCTGCGCCATTAATGACCCCGATTTACAAGAATGCTAGGGCGGATCTGGTTACGATGCTAGCCTACTTTTTTTTTTTTTGGTAGTTAAGATATATTATCATTAATACCGGGTTTTACAGGTTAACCCAAAACCTATTACAAAAATCAGCATTATGCTGTTACGGATCAAAGCCTTATTAGGGACAGTCTGTCCAACGCTACTAGTAGCCTTCTTAGAACATACGTCCGAGGGAGCACACCGCCCCCTACCAATATCTACATACACAAAAAACCACTGACAGTAAAAACAAGCTATACTGCATATCTCCCAAACCATATTCATAACATCAACATAGCTATTCAAGACCAATGCCCACAAGGAAACCCCTTCCCCAGTACATAGAAAAACAAAAACTGTCACCAGATGGAGCAGAGCAGAGCTGACAAACCAGCATTCTTCTATACTGGGAGCCTCCAATGAGGACCCTATTCTTCTTCGTCTTCGTCCTCGATTTCGTTTCGAATAATTTCGTCCATGTCACTTGGGACCCCATTTTCCCAAGTGACAAGCCCATCTGCTTCCACCCCTATATTGGCCAATCTGTCAGCTGTTTTATTGGCTTCCCAAAACACATGTTGGGCTAGCCGATCATTCCTAGCCTAGAATAGGATCCTTGCCTCTTCAATGACTATCTTAACCCGTCATTGGGGATTTTTCCCATTGCTGAGGAGATTTATGATATGCAGTGAATCTCCTTCAATTATTAATTTACCTTCAATCTCCTGAGCCATCTGAAGACCTCTCCATAATGCTCTTGCTTTTGCCTCATTATTTGTCCTTATTCCCAAATGCTCAGAAAAGGCCATCACCAGGTTTCCTTCATGGTCTCTCACTATTCCTCCAGCCCCTGCTCTGCCAGGATTATCTTTAGTAGCCCCGTCAAAGTTGAGCTTGAGCCATCCAACCGGGGGCGGGATCCACCTGACACCTATTTTGGGATTGGCCTTAATAGATCCAGGATCCTCTACCAAGGTAATGTTTAAGGAACGAGCAATCTGATTTTCCACAGGGGAAGGATTTTGGCTATCATGAGGGATAAGGTTGACGTTTTCACGGGCAAAGGCAAGAATCTTAGTGGCAATGGAGGTGACATCATGGCTCCACTCATGGAACGCTCTGTGATTTCTTTCTAGCCAGACCTGCCATAGATAAGCCTAAGCCTAAGGCTGACAAAGGGATTTGGCCATTGGTGGAACAGGTCAATGATGGTGGCTGGATTGACCCAGGAGATGCTAAATGCTTGGAATACCCCATTGAGAATATTCAAGGAAAAAGGGCATTCAAGGAAAATATGACTGGTAGACTCCCAATTTGCCTTGCACAAAAAACAATGGTTAGCAACTATCATACCTTTCCTTATCATGTTGTCCATCGTAAGTATCCTTCCTTGGAATACCAACCACGAGAACATTGCAACTTTAGGAATTAGTTTTTTGACACACACCAACTGAGTCTGAAGTATGGGCTCCACAGGATCTAACATTAGTTTGTATGCAGATTTGACTGAGAACTGCCCATTTTCTGTGGCTGCCCAAATTACTTGATCCTGTCCTAGTCTCATAGGTATGAATTGTTGATGCAGAATGCTTTGGATCTCTTCTGATTTGGCTTCAAATCCTTGAATCATTATATGTTTCCATTTAAGTCTTCCTCTGTCCTGTCTCATAAAATCAGCTACTCTCCTTCCGATGAGTTCATCTGTGGTTCTTTTGATCCTAACTAAGTTAGGCACCTGAGATAGAGCCTCCTCCTTAGCCCACCTGTCATCCCAAAACCTAATATTTTGCCCGTTCCCAATAACCCATCTCATCCCTTTCTTTATGACCTCCCTGCTGGTCAAGATTGCTTTCCAGAAAGCCGATCCTCTGTTGTGAATACTGTCATTTAGGAAATCAATACCTTGGAGATATTTTCTTTTAATGATGGCGGTCCATTCATTCTCCTCATTTGTTATGAGACGCCAAGCTTGTTTGGCTATTAAGACTGTATTCAAGTGAGCAATTCTTCGCAATCCTAGCCCCCCGTTTTCTTTCGGCCTGCACACCTTGCTCCACCCCACCAGGTGGATCCTCTGTTTTTCCTTCGACCCGGACCATAGAAAATTCTTTTGGAGCTTTTCAATTTTTTGGTATACCTTGGTTGGGGCCTTAAAAACGAATAAGAAATACACCAGAATACTTTGTAAAGATGCCATAGTAAGAGTAAGTTTCCCTGCCTGAGACAAAAAGTGTCCTTTCCAGCCAGCCAGCCAGTTTTTTCTGGATTCTTTCTACCACTCTATCCCACATAGAATCACCCGGAGAGCCAGAGAAAAGGGGAAGCCCTAAATAGGAGGTAGGAAGAGTCGCTACAAAACATCCCAAAATCCCCGTTATTCTGACTTGTCTCTGGATTGGGGTGTTAAGGAAGTGAAGCTTACTCTTGTTAAAATTCACTTTCTGACCCACCGCGTCCTCGTAGAGTTGGAGAATATGTTTGATCCTTCTGGCTTCAACCACTGACGACTGGGTCAACATTAGAGTGTCATCGATAAATTGTTGATGACTTACTGGGTTGGTGAGGGAGGTGGCTTTGATCCCCGAGATTAATCCTGCATTGCATGCTGCTTTTATAGTTCTGCCTAGAGCCTCTGCCACTATAATGAACAACATTGGGCTGATCGGATCTCCTTGCCTGAGTCCTCTGTGACTTTGGAAATACCCAATTGTCGTGTCGTTGACCAGGGTTGAGAACCATAGATTGGATATGCACTCGTTTATCAGTCTGACCCATTGAGGATGAAAGCCAAATTTCAGAAGGACAACTGACAGAAAGTCCCAGTTAATGCGGTCGAACGCTTTGTTCATGTCAAGCTTTAGGGTGAAGACTGCCTTTTTGGTTTGCCTAGCGGAGTGCAGAGCTTCATGGACCGTGATCACCCCATCCAGGATTGATCTCCCCTGAACCGAGCTCCCCTGACACTGGTCAATAATGAGGGGCAAGATTTCTTTCATCCTATTAGCAATGGATTTTGTCAATATCTTGTTGGACACGTTACATAAACTAACAGGTCTAAAATCTGCCATTGTCTCAGGGGTTGGGCCTTTAGGAATCAGGGCAATAAAGTTGGAGTTAAACCCTGTCGGGATATGTTTTGAAGCCTGAAACTCCTTTATAGCTGAAATGACATCCCCTCCCACTATATCCTATAAAGTCTGATAGAACCGAGGAGGGAACCCGTCAGGGCCAGGAGCCTTATCGGGTTCCATGCTAAATAAAGCATTTCTAATTTCCTCATCAGTAAAAGGAGCAAGAAGCCTACCATTAATGGCCTCATTGACCATATTAGGAATGAACTGAAGGAGAGAGTCCTTAGCTTCCTCTTTACACTGTGATTCTTCCTCGAGGAGGGAGCTAAAATAAGCAACCGCTTCTTCTCTGATCTCAATCAGATCCTGGGTTTTGGACTCGTCAACTTTGGTTAACTCTTTAATCTTGTTATTGCTTCTGTTCCTCAATGTTGTGACGTGGAAGAACTTTGAATTCGGGTCGCCATCCTTTAACCATAAAGCCCTGGATTTTTGTCTCCAGTAAGTCTCTTCACAAGCCAGGATATTATGATATTCTGAGAGCTTGATTTGCTCCTCCTTCCTGGTAGCTTCGTCGTACGTACCATTTTGAATCATGTTGTCAATGGCCTTCAGCCTATCCCCCACTTGTTTCTTGTTCTCAAACAGGTTCCCAAAAACTTCCTTGTTCCAGATTCTAAGGTTTTCCTTGACTAATTTCAATTTTTGAGCAAGTTTGAAAGCTGAACTTCCCTGAAAAGGTTGCTGCCACCATTTGGAGATGTTTTCCTTTAATTCCGGGTGCCTAATCTACATTGACTGGAAGCGAAAAGGTTTTTGAAGGAGTTTGATTTTGGGACCTCCAGAAGAATGGGATTGTGATTTGATGGAATTTTGGGAAGAGTTTGCAGAATAGAATCTCCAAATTCCGCAATAGCCTCCTTTCATTAGAAAAACCTGTCAAGTTTTTCCTGGATAAATTGATTTCCTATTCGCCTATTACTCCAAGTGTACTTTTCTCCTCTTAGCATCACATCCATTTATTGATTTGAGTTTACAAATTGATTAAACTCTTCCATACTTTTGGTTGGGAGCCCTGCTCTACCCTTTTTGTCTGAGGGGTATAAGGGAGTGTTGAAGTCGCCTGCCACCACCCACGGAATGTCATTGAAAGCATCACCCAATTTGCCCAGGTACTCCCACAAAGATGCTCTCCCTTGAACTGAATTGGGGGCATAAAAATTTGAGAAAATTCACGATCTATTGTTGTCAATGTCATGGAAAAAAATAGTCAACACCCTATCATTATCCTGGATAATGTTCCCTTCCACCACCCGGGGATCCCAAAGAACCATAAGCCCCCCTGAAGCTCCTCTTGCCAGTTTGCATACCATATCCCCTTGACTCCACATTTTTTTTGCTATTATTTTTGAATGAGCTTCGTCTATTTTTGTTTCTTGCAACATCAAAATTGTTGGGTTATATTGCCTTCTTATTGAACTAACCACCCTTTGTTTGGGTAGGCCATTGAGGCCTCTCACATTCCATGAGAGAACCTTCATTTAGATTGTTTAGAGTTTTTTGCTTTCCCCCTCCCTTGAGGAGGTTTCCCTAATTTGTTATCTTCCTTTCCTGGGATAACTTGTTGTATCAGTGTTTTCTGTTTGTCGTTAGCAATTTCATTGTCAGTCCTCATTTTGTTGTGTTCAGCATTTGACATCCTCCCCCTCTTTTTCTCACCGCCGTAGTCAGGCGACTTGGTAGTGCTCCTGGTCTGCTTGGGGCTAAAATGTGGAGGAACGACTTGCTGAAGAACCGGACTAAAACATTCCTCAATCTCATTCGTTTCTACCACATCAATCCTTGATTCTAACTCCTCCATATTTTTCCTGTACTCTCTTGGTTTTTGCACTGAGTCTTCTTGATGATTTGATGGGCTTCCGGTTATGATGTTGGGAAGGACTATTTCCTTTGATTCTAACCCCTCCACACGTTTCCTGTATTCTTCAGGGTTATGATTTTCTTGTCCATCGATGATTTGTTGCTTGCCTTTATTCTGAGGTTGCCCTTCACCCTCCTTTGATTTCTCCTGATAGGCGTAGTTATTTTTACCTGGCCTGAACACTCCTTTGCCAGCTGGGCCCCCTCTCGGAGGGAAATTCTTGGGGTAACCTTTATCATTTGGTTGTTTACCTTCCGTCCTCTGGTTTTCTCTAATAGCTGCTAGATTAGGGCACTGACTTCGCAAATGGCCTTGGGTTTTACATTATGAGCAAAATGCTGGCCTGTTTTCATACTCCACCGCCTGTTTTCTCAAAAAGTCACAGTACCCTAGTTCGACAAAATTTGGCAGCTCAGATTCTAAATCAGCGTTGACACGTATTCTTGCATGCATCATCCTTGTCCTAGCCAAGGTTGCATGATCTATGGTTACCAGCTCCCCAATAGCTTTGGCTATACCTTGTAGCCAATACTTGTTGAAAAACTGAGCTAGTAGGTTAGGAAAGCGAATCCAAATAGGGGCTATATTGATATTCTGTTTTTCAGGGTCGAAATCCTCCCCCCACTGTCTGAGGAAAAGGCTACGTTTTCCTAAAAACCAGGGTCCTCCAGTTGCAACGCAATTCGCATCCTCCTTGTTATTGAATCTTATAATGAAGAAACCCCTGGATAGGGCAACAACCTCCATACTCCCCACCGTTCTCCACTTAGATAGTGCCCAGGATTGTATGGTCTCTATATTCGGCCTTCCACCGAGGAACTTGCCCACTAACGAAAACTCTTCCATGGATAGGAAAGGACCCATAGAGTTTACAGGCGCCATTATCCTATTATTTACCGGTATGAGAGGTGGAGTGCAAGAAAGTCGCTCTTTCTGCCCTTTAGGGTTTTTGCGAAGGTTGGGCCTCTTCTGGGACCCTCGTCGCCCTTCTGTGACCTTTTGTGGGGATTTTTTGAGGAGGATTGGGCCCTCTTTGGACAGCCTCTCCTGTTACGGAAGGCTTGCCTTCCTCTGGTTCCCGTCCGCATCTTGCGTACCTTCTCTGCTGCTTCCCGCCCAAAGCTTTCGAATTTCCTCCGCCGCTTTGACCGCTTCCGCTGCTTCTCTCCTCCATCTCTCCCCGATGCTAGCCTACTTTTCACAATTAAACCCTCTTATCCAATTACCATAACTAGATACAAGGCCGTGTTAAGCGGGGAAATTCGCATTTATGAATCGCAGACCTGCCTTGGTTACTCCGGAGGACGCTCAGGCGGCTCCAAAAATCGCGCTGGCCATCTTCTGCAATTGAGACTTCCCATCCTATTACCATAACTAGATACCGGGTCTTTCGGGGCGAAAAAAAACTGCATTTATGTGCCGCACCAATGCCTTGGATAAATACCCGGCCTTGGAATGTGTGCTTCTTGGGAGGAGCGCTGTCGTCAGACTTGCCCTGGGTGGAGCTTCGCTGGATTTTCAATCAAAGCGTTGCTTCGCAATGAGTTAGAGCCAAAGCGAAGGCCAGGATGGTAGGTGAATCTATGATGGTTCACTGGAAAATGGCCTTGAAAACCGCTTCGCTGGGTGAACTGGCCGAAGTAGCTAGTCTGCTCGTGGAAGGCATGGTCACTTAATCTCTAGCTACGCTGCTTCGCCGAGAGATGAGGCCAAAATGCTGCTTCGGCGAGGAATTTGCCCGATGTGGCTGGCTACTGGCAACATGTTACAAAACTTTCTCCCTCCGCATTTGGATAGATGCTTCGCAGCGATCCAGCTAGAAGGTGGCAGTTCGGGGGAGCATTGGCCGAAGTTCACTCCCTCCTTAGACATTTTCCTATCCTTCTATTGGCGCTTTGGCAAAATGGTGGCCGAAGTGGGAGATTCGCTAGGGGAATGGCCGAAGTTACTGGCTCGCTAGACTGAGGCCCGAACTGGTGCCTACCTAAGTGAGAGCTTCGCTGGGAAGATGGGCCGAAGTAGCACTTCGGCAACGATTTCAGCGAAGTGACCTCGTTGACTTAAAACGTTCCTGCTCCGCTTGAAATTACAGCTTCGCAGCTCCTCCGCCCGAAGTGGATACTTCGGCAGTCCTGTGGGCGAAGTATCTTTCATGCCTTAGAATTTTTCAAGTTTAGACTGGACTCATCTGATTTCTTTTGCGAAGCTGTTCTTCTCTCTCTGCCTTCAGCGAAGCTTTCTATCTTCTCTTGTTTTCTACTGGCGAAGCTCTTTCTATACATGAATTGAATACAGGGGGGCCAAAAATGGGAACCAAAATTGCTGCAATGCTATAAAATACAAGAAAAAGCAAGGGAACAAATTCATGAAAAATAAGAAAACACTTTACAAAATCATCTTATACTTCAACTTTCTCTACCCCTCCAAGCAATGTGACAGAATTGTCAACATTCCTGGCGGCTCGCGGGGTAACGAGCTCGCCTCGGTGCACGGACCCTTAGCCTTGATCCATTGGGCCAGAGTTACCTCCGGTCCCTGCTTCAGTTTGCTCTTTTCCTTCTGGGGGCCCTTCTACAACTATCTCTTTTTCATTTTCTTCTCCTTCTCCCTCCTCTTCGGGCGCTTGTTCCTGCTCCTGCTCAGGCGGTGGGGGAAGACGATCACGGATGCGCTCCATCGTTCGGCGGACGTGAGCCCAAGCTCCCTTTTGGAATGGTTCGCGATCTTGAAGGGATTTGACCAAAATGTGGAACTGGTCAATTTGGCCTATATCGGCATGCTTGGCTCGTTTACTCAAATCATTCAGACAAGCTGCAATCTGGCAATATCGGAGGATAAAATCCGTGACCTGTTTTTCTGTAATGGGTTCAACCCAATTATCAACTTCCGAAGTCACTTTCGAAGTGGAGCCACGCGGGCTGAGGATGCTTCTATTAATGGCGCCCGTTGGAATTAAATGCATGAATCGGGCCGGAGGGGATTGCACTATTCTCTGTTGTTCTCTGTTGGTTTCCCGGCGCCGTTTACGAGGTCCGAGGTACTTTGAAGATCTTGCCCTGCCTCGAAACCTTGAATTTCTGTTGTCTTGCACCTGCGCACGATCCTCTAGCCTAACTAAATTCTCTTGGGATGTGTGCCGCCACCTTTGCATTAACTCCGTGTGTTTCGAACGTCTAACTAGGCTGCCAATTGGCATGCGCCCCAAGGTACGTTTTAAATGCGCTTGTCCCTTTTTCGGTTCAACTTGGGTACTTCGGATGAAAATCGGGCGAAGTCCCACTTCGGCTTTGCTTTTGCCTAAGGTGGATCGACATGCGCTTTGTTAGCGTCGCTGGGATTGAGGGCGATCAAGAAGTTTGGGGCGCTTTTTGCTTGAAGTAGCCTTCGTCCAATCAAACTTCGCCAAACCTGCTTTTCTAGATAACTTACAACTTCATGTCACTCCTTTGCAGATGTTACTTCGCTTAATTTCGGAGCGAACCGAGTGTTCGGTGATTCTTCGGTGCGAAGTGGGCCTTTTAATAGCAAAGTGATTGCTCATGTCTTTTCTCTTTGTCATACTTTGGAGGATCGCTGCTTCGCCCGAAATGGGCCTTGGAGTGGAGTTTCGGCTACCTTCTAGGCGAAGTGCCTACTTCGCACATTCTGAGGCCGAACTGACATCATGAAAAGGGAAGGTTCTCTAGATCGCGACCGAAGCGGATGCCTTGCCTAGTCTTTCTGGGGGATGGTTCGCTGGGAACCTTGGCCGAAGTGGAATTTCGACAAATTTATGGGCGAAGTGACCTGGGCTTCTTAGACTTTCTTCATCATCGGCATCGGGAGGTTCGCTGGAGTTGGGGCCGAGGTTGTGGTTCGGCGTTTTTAAGACCCGAAGCGGCCAATTTTGGGGATTTTGGCCGAACTAACCCTTAAGTTAATTCCTTTCAGCGAAGCTGCCTATTGACCTGTTCTTGATTGAAGTTGCCCCTTCCTGCCCTCTTCCTTCGGTTCTGGGCTATGCGAAGCTCCCCTTGGTGTTGCAAAATCAGCGAAGCGCGGCGCTGCCTCCACCACGTGAAGCCTGTCTTAACACTGTCTTGTTTCGGAGATAGTCCTTTGACACTATTTCACTTAGTTTGCTTCATCGGCATTGAGGTGCTTCGCAGCTTACCTTCTGGCAATGACTGCTTCGCCCGAAAATTGCCGAAGTGCCCTGTTGTGCTTGGGTATGTGCGAAACTTAGTCGTTTCGTACTGGGACCAGCCTGTTTTGCAACTAAAGTCGCGAATCTATCCTAAATTTGTTGCTAATTTTGAAAGGCTTTTGAAATAAAATATGTACAGGCAAGAAACAAGGAAAAAGACATTATGTACATGGGCAATTTTTTTTTTTTGTTTGTTTGTTTTTTTTTTTTTAGTACCTCTTAATGATGAAAGGTCTTCAGATGAAGACTGTTGATCAGGATGGGCAGAATCTGGCCGGTCATGTCCTTCAGGATAAAGGAGTTGGCTTGATTGACCTGTGAGATTTCAAATGGGCCTCCCTAGAAGGCATCAAACTTATCATGGTTGCCTAGCTTGGCCTTCCAAGAGTCCCATTTCCATACTAGGTCACCGACTTTGAAAGTACGGGCAGTGGACTTCTTCTTGAACCAATTTCGGGTGGTCTTCGTGTGTTTCATGAAAATTTCGTAAGCCTTTTCTCGGTTCTCTTCAAGCTGCAGCAGTTGAGCTAATCTGGCTTCCATGGGATCCAATTCCCCTCTTTCGTCACCTAACATCCAAAGTGCAGGAATTTCCATGTGAGTCGGCAAGACAACTTCTTTGCCATAGACTAGGGCGTAAGGCGAAGTCTTGATTGATTTTTTGACAGAAATCCGATTGGCCTAGAGCGCTTGGTCCAAGAGTAAGTGCCAGGTCCTCTTGTTTCTCTCCAGAAGCTTTTTCAGGATTTTCAGCAGGTTTTTATTTGTTGATTCTGCTAATCCATTGCCCTGCGGATAGTAATTTGAAGTGGCCTTGAGATAAATTCCATACTTGTAGGTAAATTCATTAATTTTGGCACCTATGAATCCTGGGTCATTATCTGTCACTATTGCTTCTGGAACCCCGAAGCGGGTGATTAAACCTTCTAGAAACGCGATGACCGTTTCTTGATCAACATGTTTCGTGGGTATTGCTTCGGCCCATCTGGTGAAATAGTCTGTTGCGGTCAAGATGAACTTGTGTCCTGCTGATGAATTTGGCGATATCACCCCTACGAAATCTAACCCCCATTGCTGGAAAGGTGCTTCAACTTGTATTGGCTGTAAGGGCATTGGGGCGTTTTTACTTCGGCCGGCGAACCTTTGGCATTGTTCACACTTTCGGCAAACCGCGAAAGCATTGGCAAAGACAGTAGGCCAATAGTAGCCTACCCTGATTATTTTTAAGGCTGTCGGCCTTCTTGCGAAGTGGCCTCCAGGTAACCCAGAGTGAAATTCGCCGAGGACTTTTCCCTTATCATCTCCTCTGATGCATCTTAGAAGAATGCCATCAATATTTCTGAAGAATAGTCCTTCGGGGCGTAAGACATAACGGAGGGATTGCATCCTGAACCGTCTTCGTTGTGAGGCGTTTAAGTGCTCGGGACATCTCCCAGTGTTGAAGTACCTGATGATTTCATCGGTCCAATCTTCTTCGTTGGTAGATTGATTAGCGAAGTTGTCCTCTGCCACTGGATCGTCCCATTGGCATGCTATTACTTCGGCGGCTATGCTCTTCGCTAGCTCTTGACACAAGGCTCGGCCGCGAACCAATTTGGTGGGTCGGATTTCGATATCAAACTCCTGGATTTTATTCACCCAACCAGCTCTTTTGCTGCCCATTTCTCCTTGGATAATGAAGCTTCGCACATCCGGGTGAATAACATACACCGTGGTTCTGCTTTGAGAGACGAAGTGCCTGAACTTCCTTAGTGATTTCATGACTGCATGCACTTGCCGTTCTATAAAATTATATTTCTCTTTGTGAGGTTGGATTACTTGACTTAAAAAGGCAATTGGGCGTTCCTCACCATCTTCCCCTTTTTGTGTCAGGACTGCTACATAGCTCTCGGGCTCCCCGACTGCGTAAAGAATAAAATCCTTACTGTAATCTGGATTAATCAGCACGGGAGCCTGGGCAATTCTGGCTTTAATCTCTTCAAATGCCTTTCTCCTTTCTTCAGTCCAGACGAACTCAGCATTTTTCTTTAAGAGCTCAGACATTGGTTTGATGACTTGAGCGAAGTCTGGGATAAACTTCCTTACGAAGTTAATTTGGCCGAAGAATGACTGCAGCCCTTCTTATTCATCAGGAGTGGGAGCTTGAGGAGTGCTTCGGCTCTGTTAGGGTCAATGGCAAGACCTCTTTCTGATATAACGTGGCCTAGCAGTTTTCCTTCCTTCACCGCGAAGACAGATTTCTTCGGATTGATGGAAATGCCGAACTCTCTACACCTTTCGAATATTTGCTGTAAGTGCGAGGTGTGATCTTCCCTCTTATGAGAAAATACAGTCATATCATCTAAATAGATGACAATGACTTTGTTCTTGTCTGTATAATATTTAAATATGCTACTTAAATATTATAATCCTTTATTTTAAAACCTTGCCTTAAATAATTGTCCATTGTTATATTTTCCAACCTAGTCAACTTCACACCATTGATGAATATTTCTGCGTTGAATAATATGCACCCTTTGACATCAATGACAACTCAATATACTCAGTATTTCCAACAGGACCAAAGATGAAAGAAAAAGAAAAGTTAGTCAGCAGAGTACAGGGATAAGGTCAAAGAAGATCAACAATGGAAGTTGAGACCAAAAGGGTAGACAACATTGAGAGGAATCTAAACTAATCTTGTATGGAGTTCCATGGAAATATGTCCCCCCCCATGCAAAGTGTAACACCTTTAATAATCAAGAGAAAAATTTATTTGCACTTCCCTGTAATATACATTCTCTAGAAGATTCATTTAACCATTGGGCCTACGAACAAACAAATGCATTCAAAATCCTAACCAACAGGAAACAGAATAGCATCAACCATATTCAGTGTTAGTTTGAGCATTACATATTCAGTTTTAGTTTGAGCATTGCACCTGTGTATGTAGTTACGCCCTTTGAAGGATAATATACAATACATACTCTGCCTGAGAATAGCGTCAACCATATTCAGTGTTAGTTTGAGCATTGCACCTGTGTATGGCCACAAAACCAGAATGGGAGATAACATGACTTGAAGGATTTTCTCTTTGGACTTTGACTCAATATGAAATATTAGCAAACACTACATATTCAGTAGGAGGAAATAACTACAAATAAACAGCATGTTAAATGACAACAAAAGGACTTGTAGATGCTCCAAGACTGAATCTAACAACCACCGAACAACTACATTGATGTGTGTTTTGTCAGGAAACATTCACCATGTTTGAGGCAACTGAAAGGCGTCAAGAATTAGACATGAGTGGAACAGTACAGTGCTTGGGCCCTCTCACAATCCCAGTGAGATTTATGAGATGTGTATAAAATAGCAAGAGGCCATTTGATGAAGCGCAAAATCTCCTAGAGGTTTCTTTCTCAGGAAGACAAGTTGACGAATAATCGTGATATGTAGTTATACCCTTTGAAGGATAACATGCAATACATACTCTGCCAGAGAATAGCATCAACCATATTCAGTGTTAGTTTGAGCATTACATATTCAGTTTTAGTTTGAGCATTGCACCTGTGTATGTAGTTACACCCTTTGAAGGATAATATACAATACATACTCTGCCTGAGAATAGCGTCAACCATATTCAGTGTTAGTTTGAGCATTGCACCTGTGTATGGCCACAAAACCAGAATGGGAGATAACATGACTTGAAGGATTTTCTCTTTGGACTTTGACTCAATATGAAATATTAGCAAACATTACATATTCAGTAGGAGGAAATAATTACAAATAAACAGCATGTTAAATGACAACAAAAGGACTTGTAGATGCTCCAAGACTGAATCTAACAACCACCCAACAATTACATTGATGTGTGTTTTGTCACTTTCATGTGTAGTTGTATCGCTTATAGTACCAATTTTGGATTTGTATAATGTTCATATATTGCGATATGCAGGAAAAAATGCTTATTTCCAGTGAAAATTTGCATTTTCTTCGGTTTTCTTTTATCGAGTATTTTTTGAATTTCTTTTGCCAAGTCCAAGTCCGAGTCAAAAATTGGCCTTGTTGAGTCTACGCCAACTATGTCTTGGCCAAGGCCAACATCCATATTATTCTTGGAGGTCTTTGTGCCATTGTTCCACTTTAGAGTAGTTTACACTAGATTCTTTCCTCTACTTTAGCTTATTTTCATAGTACTTTTTGGTTATTATAGTGTGTCGTAATTTGTAAGAACACTTTTCAGTGAGTCCCATTGGCCTACTTTGGCCATCTATGGACATTAATAGACTCATTTATATTGGTTATATGGGATTGAAATGGGCCTCATCTGTATTACATCATGACCACGTTACATTGACATTTAAATAAACCACAATAGGGTAGTAGTATTTTTCGTACAGCATGTCATAATTTGTAACAACTCTTTTCAGTGAGTCCCATTGTGGTTATATGGGATTGTATTAGTTTATTTTTGTAGTACTTTTTGGTTACTACAGTGTGTCGTAATTTGTAACAACTCTTTTCAGTGTCCCATTGGCCTACTTTGGCCATCTGTGGACATTAATAGAATCATTTATATTGGTTATATGGGATTAAAATGGGCCTCATCTGTATTACATCATGACCACATTACATTGGCATTTCAATAAACCACAATATTGTGGTATTAGAACAAACTATATTATCATATTACCCATGGAAATTGAACCTTGGTGGGCTCTTTGTGAGGGAAACATTCTCCCTATTCAGACTTCAACCCCATAGGCTATTTCATATTAATTGTAAAGCTCTATCTCTTTACCATTGTAGAAAATATAGTTCAATTTCAAATTTAAGATTTTTGCAATTTAGATTTTAAGTCCGACACAGTTTTTGTATCTCATTTAGAGAGGTTCCAGTTATTAATTTATAAACTTATGTTCTAGATTGTAATTTTTTAGATGCAAGGGTGTACAATACTTTTTAAAGAGCCTTTTTTAACAACTTTATTTTTTCTATATGCTTTAAAGTAGTTGTAAAATCACTATAAGTGGGCTTATAACAATGCTTTTCAGTTATTAGAGCCAATCTCTTCACCTCCTGGGAGCACTGGTGATGGTTTCATTCCTTGCCATGCAAGATGAGGAAAATTGGAAGTCAACAGCAAAACTCTATTTAGAGAAATCCATTAGCAGCCAATATACAAATTAAAGGAGTCCGTGAACCAGATGACAAGGATGTCATGGCCACAAATAGGACTGTAAATGCTTTGGTTCTATCCTTTGCTATTATATTTGATGAATTTCAAGCTTGGAGTTTAAAAATCCCTTTTTTTAATCCTTTGCTGATCAAATTCAACGAGATTTGTGTTTGTTGTTTCTTTGGGGGCTCCTATTTATTTCCCTTTGAAAAAAACTTCCTCTTGTTGCTGATGACCATTCACTAGGTACTATGAGCAGAGACATGTTTCCTCTGACCAAAAAAAAAAAATAAAAGAAAGAAAAAAATAGGGAGAGAAAGGAAGGAGGGAGAAAAATCCGTCCCTTAGTGTGTAGTTGCTGGACGACATTGCAAAGTTAGATGGATATTCACAGTCTATGTGCTACATCTATTACAACAAAGTCTGCCAGTGTGAGTGTAACAAATGTCATTGTCATTATTTGTCCAAGCTGCTCTAAAGTCCAGGCCGTCAGATTGAGTAGAGGCCACTGCAAACTCGGCATAGGTCACGTCACCATGTGGCCTGTCCAGCAAAGGTCATCAACCCTTGGGAGCAGAGGTCCCTTTGTTGTTTGTTGAGCAGAGTGAAGCCATGGAACTTAACGTTTAATCCTTTTTTTCTTAAATTTTCATCTTATGTTTGAGTGTAGCACTAAGTGTAGTACATAATGCGTCCTAATTTCCCCCCCTTTGATTTAGGCTGACACACTTTTCCTTCTTAATTTCTATTTAAACTTAGGTTGTAGAAGGAATAGTTAGTATCAGTTAAGAATATAAGAGAACATAGACAATATAGTTTTTATTTATTTAAGGAAGAAATTTATTTGTTAGAAAAATATTTTAATATTTAATTAGTTTTTTAATGTAAATCTATAAGACTACAAATATATTTAATATTTACACATTTCAGTTTTTTAAGATTGGTTACATATGATTGAAATGGGCCCCACTTGTATTACATAATGACTACGTAATGGTATTATAACAGCTCGACAATTATACATGTATTGCTTGGCAAGATTTGAGCCTGGGTCCCCCCCCAATGAAAATTGACGTATTTAACCGATTGAGCTCATGCCATTTGATTAAAATGTTAAGGCTCACTAATGGGATTTGAACTTCAGCTTATAGTGAAAAACTTCTTGTTCCCTGCCGTTTGCCCTAAATCCCATGGGCCGTTAAGGTTCACCAATGAGATTTGAACCTTGGCTTAGAGTGTGAAACTCCTCACTCCCCACCAGTTGCTCTAAATCCTGTTGGCATATGTTAAGGTTCACCCATGAGATATAAACCTTGGCTCAGGGTGTGAAACTCTTCACTCTCAACCACTTGCCCTAAAGCCCATGGGCTACTTACATATTTTTGTTTTAAATGATCATGTGGGATTGAAACAGGCCCCACCCGTATTATAAATATATCATGACCACATAGTGGTATTACAATAGCTTGGCTATTATTCATGTATCGCTTGGCAATATTCGAACCTTTGTCTCCTCCTTGAATGTTTAGGAATTTAACTAGTTGAGCTAATGCCATTTGATTACTTACATATTTTTTTAACTCAAATTTAATTTCAAATATTCTGATCTTTTTCATTTGCAGAATTTATGTCAAATTTCAATCTTGTGGAACATGACATGAACATGGTAACATTGGTTCTATCCATTAAAACAAAGAAATAAAAAATAGTATGATGACGAAGAAGAGGACCTTGGTGCACCTTGAAATTAGGAGAGGTTGGACAACATAACCAATGTGCTAAGTCTTAGCAACAAATAGGAGATGGGAACCTAATAGATACTTGCAAGAAAATCAAAAGGAGATCCCCATTACAAAATTATGTGGGATGAATGATGATATTAAACCTTAGGCTTGGATTATTCTTTAGACTAAATCCAATGGGAGATGTTTTTAGGAAATATGTTTGCCAAATTAAAAGGGATCAATGTTTGATTAGTGGCAATCGTTGAGTAAGGAGGTAAATGATGAGGCATTTTTTAATAATTTTGAGGCATATACCAAAGAAGATTGCTTTTAATCCCCAAAATTAGGAAGTAATAGGGTAAAGTGCCATATTATTTAGAGGTTTGTCAAGGTTAAAAGGATCTCTTATTTAGTGGGAAGTTACTACTTATATTTGTGGACTGCAATTTGTTAGGCAGTATGCTGATATGATATTTGTCGATTCAAAAGGAGCAAAATGACAAAATACTACTTAATATTCATTGAATTATTTTAACAGTATTTCATTCAATAGGAACATAAATAAATTCTCCATATCAATAGCCACAATCATAAGAATTCTAAATTCAACAAATATTGAAGTTGTAGAACATAAATGATCCAGATCCTAATTTGTTGAACTATGATGCATAATGCCCAAATAAGAGATCTAGATCAGAAGAATGCATTGGCACTTTGAGGGGCCGACCTCCAAATTTGTTGAACAATGATGCATAATGCTGAAATAATAGATCTATATCAGAAGAATGGATAGGCACTTCAAGGGGCCAACCTCCAAAACCGAATAACATTAAGAGAACCTAGCTTCCTCTATAAACAAAATTAGGTTGGCGCAACATGAAATCCTAATTAAGTTCGCAAATGACTAGTAATGGATGTGTTCCTGAGCCGAGCACCCAAAACTATTTTAGAATCTATACTTTTTGAATGGCTTGAGGCATCTCATGCCCCTAGTCAAAGAAGCATTGCCCTTAAAGCTTGACTTTGATGGTTTTGTAAAAGTTGCTTATCTCCCCATTTCACATCTTCAACTTGTAGACTCTTCCATTCTACAGGTTCTTGATGATGGCTCAATTGTAGAAAGTTTCACAATAGAAAGAGAATAAAATGAAATCAATATATTGGCCAAATTCATACAAAAAAAAAGAAGACATGAAGATTGAAAAAGAACACAAAAGGTATGAAATGGTGCCCTTGAACACCAAAATACTTCACTAATAATGAAAAGATCTCCAACTAGTGTACAAATAGATTGGTGAGGGTGAGCATAACTACCCATGATGATTCAATGGATCCCAATAATTGTCCTATGGACATATCATTGGATCATAACATAATACATAGATCACTCTGCAAGGTGAAAAGGATCACTCTGCAAGGTGAAAAGGACCCCATGGGCTAATACAATAATACAATAAAATTTTGTCATGTCTAAAATGAAATATTACACTATTTCAACATCCCACCTGAATCTAAACGAGGGCCATGGAGAGAAGACTTTACTAAACATCCACCTTAATGGAAGCCCTCTCATACTAATGCAATCCCACAATTCGATGGATGTGACCTCTAGAATGACTTTAGTGGAGATATCTTCTAGTTGATTCACAAAAGTTACATGTACAAGCACAAGCTGACTCTAGGAGTGAAGCTTCACAATATAGTGTATCCAAATCTCAATATGCTTATTCCATTGATGCTTCATTGGGTTGCGAACCGATTAAATAGTACTTTGATTATCACTAAACAAAATATTGGGGCCTTGATGAGGAAGACCGGATCGCTCAAGAAGGATACATCCAATCAAAACGTTTCTTAACAAAATGTACACTACAATATTCTGCTTTTATGGAAGACAACGATATTCTACTTTTGAGATTTGAGGAGGTACTATTGCTTGTATAAAGACTCAGGTGTATCGCTTGCCACCTTTTTCAGCTATCTTGACAAAAAATGCTTGGTTGTATACCTTAGGGAAGCTATCACTCTTCGATGGTAGTTATTATAGGGGAGATCGACTACCACTTGACTAATTACCTCATTCTTTCATTCTATCTTTGCAGTCGAGAGCAACATGTGTTCATTTGAAGCTAGAATTCTCTAGAATGTGGATGACACATATGTGCATCATTGTTTGCATATGAGAGTGGCTACTATTGCTTTGGTTCTTTCTTTTTCTTGCATGTGACGGGACAGGATTGTAGTTCTCGACATTGGGTTTTAGCCACCCATCACATATCAAGGAGTTGTAGATAGATGCAACTTACTAGTGTCATATTTTCTTCTCTTGGCTCCACAACTATGGACGTTAGGAGAGCCTTGAGGGGTCAAACTCCATGACCTTTGAATATTATCTAGCCAGGGCCCCTTAGTCTTGGCCATTCTTTTGTGAGCAACATTAGATCTTGTGTCAGCCCTTTTGGGATAGTCGACGACGAGGATGATTGTGCTTCTACTTTATGTTGCACTATAGATTAGTGTTGGCATTTGGATCCACTGGAGCTCCTTTCTATCTCTCTTTAACATTAACAGCTGGATGTCCCTTAATCATTGCTTTAAGCATGTTAGGGTTTATTCATTTTGGGTAACCTTCAAGACTTTATTTTTATGCCATAGAGTTGTTCCACTATAGTTTTGCTTACGCTAGTTTATTTATTCTAGTTTAACTTTTTTTCATAAAACTTTTTGGTTGCTACAGTGCATTGTGACAACTCTTTTCGACAATTTCCATTGGCCTACTTTGTTCATTTGTGGAGATTAACAAAATTATCTTTTCTAGAGGTAGCCCGTAAGGCAATTTCTTGAAGATGTAAAATTCGTCGAGTGTTGCATCTCTATAGGTCTTGATTGTTGTTAGACCGTTATTGTTTTGCATTCCAATGTAAAACTTACCCTTATCAAGTTATTTGATTATTTACAGTGTATGCAAATTTTACCTTAGAACTTGCATGATCAAATTTGTTCCCACAATAGAAACCTCCTAAAATTCAGAACTGATTTTATAAGAATTCCATCTTACCATGGTTACCGTAACTGACAATTCTCTCTTATTTGCGTATTAGATATGGATACAGATACGATACTTCTTGGATATCATATCCAAGTGTACGCAAACAGATGGGTATCGTATCTAGACATATCCAAACACACAAGTACCGTATGTATCCCATTATTAACTTGAGTGCACCTAACGGTGAAGGCTTAGGTACTGTAGATAGGATGTCTAAGGTTTTTGAATCTAAAGGGGGTAGGGCATGTATGCCCCTAGGAAGATAGCACAACATAAGTGCCTCCTCCCACACATAGTGGATCTAAGGAGTATGAGGTGGTTTGATATGCGTAATGCTCTTGGACCTTAAAAGTTACTTTAACTTTTTAACATAATACACGGGTACCATATCTAGATGTATCTGAATACATGCCCCTATTTGGTCCATATCTAATATAGCCTAGAATCTGCTAAGCACGTCTAATGTTGTGTTCATAATATGAGATTAAAAGATGAATATTCAATTTAGAAAAAAAAAAATTAATAATTAAATTAATGATGACAATCATCTTCCTAGTTAATGAAAATATCCTATTCAAAACCTATATGTGCATAAACATTTTTGTGTTATATCTTTTTTCTTTTCATATATAAAACATATATGCTTTTTATAATGTCGTATCCAAATGTATCCATATTAGGTGGTCTTGAAAATTTACCGTATCCATATCTAATACTGTACCTGTATCAAATATCGCGTCCGTTTCCATGCAACATAGGCTTTTACCATTCACTTGAAGTCCATCATAATGTGTTTTTTTTGCCATAGACACCTGAGTTATGCAGTAGTTCTACCTATATATCCAAAGAACTTACCATTTTTTATTATCAATAAAATAAGTATTATATGGAAATTTTGCTTTTCAGATTCCATCTTGGTTCAGCACTGAATACAGGAATTCTTGCCTGGACTTCTCTGTTTTTAAATGCATTCAGAGACAAACGCTTCTGCAAAATCTTTTTTCTCTAGTGGATTGTTGTGGTTTGATCATCTCTGGGTTGAGATAGCATCTTGATGTTCCCATACACTGCAATGTTGTTGGCTCTGTTTCTTGTTAGGCACTTAAATCACTCTTGACTCTAGTGCATTTATGAGTGGTAATGGTTCATTTTCAGCTTTCCGAAACCTGAGCTGCAATATTCTGATTTCATCTTACAAGTGTTACTCCTTAAACATGTTAATGTGATAATGACCCAAGGTCCTATTTCACAGTTTTTGTTACAGATGATCATACTGTTCATGACATTCACAATGTGCAAATGCCCCATGTTTAAACAACAATATATTGTTTAACTTTATATTGGTCATTTTTTTTGCATGTAATTGTCATCTGTACAACTCTTATGTTTGGTCCAGAACATCGTTGCTGACTGTAGCTTGGGATGGTAACCTTATGTGTTATATGCTGAGAATTTCATGACAATTGAGGATGGAATTATTGCTACCCCAGATTATATCCAGCGACATTGGACACATGGACTCAGGATCCTTCGTAGTCTGCTCTGAGTCTGCTCACATCAGTTGCAGGTGGAGACAGGTCCCATATTATTTAGAAGATAGGGTATATTTCCTTTCCTCTATTTGGGAAGTGGAGGCTGAAGAGCACTTTATATTTAGATGTCCTGCTTATTATGAGATTTGGGGAAGGTACTATTGTCTATTTAGAGACTTAGGTATATTGCTTGCCACATTTTCCACTATCCTGACTAGAGTTGCTTGTCTTTATACCTTTAGTAAGCTATCACTCTTTGCCATCAGATATTGCAGGAAAGACTGACTACCACCTGAAAATTGACCTCCTCCTTTTGCCCTATCTCCACTGTTGGGAGTAATAAATGTTTTTCTGATGCTACAAGTTTCTAGAATGGCAATGACAGATCTGTCCGTCCTTGCTTGCAATCAAGAGTAGCCACCAGGGCTTCATTGCCTTCTTCCTTTTCCATGTGGCAGGGCAGGACTATGGCTTTCTGACACAGGATATCGGCTACCCCTCATTTTCTCAGGGGTGCAGAAAGATGCAGTTTACCAACATCTTGCCCTCTTCTTCTAGTTCCCCCACCATGGATCCTAGGAGAGTTGGGGAAACTCAGATTTTATGCCCTCCAAGGATTATCCAATCAGGCCCCCTTAGCACTGGCCATTTTCATGGGAGCATCATTAGAACTTGCATTGGATTGGATTATCCTCTTGAAAGCTTTTCTCTATTTTTTCCTTTTCCTTTGATTGTTGCTTTCCTTATCTCTTCATCATTACTTGCAATGTGGTAGGGTTTACTCATTTGTAGGTGCATCTCGTCAAGAATGTGATCGGGTATTGCACAATAGTTTAGCTAAGTTCGCCCAAGTCTTTAGTTTATTTATGCTTTGTTGGTAACTACAGTGCTTTGTAACAAAGTTCGCCCAAGTCTTTACTCATTTGTGGACATTAATAGAATTATCTTATCTTATCTGGAGTCTAGCTCACAACAGCTTTGTTTTCTTTGTAGAAGCGTTGTTGCAAATTAAGATGCTTTTGTTCTTTGATATCGGAAGGAAAAATAATATTTTGATATGTAATTACTTTGTGTACAAGGTTGTTGGATGCATTGAACAAACAACAAACACTGCTGATGCAATCAAAGTCGAAGAAGATTCAGAGGCAGCTTCAGATGCCAAGCCAGGTGCAAAAATGGATATAGATAGGAGGTCAAGGCCAAAATTCTATGTTGGTTCTCAAGCTCTTGGGTACCGACGTGATTATATGGAGGTTTGCATTGATGTGTATTCTGGCAAGATCAATTTCTTTTTCTTGTTCTTAGTCTGGCTTTTTTGATGTAAAACTAAATTCATGATTGCTTGGCATATGTGCATGTGTGTGCACTGTGTTCCATACATCTTAATCTTTCTTAGCAGGTTATTCCAGCATTGAAGGATGGTATTGTGGCTGACTGGGATGTTGTTGATAGTATATGGGACCATGCTTTTCGGTAACTTTCTAATTTTGACTCTGGAGTATTGTGTGCATTCATTATCATTTATTACATACGTGAATTGAAATCCAAGCAGATCTTATTGATATTAAACTCTCAAATTTCTATATGTGACAAAAACTAATGTGCCTTGTTCATTTTTTAAAGAAATCTGTTTTTTATACAAAAACTAGTTAAATTGCCACAAGAAACAAAATATAGTTTATAGAAGTAAGGCCTCTATTAATTTTTCAGTGGCAAATACCCCCCCGCCCCCGGGCGATGTTATGGCCTCATAGGATCATTTTGACTCCTTTGGAAGAATCAATAAATCTTAAAATATGTCTTGCAATCGAAGTTATTTGAAAATGAATGATTTCTCATTACTCTTATAGGGTTACAATGATTTGGGTTCGGGCTTACTTGGTTTCCGTGTGAAGTTTTACAGATGACTGGAATTTCGAGGTTCTAAATTGTCTATAAATATCTGGTGGGTGGGTGTGGTTCTGATAAGGGAACTTTTTTGCTAAGTTACATGAGTATTTGTTGTTAAGAAGGTTGTTGACTATACTGATCTGTTGTATGCACTTGAGGCCTACATACAAAAGAAGTGAATATCTGAAGCGATGTTGAATGTGCCAAATGATTGAATGTGGACAAATTCCATCTAGTAAGTCAGCATTTATTATCTCCTTCAAGGAGGTGCAGCCCTCTCATATTTTATTGGAATGACATTCTCCATGTCCTGGAGCATAGCCAAGTGTTTCCATGGTTGTACCACCATAAAATTTGCAAACCAGTTATAAATAGGATGAGGATGAAGAGCTTCAGACGTTGATCCACTACTTGGTCTCTATTGTATATGTAAGACCAAACTCGGACACTCCAGCCCTAGCTCTCAATGGTTGGGATATAATTAGAATGTATCCAGGGCAATTTGGTTTGTAAAATCAACTTAATGTTCAATCTAACATAGTAATGATTATGTCCAAGAGATTGTGGAGCAACGGTAAAAGGGATGCAATTATATGAGCATGACCCATGTTCAAATCTTTGCAATGTGATGGACACTTCTGTGATAAGGCAACCCACTGTAATACAGTTTGGTATAATATCACGATGACATGGTTCATTCAAATACTACAATAATGTGGTCGTGATGTGTATATAGGTGGAGCCTGTTTCACCCCATATAACCAATTAAAAATATAAAAGATCAATGAAAACAGGAATACTCTGCTTAAAAATAGGGTCTTAACTGGTGCCAAATTGGCCCTGCTTTCAACCTAAAATCCAATGTATGCTGGGTCCAAAATCAACAATAAAGAAGGGTAAATATCCACTTTTGCAACTTTAACAATTAATCAGCTCTAATAATCCAGATTGCTGACATTATATAATAATTAGCATCAAACAACATGTGATTTTAAGGAAAAAAAAAAGAAAAAAGAAAAAGATAATCATGAGAGCCGAGTCCAATCATAGGAACTGGCTTAGTTGTGTTAAAGAATTGAGAAAATTGAAAGATAGGGACATAATGTGTGTGTACGTGTGATTACTGATTAGTCTGCATTGTGGACTTTTTTCTTTATTGAGGGGTTCATAATACACATTTCTTGAGAGTTACTGCACTGCTTGATATGTAACTAAATGTTGGGCATTTTTATCTTTGGTGTGAAAGGGGCCAGCCATAGAATTAATTCTCCTGATGGTGAAGACTTTGGTGCTCCAAGGTTCAAATCCGAAAGGGGTAGGGTTGTACTCCATAATTTAGTAACTGGAGTCTGGATGGATTAACATATATTGAATAAACAGCATCGTCCCATATGACCTATGGCCTCGTGAACGTTAAAAACTACTTTCCTTCCTTTCCTAAGTAATTGAAACTGCTTGTATTTGGATGCAGGGAACGCTTACTAATTGATCCCAAGGAGCATCCTATGTTGCTGGCCGAACCATCATCCAATTCACCAAGCCAAAGAGAAAGGTAAGCTTAATATGGACCTTAAAATTTTTAGGAATTGGAACTCCCCTCTGATGGCAACAAAAAGAAAGTTAAATTTTTAGGGCGTTAATGTTTCGTTTGTACTGCAGCTAACTTTCTCTTTCGTTCAGTTTTAAAAATCAGGACTATTAATTAACATTGAAAGGTGCCCTTTCTTAATATGTAACTTCTAGCAGTCACATGCAGACGTGTGGCTTTTTTGCTTTTTGCATTATGTTTCCAGCACTTTTCCTGAAAACTAGAATTTAATTAAGAATGGGCAATGTCTCAACAGAACTGCAGAGGTTATGTTCGAAAATCACAAAGTCCCTGCACTATTCCTAGCAAAAAATGCAGTATGTCTTGTGACTAGTTTTGCGATTCGCTCCAAATATTACTCATTTATGCCATTTAGATATTACATCCTCTATTTTACATATTACATAGTGATTATTCTTGTGTTTGCTAACATGGCAGGTGCTAACTTCATTTGCTTCTGGGCGTGCTACTTCTTTAGTGGTTGATTGGTGAGTACCTGTTTCCGTAGTTTCCTTAATCTAGTTTAGTTTATCTGTATAGAACTTTTCTGGTTACTACAGTACATTGTAACAACTCTTTTCACTGAGTCCCGTTGGCCTACTGTTGTTATCTGTGGATAGTATGAGAGTTATCTTATCTATCTGTAATAATTCAGAGCAACGACATCTAGAATATACTCATTTTGGAATGTATGAAGCCTATCTTTTCTTGACAGATGAATGGATTAGCCTGAACAAGGGAGAAATCCTACTATATTCTTGTATTTTCTCTCTGCACATCTTTCGTCATCATCTATTTTGGTTCAGAAATAGCTATTGAGTAAATTATGGTCTTTGTTGAAATTGTTTCCTCTGAAATTATCCTCATGATGGTATAATGTCAATATTCACAGCTTTATATCACTAATATAACATTTTCTATGAAAAGGAGGGTTGTCATTAAACTGCTTGCTGCTTCCTAAATAATTTATCTTACTGTTCAGAGATACAATCTAAAAGCTAGAAATGTTATCATCTGTTTGTTACCACTTCCGAATCATATAAATAGGTCCATCTTCAACAAATAACATGCCTGTTGGGGATTGGATCTGGTCCTTATGCTTTGAGTGCTGCGACCACCTGCATGCAATTCGTCGGGTGCTCACGCCTCGTGTGGAGCACTAGTTTGGGAAGTTTGGGGAGCATGGAACACGACTCCTTTGGATGACCTGTAGGGTTTTTTACCAAGTCCGGCTCCTTGTTTGGATGTTAATTGAGAGAGGATTGAGGACCTGTACATGTAGAGACTCAAGGCTCGAGTCCAGATCGGTATGCAAATAGAAAAATGAGAGAAAAATTGCCCGAGGCCAGATGCTAGGCATGAAAACAATTCTTCCTCCCCCCTTTTTTTCTTCTCCTCCCTTTTTTAGCTATATAGATGGCTATTTATAATATTTACATCAAATTCAAAATTCAAAATTCAAAATTCCCCCACAAACGATTATGGGTAGGAGCGCTTGTGTCATTCTTGATTGCTGAGCTAGGGGTACCATGTTGCATTTATTTCCGGGGGATCCGGAGTTGTTTGGGGGGTGTAATCATCATAAATGTCCTTATGATGTTCCGGTGATGTCTTGGTTTTGAGCCTTTCCTTCAATGGTTCGATTGCTCCAATATCTCCCATTCATGCGTTTCTTGCTGGCCTCATAGCCCGGTTGATGCCACATCTGATGTTGCCCTGTTCCTGTTGATTGTTGATGAGTTGAAGATGCCTCTACACGGGAATCATAGGACTTCATTTGATGGGCACACTTTCGAGTCTAGTTTGGCCTGTTTATGCTCTTCTTTGCTACTCATGCCTTGATTCCTCTAGGGAATCCGTATGTGGATCAACAAGATCAAGCAATACTCTTAAGTCCTTGACTCGTCGTATTCCCCATGATAGAGGTCCTACCATCAACAAAACCCTTTTAGCTACCACCGGAAGGGTTTTGGGGCTCCTGTTGATGGTGGGATGTGGCTTAGTCACCACTGGAAAAGCTTTAATCCTTTGTTGGTCTAGTCTAGGTGGTTGACTTCACCTCATGGTGGAGTGAGCTTTGAGCATGCTAGTAGTCTCTGGAATAGACTACCCCTTGCTGGCGTCTTCTTCCAATCGGCTACTTGTGTGGAGGGAACTTCAGGGCCTTTCATGTCGCTTGGCTTTCGGTGGTCATCTTGTTCCAAACTTTTCTTTTGGGCGAGGTTTTTTCCCATGTAGTGAAATCTTCACTGCAGTGTGGTGACTCACAAAGGACTTTTGCTTGTAGGAGTTAAAAGGCCCCAATAGCAGTGGCCTTATCCTTTGGGCGTGGAGTCTTTGGGGCAAGTTTTGGAGACCTTCGGATTTGAAAAGAGAAAAAAGCTGGACTCTTTGCTGGGCCTTCTTGGGAGCTCATGAATGTGTCAAGGGGAGCCCTCTTTTATAGACCTTTCGTTGGGTAAAGCATAAGTCTCTGTCTTATCAACCCTTCTTTCCAATCCTTCCCATGCAGTTGAATCAATGACGACATGGTTATCCGTTGTGTTGCCTCATGTTTAGCCACAACAAATGTCTTTTCATCAATTTGATGACTACCGAGTGTTTGATGGCATCGTATGGAATGATTTTCCTTAGTACTTCTTTGCTGATTGGCGTACCTCCGATCTACATAACCTCTCTTTGCTCGTGCATATGGCCTGATAGCGCTTTTTCCCAAAAATGATTTTGCATGGGAGCTTGGACTTTCTGCCCCTCCTTTATATGCTGCTATTTATTATACCAATAGCCATAGTACTTGGTTCTTACCATCTTTTATTTAAATGCCACCTATTCACAATATAGTACATGGTCTGATGTGTTTTCACACGCCAACTGCTAGCTGTAACACGAGCATAGGCAAAGACAACAAAACAATATCCAAACCCTACCAGAGAAAAGGAGAGATGGCAGGAAGCACGTGTTCAAATTGAAGAAGAAATGGAGAAGACCAATCAAGAGAGACTGCTCTAGGAGAAAAAATTGAAGAAATCCATCACAATTGAAGAGGAGGATGTAGTAATGAACCAATTGGCTACACAAGTAATGAATACAAGTATGTAGTTTACTTGCCTTAGTACTAGACCTATATGCAACGGTAGGAGAATTGGTGTGGATGAGAAGAGTGGAGGAGCCACGTTGCCAACTGGAAACAAAATGAATAAGGATCGATTGGTACGTTGACACTACAGTCTTGATGATAGATGCTAGGAAGAAATCAACACTGATTCATATCGAGTTGTTGAATCACAAGCTAACTTAGGTAATCGTTAATGGGGGCTCAAGTGTAAATGTTTTACATGAAAAGACGTAGAAATATTTGGGAGCACCATATCTATGGTCTCCCAACTTTAGACTATATGGCACAGACCAATATGGGATAGAGATGAGAGGCGTACTAATTGCACCAAAAGTGAAGATTGTTGATCAAATATTCATCATGGATTTTGTGGTAATTGCTAAGCAGAAACCAACCTATGATGCGTTGTTGGGATGCGGGTGGCTATGCATAGCAAAGGTGAACTACAATTGGGAGAAGTACCGGTCTAGCACAAGTATATGATTAACTTCAAGAATCAATTCATTAATGAAGAATTAGCGACATCCAATGAGTCCGGGATTTCACCAGCGGAGGATGAAAACGGAGGCTAACCAAACGAAGGTGTGCTGGAGTTGGAAGAATGCATACAGGATGAGGAGCGCTTGGTCGATGAACTTCATAAATGGAGGATTATGAAGTCTTCCAGCCAAAGTATATGGTGTATTAATACAAAAGAAGATCAAGATGAACTGGTACAAAGTGTATATGAGATCGATGAATGCATCTAGAATGCAATGTCTACGGCCAAGGTCGATGAGGAGAAGTGGACTTTTCCACATAATTTTTTATAGTGTTGGCGGTGCGTTGATTGATGAAAAGCCATCACATCCATTCAATATGGAGTGAGTGGCAAAAGAACCTGACACTATATAGTATGAAGGACCGAATATAGTGTAGGTAAACCTCAGTAAAAAAAATGAATAGATGATCCATTGTGGGCATGATTGGGATCCAGTCTTAAAACCAACAACTTTCAAAATATTCATGTAGTATAAGGCATAGTTGAGAAAATCAGAATCTGCACAGAATAGGCAAGTGATTGACTCAGAAAAAATCGGGAATCGGGAAAAAAATAGGGGAAAAAATCAGAAAAAAAAAACTGAAGAAAACACAAATTTTTATTGAATTTTTTTTTTTCATGCATATTACAATGAATTATCATTATGCAAATCAAATATTGCAATAAAATCAGTAATTCATGTTAGGACATCATACAAGGCTCAAGATTTAACTACACATGAAAGTGACAAAACACATCTTGTATTTCTTATAATATGAAAAGGTACAAATTACAAAATGTGTCAAAATGGCTCAATAGGTCCACAATATAGTCACTAGTGTCTTGCAATTTCTTTGCCCTTTGCCCTAGCAGAAGACCTAGTCTCTCTTTGTTGATGTGCCTGTAATGAACCTGTCTAATATGCAGAATAAAAAACACACAAAAAGTAGACTGCAACAAACTGATTTTTTTGTATTTTATATTTAGGAAAGAAAACACAGAAATAACTAGAAATAATAAAGATTACAAATTTCAAAATTGCAAAGAACACAGAATGTTCATACAAATTCCAGCCAGATGAGGGTTTCCGTCCTCAATGGCCTGCACTCAACACTTGGGGTTTCCGTCCACAAATGCCTTGGAAAAGGGCTCAATGACTTGACATGATGAGAATGAATCCTCCCTTCCCTAGCAGCCCCTTTTTATAACTTTCCTCTCCTTATCCTAATTGTCACCAGCTGTCAAATCTACCTTAACAACTTTCTATTTAAGATTTATTCCAACTAATTGCAACTCCATCACTAACTGGCACCAGCTGGCAAATCTGCCTTATTAACCACTTGCTATTTTAAGATTTATTCCTCTGTTTTATCTGAGCTGCTGCCAACTGGCAAATCTGCCTTATTAGTTTACCTTCTATTCCACTCTTTTCTGCCGCAGCTGGGTAGAGTGGACCCCACATATGAATATCTCAAAAAGGGGATATTACAGTGCCATTGTCACTTCTTGTGAATGTGCATCTTGTTGGTCCTTGGCTGCTATCTCCTCCGCTAGGTCTTTAAAGTTTTGTAATTCATCTAGGGATAAGAGAGGCTCCTCCTGCTACTCGTGCATTGCATCTGTGATCCATTTAGATGATGGATCAATGTCACTTAAGTCAATGGGCTGAGTACTTGTTTTTTCAAAAGTTCTTTAGTGGAGACAAAGGGTTTAGGGTTTAAAGTTTAACTTGAAATATTGACAGCTGATAAATGGGCTTGCATACATCAGGCAACAATATTTACTTATTTAGTATCTACTTAAAAGGAGGAGGAAAAAAAAAACCAAAACCCTAGACTAGGGTTTAGGGTTTAAAGTTTTAAACTTCAAAGTTCAAACATTGACAAATCACAAAACTATTTGCAAACAACCCTAATCTAGATTCTAAACCTTGTTTCAACTTGGAGGAAAAAAAAAAGAAATTTCAAAAGATTTTCTTACCTCAAATGAATCCTCTAGGCGGTTGTTGCTAGTTGTTGGATTCTTTCAAACCGCAATCTGCTCGCTCTTAGGGATGCCCTAACATGTTTGGGTCGGCGTGGTAGCAGGTAGGCAAAGTCTTTTCCTTGTTTGGAAGAACTTAAGTTGAAAAAAGAGAGGAAAAAGTGAAGCTTCCACTTAATTCGACCGCAGCCTCTACCCACGCGGCAACGAAAAAATTGGCAAAGAATTGTCGAGACGGTGATTCATTGTGGCAAATCATTGAATCGCCACGTAATTGCAATTTTGTCAATTTTTTGCTGATTTCGCTACTATGGTATAAGGTCCTCGTATGGACCTATAGCCAGTGTGAAGAAGGCTGTATAGAATGAATCAATGCAAAAGTAGAAAAGATGTTGGATGTTGGCATCAAAATCAAGGTGATTGTGAGTGAGTGGGTGTTACCAATTGTGATCAGTTTGAAGTAGAGTAATTAGATCCGCATTTGTATTGATTTTAGGAGTTTGAATGTCGTAACTATTAAGGATCCCTTTTTGATTCCTTTCATTGATTTGATTTTGCAGGAGGTTGTAGGACACGAGATCTATTCTTTTTTGGAAGGATTCTCATGTTATAATAAAATTGGTATAGCCGAGGATAATAGGTTGAAGGCTACTTTTGTAGTAGAGAATGGCATCTATGCATATAATCAAATGCCTTTCAGTTTATGCAATGCCCTTGCCACTTTTCAGAGGATAATTATGTACATTTTTGAACAAATATCCATAGGTAAATTCAAAGTAGTTTTGGACGATTGGTTGTTGTATGGTAGAAAGGATGAACATTTAAAGGTATTGGGGGAATGCATGACATTGTGTATGAATGCAAGGTTATCCTTGAACCCGAAAAAGTGCAAATTGCTAGCACCATATGGGAAGTTGCTTGGACATGTGTGTAAAGAGGGTTTGAAGACCAATTTTGACAAAATACAAGTCATGATGAGTATGGAGGAGCCGTACGATGTGAGTTCATTGAAGTCCGTTTTGGGACATGTTGGGTATTATCGATGCTTCATCATAATTTTTGCACAAGTCTCACGCCCTCTAAATGTTTTGACGTGCAAGAATGTTCCTTTTTGATGGACGGAGGAGCTTAAGGCCTTTGAGGAGTTGAAGGCAAAGTTGGTTTGCATACCCATTCTGGTGTTTCCAAATTGGGAAGAATTTCACATCCATATTGATGTGTCCAATTTTGCAATTGGATGCGGGTTGTCTTAGGAGGGGTAATTTGGGTTGGATCAACCCATATATTTTTCTAGTTGGTTGTGCGGGCAGAGAAAAATTACAACACTACGGAGTGGGAAGCGTTGGGAATAGTGTATGCGGTACAAAAGTTCAGACATTACCTACTCGCCAATCCCTTTGCTGTATATGTAGATCATCAGGCGTCATTGTATTTAATCAACGAGCCGACTATTCATAGACGTGTTAGCAGATGGGTCATCATGTAGCAAGAATTTGTATTTCAAGTGGTTGTCAAACCTAGGAAGAAACACGTGATAGTGGATCGATTATCAAGGATTCACTCAAGAGATCCTGCAGGAGTGTTGGATGAATTTCTAGATGCTCATTTGTTCTATCATTGTGCTATTGTCATGGTACAAGTATGTGGGTGAATACTTGGTGACGGGGAAGCTGCCACAGGAGTTCAAGGCACCCAAGAAGAAGAAGGTCATTGTAAAATTAACACCATTTCAGTTTATAGTTGGTTAACTGTACAATATTGGACCTGATGGAGTATTGTGGAGATGTGTGATGGACAAAGAAGTGAATTTAGTGTTGAAGGGAGCTCAGAAAGGGTTCCATAAGGAAGGTGCTTCTAGCAAGGTTGCGGTGGCCCACCCTCTATTGCGATGCGAACGAGTTCATGAATGTATGCAATACGTGCTAGAGAGTTGGGAGGCCATTGAAGATGGACTTCATACCACACCCATCATAGTTGCAAGATTTGTTTGAAAGATGGGGTCTGGATTTTGTAGGGCTATTGAGAACCAATAGACGAAGATACATTGTGGTAACTACCGAATAATTGACGAAGTGGGTTGAGGCAAAGGTGTTGCCTAATAGTTTTGCAAAGAGCACTATTGGCTTCTTGTACGAGCAAGTGGTTACAAGATTCTATGTACCTCTTCAATTGACAAGTGATCGCAGAGGACATTTTGTCAATGAAATCATTCATAAGCTGACCATAAAATTTAAAATCTTGCATTCGTTGTCTTGTCTGTATAACCCCAAAGCAAATAAGCAAGTGGATGCAACAATAAGGTCTTAGTTTCAATAAAGTATAAAACATGTGGACCGGTACAAATTTCTCTTAGACTTCTTGTAGGCCGCACAACCAGTAGGGTGGGCCGTCACGACCACCCCCTGGCCGTTTGAGAGATAGCCTTAGGTCGTACAACCAACAGGATGGGCCGTTAGGACTACTCGTTGGACATATAGGAGACAGGAGACTCGAATGACCCTTAGACCGTTTGATTCGAGGGCCAGGCCGTCAGGACCACCCCCTGGCCGTTTGAGAGATAGCCTTAGGTCGTACAACCAACAGGATGGGCCGTTAGGACCACTCGCTGGACATATAGGAGACAGGAGACTCGAATGACCCTTAGACCGTTTGAATCGAGGGCCAGGCCGTCAGGAGTTGCTGAAGGGCTTTTGAGAAGAAGGAATGAAAGAATAAGTGCAATTGGGCTGTCTCGAGAATAGGTTCGAGAGCAGCATGACTAGGGCCGTTTTACATAATTGAAAGGGAAGGAAGGAATGCCAGGCCGTTCAAAGGAAGATCATTGCGAAGAAAACAATGATGGAGAAGGCAATCAGGAAGGGGTGATAAGTAGCCAAGCTACCTAGGTTGTACGGAGTAGAGTGTCAGACCTCGACGACAAATGCTCAGGAAGGGCCATTTGGGACAAAGAACCATTGGGAGGTACGGTTGGAGGCGTTGGCAAGCAGTTAGACGAACATTCTGGATGCCTGGGCCATATGTGCAAGGTGGCGAGGATAAGACCCAAAAGGAAAAAAGAACACAATGTCAAGTTATGATAGTTAAAGGTGGTGAAGTGGTAGTAGGGAGGTAGTTGCTGCATGCAGGCCAACTATCCCCCCTACTACCTCCATTGTTGGCAATTTTGGGTTTGAGATCCTAGCTTCTTGTCTATGAGTTGTCATTGATGTCAAAAGGAACTGGCATTAATGTCAAGAGGATTTATTGGCTTCAAAGGTTGAAGATTCCAAAGAATCTTTTCTAGAAGATTTCGGAGAGATTCCATGTGGCGGATGAAAAGGTTTTTATCAAAACCATGGCAGGTTTAAGGGTTTTTATTAAAACCAGGTGGATGCATTAAGGGTTTTTCTCAAAACCACTCTCAGATTAATGCAAAGGCTGGAGACACTTATTAATTAAATAACTTAATTAATAAAACCTTTTTAAGGTTTTTTAATTAATTATTTATTTGATTTAGTGATTAAATTATTTTAATAATTTAATGGGTTCTCCACCTAAGGTCTAAGGTCTAAAAGACCTTTGATTATTTTTTAAATAATCAAAAGGGTTTCATAAACCCTAAAGTTGTTTCGAAGGCACCAAAATAATATTAATTTGAAAAGTTCGAATTATCCTCCCGCCGATGTCATGCATAGCATGGAAGTTTGGCTATATAAGCCATAACCTATAGTCCAAAGCAATGGTGTAAAAGAAATTTGAATTGCGCAAAGGTTGGGAAGTAAAAGCTACGGCTATCGTTTTTCGCCACGTTTATCCGCCGCCAAAGGGTTAAGGAGAAGGAGACTCTTGCTAGCCTTCAAGCTAGCATCATTGGCCTAGTGGCAACGACTGTTCTACGAAGGCGCTTGAAGGGAGGTCCAGCGTTCGACTCCCGCCGTGGAGTGTGAGAAGAGTTTTTGCGCTCCGATTTTTTTCGAAGGCATTGTTGACCCGCGATTTTCGGAAGCATTTTTTTTGGTAAGGATTTTTAAATAAAATCTGCATTTTGTTAAAGAAGAAGTGGTTGGGCAGATTTATTTAAAATTATTTTTGAGGTTAAATGCTTCTTTGGAGATATAAGGTTGATAGTGTGTGGTTGAGATTTTTGGCTTGATTGTTGAGTGAGATTTGCTTAGAAGCTATTATTCCTTGAGCATGGTTTAATTAATTTGGAGAAATAAGGTGTAAAAGGATATATTGTTTGTATGCTTTATATTTTTTGGTAGTTGACTTCTAAGGATTGGAGTCATAAGGTGTTTTATGGAATAAATATTTTTGTGGTTACTTTTATGATCTAACCCTAACTTGGTGGTAAAGTTGAGGGTGGTGTTGGTAACAGGTTGAAGAACTATTATTTTCTTCCTCAAACAAAGGTATGGGCAACTTCTTCCATGTATATTGTTGATGGTGTATTTTCTGAAATTGAGTTTGGAGTGAAAAGGTTGTCTACTAGGTATTCTTGTTGGTGTAAATCCCATTTTCTGGATATTGAAGATTGTTTATGCATTAAAATCATTGATGAGTTTTTTGGGTGAATGCATAATTCTGGTTGAGGAAGAGGAAGCATTTTTGCACTAGGGTTTATGTTAGTAAGTCTTGCTACTTGCATTGAGTTGGTGAAACCCTTAGTTGGCTGTTTTGAGATTGATGGTTGAGTTGCTTCCATAGAGGTTGTTTTGATCAAGTTAATGCTTTACTTGATTCATGATTTGGGCTTACTCCATTGAGATTGATTTGAGCAAGTTATTCTTTGCATTGGTGATTTATGTTGGTGGCTGTTTTGTTCAAATACCTTTGGAGGGAAAAGGATGTCTACTAGTTTCCTTTTCATGTAGTGATTGGTTGAATGCTTCAAGGTTAATGTTGAGTTGAATGATGTTGGTTAAACCTTGTCTATAAGCATTGTTGTTAAAGCCCTAATTGGTTGAGAAAAGATATTGGTTGTGGAAAGAACATGAGTATCATTGTTATATGAGATATTGCATGGTTGTTGGGTTGTGTTTCATGTTCTTGAGAAAAGCATACTACATCTATCTTATTCTTTTGAGATTGAGATTGAGTTGAGATTGAGATTGGGAGTTAAGTATAGAACATATTGAGTCTCTAACAATTCTCTTTATGTTTCTATGAGATTTGAGATTGAGATTGGGAGTTAAGTATAGAACATATTGAGTCTCTAACAATTCTCTTTATGCTTCTATGAGGTTGATGAATCACATTGGGTCTCTAACAATTCTCTTTGTGGGTTCATGCTAAGCAAGTTTTTCTTGATGAACTTGTGAGCTGATTTGGACAGGTTCTAGTGAGGACTTATGAGCTGATTTGGACAGGTTCTAGTGAGGACTTGTGAGCTGATTTGGACAGGTTATAGTGAGGACTTGTGAGCTGATTTGGACAAGTTCTAGGGAGGACTTGTGAGCTGATTTGGACAGGTCCTAGCAGAGGACTTGAGGACAAGTTGAAGTGGTTCTTTAAGAAGAACCCGAGGACAGTTTTGACAAGTCTTTGAGAAGGCTTGTGTGCAACAGAGATTGATTTGTTCAAGATTTATGAGTTGAGCTTGGGACGGATCCGACGAGTGAGGAAGACTTGTGCTTGGACCTATCGATCGTGTTTAGTATAGGTTGATGAGTTGTTGTGGAGGTGATCGGTGAGGACGAGAGGTCTCTTGAGGTCGAGCATTGAGGACAGGAGGTCTTACGTGGAAAGGAATTCCACGTGCTAGCGGAATAAGAGGCAGGTGATCTTCCGAAGTATCATTTCCAGAGCTGAGGGGAAGGATTCTCCTTTGGGCAGGAGGCTCATAAATTCATGAGGAGGGGAAGGATTCTCCTTTGGGCAGAGGCTCATAAATACTTGAGGAGGGGAAGGATTCTCCTTTGGGCTGAGGCTCATAAACATTGTAATTGGGAAGGATTCCCCAAGAACTTTGAGAAAGCTTTTTAGAGAAAAGTTTTGTGGATGTAGCCCATGTTGGGTGAACCACGTTAAAATTGGTGTCTCATTGTGTGTTGCTTTATGCATTGCTTTGATATTGCTATTGGTTCATTGCTTTGCGAAGTTGAAGTTAAATAGAGAAAGTAAAAAGAGGTCTTATACTATTCACCCCCCGTCCCTCTCAGTATAAGCTTGTGTTCTTCATCCATCTTATAAATAAGTGTTGGGAGTTGGCCATGAAGCATCCTAACACAACACTGGAGAGAAGCTATAGAGAGCAAGAACTGACAATAGCAAGAAGTAGTAGTCTGTAGTTGTGGAGTGGAAGGAGACTACCCTGAGTAAGAAGGTTGCATCGTAGAGGTAAACGGGTAGATTGGAGAAATTCGAAGCTGCTAGGAAGAAGCACTGGAGAGGGTTTTTGCAAAGAATTCCTTTCTAGTGTTGACAACTCTATTGCAGGTACAAAGGCTGTAGCGGGAGATTGCAATAAAAGGACAAAAGAAGATACATTGTTTAGATCGTGCAAAGGAGAAAGTGGAGATTGCTGGAAGTAATTTTTCTCAATTTGTATGGACCCTATAGGCCGTATGGACTGTCGACTAAAGAGAAATATTGTGGTCAGAAGCAAGCATATGAGCCATCTAAGGAACTACAAATGCCACCATACGAACAAAGGAAGATTGCGTAGGGAAAGCCGTCTAGAGTCGTGTCGTCAAGAACAAAGCCGTTCGAGACTAGGTAGTCTGTAGCCAAGCTATCTAAAGTTAGGCTGACGGGGATTAGGCCGTTTGGTAGTAGGCTGTCCAAAACTATCCCATTTGAAGGTAGGCCGTATAGTAGGAGGCCATACACCATTTGTCAGGAGTTGATGAAATCCAGAACTGAAGAGTGACTGTAGAAGTAATGCATAGAAGGCTAGGGATTTTGGAGTGAATCAAACCGGTGGAACTGTAGAAGAGGTTTCCATTTGAGGTTGTGTTGCAGGTAGGACCTCACAACCGTGGAGGAAGGGTTGGAGTTGGCTTGGGGAGAGGCCTAGTTGACCACTTACGAGGAAGAGAAAAAATGCAGTAGGGACGTAGAGTGAGGTAGAATGAGGTAGCACAAAATGGAATCAAGGTCGAGGTCTCATGGATCAACACCCTTGATTAACGACAAGGTCATGGTATGGAGTTAGTAGCTTCACCTCAGATGAAGAAGAAAACGTGGATAACATCAGCCAAAAAATTTTGCAGAGCATGGTGGCTAGAACAACTGACGGATCACACGTTGAAGATTGCGTTTCGAAATGCAAGTGTAGTTTATTCTACAGGTTCTAGGCTTTGACAAGGAATTTTCAAGCCTTACCTATTGGAGATGTTGTAGACTTATGACGCTAAAAAGAATCAAAGTAGAATAATGATTGGCAACAGGGAGGTTCGTGTGTTGAATCCCACTAGACTAGTGAAGAAGGAAGGAGTGGAACCTTATCGGTTGAAGAATTTCGTGGATAAAGTTGTGAATCTCAGTCCACAAGAGGTGGCTAGGTCAACTAAGCATGGGAGCCGTAGATTGAAGATGTAGCATTTGATGTCTAATGAGTTGCAATGTACAATGAACGTGATCATGTCCAGATTATCTAGCGATCAAAGAGCCTTAGAGATGCCCACTTGGCTCATATCATATATGGAAGGAATAGTGGATGGAAAGTTGTATGATTGGGCTACATTCTTGTCAGTCCGCATTCAAAATTTTTTGATGCTGTATACGAAATTTTTTTCAATGTCTTTCCATGCCATTCCTTCGTTTTTGGATGTAGTATCGCAGGAGAAGCTTCAATTTCTAGGATTGAATTCTCACACTATTCTAGAGCGTGAACCAACAATTTTAAAATGGGTACATGTGGTACCATTAATGAAGGATAGTACTCTGGGAAAGAAGAAGAAAAGTGCCCTGAAGAAGAGGAAGGCACAAAAAGCATGAGGTGATAAAATGGATGCTATACCTGAAGGAAGCAAGGAATCAAATGGAGCTGAGGAGCAACTGCCAAATGCCAAGGATTTGGTCAAAAAGGAGAAAAGGTCAATAAAGTTGGAGCAACAATGGCTACACCGAAGAGTTACAACACCACATTGCTAAGACAATATACAGATGCTATTGATCGCCTCCTTTGGATGAGGGACCTCCGATGGAGTTTACATCTACAACTACATAGGTGACAACAACAAATTCAACAGTGCTAGAGGAGAGAGGAGAGAAGGGGAAGCATATTGCATCATAATATAGTTGGTAGCAGAAGGGCTAGAGTAGCCAACTTTTTGAGGAAGAACCTGAGAAGGGTAAGGAGAAGGTGAAAATAACGAAGAAGACTATTGATGTAGGAGAAAAGATCCAGGAAGGAAAGGCAACCAAACAGAGGATCAACCTGACAGGTCACGGTGGGGAAGATGTGGAGACTACCATCAAAGATGACACAGACATGGAACTGGTGAAGGAAATAAGTGAGCATTTCATCATCCAAGTGCCAAATTTAAGGAGAGCACTGATTCTTGGAGAAAATATCAATAAATAGGTTGACGCATTCTTTGAGAAGGTGAGTGGATTGTTTGATAGAGTTTGTAGTGAGTTTAGAGTTGGATGTGTTGGGGACTAGCGACAACGACAGTTGAGAATGGAGAGTGAGTTGAGCAAACTGGTGCATTGGGATCGTGATGACGAGCGTAAGAAAAAGTTCGGAGAAATTTATTAAATGCAGCCATGGGAGCTAGGAGCTGGTATTAGTAGTATCAATTCAATGCAGCGAATCATGAATCTGCTAGAATGAACTCAAGTACTCTACCGACATCCACCATGAGTGTACATTGACAAAGGAAATATGGGCACCCTATCTTGATCTTCCAAGTGTCAAGTATGTGAAGCTTGCACTTGAGATAGTAAAGTCATATGCTACGATGAACATTTTGGCATATCTCATTCAGTGGTTAGTAACAAGATTGGAGATATTTCAGAAAATGGTCTGGAGCTTGAAGTTGAAGGAGGAAGAGTTGGCTAACCAAGCGAAGATGGTGGAAGGACGATTTTGGCAAGTGCAGTGGGATGTTGAAGTAGAATTAGCTGAGTTGAGAAAAGAGATGGAGAGCATGAGGCAAGTGCAGGAACATCATGATCAATTGATTGGTCAGTTGAAGTCAGAGTGTGTGGTGAGCGAGCAAACTCTTGAGGTGGAGATGCAGGAGACCGCTTACCAAGATGAACAGTTGAAGATGAGCAGCTGGCAGTAGTTGCAAGGAAAGAAGCTAACTCAACAAGAAGGGAGGTGGAGTTGAAGGCTAGGCTGGCTGAATTCAAGTAGAAGTCACATCATTAGGTTTCCAATGGGCTTGTTAGTAGGCCTATGCAAAACGGTTGAAGGGAGAAACCAAAGCCTTGAAGTTGCCAATTCAGGAACTTAGAGGCGTATCTGTTTCTTTGCCTTATCTTGAAAAGAGCCAAAGTCCCTAGGAGCAGCAACAATTGTTGACGAGGACGTTGACCAATCTAGAGGGGAGGGAAAATGTAGGCGCTACTTCTTACTTGCCACCTCAATAAAATAAAAGTCAAAAATAAAATATGATAATGTAGGCGCACGGATGTCATAAATGCATATAATATGTTTTGTAATTTGAATAAAATTGTATGTTGAAATAATGCTTGCAATAATGAGTTGAGTTATGTGCAAATGTATTCATGCAAGGGTAGTTATCACCCATTTAGGAGATGAGGTAGTTATCTATTGATCTATTGACCTCCTTAGATTAAATAGACCCCCTCATTCATTTGAGCGGATACCATATCGTCACATATATTGGGTAGACTCTATACATTCTAGAGGGAGTACATTGTAGACATGAAGAGTAGATACATTCGCATAGACATTGCATTGCATAGGATTGGATATTGTGTATGTAAGAGAATGCCGTACGTGTTTCACCATAAAGGTTATCATTAATGCAATATCTGTTCATACTCATTCATCATATGTTATTATTGTTGTGTGCTTTGCATGTATTGTTACTGATGATTGCTGCAATAGTTTAGATTCAATCTGTTATTTGTATTCTTTCCAAGTTTTGTTGTACAGGGCCGTCTTGGTGATTGATAGACCGTCCAACCTAGTGCTAAGCTTTACAAGGTAGTTTACAGGCTGTACAATGAAGTTTCTAGGCCATACATTGAAGTTTACATGTCATACAGTGAAGTTTCTAGGCTGTACAATGAAGATCCTAGGCCGTCTAGACTAAAGGCAAGCCATTTGGAAAAGGGTAGGCCATCCTATTTGCAGACTAGGTCGTCTGAAGCAGTGAACAAGGTAATCGAAGGCAATGATACGGTGTAAGCCGTACAACCTCATCATTACACACTTGAATATTGAATCTGTCAATCCAAATTGTTCCTCCAAGGGTGGAATACCCCACCATCGTGCCACATCTATTCATGATGCCAATTCCATCTAAGATGCCAACCTCATCTTTGGTGTTACGACATCACTTGTTCATAGTGCCAACTTCACGTTTGGCATCAACAACACTTGCTAACGTCAACAGCGTCTTCAACATCAACATTGGTACCAACAACATGGTTGCCACCTTTAGATTTGGCATTGGTCTCAGTAGCTTTGGCGCTAGCCTTAGCAGCCTTGATGCTAACCTATCCAACAATGTACAATGGCAACAACTTGTATGGTGCTGACTCTAGTCTTGAGTGCCAATGCACAACGCGCCATTCCAAAGCTTGCCCAAATTTACAACTTGGAAGGTAATGTTTCAGCTTCTGAAGTCCAAAATTTGCAAAGAGTTTTCCCACATGAAAAGCACATCAAGGCAGACCCTCAGAATAAACCTAATATATGTTTATAACCCTTATTAGAGGATTTCAGCTGTGTTCCATTTAAAACAAGATGTCATTAGTTTATATTTCAAATTGAATAACCGAACTTAAACAAAATATAAAATCTAAGATAATTCTTGTTTTCATGTCAACAACTATATTCTAATTGTTTCTTTTGTAGATACGGGCAACTTTCTAATCAAGGCAGCAAACAACCATTTTTGTGATGTTCCTCTATAAGATGATAGAACAATTGAGTTTGATAAAAATCATTATGCATGTTTAATGCAAGGCTTCATTTCTTGTTTCGTTCATATTAGATTAAATTACAGAGTACCTAGAGGATTAACACAAGCTTTCTTTCATATTAGATTAAATTACAGAGTACCTAGAGGATTAACACAAGCTTTCTTTCCACCAACTATGCATAATTCTAAAGGAAACATATGTTCTCATATGAACTTGGAACATAAGCATCTGTACTAATGGCTCATTTGACATAATGATACTCTATTGACCATAGTAGCAGATATTACAAATATTCCCTGTTAAATACAATTATAATCACTTGTTTATAGAACAAGAATATAATGGTAGCATATAATAAAGTCTTGTCACATGTGCACACTATGCCACACATTTTGGATCCCTCAACAATCCTTGCACCGATCTTAGCTTGTTTGGTAGGCGTGCTCCAACACAGACCTCCACTTTGCAAAAGGGGCTTGTACCACCTTTCCTCTCACCAAGCCCTACCCACTTCATGATGGTATGACTAATTTTCCTACAATTGAGATTGGAAATAGATCCAATCATACAAGCCACAAGTCACATAGATGTCTCAAAGTGATTTATCAATGAATAACACATACCTTTTATACAAACTTAACTCTTCCCTGAAGCTTGAGACCACCTTGAGGCACAAGGCTCATCGGGGCAGCTTCTACTGGACCCTGGCATTGAAGCTGCCACCACAACTCCAAAAGAAATCACATTATCACGTTATCAAATTCCATCACTTCTTCATCAACAACAATTGTCATATATGATAGGAAATGATCAATTCTGAGGTAGCTGCTAACCCAATGGAGAGTGTAGCCAATTCATGTTCCACGGTAGGATTGACCGTTGCCACTCCAACCCCAGGATGTGTCAAATCTAATGGGGCGCCCATACATCCCACTGCCTTGTCCTCCCTCCTTGAACTACAAGTTCATAATCAACATGCACAGAAAAATTTAATAAGTTTTCCCTATGGTAGTGCAAGACCTTTTTATGGATAAGGTCAATTTTCATCGTTTTGGGTAAGTTATTGCACACATCCTAGATGGCAGCATTAGTCAGACATACAAGCATTCATAATTAAAGAAGACTAACAAATAAAAGATATAACCGATTATGGTAACATACACAACACCCTTCCTAGCTAAGCAATACCAGTCATAAAAATAATTTCTATCTATTCTTAACAGGTTTTAGAGTTATCTTAAGTTGCTGACTTTGATCCCCTCGGCACCAAGTTCTCCACTTTTACAGTCCTCCTTTTCCCCAGCCTTTGCGCAATATTCCTCCTGCCTTCTCTGTGCAAGATTTCTGTCCCCCGAATGATTTTCTTTATTTTCTTCTTGTTGTTTCCCTCCTACCTCATAATCTCTACCCAACTTCTAGTTGCATTTCTTTCATCTTCCACTTGTTGTTGCATTTTCTTTCTTCTTTTGGTTGCATTTTCTTTCATCTTTGGCTTCCAGTCCCCTTTCACCTCATCTTTCTGCTCAGTTATCTTCTTAAAACTTTAGATTTTGGTAGCTTATTGTTTTTTTCTTATATTAAAAATCTTATTAAGTAGTTGCTATGTAATTTATTTTTTTTATTTTCGTTAAGGCATGGCTTAGCCTAATACCAACATTCAACTCATGATGAACAATATGTACATGATTTAAAAAACCTAACACATGACCAACATATCATATTGCAAGGAACTAGAAGATTAAGGCATGTAATTGGTTGACTTTCAAATTGATGAATGGTATGACACATACATAGGTTGATTTAAGACAATGGAATCTTCCCCAAATTGGCTTTCTACACCTTCAATCACACAATAGACAAACTTTTCTCCCTTGCAGAGTTAGGGTTAATGCAAACCATATAATCAGATATATCATGGAATTCATATACAACATTATATATCGACAAGTAAGGTCCTTTATTTATTTCATCAGTACGCATCTACAACCTATCATCAGTCAAATTCTCAACTTGTGGTATTGTCCCATGAATAATAATTCCATTTACTCAACAAGAGCCTGCTCAAACAAGTAAAAGGGAATCTAGTCAAGTGAAGAGGAAACATGCACTACGATTTGAAAAAAAAAAGAGCTTTATCCTGGTTTCAATTTTTGTTCAAGGGTTTTTCCTATTTCGTAACTTTATCGAACTTGTGATAAACTTGAAAATCTTCTTCTCATGTTTTGAAGATCTATATTAGAATTGGCAGTAGTGTGTTCTTGCATTTTTTTGTTTTTCATTTGAGTTTCCTTTACATTGATGCAACTATCAAGGGCATTTGTTATTGAACAGTTTATAGAGAGCTTCATAAGTATTTGATTCATCTTCTAGAAAATGTTGTTTGAGATGCACTTTTGTATTCCTTGTACCATTTCCTTTGTAACTTCTGTTATCTTCTAAATGGAATTCTTATCTAGTAACAAACAAAAGATTGAAGATTGGATAGATGGAACATGAGGCCAAGGCTACAGAGGTGGTAGTATATTAACCTTTGCATCACCATATGAGGCAACAATCATTCACGTATGGTGTGAAGTAGCAGCCTAGCAATTCACATTTTATTACTTTGTTGTCAAACTGTGTATTAGATTGGATCTGAATTCCAATTTTGGAACATGCCTTTGTATAAACCAGTTTGTAACTATAACATGCACCACAAAGATCCATTTAGAAAGCAAGGAGCCCTACCATGGTATACATCAAACCAAAGAAGTAATAGATATGGGTACTCACAATGCCAAAAGAGCAATGGATTTTTACAGTCATGGAGGTAAGAAAGCATCGTACTAACAACTATGGAGCATTGTTGGCCAGAAACTTATGTTGCATGGTTAGGACCATAGTAAAGAAAATTGGAATCGGGTAGTAAATTGGCTGGGGAAAAAATCGGCAAAAAAAAAACGAAAGAAAACGATTTTTTTTTTTTTGATTTTTTTTTCATGCATATTACAATGAATTAAAATTATGCAAATCAAATATTGCAATAAAAACAACAATTCGAGTAAGACATCATACAAGGCTCAAGCTTTAAGTACACATGAAAGTGACAAAAGTTCACAAAACACATCCTGTATTGCTTATAATATGAAAAGGTACAAATTACAAAATGTGTTAAGACTCAAAATGCCTCAATAGGCACACTATCTATTTGTCTTCCTTTGCCCCTTGTCCTAACATAAACCCTGGTCTCTCTTGCTTGATGTGTGCTTGTAGATGCTTGTGCCGCTTCTCCTGCTAAGGCCTCTTCTTGGTCCCTTGCTGCCATCTCCTTCACTAGGGTCTCGTAGTTATGCAATTCTTCCACGCTGAATAGAGGCTCTTGCTGTACCTAGAAGTTCAACTAGATGAGGAAAGGAACAACAAAAAATACTATAACTATAAGATATGCTTTTAAACAAAGAGGAGGAGAGAAGAAAAAATTCCCACCGAGATTTGAACTACTACTTGTTGCTCTTGTGCTTCTGCATCTGTGATCCATTCAGATGATGGATCAATGTCACTTAGGTCAATGGGCTCAATATTTGTTTTTTCAAAAGATTTTTGGTGGAGACGAAGGTTGTAGTGCACAAACACAAGATCATTTAACCTTTCTTGTGTAAGTCTGTTGCACTTCTTGGAGTGTATGTGCTCAAACATACTCCAATTGTGCTCACAAACCTGAAGAGCTACATGGTTGAGATAAGATTGTAACCGCCATGTGCTGCAAATTGGGCGTAAAATCACCAAAGTCCTCCCACCATAAATCTAGAAACAACAACAAAAAAAAAACATGTAACAGCTTAAAAGTTTAAATTTTAAAACAAAATCAGAAGACAATAAATAATATTTCGATGAGGTTTACGGTTTACCTGGCCTCAATTTCTTAATAGCATTTTTGCATTGCACAAATGGGAATTGGCGACCACGACATGCCTTGTAATTTTGAATCTCGGCACGCGTTTCATCGCACAATTGTGGATTTTCGGCGAACACACAGTCAATGCAATCTGGACCTCATAATCAACATGGAATGTGGGCTCATAAAAGAATTTGGGGTTCAAATAGTAACCCGCTGCATGAAGAGGGCTATGGAGTTGTGATGTCCATTTGTTATCAATGATGGTCCAAATGGCATCATATTTGGTGCGGTTATGTTCATAAAATGCAGCAATGGCCTCTTTCGCCCTATCCATAGCCTCATATACAAAACCCATTGGAAATTGTTCTCCATCAACAAGACGAAGAATCTTCACCAATGGCTCTTAGACCTGAAGAAAAAAAGAAAAAAAAATTTAAAGAAAAATATTTTACAACATAAATAAAATAAAACAATTTAATAAGCGTAGTCTTGTACCTTGATGGCCTCATCCATGGCCATCTAGAAGTCCTCCTCAAACAAACAAGTATAAACATTTTGTCCCTCAGATGATGTGTAGTATCTTGCAGTTGCTTTAGAATTCCACTCATCACTCACAAACATTTGTTTTAGTGACCCTCTTGCATCATAAATGCTCTGCAATTTCACAAAGTTTGTGGCGAAGCGTGTAATGCCAGGTCGCACTAGCTCCCTCCCATTGGTAAATCGCCTCATGAAGCTAAGGACCCATGAATGGTTGTAAATGAATTTTGTGATGGCCTTAGCCTTCCCTACAACCTCTGTTACCCTAGGTAATTTCCCAATGTCCTCGAGGAGCAAATCAAGACAATGGGATGCACATGGGGTCCAAAAAATGGTGTGGAATCTCTCATCAAAAATCCTCCCGGCTGCCTTATATGCTGCTGCGTTGTCCGTGATGATTTGGACAACATTCTCCTCCCCAACCTCCAAGACAACCTCCTCCAACAACCTTGCAAGCATTTCGACACTCTTAACATGTGTCGATGCATCTACTGACCTAAGGAATGCAGTTCCTTCTGCAGATGCAACCAAAAAATTAATCAGGGTTCTTCACCTCCCATCTGTCCAACCATCAGACAGGATAGTGCAAGCCATGGTTCTCGACACCTGATGTTGGTTGTCAAGCACAATCTGAAGTAAAAAAAAATTTAGTCATGCACATTGCGTATTTATTTTATCATATTAATAAATATATAAAAAAAAATAGTCATGCCATATATATATATAAATTTAGTCAAGCACAATGACTCAATCTGAATGTCGTCCACAAATTGTTGAAGGAGAGGGCCCCTAAGGTCATCATAAGTTGGCTCCTTAAATCCTATGCTGCAGCTTGCGATGGCATCTATCATGCGCCGCCATTATGTAGACCGTGCCACATTGAAGGGAATGTCATAATAGTACCAAAAAGTGGCAATGGCTGTCCTCGCTGCAGTGTGCTTCTCTTGGTTTCACACGGCCATACCCTCAAGCGTGGATTGTGTCCTTGCCCCTGGCATAGAACGGTCTAACTCTACAAAAGAGGAGTCTCTTGTCCAACTAGCTCCTTGTGCACTTGAAGGACTCGAACTACTCTGTCGAAAGTACCGCTTAAGGTTGCCACTAGCACGACCACCTCGGGAGGGGGGGATGAAATGGCATCGCTATAACTTCTTTTGTTAGTAGTGTTTTCATCTGCCGCAGTGATCATGGCATTTACTTTGTTTTTAACATCTTCTGGCACCTTATCACATATTGCTATATTATTTCCTGTAATCGTGCCAAATGGAATTTGAGGCGAAAAACGCCTCCAGAATAATTATTGCCACAAAAATTGCATTTAAAATGGTTTTTTGTTTGCCCTTGCGTTGCTTACGCCCATGCTGGATCCAATGGTTTCATTTTTTATATGCCTGCACATAACAACAAAGTTACAAATCACTTGAAAAAAAGGAAAAAAAAAATCTAACCCTAAACCAAAAGGCTAGGGTTTAGGCCCTGTAGGGTTTAAAATCGAAACATTGAGTCATTGACAGCTGAAAAATAGGCTTTGCATACATAGTTATTAGGCAGTAATATTTACTTAAAAAGAGAATAAAAAAACTAAACCCTAAAAAAACTACAATTTTAGAACAGCCCTAATTTCAAACAGCCCTAAAAAAAACTCTAACCTAATTTAGAACAGCCCTAATTTCAAACAGCCCTAAAAAAACCCTAACCTAATTTAGAACAGCCCTAACCCTAAACCCTAACCTAATTTAAAACAGCCCTAACCCTAAAAAACAGCCCTAACCTAATTTAGAACAGCCCTAACCCTAAAAAAGAGAAGAAACAAAATTACAAATATTGATAGGCAGCAATATTTACTTAAAAGAGAAGAAAAAAAAATCCTAAAGGACCTAAGCCCTTACAAAAAAAACCCTAAAAAAATTAAAAAACCCTAAACTCGTTTAATGTTTAAAAAATATTGATAGGAATCATAATAGCTAATAATATGGCTTGCATATATCAATTTAGTATCTATTTAAAAGGAGGAAAAAAAAACCTAAACTTTTGGGTTTAGGGTTTTGAATTTAAGAACAGCCCTAACCTAATTTCAAACAGCCCTAATCTAATTTCAAACAAGCCCTAATCTATTTAAAAAAAAAAAAGAGTTTTAAAAAAAATTCTGACCTTGAATGAATCTTCTGGCTGGATGTTGTTGGCTGCCAGATTCCTTCACACTGCAATCGATCGCGCTCCTAGGATGCCTTGGCGTAGTTGGTCGGGCTGGTAGCAAGGTGGGAGGGTTTGTTTTCCTCTTTGCAAGAGCTTACGAGACAAAATGAAAATAAAAAGTTACTTTTCCCTTTTATTGGCCACAGCTTCTATGCGCGCGGCTGCAGCTAATTTTTTGAAAAAATCGGCAAAAAATCGCTGATCCCGATCTTCTGCCAATTTTTTCAAGAAGTCGGCAAAAAATTGCCAATGACTCGGCTGACTCGCGATATGATGCCGATTAAATCGGCCCGGCAATGAGACCCGATTAAATCACGATTTTGACGATTTTTTGGCGATTTTCTCAACTATGGTTATGACAACAGACATTTTAAGAAGGCTCAACACATGCTAAGTGTGCTATTTTCTTCACACCAAAGATGTCTAACTGTAGTGTGCATTATGTTTCAAGTTTCCATTTATTAAGTTATTTGTAACATGTGGTGTGCTGATGATTCTAAACAAGCTCTATAACTACATAATATGAAGACTGAAGAGAAGATTGTCACAATAACATAGTAATTCAATTACAACATGCAGACCACAACCAAAATATGCACAAAAGCCTATTGATCTTAATTATATTGCTTAGTAGCAGCCATTACATCAGAATATTCAAGCGCATGATGAACAGCTAACGCGGATAAACTCTATTACGTGTGTATATTTATAGACATGTACGTATAAATGGGCAGTGTGTAGGTTATGGCACCAAAACATGCACACTTGTCAATAAAATTTGGACACTTGCAACACTTCAAGCTGCCATGCATTAGTGGGTGTAACTACTTGTGTGCCATGTAAACCTCTAGACCGATAGTTTTAGAGACCCATATCATTTAGGGGGATCTGCAGTGCAAATTGCAATTGTATTATTGAATCCAGTCTTTCTTCAGAAGTCTAGAATCTGTTTTGTCATTTTTTGACATGCAGCACCCAAAATCGGGTTCCATAAAAATGGGAATTAAGAGGAATCTTACCTTGGAGAATTTATAATGGTTACGTATCACTTAAAAACCAAGAAACATGAATTGCATTCCCAAATATCCCATGGTATCATTGGAGGTCCAAGAGGCAAAGTAAGGAACCCCAAAAAACACCTTAAGTGGTTAAGGTGGAGGGATGAATTTGGGAGGTAGAGGAGAATGTGAGAAGTCCTATACTGAACAAAGGAAAATGAAAAGAACAAAGCAGGGTTTGGAATGCTATAGAGCTAGACGAATTTCTGGATGCTATAGTACACTTGTCATGTTTTTATTTTTGTAAAAATCTCATTTTTTATGGTAGTAATAAAGCCTTCTTGTTTATCAAATGGCATTAGCTGAGTGCCATGTTTTTTTTCCTTTTTTTTTTTTTCCGTAAATATCTTATTATTTATAATAGCAATAAAGCTTTTTTGTTTATCAAATGGCATTAGCAACTTTTTTTTTTTTTTGCTTAACTGTTCGTACATCTATGAGATTACTTGTTAAAGTTTTTCACACATGATGGCAGGGCAAAAATCTATGACAATAAATGTCCTAGAACTCATTATTTTAATTTGACTGCTGTCAAAATATGGGGGTTTGACATTCTGTTAAAATTTGTTCAATCTTGTTACATATGCTGACGGTTATAAGAAAGTAAATGAATTTGAAATATGGATGGAAAGTGAGGTCTTTGTTATTCATGCATTACTTTTTGAGTAAATTTTACTTTGACAAGTGCTCATAAACTCTTTTTCATCTTCATGGAGATTGTTTTGTATTTTCTATAAACGCATCCATTAATCTGGATTTTCATATCAGCTTGAAAAGACAGTCATTAGCTGTTTTCAAGTGTGCAGTGCTGTTTCATTATCTTTGAGAAATAGATTTACCTTTTGGAGGAAGTAAATAGGTTTACCTGTGTCTCTGCCCTTAACAGCTTTGCAACTTGCTATAGGAAAGCCTATGTTGCCATCAAAGAACAAAACTGAGAAATTTTCACATGTTTTATGATTATTGTATCTGACCACAGTGGTGGAGGATCAACAACAGTTGCTGCAGTGCATGATGGTTACGTTCTTCAAAAGGTATGCCAATGCAGAAGCCAAACATGCAGACTTTCTTCATTGCTTTTGTGGGTACAAGTATACTTTTTTTGGTAACAAGTTGAGGAAAACAATGTTTGCTATTGAAATATAAACTTATATTGAGCAATACATTCATGTGCATAATAAATCTGCTCTTCAATTTATTAAAAAAAAGGAGAATCTAGGTAGAAGAAATTGAAATAGGAAATAGGATTACTGTTAACATCCCCTATTAACTAAAAATGGTTGAAGGGACAGAAAGGGAAGACATGTAATGGAAGAGATTACTTGCGGGTCACAGCAGTAGGGGCATAAGATGGTAGATTGACTGCAGGTACAGGTAGTGTTTAGAGCGAAGGATGTGTTGTGAAGATGGTTTGTGACAATATTTTTAAGTGATACTGGATCATTTTATTGTATGGTCACTTTCAGGTACTCTTATGTTGTGTTATCTCTAATATGGAAAGGGCAAAATATCATTGGTGTTAAAGTGGATTGTAACTGAAAGAGAACCATTCATATTTATTAAAAGGCTGTATTAGAGGCCTCAAATCTCTAATATATTGTGTGTCTGATAATGAAATGATATGGTGACTTCCAATTCCTGTGGCAAAGGTAGCAAATATGCTTTCTATGCTGAATCAATGCTAAGAAACTATTAGCTGTCCCAAAAGGAATCCCTACGCATGTGATAGGTGTAAATATAGCTCATCATGAGAATGAGTTCGTCATATTTTTAAAGATTGGTGCTGTAATAATGCAGGACTATGGAGGGGGGGCTAGTTGATCAGACCAGCTAATTGCAAATGGACCTTGCAGATTTCTTTTAGATACTATGACTCCACTGAGAGGTAGAAATGACCTATTTTGTAGATGTAAGAGTGGGAATTAAGGCTGGTACAAACAAGTGGCGTGCCCTGGTTTCTACCAGAATACATGGGTCTTTTGCATGGTTTGAATGTTCTGTGGGAACAAGAACAACTTGTATCTTATGATGAGCCCTCTGAGGTCTGCAGGAAAGGACCTAAATACTCACAAGCATAAAGAAAATTTGCATATGTTGAAAGATGTGATCTTGGGATTTGATATGTTGGAGTTTTAGCTGGAAACTATTTACATGATATGATCTTTGGCTGGATATCTTGAAGGTGGCGAACAAAATGTTAATCTTGTTTTCAAATGTAAAGCAATTAAGAAGGGAGGGTGGTAAAATGTACAACTTGCAACGATTTAGTAAAGGGAATCATCTTAATTATTTCACCCATTTAAGTGAATTCAATTGTGCCCATTTTCCTTTTTAAACATGTTTTTATTTTGTTTTCCTAAGCAATGTTGCAAAAATTGCCAAAAAAAAATCATGAAAATCTGTGGAAATTGTGCTTTATTCAGCCTGGTAATTTTTATTTTACAAATTGGAAAAATCAGGAATATATATATATATATATATAGAGAGAGAGAGAGAGAGCTATACGTGACTTCTATTTGGGGCGACTGCCAACAAAATATCAAAACATTACATTTACTATTAGGTCATTTAGACCATATCTTCATTGATCTATACCATCCAAGAATATCAGCCTTCCTTTCCAAAGGACATAGAACTATTTTGAAGACCCCCCAAGAATCCGGATATTGCAATCATACATCACCATGAAATTTGACATAAATAAATTCATCTCTTTGTCAAAGTTGGAAACCTGCGAGATCTGGTGTACTGCCACGCTTCAAAACGCTGATTTAGTGGATGGTCTTGTTGGTTGTTGAGTCACCTTAACCTGCAAAATTCACTCATAGGCACTGTCTAGGTTATTTCATCTAAGGGGATTTGCATCCGCTCCTTTGTAATTAAATTTGCAAATTGTGATTCCTCATCCCCTGCATCCTTCTTAGTTTCTTCAAATGCTTTCTTTGAATGAACCAGAACAACCTTCACCATTTGATGAGGTAAGGGAGTTTTCTTCGCCACCTTTTTGGCAGTGAAAAACCCTTGACCTAAGCTAGATTCTTCTATAATATGATCTCCTTTCTTCATCTTTAAGTTTGTCACACGACCAAAATTGTCATCTGTTTTTCTATCATTTTCATTTTGCAATCTCTTGCCATGTGTCCGATCTCGAAACATTTATGGCATCAAAATGCAATATTTTCATAATCAGCTTGTTGATCCCATTGTCTTGATTCAGATTTAATCTTAGTGGACTTTGGCGAAGGTTTTGAAATATCCATGGCAACAGATCCAAGTATACGCAACATGCTTTTGCTCTTCATTAGTTGGCCCCTTTTGATTGAACTCCTCTAGAGTATTATCAATATTCTTCAAAACCTCTTTATTGATAAGTTGATATGGAAGTCCAAAAATCCTTGCCCACAAAGGAAGTTTGTCATTCGCTCTATGGTCATAAATGTGAGGGATCTTTTACCCTAAACCATGGACTGCCACCCATTATTTCATCTGTCTTTTGAACTAGAGAAGATGAGGAGAAAAGAAAAATCCTTTTGGAAGAAAAGACAGATTAATGTGAACTAAAACCCCACTTCATTGAATCCACTTTTGGCCTGTATTTGTTGAACTTAGATTTTAACCCTTTGCTTTCAAAAACCACTACGCCATGCTCTCACATATCATCCTTGATAATTACTTCTGGTGAAACATCTATTGCCTGGATAGGGATTAATATTGATTTTGTCTTCCTTTTTCCTTCAACAAGGGCATCCTTACTTCCAACTAGGGCATCCTTGCTACCAACTAGGGTTTCCATAAATGACTTTCCTTCCTTGAGAGCTCACTTTCCCTCACGAGGATCCTTTATTATTTGAATTTCGTTTCTTGTTAGCACTCGCTCCATGGTAGTAGTTTCACTCCTAGATAATTTATTTTTGTTATCTTTTAATTATTTGTTGAAGTTTGTCTGTTTTTTTTCCCCTTGATTAATTGCCACTACAATTTTTTCCATGCCTTGTTAATAAATTGTTGATCATGACTTTTTCAAAATTTTTCTTTTCTTTTATTTTTTTTCCTGTAAGGTGGGCTTCCATGTTGTTAGTGTTGTAGAAGGGGTTTTAGGCATCTAGTTGGCACTAAGGCCATACAATTTCCTAGCATTATTTCATTGATAAAAATCATAGTACAAATAGTCCATAGTATTAGATAGCGAACCCTGTTGGGGCATGGATCGTCTGAAATTGAAATTATCAGCATGTTAATGCATATCTGAAGCAGTGTGGGAGCTGGTAGGCAAGCTTATCTGTTACTGTAGTGTTATGGTTTTCATTTGTGTGTAAAGAAGTTTAATCTGCTTAATTACTTGTTAATTTAGTCATTGCTAATCTGGTAATTGTTAGAATCACATATTTAAGTTCTAGCACGTCCAAAATAATTCCCTTAAGCCCTTGTTTGACATGTCTGAAGAAATTACATTATAAAAGTGACTATCAAGAAAAATAAAAAGCATCTCCCATGGGAGTGTGTAGCACAGCAGTGGTATTCCACAATTGAAACAACAGCGAATGATGGATGACAGGAAAATTCAGCAACACACAGCATATCACAGCGTGCAGAATTAATATCCAGATCTGCAAATGAAAGAAACAACAGGTAATATCTGGAAAATACTCTTAGACGACCCTGCACAGTTATCTAGAACAGCAACACTAAATGGAAAAATGCCCAAATGACCATGCGCAACTATCTACAGCAGCAATAAGGAATGGAAATAGGCTCAGATGGTTATGCACATTAATATATAACAGCAAGAATTAGTTCACAGGCACATGCACAACACAACTATAAGTCTGAACACAACAATGGCTGAATGGATGTATTCTGATTATCTTCAGGTCTGCACATACATGTATCTCCCAAATGCATACAAATGTCTATTTGAATTTGTGAGGGGGTCTATTTATACAAGTCCCTATGAAGGGGGAGGTAGTTGCATCCTCAACTTCCTCCAACTAACTACCCCAACACATCATTACATGACTTCTTGATTACATGTACATTCAATTTCTTGACATCTGAATTACATGTGCATCCTAATTACACGTAAGGCGTTTCATCAAACACTTTGCGCATGTGTTACAAAATAACTCAAAAGTACAAAACTATTTACGTAAACAAAATTGTATGTGCATACTTGACTTCGTACACATCCTGTTAGTCTCAGGGTGGTGCTTGAGGTTGCACCACGTCAGAACTGACTCCTACATCTGTCCTCTCCTCTAGATTGGTTGACATCCTTGTCGACAACTGTTGCTGCTTTTGAGGGCTTTGGATCCGTTGTGGCTGAGGGGTAGATGATATTTGTGCGGGTGTTCCTCCTAACTATTGAACCTGTTGTTTGAGGGCTTCAATTTCTCCCTTTACACACTTGGATAGGCTTGATATTGGGCCCACTGGAAGGCATAATGTTGTGACTTTTGCTCTATTTCTGAAAGCTTTGTCCTTAATTCTGCCTCCCTCTTGTCTGTCTTTGCTTCCCTTCTTGCCACCTCAACAAGTTGCTCATCCTTGTCCATAATCAGCTGATCACGATGAGCGACCTCTTGCAGCTTGGCTTCAAGAGCCTACTTTCTCACTATACACTCTGACTTTAGCTGTCTAATCAGCTGGTCTTGCTCCTCCCACGCTCTCTACATCTAATATACTTCCTGCTGCATCCTTGCTAGTGTTGCTTCGGTCTCTTGTTGCACTTGTCAAAGCTGTCCTTGTACGTATCGCAATTGGTTAGATCGGTCTTCCTCCTTCAATTTCAGCCTTTTCACCATCTCCTTAAATGTCTCTAAATTAGCTGCCAACCACTATATCAAGTAAGCGATGAAATTCATTCTAGCATAGGTTTTTTCTCCAAGTAAGGCACCGGTTTGATTTTTTTGATCCCATGTGATTTAGGAAACTCATCAAGTCTTCCCTCACTAATGTACATCTGTGGTGGGTATCGGTACAACACTGGAGTTTGTGAAGGCAACTCCATCACTTCTATCATTGACTACACATTGCTGCTACCTGCCTTGAGCTCCCATAGTTGAATCCAGTGGATTTTTGCAAAACCATTTCATTCTCTCCTCGTCTTGGATCTAACTCAACAGTCTGCGCACTTGTAACTGCCACAGTGGCCATCCCCCAAGGCAACCTAATCGAAACTCACTTCGCACTCGGTCAAACAACCCACTCACCTTCGCAAAAAATTCATCAACCTGCTTATTTATCCTCATTGTAAAATGGGGGCCTCCTCAAATTTGACACTTCCATGAGGAAGTGCTCACTTGTCTCTTCTTCCTCCATAGGCTTACGTTCATGCTCCATTTCATCGTCTCAGTGGTGGTTTCTTTGATTTCCTCCCCACCATATCCCTTCAGGTTGATGTTGGCTTTGGCAGCTTTCCCTTCTTTAATTTGCAGCTCTATCCTCTTTGCCTCAATTTGCTGTCTGTTGGCATTTTTGCCACATTAAATTTTTTGACAAAATTTTGCCTAAGTATGAAGCTTTAAGCGGCAAAGAGCATGCAGAAGTGCTGGCATTTTCGCAGGCCCTAAAAGAGGATGACAAAGTGGATGAAATGATCTTTGGATATTTCTTCATTGCAGATCTTTTCGCAAGCTTTTCGGCGATATATTATAATAGGCGATTGGGGTAGCGGATCAAAAGTTATGGCCCCGGGAAGCAGAGCCAGCGAAAGCCCATTTCGGGCTTGAAAAATTGGCTAAGGCACGGCCAGAATGCTCAAGTTCGCCCAGAATGCTCAAGTTCGCCCAGAATGCTCAACTTCGCTCCCGAAATCCAGAATGCTCAACTTCGCTCCCGAAATCCAGAATGCTCAAGTTCGCCCAGAATGCTCAAGTTCGCCTAGAATGCTCATGTTTGCCCAGAATGCTCAAGTTCGGCCCCGAGAATGCTCAAGTTCATCCAGAATGCTCAACTTCGCTCCAGAAATCCAGCGAACTCCCAGTTTCGGGCATTAACTCCAGCGAAGAACTGCATTTCGGGCACGATTTCCAACGAAGTTTCGTCGAGCGTTTTTTAACGCTAAGGCTGCATCCGGAGGGTGCGCTTCCCGAGAAAGAGAAGTTAGGTGGGTATTTAATGCGCCTCCATGGCGCACGAGTTTGGGTCTCCTGCCCATCCCATCGAAGCGGCGCTGTCAGTTCCCGGAAAAGCCTCTGGAGGCGAGTTCCACCAACCGTATTAATGAGACATGCTGTCCCAACTGCAATGACCGTCTAGAGCCGCTGTAAACACGGTTGACCCGCATTCCATGGATGCTCTGTAATACGACAGAGGTCAGATCTGAACTGCTTTGCCAGTTTTAGGGTTTGGACATTAATGTAATTGGGGGGAAATTCTTCTATAAAAGCCACCCAATGTAATGTAATTGAGGGGGAAATTCTTCTATAAAAGCCACCCAATGTAATGTAATTGAGGGGGAACGTTTTGCTAGAGAACAGCTGGACTTGAATTCTGCATCAATATTAAGACTCCTGGTTCTAATTTTGGACTTCTTTTCTGTGTATGATGCCTTCTATCATTATTTCTATTAACTTTGTTTCTTTATGTGTATGCTGTAATTCTGCAATCTGGATTTAAGTATGTGCTAAAGAACAAAAGCTGGAATGTGTAAAGGATACATATGAGAGAAAAGTTCAGTGTTAGTTTATGTTATAATCATAGTATTGATCGCTGCTGGTTTAAGTAGAAGTTAGTAATTGTGTTGCCTGTTCTTCCCTTTGGAACTATCTACATTTCCATTTCTTTCAGTTATTTCTTCTCTTTCAGCAATTTCCCAATCTCTTTCCAGTTCCTTCATCTGAAACCCTAGTGTAGTGTAGTATAGGAGCCAACCTTCTCTGGAGATTGGCACGGGAGGCATCCCTTCCTTCCGGCCTTCCAAGGTTGGTCCGGGTCTAGGGTGCGTAAACAAACCAAATCCTTTCCTAGGGCAGATCCGTGACCAACACTATCCTGCATTAGCTTGCTTTCTACAGTGTCCGCCATATCCTTCCCTTTTTCTGGTTCATCTGTTGGGGGTTCTCTGCTTTATCCTTTTGCCCACCACACATGTTTTGATGCAGGTAACTTACCTTTTCCTTCCTCCGACATTAGTAAAGTAGGTGCCATTACTTGCGTTGTAGATGTAACCTCCATTGGTGTCTCCTCATCCAAAGGTGGTGAACTACACCTTTGGACTTCCTTTGCAACGGTGCAATGGTGCTGTAGCAAAACTTTCTTGCTGGAAACTTGGAGTACTCACAATGATTCCATCCAATCCAAGTGTCCCTAGATCGAGCCTGTGTGTTCTCCCCTTGAATCCTTTTGACGGTGGTGAAGTTTCCATTGCGTCCATTGTAGTTTGCACCTCCTCGTTGACATCTATAACTATTGGTGTTGCTTGCACCATTTCCTATGCAACTTATTTTTTTGGTTGCTGTGTTGTTACTTCCACATGCCTTACTTCTTGCACAACTTCTCCAATTTGCTTTGGCTATTGTCCTCTTATAGCTTCCTTTGAGGCCTCTTCCTTGGTACCCACAATGGCAACTATGGTGCCTCCTTGCACAATCTAGCATCTCGAATGTGTCAGAGTGCCGTGTTGCACTGCAACATATGTCATTCCTTGCAGTTGATAGTTTTAGATTTCCACTAGTTCTTGCATACTCTCTCTAATTGTTTCCACCACTGTAGCAGTATGTGGTGGTTTGTTCGGTGGAATGATTTTGATTTTTTGGTTCATTTGCTGGTATTGAGGATGTTGTTGCACAAACTAGGATTGATGGTGCAATTGTTGTCCCATCTGCTGCCATTGCTATTCTAGCTCCTACTCCTTCTGCCTCTTCTCCTCTTGCCAACTCCTTTGCAATCGACAATTGCTCCTTTGTTCCATTTGAATTTGACCCTTCTTTCGTCAACATATCAATGTTGTCACCTTCCTCCTCTTCGTTTGGTGACTCATGTTGCCACCCTTGGCTCCTTCCTCTTCTTTGTTGTCTTGGCCTTCTTCCTAGCCACTACGTTTGTTTTTGGTCTCTTCTTGTTGAATGAGGCTACATAAACCCATTGAAAAAAAGTTGGTGCTTAGTTTGGTAATGCTTGAGATAGAGCTAGTATTGGAAACTAAATCTTCTTGTATACCCCCACATCAAAAAAAATGCAATGGCATAAAACGCCATAGAGAATTGTTGCCACCCTTGGCTCCTTCATGTTGCCACCCTTGGCTCCTTCCTCTTCTTTGTTGTCTTGGCCTTCTTCCTAGCCACTACGTTTGTTTTTGGTCTCTTCTTGTTGAATGAGGCTACATAAACCCATTGAAAAAATTTTAGTGCTTAGTTTGGTAATGCTTGCTATAGAGCTAGTCTTGGAAACTAAATCTTCTTCTATACGCCCACATCAAAAAAAATGCAATGGCATAAAACGCCATAGAGAATTGTTTTGTGAACCACAATATAAAATTCTATATGCAGTCTGATAGAAATGTTGCCCAATCAAATTTTACTTTGGCCATTATCCCCTCCATGTATGGTATTGGGCATATCCGAGGCTCATTGTTCGTTGAACAACCTAGACATTATTATGTTCATTGCACAACGTAGTTCTTTAGGCTTCAAGCCCTACATTTTCAGTCTGCAGCTACCATGCTTTGTCAACCATGCAAATTCTGCTGGATTGAGGTCAGTGACCTTATCCATGAATGTCTTCAATTGGTACGGATCCATTCCTTCTTCATCAGTTTGCTACTGTTGGCTGCAGGTAGCCCGAACAATTTGAAAACTGTTCGATGAAAAAGAGACCTGCACCTCGTTGTCACCCAACACCGCTTTTCTTATTTTGTTCTCTACATATTTCTCCAACATCTCCAACAGGTAAGTCTTGAAAAGATCTTTGTCAAAGTTGGAAACCTGCGAGATGTGGTGTACTCCCACACTTAAAAACGTCGATTTAGTGGATGGTCTTGTTGGTTGTTGAGCCCCCATAACCTACAAAATTCACTCATAGCCACTGTCTAGGTTATTTCATCTAAGGGGATTTGCATCCGTACCTTTCCATTTGTTCTTTGTTGTGGTGAAGTTGCCAACTCTTTTCTCTTGCTCCGTTGGTATTCTTGAACCATGACCTCAAGCCACCTCCTACTTTGTGTTGCCGCATCCTACCTTGTTCATATTCCATCTTGCGCTCCTCCTGCTCCTGGTGGTGTGGGAACTGGCGACTTATGACAAAGCTGGTGCCGACTCCTCCGTGCATTTGGGGTTCTTTTTGCAATAGAGCTCTTGACACAACTCTTGGAGGATGCCTCTTTAAGTCCTCAAGTTCTGCAATCCTTGGCTTGCATTGCATTATGTAGAAATGAAATTTAACATGCTTAAACACAATTCCATTTCCACTTAAATAAACCTACAAATCTACCATAATTAGCAATGACAATACATATAGGAAACGTACAATAGCAATAGTAGATGATAAATGAATATGAGCAGATTTTGTATTTACAGTAGCATGTAAGGTTACATCATCTTCTTACATACATAATCTGCAATCTTGTACAAAATCTCCTTCATGCCAACAACCACCAGCCAGCTTCCGCAGACTACGACCTTCACATTACAACCGCCACACACATGTTGGAGAACTCCACAACCATCCGACCGCATCAGAATGAATGAATGAATGAGGGAAGGGTCTTATTTATACAACTAAAAAGTAGTTGCACCCTCCAACTAATCGACACCTCATCATTTTCCTAAATTACATTCACATGCATTTGACTTACATTTCATTCCTAACTCACTACAAGACAAACTAGCTTATGACTCATGACTTATCTATACATTGATTAACATTACACATTATTACATTAATATTACATTGCGACTTTATAACATTATTAATCATATGTACGCAAATTTCGTCAAACACTTGCGTATGAACTACAAAATATCACTTTGCCTGCCTACCCATTCTTGCTGCACTCCGCTTTATAGATTTCTGTTTTTGAATTCCAATTACTTCCAATTGCCCCAACTATTTTCTGGCTGATTTAGCTTTCTCCTACAGCTCGACGTGGCATGCCTCTTGTCCTATGCCACTTGCTTTCTCAAAGTGTGTGCCCTTATTTTTGCTGCTCATCTAGACGACTTCCTTCTTACTTCGAATCCCTTGGCTCAAGGTCTAGATGGCCTAACTCGGGACGACTTGACTCTAGAAGACCTTGACTAAATTGCCTTGGACGACTTGCCTCCAAATGACCTGTTTCCAAATGTTCTGCCTCCAGACAACCTGCCTCTAGACAACCTATATGGTTGTTGCTTCTGCATGGACATCCTGTACGATTGTTCATATAGTCTTCTCCTTTCGCTAGATGGCCCACTCGACGGCCAGTGCGACCTTTTCCTCAGCTCAGACGGCCTCCTTTTTGCCTCAAACTTCAAGTTGCTTCCTTTCCTCTTTCACCTGCTTTCAGATGGTGTTGTGTATGGCCTGTATGACACTATGCAACATTTGCACAGTGTTGTAAGGGTGTGGATGGCCCTCCCTTCTACTTCCTTTCATCCTCGTTTTGTTGCACATAAGTCTCTCTTTGTCAAAACCCTTTCTTCTTTGTTCGCCACTTCCAACCACGCTTTTTTTCTCCTTCGCACTCACATGCACAAAAACATAATTTTTATGCGGACGGGCAAGAATTTTCAGCAAAACCCTTGTTGCTGCTTCCTCTCGGGTGTGGTGCCCTAGCTCGACTATGTTGGTGTGACTTCTTCCGTAGCGGCTGATTTTTCTGTCTCTTTTTGCTCGAAAGTTTACGTGGTGGGATTGCTCTGGTTTTGGTCCTTGGTGCTTTGGTGCGTGCCCTAGGCCTTAGCCCAGGCTGTGCCCTAGTTGCTATAGGTATGGCTACAAGGTGCGTTCTCCTTGTGCTCCTTGCTACTCCTTTTCAGCTCTAGTGTTCGAGTGAGCAAATAAGAGCTTCTTGTACCTTTTTATAAGCTGAGGGAGGTAGGGGACACGTGGCTGGTATGCGACAACTCCCCCTTAATTGCATGTAATTGCTTATTCAACGACCAATTTTGTCTTTTTGTGTTTGTTTAGTTGCTTGCTTCTTGTGCATGGCAGGCCTGCTAGGAAGGTGTGCATGCCCTTCTCTGGATTGCGTCTCTGGTTTAGCCCGGATGACTCAACGGAGTAGACAACCTTCTTGGCCATCCCCATGGTCCTTTCTACCTCAGCTCTTGCTTAGATGCCCCCCCCTATTCTTCTTCCAATTTGCCTCCATCTTGGGCCTTGGATGGCTCCTCAGCTTCCTCCTCAGATGGTCTGATATCAACTTCTTGCGTTGCAATAGATTCATTGTGATTATCGAAGGACAACCTTCTTGGACAGCCTAAGAATCAGACAACCTTCTTGGACAGCCTAAGGAGTGTCCAGATGTCTCTCCCCTAGGACCTAATGTGCAAGGGCCGTCTGGGGACATACTGCCCTTGTCATATAGCCAGGGGGTGACCCAAACGACCCACACCGCCAGCTGGATGACCTATGTGCTGTTTAGGGCATATTGCTTGCCTTAAATAGTTGGGAAAGAGGCCATACAATCTCCCCTCTTGACCGGGCTATCTTAGACTTCTTGGGGGACTTGATGATGCACCCAAATGGCCTAAGCAACCTTCTTCGCAACTTGAGCCTTTTGATGAATTTGATGGCTCGCTCAAATTGCCCAAGGAATCGTTCAAGTTTGATGGATGATTGCAACTAGTAATTGTCCTAGCCTCGTCCATTTGGGACTTAGTCATTTTTTGGCCTTATGTTTTACATCTTCAGTCCAGACTCCGACTAAGTCTGGCTGCTCTGTTTTGCCTTCGTCTGTTCATCCACCATATTCCTATATCCTCATCCTTTGAAATGATTTCAGCTTTTCTTCCGGATGCTTCTTGTAAAGCAACATTTGGCAATGGATTGACATTACTGGTTGTTTTGCAACTCTTTGCACCCTTCTCAGTGTTCCCTGATTGATCCTTCTCTCAAAATGCGAGCTCGCACTGGTGTTGCTCCAATCTTCCTCGTCATTGCTGGGACTCATTGGGGACACATTGCTACTTGCTTCATCTCTCGAGTTGCCATTGCCTACTTTTCCATTTGGTAATGTTTGTTTCGGTGCATGTGGTACTTTGTGCACATCTCTCCATTCGACCTCTGCCAATCTCCTTCTTGGCAGGGTTCCATATGCCAAACTAGTGCTTTCGGTAATTCTCTTCCAAAAAATTATCTTTTGTTGCACTATTGTCAACATTTCCCATCACTTGCTTGTCTGTCGTGCTCCTCTTGGATTATCTCCTTGTCTCTTCTCCCCAAAAATTCCTGCGGGTTGCTTGTATATCTTGTCATAGCCGCATCAACCCTTATACACATTGTCTCTCCAATTTGCCCATTCGAACATTCAGGTGTTCACTTCTTGTGTTTCAACATATATTCTTTGTTGTGTGTGTCTAATGGCTACCAACAGGCTCATTCCTTCAAATTTGCTTCCCTCACTTCGAGGCTCTTGTTTTGGCGATTCTTCTATTCTAATATGCATCACTGCCCTCCACTACATGTTGTCACCATCAAGTGTTCTTTGTTTGTGAAGCAATCTCCGCTCTTTTTCGATGTTAGAAAATTTGACATACATAGGCAACCTCTTGCGTTCAATGGGTCCATGTACCAACTCTTGTTGCTCCATTGTCGTTTGCATGACATCTTCTTGGCTACTTGCGGCTTCCTTCCATACAACCACATTAATTGTTCCACTTGTTCGCTTTCCTTAGAGTTACTTGTGTTTTCCTCACCATCATCCTTTGTACAACTAGATTCTCCCACTTCTCCTATCAAGATTCCTTGAAAGGATACCAAAGACTGACTTGGTGTAATTGTCATCCTGCCCGTACATGATTCTCCATTACTTGGTTTGAGGTTGACAAGGCTCACCTATTCCTTGATTTTGTACAGTTTCAGCTTCGAACCATTGACTGTCTTAGGGCATTGTGTCCCATCTAGTCTGTTCAATCTCACTACACCATTATCAAGCATCTCGTCCACTTGGAACGGTCCAAGTCATAGGGTTTTCAACTTCCTGGCTTGATCTCATGTTTGCCATTGTACTTCAACACTAAGCCACTTGCCTTCAACTTCAACTTCCTCAGATGCTTGTCGTGGCAAAACTTGCATTGTTAATGGGCAACATTCGTGGCCCACTATGTCGTCACCTTTGTCTCATCCAGCTTGATGAGTATTGTTAGCCTTTCCTTCAAGCTCTTGTGGCCAACAGGACGTTTCTGCACCACCACTATTTGACTTAGCACTAGAAATTCCCTCGACATATGTAGTCATTGGTTCTGGACATAAGCAGAAACAAAAGAGAAATTGCCTATAGAAGTGTTTTAGTGTTTATACACTAAGTTGCTCCAAATGAAATATAATGAAATTCCAATGAAATGTAAATGTAATTCAAATGAAGTGCATGTAATAGCCGTCATAATTAAGTGATGAAATACTTAATATATTGTAAAGTTGGCGTTATGTCTTTTGTAAATAGGAAGAGGGGAAGTATTTATGTGCAACGTGTCTTGGAAATAGTTGCCAACAATGACCAAGATTGCACTATAAGAGGACCCCTCTTCATTTTTGAAAAATCATCATATGTATGCAGAGGTACTAGTCATATATGTATACGTAGGATATGAGAGAGATATTTGTTATGCTGACGGAGCATATTGCGAGTTTGAGTATCAATGCTGTAATCTGTAAATGCCATTCTGGCAGATTATCAATGCAAATCCATTCTCCATTCATGTGTTGGATGTTTGTGTGTTGATAGTAATTTACTAGATTATTAGTTGTGCATTCTCAAGGCAGTTTGTTGCAGGTTGGGAGACGTAGTCGGATTCACTAGTTGCAAGTCGTAGTCAAGGAGCGCAAATGCCATTAGATGACTTTGACGACCATTGTTGAGGATAGTTGTTGTCCTATTGGAGTGTAGTCGCCATTTGGAAAAGTTGTGTGGAGATCATGTAGTCATGCCACCACGTGGGTGCCATCATGCCGCCATGTTGATGCTGACTTGCCAGTACTGTCTAGAGGATGCCATCATGGAATGTCGTACAGATTGAGAACTGAAGTCCAATCTATTGATGTGTATGTTGCTGTCTGAGTAGATGATGATGATGACTTTGCCCCAAAGTGTTGATTGTAGACTGTTGGCCTTAAACTCTATTACTATCTCATTGTTGGGAAACCTCACCATTGTGCTACATTTGGTGTTGTTGCCTAATCGGTGTACAGGTTGGCTTGTTCTATGATGTTGCCGCTGGAAAGTTTGCGTTTAGAACACGTGAAGATTGACGAGGTGGATGTCAAATACTTGGTTGCATGAATATAGGCTTAGTTACCAAATTCGTCGAATTTTCCACATAAAATTCGAAATCCGTCGAACTTAAAACCCTGGCGCATAAATTCGACGAACAAACCTTAAATTCGAAAAAAAATAAATAGGTGAAAAAATTGCTGCGAGGAGGGAGAAATTTTTTGATAATGTCGCAACGACAAAGAAAAAACCACGACGCTATGAGTGGGTAGACGATGCTTCGGAGTGTAATTGACGGAGACGCAGAGAACTTTTATTATTTTTAACCATGCGTCTTATCCGCTCGGCTCAGGTCGGCAACGCTTTATTATTATGGTAAATCATAAACGCGTAGAGGAAGAGGGGTTCATGGATTTGCAGACAGAGCACTATTTGAACTAAAAAGAGATCTGTGATTGCTGGTAAAAAATGATTGAATTGTTCAATTGCTGGGAACATAATTACATCTGTCACGTCGCCGCTGATGGCTTAACAATGTCACTCGAGCGATCTGGAACTCTATTAGCTATTAATGCAGGACTTTGTAGCGGCTGTCATGACTAAATAAAACAGAAAATCATTTACATTTATAATATGTAAAATTTATGTCGAATTTTATTTCGAATTTTTGAACATGTCGAATTTATTTCGAACTTCAAGAGTGTCGAATTCGAATACGAACTCGAACTTGGTAACTAAGGATATAGGAAATGAAACCGTGGGAGAGTCCTAGAGCAACCTGTGAGAAGAAGTGTAAGAATTGCCAATCGTGGACTGCAGTCAAGGGCTAAACTTGAACAATTTGAAGTTTAACGTGTTTGGAATCCCCATGAGGATGATATTGCGAGTGACAAAAGGTGGCAGATGTTGTTAACAACGAAAGAAGAAGTGCAAGGAAATTGCACCATACAACTAAAGAAAATGTTAGCGTAAGGTAAGACGCCAACGTGGAGTGTGCACGAGAAGACGACAGGTGGATGCTGATGCCGGAGCAAGAAGGGAGGAGTTTTCCAAGGGGTGTAGAGGACGGGAGTTAGGCACTAGAGCAACTATGCGGGAGTGCTTTGGCAAGTAGGCCAGATCCAACATTCATATATTCGTGAAGGAGGTTACAATGCAAAGGTGCACAAAAGTTTAATTGAGGGTTGTTTGGAGGCAACATAGAAGTTGAAGAAGCACAGAGAGTTGAATACCTACCAAGAAGAGAAGCATGGAGAGAAGTGTTGTTTGACCAATCATTGAGTAGAGAAGAGTTAGGAAAGGAAAACCCACCACAATTGGTGAATATTGCAAACCAGGCAGGAAAATAGAAATGCCCACCTTTTACAAGAGAAGGGAAAGAAAACCCTATGCATCACATAGGGACGTGTGCGACAATTTGGAAAGCCAACGGAGTAAGGAACCTAGATGCATGGTTACAGTTATTCTTAGCAACATTGCAAGTTGCAATTGATTGGCATTTGAAGAGAGAAACAATGCAACCTTTCATGACATGGGAATATTTAGTGGAGGAATTTAAGGAGTTCAAACCATTGAGGAATGACACATAAATTATAACAGAAATTTAATTTACTAAACAAAAGAAGGATGAGGACATAAAGTCCTATAATCAACAACTGAAGCAACTCATTGATTAGATGGAGTTGCAATGGACGGATTGAATGGTAAAGAGATGGTTTGTCGATGGAGTGATACTGTGATATATGAAGAAAATGAAGACTATGCCATCATCGACATGCGAGGAAGCTTATGAAAGGGCGAGGAACTTTGAAAGTGAAGCCAAACAAACAATAGTCGGCTTAAGTCACTTTAGAAATGATGATTGTGACAGTGACAAAGAAGAGTTGCATTTGGCGATTCAGTCATTGAAGAAGGATTTCGAGAGCATGATAAATGAAGTGAAAGGTGAAAAGAGGTAAGAAAAGAAAGAAGTATGGTGCTCAAACTGTAAATCAGAAGGGCACACAAACATAAACTGTTTGAAGAACACATATTGTAATATATGCGATGTGTTGGGACATGTGGTAGCAAAGTGTCCATTTACTTTGAAGAGTGGTAGAAAGCAGAAGAGGAGAAAAATACTTTGAAGAATGGACAAGGGGCGACTAGCAGTGGTTATAGAAATAATCACCGTGGAGGAAGACAATACCAACAAGGTGGCTAGAGTCGATCACACTATGATTTGGATGAAGGCCAATAATCCAATGCAAAAATTGTTAAAAGTGGGGTCATTTTGCACAAAGTTGTTGAAGCCCACAAGCAAGAGGGACAAACAAAAACAATATGATGCACATGTGTAGATGGTGCAATCTCGGCAATCACAATGAGGTGAATTGCCCAAGGAAAGCAAGTTTCAGTGGAACTCAGAATGTCAACCTGATTGACATAAGTGAACCTTTGATTAACCAACAGGAGAAGGAGAAGCATGTGCTGGTAGTGAGGAGAGCTCAGGCGAAGAAGACTGAGCAATACCCGAACCCTACCAAGGAGGAGTGGTGGCAGGCAACACATGACATGATAGAAGAGATGGAAAAAACAAAACAAGATAGACTACTCCAGGAAAAGACGTCGAAGAAACCAAAAGAAGTTTCGAGAAGACAATCATCGATGGACTAGTTGGTGGAGCAAGTATTGAACACGACAATTGAAGTAAAGGTGTTTAGTTTACTTGGCACGATACCTGAGTTGTATGCTAAGGTATGAGAGATTGCAAGTGCAGAGACGACAGTGGAACCAAGAAGTCAAGAAGTGGCGAAGATAAAAAAAGAACAATACATCAATCCTATGGTGTTGATGATTGAAGCAAGCAAGAAATTGACATTGATCCACATGGAGCTGTTGGATCACAAGTTGACGCAAGTAATCGTAGATTGAGGGTCTAGTGTGAATGTAATGGCAGAGAAGACTTGGAAAGACATTGGAGCACCATTCTTGTCGTCTCAAAACTTTCGGTTGTATGATGCAGATCAATACGACATAGAGATGAAGGGCGTACTGACGAACTAAAAATTAAAGATTGCTGACGAATATTTCATCATGGATTTTGTTGTGATTGTAATGCAAAAACCTGCCTATGATGTATTGTTGGGATGTGGATGGCTAAGGATGGCCAAAATAATCCGCAATTGGGAGAAAGAGCACCTCACATATAAGAAAGGCCAACACAAATATGATAAATTTGAAGAATCAATCTGTAAGTGAAGACATAGCAACGTTTAATGATTCAAGTTCATCATCAGAGGAAGATAATGGATATGAACTGAACAATTGAGTGTTGGAACTTGAAAATTGTATAGAGGACGAGGACGCTGACAAGGGACCCTTTTATTGGTAGATGGAGGATTATTTGGTGTTGACGCCACATTGTTTGTGCATCCACATAGAGGAGGAAAGCCATGATGGAAAGAAGAATGTTGTACAAGAGGTTGGTGAGTGTAGTCAAAGAAAGAAATTTGCACCTAAGAAGGACGAAGAAAGAGAAAAATGGACATTTTTGAATAACTTTGCGGAGTGTGCGATGGGAGATGTGGTAATTGACGAGAAACCAGCCGATTCGATAGACGTACTCAAGGCAATAGAAGAACCTGACACCATAAATTATGAAGGGCCAAAGATGGTGCAGGTGAATCTTGGTGAGGAAAGAAAAGAGAAGATTATTCATTGTGGAGATGAATGGGATCCAGTGCTAAATGCAGCAACTTTTAAAAATTTCCTGCAATACAAAGATGTTTTCTCATGGACATACAAGGATTTGAAAGGGATACCACCAGAGTTTGTGCATGCACCGAAATTCATTAATTCTCAGGGTGGGCAGCCAGTGCGGAGATGGCCATACAAGATGAATTCGAAGTATGCAACCCTGGTGAATGCAGAGATTGAGAAGATGTTGGGTGCAGGCATTATCTTCAAAGTGATAGTTAGTGAGTGGGTGTCACCTATAGTGATCACTTTGAAGGAGGCAAACCGGGTCCGTATGTGTCGATTTTCCGAAGCCTAAATGCCATGACTGTAAAAGATCCTTTCCCATCCCATTTATAGATTCCATATTGGAAGAAGTCACAGGTTACAATATCTATTCATTTTTGAATGGATTCTCGGGATATAATCAAATTAGTATTGCCGAGGAAGACAAGCTGAAGATAACCTTTGTGGTGGAGAACGACATTTATGCATACAATTGAATGCCTTTTGGTTTATGCAATGCGCCAACCACTGTGCAAAGGATCATCTTATATATCTTTGATCAAAGGTCCACAGGGAAGTTCAAGGCTTTCCTAGATAATTGGTCCTTGTATCGGAAGACCAGCGAGCATTTGAAGGCATTAGAAGAATACAACTTATGTAGGTGAGCTCGTTTGGCATTGAATCCAGGGAAGCGTATGCTGCTGGTTCCTTACAACAAACTATTGGGGTACATTGTCTATTAGGAGGGATTAAAGACTGACCTCGACAAGATACGAGTCGTCGTGAGCATGGAGGAACCATACTACGTCAACTTGGTGAAAAACTTTTTAGGTACGGTTGTCTATTGTCGAAGTTTAATTTGTAATTATTAGTAGGTGTCCTATCCATTGGATGCTCTTATGTGCAAGAATGTTCCTTTAAAGTGGATGGAGGAACATCATAAGGCCTTTGAAGGGCTAAAGGCGATGTTGGTATGTGCGCCCATTTTGGTATTTTTAGATTGCGATAAAGAATTTCACATCCACGTTGACCCATCAAATTTTTCTTGTGTATTGGCCCAAGAGGGGCAGTTTGGGTTTGATTAGCCCATCTATTTTGTAAGTCAGCTGTTGTCAAGAGCAGAAAATAAATACAACACGATGGAGAGGGAAGCCTTAGGAATGGTATACGCAGCACAAAATTTTAGACATTATCTAATTGCCAATCCCTTTGCCTTCTATGTTGACCACCAGGCGTTGCTATATTTGATCAACAAACCGACGATATATTTGGGAGTGAGCGGGTGTCTCGTCACATTGCAAGAATTTGTGTTTTGAGTAAGTAGTGAGACCTGGAAAGAAGCATGTGATAGCGGATCAGCTGTCAAGAATTCGCTCGGGAGAACCTGCTAGAGGAGGTATACCAAATGGATTCCTTGATGCCCAGTTGTTCATGGTGTAGTTGTATCGGTGTGGTACAAATAAATTGGGAAATATCTGTTGAAAGGGGAGCTACCAAAGGATATGACAACAAAAAGACGTAAGATTATCATGAAATTGACACCATTTTCATTTTTCATTAATCACATGCTTGCTATACAAAATCAGACCTGATGGGATCTTGCGAAGATGCATGATGGAGGAGAAAGTCCATGTGACATTGATGGAAGCACATGAAGGACTGGCTGGAGGACACATGAGGCCAAATGCAACGACAAGGAAGGTGCTATTGGTAGGGCTATGGTAACCTACTATATATGACGATGCTAAGGAGTATGTGAAAGCATGTGATACCTGTCAACGGATGGGGAAGCCACTAAAGAGGGATTTTATGCCGTTACACCCCTCTCAACCACAAGAATTGTTCAAAAGATGGGGTCTACATTTTGTTGGACTGTTAAAGATAAGCAAAGGAAGAAAATGGCGATATATTGTGGTAGCAATCGTACCTAATAAAGTGGGTAGAGACATAGGCTCTACTAGACAATTTTGCAAGGAATATAGCCCGTTTCTTGTATGAGCAAGTGAATATGAGATTCAGAATTGTTTTGTAGTTAATGAGTGATAGGGGAGGACACTTTGTCAACAAGATTATCTAGAACATGTCCACGAAGTTTATGATCTTTCATTCCTTGTCTGATCTGTACTATCCTAGAGCAAATGGGCAGGTGGAAGCTATGAATAAGGTCCTGGTATCAATCGCATACAAGACGAGTAGTGGAAGGAGCTGATTGGGAAGAGAGATTGCCAGCAGCCCTGTGGGCGTATAGGACAACTTTTAAGCCAACGACAAACCACATGCCATTTCAGTTGATGTACGAGCAAGAGGTTGTACTGCCAGTAGAATTCTTGGTACCTAGTTTGAGGGTGGCGGTAGAGAAACGTTTGGACGATCAAGAGAGCCTAGAGGAGAGGCTCGCGACACTTGATGAGAGGTAGGTGATGGCTCAATGGACAATAAAGATTTCCCAATGGCATTGTGGCATGACAATCACTTGAGAAAGATGAAGTTGAAACCAGGTAACTTAGTGCGTAAGTTTAATGGTTAATGGTTCAAAGTTGAAACCATACAAAGTGAAAGCACAAGTAAATATGATTGATTTCGAATCATCAGAGGAAGAAACTGTAGGAAGACTGGTTGAGGCATTGCAACAATCATCAGATAGCTTTGAAGGAATTCGATTTGAGGAATGGAGAAAACCAAGTGGGACCACGTGAATTCATGGTGCAAACAAGAAGAAGAAGTAATAAATCCAGGATGATTGTTTGGGACAAGAGGAGAACAACCTGTTATTGAACAAAAAGTGTTGGAGCCTAGACCAACTGAACGGAGAAGAATATAGGTCCATGTAAGTTTCCCAAACACAAAAGAAGAAAGAAGACTTCAATCGCTTACAGATGAAGATTTGTGAAGAATGGAATCTGTATCGAGAAAGAATTGATCCAAAATCTCAGAGTAAAAAAGCGAACAAGAGGAGGCGGGGTAGTTAACACAATTGGATATCTTGCAACAAATGATATGTTAGGAGATGTAGAGATTGCAGGAGGAATATGAGACTACGTATGTATAACGCAAAAATGAGGGAACAAATTGTTCAAGAACTGGATGAGATGATGCAAAGGCTCAATTAAAGAAAGCACAAAGACATGAAGAATTGGATGATCTGGAACAACAAAGTTTGACGAGAGAGTAGGTAGTGCATGTATTGTGGAGAGATGTCTATGAAGTACCTTTGTCCTAGGAAGGAGAGGGTAGGCGATCATGAAGTAGTAGTCTATTCTCCACAAGTTCAAACAGTTCCTCCATGAGCTTATATACAAGTAATATAAATAGTAGTAGCATTTGCAATTCGAGCTCACTGTTAACGAGGAGATCTAGGAGGAACTTGACAAGAGTTCAATCGGTTCTCCAAGCAGAAGAGAGAAGGGACGCCCAAGATGACTTCGAGGAAGGAAGATGTATTAGAAGAAAGGCTGGAAGATACACCAACATCTCTTGCTGAAGGAGAAGGTGGACCTAGTAGTTCGCAAAGATTACTAGGTAATCCACTAGTACTAGAAAGAGGTAACTTAGACAAATTAGGGAGATTGTTAGGTCTTCTTGGTGGTCTAAGATTACCAGGCCAAGGGAGGAGTTTGGTTGGTTTCTCTCCTGGTGGCTTGAGGGGAAGAAATTTCCCTCCCACTACCCTTAGGTTGCAGGGTCGATAGGATGGGTCGCAAGGACCATTCTTTGATCAAGCATGAAACAACGAACTTTCCCTTGACCATCAAATTGGGCCGTCAGGACCATCTCATGGCCCATGCTGAAATCAAAGATGTTGTAAGAGACGGATGAGGACTTGAACGAACCCTAGACCACCTGGAGTGAGGAATAGGCAGTCCCACACTATGGAGGTTTGCCCGATGGAAGGAATAGTAGTAAGGGAGCCATCATGAGGAAGACGATGAAGACAAAATAGAACTGAGAGAGAACGAAATCGGATAAGACAAGAAAGAATCCAACAAATTAGAGTAGAGTTGTGAAGAATAGGCTACCCCATAGGTTTAGCCAGGCAGACAAGTAGCATTCAAACAGGACAAGTGCTTGAGTGTCCTCAACAGGTTAGTAGGATGCCAAGGAGTCGTTAGTAGGTTGGCAGAGTGGCAGAGTGCTGTGAGTAGGCTGACAGGATGACATGTGCTAGTTTGTAGGATGATAGGATGGGAGGGAGCGGTCTGCAAGTGGCTAGGACGATAGGATGCAGTTCGCAGGAGGACAGGATGGAAGAAGGCTGTTAGCAAGGTGATAGGATGACAAAATGTTGTCAGAAAGGTCATCACATGACAGGACGTTGTAATGACAGGACCCAAACTGAAGATTGTTGTTAGGAAGATGGACAGACACAGGTAATCGTAGTCATGAGACGGAACGTGAGAGAAATTGCAGTCAAACGGAAAAAGAGTGTGATTCGTCGATAGAAGACGCGATAGAGATTTAAGTTTGCGTTGTCGTATGGATTATATGGAAAAGACGACGTGGCAATCGTCATGTTTGAAATATGTAAATAAAATTTTGAAAAATATAAACATAATAAAAAAAAGAAAAAGCAAAAGAAGACAAACAATAGAAAGTAAGCGGGAAAAAACATTGTCACTTGCATGCAGGGTGTCAAGGTGGCAATCATACAATAATTCGGATCGATGAAATAGCAGTTAGGTAATCGTTGTGCATGCATGACAACCAACTTCGGTGATTATAAAGAGGCAAGTCAGGGAGGCATGGCACATTGCAAATTACTCAGTCTGCAGAGAGGACGCAAAGGTGATTGCAGATGCAGGTCGTAACATAGGGAGAAGTCACAAAATACCACCAACATTGCTGAAGTAGAGGGAATTCAGGAGTAGACGAGGGTTTCCAGTTGAAGGAAGTAGTTGAACCTATGAAAAAAAGAGAGGAAGGTGCCTATGCTTCAAGGTAGGCATACTCAAGGGTGAAAGAGCCATACATGTTAGAGAAAATGACTAAATTTTAAAAATTATCCCCATATTAGTAGCGCACAGAAGGGTAACTGCTGTCCGAAAAAAAACTACAGTGAAGAAGTGTTGTTTGAGGCATAGAAGTCAAAGGAGCTGCCGTCTGAAAGTGTCGTTTGAGATAGAAAAGTTAGAGGAGTTGTCGTTTTAAAGTGTTGTCTGAGGCTGAGAAGTAAGAGGCGTTGCTGTCTGAAGATGCAGTGGAAAGGAAGCGGCGTCTGAAGGATTGCAACAAGGGAAGTACGCCATTTGGGAAAAGTGACGACTAAGGAGCGCCATTTGGAACCCAAGCAGTGTCGTCTAAAGAAATGCGTTATCTGAGAAATTGCCGCTTAAACGTTGCTCAGTCTGAGAAACAACCATTAAGCAAGGGAAAGCAAGTTGCCAAAATGCAAAGGAAGCCGACTATTTGGGAAAGAATTCAACATAAGAAGCAGCAGAGAAGAGCTCCTCTTGATCCAATATCAGAAGGTCGAATGAGACATAGCCAAGGAGAACTCTCACAGTGAAGTGAGAGAGACTATGGCTTTGATACGGGAATAGGGAGTGAAGAGCAATTGTGGCAAGGAGTAGGTGTTGGCATTCCGAAAGAAAACGTAAGGGAAGCTACACACCAAGAAGCTAGGACAAATAAAGAAATGGAGGAGGTACCTTTGAAAGATATCACTTGGGTACACTCAATGGGAGAATATTGCTGGACATGGTGGGAGAAGGTTCCAAAGAAGCATTCGGTGCGGACTAGGTTGCAAGATGTAGGAGTTAACTTCATTTTGTAGGTCCCAAATTTCAACAAAGAATTCTTTAAGGATTATTTGTTGCAGATGTTGGAGATGTACAATCTGCTACTGAATGCCAGTAAAGTGCGAGTGGGTGATAGGGAGCTAATGGTTGTCTTCTCAACAGGCAACTTCAAGAGGGCATTTGGTTTGCCAAATCAAGGAATAGTAGTAGTAAAATATTTAGTGGATTCTAGTCAGAGAAGACAATTGATCCAAGAAGTGATGAATCTCACACTAGAAGAAGTGCAGAAATTAATGTTGCATGGGAGCTGAGCAGTTAAGTAGCAGTAGTTGAGGAGTGAAGAGCTGCAATGTGCCATGAATGTTATAATGGTGAGGCTGTCTGGAGAGCAGAGAGCTTTAGAGTTACCCATATGGCTTATATTGTACATGCAAGGGGTAGTAGTTGGCGAAGCCTATGATTGGGCATCCTACCTCTCATACTGGATTAAGACTTTCTTGATGCGGAGTACGAAGAATTTCTCAATGGTATTTCATGCCATTTGCTGTTGAATGCTGCAACACATGAAAAGGTGCATATTCGAGGATTGGATCCTCCTAGAGATTTACCGGAGTTGGCATCGACAATTCTAAGGTGGAAGGATGCAAAGCCACAAACGAAGGGAGGCACTCTTGACAAAAACGTCTAGAACAAAGATGATATTGAGGAGGAAGAATCTGCTAAATGATGTATCTAGTGAAGATTCAGAGGAGGAAACACTACCGTCAATGTCAGAGTCGGACCAAAAGCAAAATAAGCGTGGGAGGTTGGTATTGGAAGAATAACCTCAACCCTCACTGCAGGCCATAGTGGAGGTAGGTTGTAGAATGGAACAGGTTGTGGAAGAAAGGTAATAGCAAGGAGCATTGCAACAAGAAGGGGGAGAGGAAGTTGCAGTTGAACAACAACAGTCAAAAATGCAGGCCCAACAAAAATTGGAGTTTCCAGATATAGTGCCCATGGACAGGTAGGTCCAGGCAACAATGGATGCAATAGGAGATTTACAATTTGGAGCAACTGAATTTTTGGCAGAGGCTCAACAACTTCATTTAAGTGCATCACCTCTAGTGCAGAGAGAGCCACACTTTGAGATTACATCCATAGTAGAAGAGGAACGGACAAGGAAACAAACTGAGATAGCTAAGACACTAGAGAAAGAAAAAGAGCCGACAAAAGAAGATGCAATGCCAACACAACCAGAACTTGAATCAGACTCAGATGGTAGTGAATCCCCAAGAAAGTATATCTTTCTAAAGAGGGGAAGAGACAACAAATGGATAGAGCAATTGGTTGACACTATAGAGCAACCTGTAATAGAGGGCAAAGTAGCTAAGAAAGCCATCAATTTGTTAAGGCAGGGAGGAGAGAATGTGGTGGAGACTACCATAGATAATGACACAGATGATGATATAATTGGTCATGTGTTCATAGAAGTGTCGAAGCTTAGGCAACCGCCAAAGTTTGGGGAGCACATTGATGCACAAGTAAATGCTTGCAAAAGCTCTCTAGAGTCATTGACAGATTGAGATTGGAGTTTGAAGTGGGTTGTGTAGGACAATGGAGAAAATGGCAGCTGATGATAGAGAACAAGTTAGGCAAGCTATTGAATTGGTTCCATGATGATGAATAGATGACGGGACTTGTCAACATTCATCAGACGCAGCCTTGGGAGTTAGAAATTGGGAATATTAAGACCATGGTTGTGGTGCGAGAATTGCTAGAAGGAACCCAAACACTGTAAAGAAAGCCAGACTGTATGTGTATTAATGGAAGTCGTAGTGTACTTTGCCCACCAAATGAAACAAATATTCAATATGTGGAATTGGCACCAGAGTTATTTCAGACCTATGCGAGGATCAAAATTTTGGCATACTTGGTGTGGTGGTTAGCTGCAAGTATTGAAAAGTGGCACAATATAGGTGAAGAGAAAGCTAACCTGTTGTAGACAACATATGCTAAATTTGAGCAAGCAAGTGAAGAAGGCAAAGCAGAACTTGTCAAGCTGAAACAACAACTTGAGGAAAAGACCAAGGGGGTTGAGGAGAAGAATAAGTAGGTCAAAGAAAAGACCAAAGCCAATGAGGAATGGGATGCAATAATAGCACAACTAAAATCTGAGAGCTCAATCAGAGAGTAACTGTTGGAAGCGAAGACAAAAGAGCTGAAGCCAAAGATGAGTTCATTGTGGAAAGGGATGAGCAACTTGCAACATTGATGCAGGGAACTTTGAATGAGGCGTCCGAAAAAAGGGAGGAGGAGCTCTTGATGAAGTTGGCAGCAATGGAACATAAAGCCAACCATTATGGTCTAGAATGGGCCAAGTACTTCAATTATGCCAAGAGACTCAAGGACAAGAAGGAGGCACTGAAGCTGCAGATTGCAGAATTGGGAGTACCTGTTCCACAACCTCAACAACCGAGTTCGACCCCACCAGCAGAAGGAAGTTGATGAGGACATCGACCAATTTAAGGGGAGGATAGATGTAGGCACTGGTTTTGCACATAAGCAGGAACAAAAGTGATTGTTTGCAAAAATGTCGAAGTGTTTTAGTGATTATACACTAAGTTGGTCCAAATGAAATGTACATGTAATTGAAATGAAATGCATGTAATAGCTGTCATAGTTAAGTGAGGAAATATTTTATATATTGTAAAGTTGGCATTATGTCTTAGGTACATAGGAAGAGGGGAAGTAGTTATGTACAACGTGTCTTGGAAACCTTTGCCAACGAAGGCCAGGATTGTGCTATAAGAAGACCCCCCTTCACTGTTGAAAGATCATCATATGTATATAGACGTACTGGTCATATATGTATTCGTAGGATACGAGAGAGATATCTATTATTCTATCAAAAGCCATTGTTATTGACAGAGCATAATGCGAATATAAGTATCAATGCTATAATATGTAAATGCCATTTTGGTAGATTATCAATGCAACCCCATTTTCCATTCATCTGTTGGATGTTTGTGTTAATAGTAATTTACTAGATTATTAGTTGTGCATTATCAAGGTAGTTGGTTGCAGGTTGGGAGATGTAGTCGGCTTTACTAGTTACAAGTCACAGACAAGGAGCACATATGCAGTCAGACAACTTCGACGACTATTGCCGAGGATAGTCGTCATCCTATTGGAGTGCAATCGCTGTTTGGGAAATTTGTTGTCTGGAGATCATGCCGTCATGCTGTTGCGTGGGTGTCGTCATGCCACCATGATGATGTTGACTTACTAGTGCTGTCTAGAGAAAACCGTCTAGGGAATGCTGTCTAGAGAATGCTGTCTAGGGGATGCCGTCTAGAGGATGCCATCATACTGACTAAGAACTGAAGTCCAATCTGTCGACATGTGTATGTTGCCATCTAAGTAGATGATGATGATGACTTTGTCCCAAAGTGTTGACTGTAGACATGTTGGCCCTTAAACTCTGTCACTATCGTGTTGTTGGGAAACCTGACTGTTGTGGTACAAGATAACTGCTTTTTGACCATATATCAACTTGAATGGTGTGTGATTTGTCGTCAGCATATACGTCATCCTATACATCCACAAGATTGCAGGCAATTTCTCCTCCTTGTCAGCATCCTCGATTCCACATCTTGTATATTATTGAAACCAAAACCATGAATGTTGCTTTTGCTTGCTCATTTGCTCTTGTGTAATACGGTCTTGACAACGAGTGCATGATTTTGAACTCCGTCGTCAACTTTTGAATAATTTCAATGACAAATTGTCCTCTTCGATAGCTTGTAAACTGAGGGACTTCGAATCTTGTAATAATTTGTTCGTACAAGAATCGCATAGTACCCTTTTTAGAGTTATCTGACAATACCCTTGCCTCCACTCACTTTATCAGTTATTCAACTGTCACCACAATGAACTTGCACCTTCTTTGTTTGGTCTTCAATGGTCCAACAAAATCTAGATCCCATTGTTTAAACTCTTGTGGCTGAGATGGGTACAATGGCATGAAGTCCCTCTATAGTAGCTTCCCATATTATTGGCATGTAATGCACGTTGTCACTAACTCATTCAGATCACTGTAGAGAGTGGGCCACCACAATCCTACTACAAATACCTTCCTCATAGTCACATCTATCCCCATGTGTCTTGCTAATCCCTCATGAGCTTTCTTCAACATTGCGTTCAACACCTTGTCCATCATGCAGCACCTTTGTAGAATTCTATCTAGTTCAATTTTGTATAGCAATCCAACAATCATTTGAAATGGTGTTGACTTGACGATTATCTTCTTCTTTTTGTTGCCGTCGACTCCTTCAACAACTCTCCCATCAACAAGTATTCTCCCACGTACTTGTACCATGATGCTAGCGTAGTGATTAAAAGTAAATTAGAGTCTGCAAATTCATTCAACATTCCTCCCTCTACAGGATCTTCCAAGCAAATCCTTGACAATTGATTTGCTATCATGTGTTTCTTTCTTGGTCTGACTACCACCCAAAACACGAACTCCTGCAACGTAACAAGCCACCTGCTAACTTGTTCGTGAATGGTTAACTTGTTGATTAGGTACAAAAATGCCTGATGATCAGCATAGAAAGCAAAAGGGTTTGCGAGCAGGTAATGTTTGAATTTCTGCACCACATACACCATCCCTTGTTCCGTTGTCTTGTAATTTTTCTCCGCCTTGGACAACAATCAACTTGAAAAGTATATGGGCTGATCCAGCCCATACTACCCTTATTGCATAAATTTGCCTCCAATTGCAAAATTGGATGCATCCACACGAACATGAAACTCCTCTCAATCTAGAAACTTTAGAATGGGTGTGCAAACCAATTTCGCTTTCAACTCCTTGCAGGTCTTTTGGTGCTCCTTTGTCCACTTGAAAGGAACACCTTTGCATGTCAATATGTCCAATGGGTGCCACACTTGTGCGACGCCGATAGTACCCGACATGCCCCAATAATGACTTCAGCCTGCTCATGTCGCACGACTCCTCCATGCTCATCACAATGCGAATTTTGTTGAGATCGGTCTTCAACCCCTTTTTGCACACCACTTGACCCAACAACTTCCCATATGGAACCGACAATTTACACTTCTTCGGGTTAAAGAATAATCAAGCATTCATGCATAACCGCATGCACTCCTAAAATGCATTCAAATACTCATCCTTCTTCCTATAAACGACCAGTCATCGAGGAACACTTTAAACTTGCCTATGAACATTTGCTCAAAGATGTACGAAATGATCCTTTGGAATGTGGCGAGTGAATTGCACAAATTGAAGGGCCTTCAATTGTATGCATAGATGCCATTCTCAACAATGAACGTGGTCTTTAGGGTGCCCTCCTCAACAATGCTGATTGTATTGTAGACCGAGAATCCATTTAGAAATGAATAGATTTCGTGCACAGCTACTTCCTTTAAAATCGAACTAGTAAACACGATTAAAATGCATGTGAGAATGAAGCTTCATAATAATTCTGTTTAGAAAAATTTAAAGCCAAATTGGAAAATAAACCAGGCTTTCTAAGGAACATCCAATGAGATGCTTAATGATAACAATTCCATTGCATCAAACAAGGAGGAAAAAGACAAATATCCCTTTCCAAAGGTAAGGCTAAGACTTCATGTAGGCATTTGGAAGAGGGCAACCAACGATCATTTTACAAGAGATTAAGATCAATTAAATTCAAATTTAAACAGCAGAATTAAATAGAAGAATGTAAAATTCACAATCTGCAATAACAAACCTCAAAATGAAATCTAGGGTCTATTAAAATGTCTTGACTAAAATGTATATTACATATGCAAGAGAGTTGATATTTATGGACTGCTGTAGGCATATAAACCATAGTTACCAGGTTTGGACTTTTGAGGCTGGAATGAACTGGTTCAGTGCTAATTTTTTTTTTGAATAATACTTCTTATAAACATCTGCCCTGGAATTTTTTTTAATAATAATAATAATAATAATTATTATTATTGTTTTTATTTTGCAAGCCTTATTATATGTTTAAAAAATTAAACATAAAGCATTGTCTGTAAAATAAAACTTAAACATTTATAAGGTATAAGATTTACTTGAAAGAAAATATGGAAAAATCTGATTTTTAATTTTTTTTTTTATTTGGCATATATTTATATATTTTATAAATATTTTGTATGGGTGTATATATATATATATATATATATTTTGATTATCCTAGCTTTTTCGAACTAAATCAAACCTCCCTGCAAAAACCAAATATTAAAACTTTTTTATTCTACCAAACCTCCAAACCAAACTGTAATTGGTAACTCTCATATAAACTAAGCTTTGTGTAATTCAGTTGAGGCATGCAAACATAAATGCAGACTTGAAAGAGAAAAGCTTGAACTATTAATGTTTTTGTTTTTATTTGCAAGATATGTAATACTTTTAAACATGCCATATTTGAATAAATTTGCAGCTGTAACTATATGCAAATAGTAAATCAAACTGAAAATGACAAGCAACTACAAGTGCAAGTGGAAAAATTACATGCCACTTCAATGAAAGAACAGCAAAAATGGCACACACTCAAACAAAGCATGCATCAACGAGCAAACACAGTATGGTAGAGGAAGCAAGTAAGACTCAAATGCAAGAAATCCAAGCTGCAATGACAAATATGGAAATACAAGAAAAGAATTTGAAAAATCAATTAGAGACGGCAAGAATGTGGGCATGAGTGGTAAGGAAACCAATAGATTAGCACTTGTATTAGCTTAGGAATGCAATAACAATGAGTTTACACCTTTACTTGATGAACTTTGAACCTGAAATAAGCAGTGGCAGCTAAAAATGGCAGCAAGCTGTGAGAGGAAAAAAAACTTTCAAATGCTTGGTAAATGATTTGTGTGTTGTTTAGGTTAGTTTTAGGGTTGCAATTGTTTTTTGGTCATGTTTGACCAGTCAAAAGCGAGTTAAAAATAAAAAATAAAAATAAAAAAAACGTTTTTTTGAGAAATAACGCGGGTTCTCCCTGGGTTTGTCTTGGGTTCTGCCTAGGGCATCCTCATACGTCCGGGTTCGTCCAGTTCTCCCCGGTTCGCCCTGGGTTCTGCTTGGGGCATCCGGATGCGTCCGGGTTCGTCCAGTTCTCCCCGGTTCGCCCTGGGTTCTGCTTGGGGCATCCGGATACGTCCGGGTTCGTCCAGTTCTCCCCGGTTCGCCCTGGGTTCTACTTGAGGGATCCGGGTATGCCCGGGTTCGTCCATCGTCCAATTCTCCCTGGGGCCGTCCAAGGTTCTGCCTGGGGGATTCAAATATGCTCGGGTTCGTCCAAGGACAAACCTGGACGTATCCGGATCCCCCAGGGAGAACCTTGGACGGACCCACAAGCATACAGGAACTGAATCCGGACCGAGTACGGCCCGTACCAGGATCCAGGGGTCCTAGGGAGCAGAACCAGTATCTTAGTTTTTAAACTTAGTATAAACTGAAGTTGGTATTTTCATATTTGAACCCCTTTTGGTCTTTTTACGTTGAAGAGGCAAAGCTGTATAACAATGTAAACAGAAAATGCTGTTGACATGGAAATTTGTTCACCATTTTTTTTTCAATTGGTTATATGGGATTGAAATGGGCCCCCACCTGTATTACATCATCACCAAATAGTGGTATTATAACAAAACTTGAATATTATCCATTTATTATTTGGCAAGATTCAAACCTTGGTTTTCTCCTTAAATGTTTGAGGAATCTAACCGATTGAGCTAATGCCACTTGATCAAGTTCACCATTTTTTATTTTCTTCTTGTTTGAGGAAAATGGTGGCTTGATTTTGTTATTTAGGCTAATTAACCACTAAATGCCAATGGAATAATGAAATATAAGCACACGTGCATGCCTATATTTATATATGTACGAAAGGATGAAACTCCGAAGTCTTTTTGTATTTGTTCTGTGTGTAATAGAAAATGGTGATTTGTCTAGACTCTACATTGAATGGTCTGAAATTGATAAACTTGGTTAATTTTCTTTGTAATCATGAGATGATTGGATTCTCATGATTTCTTAGTATTGATGCCCAACAAAATCCTATACAGAAAAGAAAATCAACTAAGTAACTAGATAGTGTGAAATAGTAGAAAATTAAATATTAAGGCCAAAAGAAAATAAACTAAGTAGTTAGATTGTGTGAAATAGTAGAAAATTACATACAACCTAGAACTGTCAAAATTTAGTTGGGAAGCATTGCTCATGACTCATCTCTAAGATGTGGTTTAATTGATGGAGATTATGTGGGTAGGGCTCAAATTTTTTGTGATTCTTTAATCTTACCTTGTATTTGTATGGAGATGGGCCTTTTGCCAATTTATATATTATTAAGTAGTTTTTGAATAAGAGGATTTGGTATATTTCTTTTTAATAAAGAGAATTTGTACTATTCATCATTCATGTAAATGTTGAGATTAGCTGGGATTTTGTAATTAGGTTTATTTTTATGCACCTTGTTTATGTTTTGAGAAACTACCTGTTATATTGACTGGATTTGGCTTTTTGTCTATGCATGTTCATCCTGGCATTCATTATTAGTCACCTTGACTGCGTTGTTTGCTGGCTACAGATATTAGCAGTTAGTCTATATGATTTTTCTGTAATTTCTGGGTTGCATTCGCTAATTGAATTATTCTAAAATTAACAAGAAATTCCTGGCTAATTGTTGGTTGTATGATATGAAGGATGCACATGTTAATTTTTTTTGTTATGAGATACTTCGTTTTCTTCTTTTATCTCAGCTGTTCATAGACAGTTGATTTTCTGTATGTGCATATTACTTTTGTCAGGCTGTTGTGTCATCTCCCATTGGTGGGGAGGTCTTAACCGAGTGCCTTATGAAAACATTGGAGAGCAAAGGGATTATGGTAACCAACATTTCAATTTCTAGTGTTTGCCTTTATCAATAGTCTTGGGTTAATAATTAGTGTCTCCATGTTACTTGAACTTACAGTCAGTCCTTGACATTGCAGCTCAAGCCTCGATATGCATTCAAGAGGAAAGAAGTCCGACCAGGAGAATTTCAGGTTACTATTTTATTCTTTTCATCTTATTTGTTTAAAATCATCTTTCACCCAAAATTGAAATAGTAAATAACTGTAATCTTGTATTAATTCTTCGTGCATCACTTCTGCTTCAAATAATTGTGAAATTTTGTCTCTACTGTTATCATCCGTTTTAGCATATTGGCTTAGCTTGATATTAGTTAATATCTCCTTAGATATTGCCAAGAAAAGATTTTACTTTCACAGAATGTGTTTGCGTTTTTGTTTTTAGTCCATGAGTAACATTGTCTTAAGAAGCCATGAGTGTGTATTCTTGCTCTCAGTGATAACATCTTTGTAAAGAAAAAGTCACCTAAAGAAGGGACTGACAAATGTTTAACGTATGCTTGCATGATTTTCTGAATTATGTAACTTTTAATATTTTTTCCCACCTGTGCAATTAATGTCTATGATGACTGGTTGGCAGAAATCGTTACAGCTATCTGAAGTAAAAAAAAGAAAAAAAGGAAAGGAAAAAGCTTCCTTTTTGGCAGAAGTAAATTGTTAGTGGATGCCCTTGAATGTTAGGATTATTTTACAAATTTGATTGAAACAGTTTGTCAATCCTTGCCCTTCTTTCCTATGAATGGTGTATAGAGGGGCTTTATCAATCATAGTTGGAAAATTTACAATTTGGGAAAAACTTGCCGGCCCAAATCTTGTAGAGTTCCTGGTGACTCAGCAAAAACTTGGGAAAAAAATTCGAAAAAGTAACTTAATTCACAAAAATTTATATGTTCAAAACAGAAATTAGAGAGCTAGGAAGTTGATTTTCTTTTAGGTTTTTCATAAAAAATAGTATAATTACAATTCTTTGAAGGATGCAAGATATTTATATTCAACTTAAAAAGAAAAAACTGAGTACAAAACCTGAGCTTGTTCTGGTCAATAACAAAAACCAAACAGCTCAGCACAAAAAACAGTCATAAAACCACATAACCATCAAGATCATATCCCAAAAGACTAAAAAATCTTTCTGGACTTTTAGCAGAAAGCAGTTCCATCCTATGCATTACATAGGAAAGCAATTTTAAACTGCTCTTTGATCATGGTTCTTTGCCCTCCTGCTCTTTGATAACCAGCCAAGCCTTGACCTTGTTTTTGATTGTATTGAGTCTATTGACCACTACTGGGCAGGGCATTACATCGCAGGTTGGGAACCTGACAAGATGGTATTTGAGGTGATTGATGCCTCCACTCATGTTTTTGTCACAATAATTGCAGGTGACCTGAGTCGGCAAAGTCCCTTCTTATGCAGTTGTTCCATTGGGTGACTTGGATGATTATTGCCAGTTCCTTGGCCATCACCCAAAAAAGCCATCAATTTTTCCTTAAAAAGAAAGGTAATTGTTAAAAGTCTAAAGACATGGCCTTAGAGGCATTAAGGCCACGAGGCCATGCCTTAGACTCCTAAAGAAGATAGAAAACAAAGCAAGAAAGAAAAAAGCTAAAGAACCATAAAATGCTTAAAAGTACAGAAATCCTACTTCTGAAACTTTTTCCCAAGATGAGAAATCTTCAAAAGCAAGTGTTATATCTGTCTAATCTTTGTCCAAATGCATTAGAAAATGTTTGGTTACCCTCTTAAATCTTGCAGTCACGAGAAGGAGAGAAAAAAAGCAAAAAATGAGCCATTTCCCTGTTTTTCTGCATTTTGGTGGTACCCAGTCGAGTTTCTGTGAGAAAATTGTGAGACATCGATAATTTTTTGCATGATTTCTCTCCAAAAAATCACCCATTTCTTGGCTCTGAGAAAATAGATTGATTTAATCATTGGGACAAAATAGAGTAATAAAAACCAAGATATTGTGATTTCTTGGCACTTTTTCTAACTATGCTATCGATTAAAGAAGAGAAATTTACCAAGGATAAAATCTGTCCATTCACGTAGGTAAACGCATTAGGTATTACCTCGTGGAATGTTGTTATTGTGATTTGGTTTGGTTTGTAATAGTTTCAAATTGCAATGGTTTCTTTCTCATGCAAATTTGAAGATGGTGATTATCTCTTTCACATAGTAAGCTTTGTGGCTCATAACTATGCAATAGGTTCAGGAAAGTTTTGGAAAAAAGAAACCATTTTGCCAGTGATATTTGAGAAGCTATTACACTGAAGTATATGTTGAAAGAAAGAACGGTATTTTCTTGTGATATAAACTGTAATGTTCATTGTTGCCTGTATATGGTTATACACTTCGATGTTTGCAATATTTTATATTTTCAGTCCCTTTGCATTTTTGTGTTCTCTTTATGTCATATGGGTCTTTTCTAATTGTTCTGTCTATTTGATTATGTCGTAGCTAGCATTGTTGGATGATGGACATGTTTTGGTGGTGTCCATACACCTAGGATATTGACCAATGTCAGCGCAAAAATTAAAACTAGTTGCATGCATGTGACATCACATATGTAGCAATTGCATTGTGATTTTATTGCTTTGAGCTGTGTGAATGAGTGTTTATTTCCAGTTGCATGAATGCATGCTTACTTCTAGTTGTGTTATGTGAATGAGCAATTATTTCAGTGTGAATTAGCTATAGACATAACAATAAAGAGCAATAAATGAAATTGAGATTCCTAGAACTAGGTAGATTCTGTTGGCAACTTAGAATTCCTGATGCCTGAAAATAAGAGATTAGGTATGTTACCTAGGGTTACAAAGTCCTGTTCTGTAGTGCATATACTTTGCAGGCACCACCTAAGTTTACTTACCCTGGATCGACAATATATATATATATATATATATATATATATATAGTGAACTTGTCAAGTACCACACGGCTGAATATTATTGGCATGAGGCAATGCAATTCCCTCTTTGCCCATTGTCTTCTTTGGAGAGCACCAGTCATTGATTTTGTTTCAATCAGATGACATGAACCACTTAGGTGCTAGAGTCTTCATTGCGGCTATGCAATTCTTCTGCAGGTTGGAGCTTTCCAAGCATTCTCTTGCTCTTCTAAAAGCACTACATAGTGGACGTTAGTTGGCATGTGGGATCCAAGGCCTTAACCTTTCACCTTGTCATCTATGCGGCCATTCTTTGTTGATTCTCAGCTAATCCAAGGGCTCAGAGTGGCTTGTCATCATCTGGATGGGCTACTTGCCTTCTCATTTTCATCCTTCCTAAGAGGGGATCCATGTGTCACTTGGCACCTCTCTATTGGTGCATCCTTGTTTGAACTCTCCTTTACTTTCCTTTGCCTAAGTTACAGTCTGCCATTGAATTAGATGTAATTGGATGATGCAGACCTAGTGCGTCTGGGCTGAAGTAAAATAATAAGTTGCTTGCGAGACGAAGCCTTGTTGAGCATTAATCTTGATGCTTCCTTGTTGGGAGGTTTTGGTAGATGACGAATTTTCATTGCTGCAGATTTCAAGGGCTTCCAACCCTTGGTTTTGATTTCCTATTCCCAACTGCCCATCAATTGAAACAAGCAAACGAGTCGGGTTGTGTCTTTGCTTCATGCTAGCTCAAGGTAATTGAGAATGGCAGGGCTTTATCATGTTATGCTTCACCATTGTAGGTTGCCATTAACCTATTCCCCCTCCAAGTCCTTGAACCAAGTTTTTGCTCGGTCAAGGCTTATACTCCGTGTGAACGCCTATCATCATTCCTACAATACGGCGATAGTGAGTTGCATGAGACCCGATTGCAATGCTTGTGCTGAATTTTTCCGGCGTAACTGACCTGCAGCTCATGTAGTATGCAATTTCCATTGTATTGAAATAATCATTTTTGAGTAGCATTTTTACTTCTGTCAATTATTGAAAATTTTCCATCTCATTCCATTAGAAAATTTCAGCCCCTGCCTACTTTAGAGCTTAAGCATCTTTATCTTTGCAAATATCAAAAACTCCAATGGTAGAAATTTTGACCTCATTGAATTTTCTTCTGCATAGGACATTCTTCTTTTGAAACTTGTTCTCATCTTTCGATCTCAACACATCTCCAATACATTGCCAATTGGTAGAATTATCCTTCATAAAACCTTTACTTTTGACAAGTGGCTTGCTTGACAACTTAAGAGGCATACACATGACATCTCTTTCATAGGTGGATTGTTTGGCAATATTGGAGAGACACACAGATGGTATTTAGTTATTTTCATTATCAGTGATATAGTGTCATGGTACATCTTTTAAGATTGAAGTGGATGGGGATATTTTAACATCCTCAAAGGCATTTGTCTATTCCTTTAACATTTTCCTTTTAATTTATGAATATTTCCTTAAATTTTCCTGTAAGGTGCACCTTCAAGGACTTTTCTAGGATATTTCGGGAAAGGCTTCAATGTTTTAGGAATGGACCAAAAGCAGAAAATTGACATGACTCTGACCATACAACACATTAAATGAAGGGGTTTGGGCCAGTGATATCATAAAATTTGGGGGCATAAAGAGGAATTTTTAAATGCCAAAATGGACATACTCTCAAACAACCTAAGACAAAATAGTTCAATTTTTATCACTGCAGACTACCAAAAATGGCAAACTAGGTGCTAATTTATTTGGGCAAAATTTAGTGCTAACAACCTTCAAGTTTAAATATCTTGCAATACTCTTCATTACTTTTGAATGACTATCCTTTGGATCCTACATGAACCTGGAAACAAGATTGGCAACAAACATGAAGTTAGGATGACTATGAGTGAGATAGATCAAGCTGCCTACAAGCTGTTTATACAGTGTTGCATCAAAATTTCTAGATGTGCGATTCATGGTCAACTTGAACCTAGATTGTTAAGGAACAAATCAAGGTCAACAATCCTCCATTTGAAACTTCTTCATTTAATTTGCCCCATATTTGGGATAAATATGAAAATCTCATCCTCCAATTGGAAAATTTGCAAACCAAGTAGGAAATGGAGAAGGCTCGAAGTTGACATTAATGTTGCTAGCAAGTAAAATTAAGCCGTCCATGTATGGAACGATAGTGATAAGCTTACCTTGAGTATGCTTCACATAGTATACTTCATTGCGCCTCTTGTCACATGTTCCATTAACACATTTTGGCTCAATCATTTATTTGTCTTTTGTTGACAACAACATTGTTTCCAACTAGTCTAGCTCTTCTTGCTTTACACTTTGCTACTTGTTAGATACCAAGTATCCTGTTTGGCGACTTCCCTCTTCTCGAGGTGGTGACACACCTTGGATCTTTGGAGAAAAGACTTCCTCTATCATCTAGATTGTTGGGATGATGACTTTGCTAGTATTTGTGCACACTCTCTTCCTTTGTGACAAGGGAATTCTCTAGAAGATCCACCTCAAGCACTTCCATTTGTTGAAGGGCTCTTATGGGTTCGTCGGACTTTGTTGCGCATCCCTATGCATGTTGTCTGCACCACGTTCACTGTTCATTGTGGATGAATGTTGCAATCCACTCAAAATTACACATAGGCTCATCCCATGTTCATTGTTGTCTATGCCCACTTATGCTTCATGGATTGTTGCTCATGCGCTCCTCTCATCGCACTTACTTGACCCAACCTTGATGTGGCAAGAACACTAAATGTAGTATAGCAAATTTGTATTGCACCATGTGCAGAGAAATAATATTTAAAAATGGTTCAAAGAAAGTTCATTTTGTTTTTAGCGTGGAATTCTTAGACATGACTTTAATAATTGTTCGTCATGGTTGAACTTTGTGATCCGCTCATACTTGCATGTGGGCTTACCCCATGTTTGTTGCTATTTATGCCAACTTATGCTTCATGGATTGTTGCTCATGCCTGTCGTCGTGTTCACTTTACCTAACCTCGATATGGAAACAACACCAAATGTAGTATAGCAAATTTGTATTGCATTGTGTAGAGGAATAACATACAAATAATGTAAAACAAAAATGAACAATAGATCAAAGTAACTCACGACATGTCTATCATTATATTCTTGCAACATGTTCGACAATCTAGTTTTGTAAATGCACAACGATATCTTACAATGCTTTTTACAAGTAAAAAATGTCATAGTTGCATTATCATACACAACATACTGGTACTCCCTTGAGAATGACAAGAGACAAATATATACAAGGGGGTTGTTGGGGGCACAATTGGAAACTGCCTAACTACCAACCAATATTTGTATACTAAAATTAAATTCATCCCTTAACTATGGTTTGTACACATTATAACAACCACTTAGGGTTGCACACACATGCAACAACCTATGGCACATGTCAAACTTATATACATGCCAAAATGCTTATGTGTGTAACAATACTTGTGATGAGTTATTGCTGCTTTGGCGCTTGAGCTGGAGGTATGCGAGTTTTGCCACCTACATACTTGGTCTCATGGACCCATTTGCACTTCAAAACATTCTTCCTCTTAGACCAAGGAACCAATTGCCAAGTCCCATTCTTTATGAAGGAGTTGTACTCTTCTTGTATAATCTCCTTCCAAACATCAATGCCACGAGCATGCTCATATCATTGTGGGTCACAAGCCTTCATTTCCATTGCCACAAGTGCAAAGTTCACCATTTGCTGCCTTCAAGTGATGTTGACTGACTCTTCAATATTGTCATTGGCTTTATCGTTTGCTGTCCTATTAAGAGTTTGCTTTCATAGGGGTGGATGATGACCTCCATCATGTGAAGAAGTTTTTTCATCTATATTTTCTACATCATCGACAACAGATTATACTCGTGCTCACAAGTCTCAACAAATGTATAAGTCCTTACCTTCATCTAGAGTTAAATGAAGGTAGCATGGAGGTGGGCAGGCCTCCAAAAATGTAGAATTCCTCCATTCATCTGGAGAAAAATCAAGGTAGTGTGGAGATGGGCGGGTCTCAAAAAATGTAGAAATCCTCCATTCATCTAGAGTGAAATGAAGAAGGTGGGCAGCACCCAACACAATCACTTGTGAAACTTCACATCATGACTGATCACAATATCAATCATCTTTGGATTATCAATCATCTTTGGATTAAAGAGGCGATAGGCCTTAAACTGCTCAAAAGAGCTGATCTTGATGTTTATTGTACCTTCCTAACAAATTTCCTTCTTTTCTCATCTAAACTTTTGGCATAAGTAAGGCATCCAAATGTCTTGAAGTACCCAACTTTGGGATTCTTCCTATACATTGCCAAATAGGTGTCCCCTCCACTACTTTGGTGGGCATCCTATGGAGAATTTACTTATCACAAATGATGAGTTCTCCCCAAAACTTGTTTGACAACCCATGTTGGTGGAACATACATCTAACCATCTCAACGAAAGTCTTGTTCCTTCTTTCTATAACACCATTCTGCTATGGAGTGTAAGACAATTCCTTTGCCAAGATATCCCACACTCATGAATCCCTTAAAAGCATTGTTGGCATACTCGCCACCAAGTTTAGTACTCAAAACCTTGATCTTGTGCTCATTTTAGTTCTTGACCAACCTTGAACTCTTGATGTCATCATGCATGAGCCGTCATCGATGGAGGCCAACATGTATCTATTCCCTCCAATGGGAGTACTAATCATGTCATAAAAATCATTATGTGCTAACTCAAGCTGTACTTGAGCCCTCCATGCCTTTCAAATCCCAAATGAATCCTGATGATTCTTCTTGAGAATAAAACCTTCACAAGGGTTCCCCAAAGTTAGGCCATGGACTATGGTTGTATTGTGCATTGATTGCAAGCTTCAAAGTTGAGGTGCCCCAACTGCTTTTGCCACAAATTTCACCATGAAGGAAAAAAAGGTGTCTTTTCCTCATCTTGATAAAGAAAGACTCTAAACTGATACATCATGCTAATTAGAGTCAAACGGGGCAATAACATGGAAACAATATTATTCACCATGCAGCTGCTAGGGTAAAACACCCTCTTCTTCCTTGTATTGCATGACTTTTCTGACTTTTGCATGACAAAATCCCAAATTTGGCATACTAGACTTGTTGGTTTTAAGAAATATCCTTCTCCTTGGGATCCCCCATAGAAGAAAGAATGTTGTTGGCCTTCGTCATGTGATGAACTCAATTGGAATCTATTGCCAACTCCTCATGGGTGGGCTAACATGCAAACCTTTGGAAGATCTATTTGAAACAACTTTCAATACTACTCCATTGTGTTGAGTATTTTTCAATTGTAGCTTATCAAACTCATCTATCTTCTTTCAATACTTGCATGTATGATGATTCTTCTAGCCATGGTTATTGCACTTAAGCTTGCCTTTGCCTTGCTTCTTACCCTTGTTGCTTGGGTTTCCTTTCCCTTTGTTTGTCATCTTGTTGTTCCTATTGCTTTCCTCTTTGATTATAGCTGTGCTTATTGGAATTGCCTGGGTCTTCCCTTGAACATCTATGATTGTGGTTTTGTTGCAAAAACCTTCCTTTGCTTCACCCTCTAGTCCTACGTCCATTGTGATGCCCCTTTGATCTAGTTGGTTAGTATTCTGCCATTGATTCCCCATTTGGATTTGAATAGAGGAAAAATCCAAAAAGATGAAGTTTTCCTTGCCTTCAGTTGTCATTGTATGAAGGTTAGCAACTTGGACAAGAACCATATAATAAGAAGCTTTTAGGGATCATAATATTACATTAGTGATGTAGGTGTGATTGAAGTTGAATTGTGAGGTACGTTCCTTGAACTTTTGCTGCAGCTATGGTATTTGTGCTAAGAAATCCATAATGTTGTCAATGTTTGTAGAAGAGATATGGGTGAGCTTCACTTTAAATTCAATAGTCAGAGATGTGTCTTTATAATCAAGGATCTTCTCGAGTTTTCCTCACGCTTCCTTGGCAGTCTGGAATTGGGATTGAACTTGTGCTCTTCTTCCATGTTAGTTTTCATGAGAGAAAGGGGAACTTGTTCCAATTCTTCTATAGTTGGTCCCTGTTTTCTATAGGGGTATCCTCTTCAATAATATCTCATATCAACGAGATTAGGAGGAGGTTAGTCATTGGGTTGCCCATGTGCGAGAACTGCTCCCATTCAACTTGTCAGTTAGAACTATTTTATCTAGATGTTCTAGCTGAAATACAAACAAATTAGTAATAAATAACCTGAAACAACCTACACTAGTGTGAAGCAAATGAAAAAGATTGTATGGGGTAAAAGGGCAAAGACCGTCTCTATATGACAAAGTTATGCCTTGTTGAAGTTAGCTCTCTAAAAGATTAAATAGTGCCAGATCTCTCCAAAATTTAAATTCAATTTTTTTTGGGATCCCAATTGATTATGCCATGTGTTGTGCATAGGTTCCTCGAATCTTGTAAAACTGTCCACTAGCTAGATTTGAATTGGATTTTCATGCCACTTGTCTTTTCTGAATTCATTGCACCTATGCTTGTCATTGTTGATTTTGATCATAGGCCATCCATGTTGTGTAGGTCAACATATGGTTGGTCACCAACTTAGTGCTTAATTTGTAGTGTACAACGGTGTTCTCGTATGGAGGCTACGAAAGGGTGCACGTGGATACTAGACAAAGGAATTGGGACATGCCAAGATGAGGGGGAGTTGCGGGAACAAACGATTTAAAGGTCCACATGGAAGGTGGGATGTGCGGTTCGCATGGAAGGGTGGCCAAGCTAGAATTAGATGTATGATGAGGGTTGCATGAAAGGTAGAGAATTGCGAAAGAGGCTTAAGGTAGTTATTGAAGAATGCCACCTATATAGGTAAGGATGAGAGGGTGTGCAATGTGGGGTGGGACACATCTTTGAGGAGTAAGAGATTTGTCCATATTGGAAAAAGCAAGACCAATGGGGGGCTAGAATTGGAAACAAGGAACTCCTTATTCTAAGTGAATTCATGTGGGCGGGATGTCTAGTTTGCCTAGGCTGATGTTCAAGGACCAACACTATGTCCACAAGTTTTGAAGAAGACCAAGGAGGAAGCAAATAACAATGTGCATGCCTTGTAGAATATTCCCAACATTTCAAAATTTTGAATTTATAAGTACAACTTGGGGGGCGAAAGAAAGTTGCGTTACTCTAACATTCTTCATTATGAGAACTTCTAGCAACCCAAGCATGTCTTTCTGATTTTGATTTGAAGTGGTTGATGAAGATGCCCAACCCTTAAAGATTGCCTTCTTGTCTGATGGAGCACTCCACACAACTCTTTGCAACTTGAAAAATCTACAATTGAAGGGAATAAACTCATTGTCATCATCTTTGGGAGCATGGATATTGAGTTGGAATTCCTTTCCACCAATGAATTGGGCCAAAAGATGCACATGGCCACTTATGGTGAGACATGGCTATGAAAATCAACAAAAGGGCTTCACATAGGAGCTGACATAGTTATATGGTCTCATGTAAGAGCACAAAGATTTCCATGATCGAAGATCAATCCATCCAAAATCAAATATTTATTACCAAAGGATGCCATCCATATATTCTCCAAGGCTATATCCGTACATCTACGGATACCTATGCCACCTAAAGAAACTATACCTCTTTGAATATCCATACCTTGAAGAATTATACATCATAGAACCCCACCTCCTTAAAAATGAGAATGAAGGCTTAATATCAAATATTAGGTTTTTGTTGTCTCTTTTATTTCAAAAGGAATGGTGGGTGATACAAATTTCACATGACAAAACTTCAATGAAATTTCCTTTTTCATGGATAACATGGCAATTCTAGAACAACCAAGACTTGCTTCATTTTTATTTAGGTTCAATTGGAAATTTTAAGCCTTGTTGGGTTTTGCCTATGCTTATTTGTGTCTTAACTCATATTCTTAAGCAATTTGAAACCAATTCCATATGTTGGTTCCTCAATATTAAATATATAAGTAAAGCATTAAAGCATCACCAATAGAAGTAACAACATTACCCTCACAAATATTGAATCGTCAACATTAGAAGACAACAAAAGAGTAATCTCATCATTAACAAGCGGATTATTATCCTTAGAAGAACCACCTACATGATCATGATCATTTGAAGCATCATCAATGGAAGGAGGAGTAACATTCACCAAAAGTAACTCCCCTTTGTACTCAATAGTATTGTGGTCATCATTAAATGTCTATCAATGACATCCTTTTCATGCTTAAATGTTTTCCTTAAATACGCAATATCTTGTAGAAGTATTGCATCGAGAGATTTAAAGTTTAGAATGACATTTTTCAGATTTTCAACCTGTTGCCATTTTTGCCACATTAAATTTTTTTGATAAAATTTTGCCTAAGTATGGAGCTTTAAAGCGGCAAAGAGCATGCAGAGGTGTTGGCATTTTCGCGGGCCCTAAACGGGGATGATAAAGTGGATGAAATGAGCTTTGGATATTTCGTCATTGCAGATCTTTTCGCAAGCTTTCCGGCGATATATTATAATAGGCGATCGGGGCAGCGGATCGAAAGTTATGGCCCCGGGAAGCAGAAACAGAAAGCTCAATTTCAGGCCAGAAAATTTGGCTAAGGCACAAAATGCTCAAGTTCGCCTGAATTACCAGCGAACCCCAGGTTCACCCCCTACCCACAGCGAACTTCAGCTTTGGCATCATTTTCAGCGAACTACGGCTAAAGGCTCAACTGGATCCAAAAAAAAAAGGTTAAGGCAAAATGCTCTCAAGTTCGCCCAAAACCCTAGCGAACCCCAGGTTCGGGCAACAAGCGCATCGAATGTCGGCCGCGAACCTCAGTGTTGGCCCAAATGCCTATGTCGGCCACGAACCTCAGCGTCGGCCAAAATGCCTATGTTGGCCGCGAACCTCAGTGTCGGCCAAAAAGCTTTAAGTCGGCGAAAAGCTCAATGTCGGCCAAAAACTCAGTTTCGGCCGAAACGCTGAAGTTCGCCCAAATTTCCAGCGAACCCTAGGTTCGGCACCTAGCCATGGCGAACAACAGTTTCGGGCACGCTTTCGGCGGACTTCCCATCCTCGGCCTCCATCTCTGCCGAACCTCAGTTTTGGCCTTCAATTCAGCGAACCACTGCTTCAGAACTGAGTTCGGCAGCATGGGCTCATTTTCGCCCCAGTTTTCAGCGAAGTTCGGTTTCGGAGGCAGTCTTCAGCGAACTTCAGCTTCAGGCCCTATTTCGGGCGAACTCCAGCAAGAGCGGTTTTAAAACGCTAAGGCAGCCACTGAAGGGGCACTCCGAAGGGCACTCATCCCGAGGAAGGAAGGTAGGTGAGCATTCAAGATGTACCAGGACGACCATGTCAAGTCCTGGAAAGGCTCCAGGGGCCAAGCTACACCAACCGCATTAATGAAGCATGCCGCACCAGCTGCAAGGACCATCCGGAGCCGCTCTAAACACGAGTGAGCCAAACACGGATGTACTCTCATCTGCAGGGAGGTCAAATCTCAGCTACTTTTAGGGTTTGAGCATTAATGTAATCAAAGCTGAAATTCCTCTATAAAAGGTGGCCCAATGTAATATAAAAGGGGGGGAACATTTGCTAGAGAGTTGCTGTACTATGATTTTTGCATCAATACTAAGAACTCCTGGCTCTGACCCTATTCCTTATTTGTATGATGCCTTCTGTGATTATTTTTGTTAATTTTGTTTCTTCATTTGCATACAGTAATTCTGCAATCTGGATTTAAGTGTGTGATTGAGAACGGAACCCTGGAATTTTCCTAGAGGATACATAGAGAAGGAAATATAGCGTTAGTTTCTGCTTTATTCTTCGTATTGATTGCTGCTCTTTCAAGTATCAGTTAGTGATCGTGCTGCTTGTTCTTCCCCTTGAAATCATTTGCATTTTCTATTTCTTTCAGTAATTTCCCAATTTCTTTCCTGTTCCCTAATCTAAAACCCCAGTGTAGTGTAGTATAGGAGTCGGCCTTCTCCGGAGATTGGCACGGAAGGCATCTCTTCCTTCCGGCCTTTCAATCTGTTGGGCGGTTCTAGGGCACGTAAATAGACCAAATCCTTTCCTGTGGCGGATCCGTAACCAACACAACCTATTTTCAAATTTTAAATTCTCATCTTCTTTCTCCTTTCAAGCAACTTGTTATCAAGTTTAATTTCCTTTCTGGAAGGTCCATGATTGTCCTCCTTGTTGAAAAACTCATTGTCATTATTAATAGAATAGTTATTACCCTCGTCAGAGAGCTTGATTCTTTGAGATGTGCAACATCTCCTTTGCATTCTTCTTTCTAATAACTAGAGAGAGGTTGGTCCAAATTGCAGGGCCGAAGATGGTGGCATTAGGGACAACTCCCTAGTTCAGCTTCTGAAGCTAAAGAGTTATGTTTTACAGTTGTGTAGGAGAATATGGCATATACAGCATTCCCTCATGCAACATTGTGTCAGTGAATGGAGAAACAGTAAATAGGGAAATGTTGATCAGGAAAGACAGGAGAATTAGAAACTGTGTAAATAAAATAGAAACTATATTTACAGAGAGTGCAAATGTAGATGAAAAGCATGATACAAGGCCCTCATGTAGCAGAGTAAGCAACAGTAGCAAAACTCATGATATGACAGAATCGGGAATAGGGCATTGCATGCATTTTGTGCTTGACCATGGATGTTTACCTTTACTACCTCTACCTCTGATTCTGATTTGTAACAGCCATACATACCAAATAAATACCCTATATATAATGTGTAAAACTGAAGTTACAAGAATGTTGCAAGAACATGAAATGGCTTGTCTTTGGATAATTACTGAAAGAAGTTGGGATGCTTTTCAAACTGTGGCCCCTTTGTCTTCCTTTGGCACCAGGGTTGTGGGTGGTGCTAGATACTAGCGGCTGGCACCGGGTGCTTGTGGTTGACACTGCTTGTTGTCATTGATGTTGGTACTAGATGCTGGCACTAGCTTTGTAGGTTGAATATTGGGCTGGATCATGGCACCCAATGAGTGGCGTCGGTGCTTGGTGGATGGAATTGGTGCCATCTTATTTGTGCTCCATGATGACCCTGGTTGTGCTTGGATCAGAAATGCTCATCCTTAAATTTGAAGAGTATCAGTTTGTTTGCTGCTTTATTCTTTTCTTCCCAATCATCAACTTCTTCCTTATTATTATTAACAACATCCCATAGATCTTGGATCCTGGGTAAGTTCATCATTCTAGCTCTCCAAAATTCATGATTCTTCTTATCCAAAGGTCCGATGGGTTCGCCATGATGTTTAAACCAAAATTTAGGAGAAAAAAAAGAAAAAGAAAACTGTTACAGATGGCTGAATTCGAATTAAAACTCGGCAAAGTACTTGGAAAATGATTGACATATTAAAAGAGCAATATTATAATTCCCTTTTAAATTTTTTGATTTATTTGTAGATTATGAAAATTTAACCTGATTTGAAAAATTCAGCCTAGATCCCAAGAGATGAACAATTTCCAAAATTAGAATGATCATTATTTTATGGATATGTTAAAATCTTGAAAAGTACGATACCTGTACCCTTGCTATTTTAATTCTAGGATTCGGACTCTGCAAACAGATCTGAAAATTTTGCATAATGTCTAATATATGTACACTTTATCAAAAAGAGGAAAACGACAATCTTTCCGAATCTGTCAAGCAAATGAGTCAGAAGAGAGAAACGGCCCTCCTGATGGCTCCACTAGTCACTGGCTGAAACAGATTAGACAGATGTATAAAAAGCATACATCTTTTGTCTCCTTGCATGTGAACTGTATGGGTGCTTCTCCAAGAGCGAATGGAGACAGGATCTTTTCCAGATGGCTCCTTTGAGAATAGTAGTGACATGGTCCCCCTTGCTTTGCACAAAATTGTCGTGATCCCAAAACAAGCTTGAGCTCTAGGTGCTAAGGCTCATCACCTTAGGAATTGATTACCATATGAGATAATCCATGAATCCAAAAGAACAAAGCTTTTGGAAAAGAACAACAGATTTATAGAAAAAGGATTACTCAAGATAGCAAAAGATCCCAAGATCATTATAAATGACTAGTGTTGGTGCCATCATATAGGCATGAAGGTGTGAGGGTTAACAACATACAGGCTAACAACAAATTACAAATTATTAATAAATAATTTCCTGAAGGGTCAAATGCCAAAGTGATAATGGGCTTGACAACCAGGTTTACAGTGTTGTAACAATAATGTTATCAACAATTATATCATTGAAAGAGCCTTGGGGTGGATTTTACAAAAGATAGGTGCTTTCTGATGGAATGGATAAGATATAGAGATATACTGATAGGATGTTTGATCAATAAGAATAAGAAGAAGAGCTAAGTGTTCTTACTAAGGACATCATTTGGATCTTGTTTGTTTTTCATGTTTTAAATTGCTGTCATGGAGCTTATTTTGTCCTTGTAGCTTTGTGTGTATGTAGTCCTTGCTTCATTTATAAATTTTGCTTCCTGTTAGTGGCAAGTGATGAGTGTAGTAGAAGCTAGAAATATTTATGTAGCATTTTATGTTACTGGAGTCAAGCTCATAATGATCTGTTGCTTTGCTTGGTTCTGTTTTCACAGACAATAGATCTTGACTTCCCCAATACTTCAGAAAGTTATAGAAGATACTCACAGGTTGTACTTTACATTGCCTTCATTGTTTCCTTTACATTGCTTTGACTTTTTTTTTTTTTCAAAAGCTTCTTCATTAATTTTTTTTCTTTTCTTTTCTTATTTGTTATTAATTGTACCAGATGATTATTGCAAGTGATATTAAAGAGGCTGTATGTCGTGTACCAGACACAGCCTATGATGGTACTATGCCTTCCTTGCTGTTTGTTAATCCTCTGCTTTGTTTCTATGTGTTTATAGTATTTTCAGGAGCACATAATAGAAAAATATCTGAGATTCAAATTCTTGCAGTTGATATGGTCCATTCTTAAGCTATTTCTATTCATTTATTGAGTTCAGTTTTTAACGTGCATCCAATAGCTACTGAAAACACTGTAATTTCAGTATTGTATAATATCAATTATGTTGCAGGGTCATCTACTTTTCCGTGTTAGTTTATGCTTTTGTAAGTTTTGATGGTACTCTATTGTCAATCATATAAAAGTTAATTCTAAGATACCCTTGTTCTGACACACAAAATACAGGGACCTTTGTTTAAGAATCATTCTTAGCCTAGAGTAACGGATTCGCTAGTCTCGTAGGATGGAGGTGTGGGACTTTTACTTGGGCAATCAATCACATTGCTGATCTTTGAACTAACTACTTTGATGTATATTGAGATGCAAATGATCGGTTCTTATTTGCTGCAAAAAGTAATCTGTTGATATTCATCGATGGCTTAGTTTAGTCAAGAGGTGTGATGTGTGCATTCATTCAATACACAAAAAGGGGAATAACAGGCTGGCTAGGTGTGAGGGTAACAACCTTGCACTTATTTCTTAACATTATAGTTACCAGGTTGAGTTTGATTTGGTAAATTTGGAAGGAAAAAAAAAGGTTCAGTCAGTTTTTCAAGAGGGTTTGCTTTGGTTTGATAAAATGCTAAAAATTAATATATTACATTTATATAAAATACCCAAAATACATATAAAAATATTAAGAAAAATATAACATTTGAAAAACTTAGTCCAAGCATTGTGGAGCAATGGTAAATGGGATGTGATTTTATGAGCGGAACCTGAGTTCAAATTCTTATATTGTGATTGCAATTCCCTCGATAAGGCAAAATGTCTTAATACAATGATAATGTTGTTTGTTGAAATACTATGATAATGCAGTCAAGACATAATAGGGGTGGGACCCATTTTAACCCCATATTAACCAAATCAAAAGAGAAAAATTAGAATTAAGAAGTTTTAAAACATAGTTCAAGGCTTTGTGGAGCAAGAACAATGGGATGCGATTATACTAGCACAAACAGAGTTCAAATCCCTGCAGGGTGATGGGCTTCCCTGCGATAAGGCAGCCTGTGATAACATGATTTGTTGTAATACCACAATAGTGTGGTTTGTCAAAATACCACAATAATGCGATTATGATGTAGGCCCCATCTGTTTTACATCATGACCACATAGTCATATTATAATAGCTTGGCTATTATGCATGTAGTGCCTGGCAACATTCGAACCTGGTTCAGCTTGAAAGTCAAGAAATTTAACTAGTTGAGCTAATGTCATTTGATACCCATAGTGTAGTTATGATTTATATCTGTTATTTAGAATTTTTTCATTGTAAATATTTAAAAATTTCATAGAAACTATTCATTTAATAAAATTTATGTATAGTTTTTAAATTCAACTTTTAAAATTTCATGGCCATTATTTTAAATCACTTTTGAAATAAAATAAAGCATTTGTATTAATCAGCAATGAATAATTAGATGATCTTGTATACCATACAAATGCATTACTCAACATTATAAAAATATACACTTTAAACTAAGTTGCATGAAACTTCGAAATGGGTAAACTTTTCGAAATGGAAGCGCCTTAGGAAAGGTGAATCCTCAAATCCTTTGGAAATGTGGAAACAATAAAGGAAGTGCCTAATTTAAAAAATATAATATGAATAGGAAACACGAGTCCCCAAACTCTTTGGAAATGTGGAAACAATAAAGGAAATGCCTAATTTAAAAGAAGTATGAAATAATTTTAAAATTTGAAGACAAAATTGAATTAAAGAGACCACAAATGGATGAAAACACATTTAATTATTAATTCTCATATAGAGTTCAATGGTTAATGTCAAAGCTCAACCTTTGTAGATCAGGCAGTATATGTCATTCAAAATTAAACTACATGGGATACATTGTAAACTGAGTTCTTAAGCTTCAAAGGCATCAAAATCAGTAAAAGAACTGAAGGAAGACCCAACTCCTGTGGTTTGAACAATAATAGGTGTATGAGGACTTTCATCATCCTCAAGATCAGGTGCAGCCATATTTGCCCTCTTGTGTACTGTTCTATTTTGCAAGATATAAGACAGATTAGAACGCAAAAAAGCTTAGATCCTCTAATTTGTTTTTTATTTTGCTTCACTGAGTGAGTGAACCTATATGTGCTTCAATTCCTCTTTGTTGTTAAAGAGCGTGTCACTTGTTCTAAATTCTTTCGCTTCATTGATTCCAACCTATAATATTTTTCAAGTTGTTAAATTTATTCCCTTTTTTTCCTCATCTTAGAGCCTTTTTTTAATAACTTGTTTTTTGTTAAAGCAGGTCATGTGTCTTTCATTTGGGCCATATGCAGTATCCATGAAACCTTTAAAAACCTGAACTATGGATTTTTTGTTTTGTTCAAAATGATAAGAAATTTTGGAAATGCCCTTAGAAAAGATAGGAAACGTGGAAAGTCAATACGACAAGTTTTTGGGGGTTTCTCAGGAGTTTCAAAGGAGGGTATGAGGGCACCCTAGGAGTTTATTGCAACATATATTTCAAACGTTTAAATTAAACCATAAAGTGATCCTGCTAAATTAAAAAAATAAAATTATGAAAGTCTAACGTGTGTTAACTTTTTCCTTTCTTTGAATATTAATTTATAAGGGTGATCGACTAAAGATTTATAATTCAAATATTATTTTATTTTATTCAAATCTCAAGCATTAAACTGCTGCTCCTTTATTATCAAAAAAACAAGGTGAAATCTATATCTGTATTCTTTATTATCAAAAAAACAAGGTCATTAGAGTAACAACTAATATTAATGCAAATATTATATCTTAAAAATATTTTAAATAATTTCCTTTGCCAAAAATTCCTCCCCTGCTAAAAATATACTTTGTCAATTCAGAAGCAAACATTGGGGTGAAAGTTCTTCCGGTATGAACTTCACTTGTGGTACTTGTGTGCTTTGCAGGACCTCGCAAGTTGTAATCATTATTAAATTACGTGAGATTTGTGTAACATTGTGGTTTAATATTCCATGCAATGGAAGGTACAAGAAATAACACAAAGCAATGCAACATAAACAAGAACAATCCCTATGTATGCAAAATATTAGATCTCACAAAGGGAGAATATATTACCAGAACTGTACAATGCATATCTGCAACTGGATCAAAAATGCATCAAAACAACATCAGCGATGCAGTAAGTGCTCAACAATATAATACGATGCAATGCCAAGGATCGAAGTATGGGTTGTGTATATACATTCAAGTGGAGAAAGGTATTTGCACAATGGCTTAATTGCCCAGACTATAGGCATGTAACATCCTACTTAGAAACTATAGACTATGTACTTTCCAAACTGTTTGCATATGCGTCATAAATACACACATGAACTTAATAGCTTTGGTGGTGCTTGTATTGGTGCCATGTTAGAACTACTGTCTATATTTGTCCTCCCCTCTAAATTGATCAATGTCCTGTCTTTGGATCCTAGGGGGCAAGCTGGTCCATCGGAGTAGGAGTTGGCGTTTGATTAGGAAGAGGTGTTGGAACAGGTACTTGTGGCTGCCTGACAAGGAGGGCCTCCAATATTTCAACCTTAATGCACTTGGGGAGGTTCTTTTCCTTCATCTTCTTTCCATAATCAACATTCTTGGCTCACCGATGGGCATGATGCTTTTCTTGCTATGCTCACCTCTGAGCTTGTTTCTCACTAGAAGTAATTTGCTTCTATGCCTCTACCTGCTTTGCACTCATCTTTGCTTGCAATGCTTGCACCTCTCCTCTCAATGTTGCAATATTCTAGCCCTTTCGTGCCATTTGTCGATCACACTTCGTCAGATGCTTCTAATGCTCTTGGCATATGGACTTAATCTCTTTCTGTTGTAGTTCTACCTTTGCTTCAACTCTTTCCCAAGAATCACAAATCCTCCTTGAGTTTCTTCACTCAAGTTGCTTCCATATTTGCCAACACCTTCAATTCTTTTGACAATTCATCCAACATGTTCGTCCTGGAATTCATCGACTATATAAGATAGGCAAGATAGTTGAGTTGCTTGAACGACCCCTCAAGGCCATCTACAATTGTATGCCTCTTTATAGGGGGGGAAGTGGTGTACCCTTTGGAGTGCTCCACTATTAGGTAAATACAAGAAGGATTTCTATATAGGACAAGCATGACTAATGGAAACTTTGGCATCCCAAGGGTGGACTTGGTTTGTTTGCCCTTCTCTATCTCCCATGCTTGTATCTTAGCGAACTTCACCAGCTATGCTAGTCATGTATTGCTAATTATCCAATTATACAACTTAGCGATTTTACTGGCCATGGACATCAATTAACACCTCTGCCTATTCATTTACCTATTGCACACTCATCTCAACTTGCAATACTTCCACCTTTGCTCTCAATGCCATCTGCTTATCACACTTGGTCAGGTGCTTCTAATGCTCTTGGCGTATGGACTCAATCTCTTGTTGCTGTCGTTCTGCCTTTGCCTTGACTCTTTCTCCCAAGAGGCGCAAATCCCCCTTAAGCTTCTTATCTTGAGTTGCTTCCATGGCACCACAAATTCTTTTGACAAATCATGCAACACATTAGTGTTGGAAGTCATGCATTATTAGGACCTCACGTTCTAACCCTTATTATTTTGTTGTGATGGTTTAGTTAGTAATGAGTGGCACCCCCTTTTGAATTTAAGGGTGACCTCAATCATTAGTGTTAGAGTTAAATAACTCAAATAGCTATTTTGGGTTTAATCTATTTTTGCATTGTAAGCTATTTTGGGTAAAGTTATCTGTATATATTGCATTGTAAGAAAGAGAAGGTATCCTAAAGAATTATATTGTAAAGGAGTGTTGCTCATAAAGGAGGTTGCCCCCTCGATGTGGCCTGCGATAATGGAGGTTGCCCCCTCGGTGGCATGTGATACTTCTCCCTCGAAGCGACATGCGATACTTGTAACTCTTAAATGTAATTAAAAAAATAACTGGTATTTTGTGTTCTATGCAAGTAGAATCATTGTATCTGGTATTAGTGGGTGAAGGGAAGACATTTAAACAGAGGTAAGAATGTTCAAACCCAAGAACATGATGGGAACCATTGGGCTAACAAGGTTGGTTGAAGATAAGTTGGTTGCACAATGTTGCACAAATAAGCTGCCTCATTTCCAAAAAATTTCAAAACCATCAATATCTCCTAGTGCAAGAAACACAAACGACTAAGTGAGGCAAATATGAAAGCTCGTCGAGATAGGGGCCTATGCTATAAGTTGATGAGAAATACAGTCCAGGTCATAAGTGTGTTCGACAGAAGTTATACCTACTAGATGTTGAGTCAATCACTACCCTCCTTGGGCCCAAGGCATCCACTCAGCTTAGATAATGAACAATGCGAGGATATTGATATTTTGAAAGAGCCCACACCTAAGATCTCTTTGCAAGCCTTGGAAGGTTTGACTACACCACAAACTATGAGAGTGTGTGTGTATTTTAAAAGATGTTCTCTAACTATTCTCATCGACTCAAGTAGCACTCATAACCTCATAGATCCCAAGATGGCAAAACAAGCAGACTACTACTTGGACCTATGCAACAACTTTAAATTCATGATAGCCAATGAGGTACTCTTCCCAACGAACTCAAATGTCGCAAATTTCAAGCTTACTATGGGAAACTATAATGTTAAAACCAATATGTTTGTGCTTCCATTAGGAGGGTGTGACATAGTCCTAGGTGCGTAATGGTTGTGCACAATGGGTCCTATCGTATGGGACTTTTCGGAAATGTGGATGCAATTTGCAATAGAGGATAAACAATACACTTTCAAGGGGTTGATAATTGGACCAACAACATTCATTAGTTCTCACTGCATGGAAAAATTACACAAAGGACACTCGAGGGGTCATGGCTCAACTTTTCACAATGTAGTTTGTAGAAGTTGATCAAACCAATCCATCCATAACATTGCAATTTTTTATTAGTAAGTTTACCGCGATGTTTTAGGACTCTCAGAGAATGGATCTTACCATAGTGATCATTCAAGGGAAGTTGCCACCCAACATCCATCCTTATCGATATTCTTCTGTACAAAAATAAAAAATTGCAAAGTTAATTCAAGAAATGTTGAAAGTAGAAGTGATTAAATGCGTTGTTCAACAATGTCATATTTGTCAGTATCCCAAAGGGGAGACACTTCTAGCTCTAGGAATACTCCACCCATTACTGATTCTAGCAACAATATGGATTGACATTTCCATGGATTTCATTGGGGAACTACCTAAGATAACAGACAAGTCAGTTATTTTGGTTGTTTTGGATTGTTTCAAAAGGTATTTCCACTTTTGTCCTCTTGCACATCCCTACCCAGCTTCCACCATTGCCCAAATAGTCATTGATCACTTTTTCCTACTCCCTCAAATGCCATCCTCTATAGTCTGTGACCGTGACTCTACACTCACTAGTAATTTTTGGAAGGAAGTCTTCAAGTTGCAAGGAACCCAACTAAATATGAGCTTGGCATACCAACTCCAGATGAATGGCCAAACTGAAATTGTCACCAAGTGCTTGGAGCCTTACGATGTTCTACATTAGAGCATCAAACACAATGGACCAAATGGTAGCCACCAACAACTTTCACCTCGTATCTTCCAAGCAATTCCAGTGGATCAAATGACAACAAGAGTTTTATAAAGGCCCAATCATTCTCCAACCAAAATCTATTTTGGATTGACAATCATGAAAACTATGCAACCAAACCAGATCTTTTGGTGCAATATTGCATATTACATCCTGAGGCTACCACATGGGAACCGCTACACCAACTCTCACAACAGTTTCCTCATTTTCAGCTTTGAGGACAAAGCTTGTTTTGAAGGGGAGGTAGTGTTAGGACCTCACATCCTAACCCTTTTTATTTTATTGTAATAGTTTAGTTAGTAATGAGTGGGCACCCCCTTTTGAATGTAAGGGTGACCCTCAATTATTAAGTTTAGATAGCTCAAATAACTATTTTGGGTTTAATCTATTTTTGCATTGTCAGTTGTTTTGGGTAAAATTATCTTTATATATTGCATTGTAAGAAAGGGAAGATATCTTGAAGAATTATATTGTGAAGGGAGAGTTGCTCATTAAGGAGGTTGCCCCCTCGAAGTGGCTTGCGATACTTGTAACTCTTCAATGCAATTAATAAAATAATTGCTATTTTGTGTTTTGTTCCAATTTATTTGTATTTCCAATTAATTTATGCAAGAAGAATCATTACATCCACTATATAAGATAGGCAAGATAGTTGAGCTACTTGAATGACACCTCAAGGTTATTTGTAATTGTATGCCTCTTTATAGTGGGGGAAGTAGTGTACCCTTTGAAGTGCTCTGCTGTCAAGTAAAAAGGAGGAGGATGTTTCTATAGGACAGACATGACCAATGGAAACTTTTGCATCTTGAGCATGGACTTGTTTTGTTTGTCCTTCCCAGTCGCCTATGATTGTATGTCAGTGACTTCACCAACTATGTTAGTCGAGTATCACTAAGTGTCCAATTATACAAGTTGGTGATTTCTTTGGCCATGAGCATCGACCAAGAATAGGAGAATTACCTGCCAAAAGAGGGCAGCACAATCTTAAGATGCCTTGTGTCATCTTTGATAACTAGTTTTTTATACCACAACTCTTTTAACAACGGTCCCATAGATGGTTGTCTTGTGGACGTAATCAAAACCATTTCATTTCAAATGTGTCGCTGTCCTATTTAATTTTTTGAGAATTCATTGTGTGTACGAGCCATAACTTGGATCATTTTGTTGAAAAATTTTGTGACTCTCTCATCAATGAATTTATTTATCACTGTTGGTAGGAGAACTTCATAGTCCTCCATCAGCCAATGGAGGAAACCATTGTTTGTTTGCCCTTCATCCTACATGCTCTCTTCTAGTTCGAAGACATCGTAATCATTTGGTTCCATGCTGTTTCCTTTATCTTCTTTGTCAGATGAAGAAACATCCAACTCATCTGAGCTTGCAAGATCCTCACTCATCGACTAGCTCCTCAAATTTGGTGTATATCAATGTTGTCCCTTCTTAAATATGATGCGGTCTTTTTCCCAATTGTGGTCGACCTTAATTGTGCACAACTACCCATGACCTAATTAATAGTGTGTTGTTTGCAACCTTTTGTAGCATGATTGCCACAAGATCTAGCATGAAGGTCTGGTTGACAATTGTGACCTTCCCAATCAACACTTCCTTTTAATTCGGTATTGATCAACTCCCAACAATTTGAAATTTTGGGGCCACAAGTTTAGTGAACTCAAGTTGCTCCACGTCTGCTCTAAGAGCACATTTATGTTGAACCCCCTATCAAGGATAATATGCATCGACATGTGACCAAGTGTTCCATGTGTAGCAATGCAGGTCAATTCCCAACGTCAATCATCAACACAGTTGGATTTTTATGAACTAGTCTATAATCCATGCTTTTTGTTGTGAGACTTCTTTGTTGCATCATCTCTCTTTTGTTCAATGCATCAAATTTTCAACCATTGCATGTAATTCTAGGATTGCATGGAACAAGTTTGCCACTTTCACCGGTATACTCAACTTCATTAGCTATGTTGCCAAGTTCTGTGCTATCGACGTTTATTCCATTTTGCCTATGGTGAGTTCCTTGCCTTCATCGCTTTGTTCCCATGCCATTTCTTCTTCAACATAAGCTCAAGCCTCATGCCATATTCTTTGTTCTTTGGCAGTTTTCGTGTACTCTGCTTTCTTCTTTGCTTGTGCTTGAGTCATGGCAAGGCAAGCACATGTTTTGCACCCAAAGAATATTCTTTGACGTCCAAGATTTCATTTTTTTACTGCCCCATGGCTTCTTAGGATAGTTCTTTTTTCTATGATTGCCTGGTCCAAACCAAGGGCACATCATTTGCTTGGTACCACTGGTGGCATACGTGTAGTTTCGTGCAAAATGATTTCGTTCCTAATATTTTCAGTACTGTACAATTGGTCTTCTCGACATGTCTTACTGCACGCATGGTTATCTCCTAAATTTTTGCTATTGGACTGGTTCTATCTACCTTTTTGTCTCCGTTGACTATTATTTCATTTTTCCAAAAATTACTGCTTATCACACCAGTTCTACTCTTTGATGTACTTGGTTTCTGATCTAATTTCTTATGGATGCCCAAGTTCTGTTGCTTTTTGCTTTTCAGGTTGAATGCACATTTTGACATTGAATGCTCTTTTATTTTATAAATATTGCAGTACAAATATTTCGAGCAATTGGTAATGTCCCCTTTCTGAGCAGTTAGTTAGATGCAGTGGTTTAGCCTACTCACGGGTTCCCGTAGGCTAGGGCAGATTGCAGGGGAGCCTAACCGGAGTTCCGGGAGCGGATAATTGAGCGAAATGGGTATTCGAATCCACTCTCAGATGTTGAATCGGATGGATAGAGCCTTGACTTACTATTTTTAGTAAGTTAGTTTTTAGGGTTTCGGGCAAAACGGACGGTGCAGTGATATTCTTCACCGAAATGGGTGTCCGTATCTATCCTTAGTTTGCGGATCGGATAATCAGAAGGCCAAGTTTTTCAATGTGCGAAGGTTTAATTATATAAAGTAAAATTATTTAAATACTTTATATAGTTTAAAACCTTATTTTATAAAAAGGGGACGTGGGACTTAAAAAGAGTTATGTTTCATGATTTATCCCACATTGAGCGTGCAAAAGGAGTTTGTTGTGGAGGAGTCTATTTATTCGGTGGCTTGGTCTCATTTCATGTCATATTTTGGATTTTGGTTATTTTCTCTAGAGTTTGAGGCCAGTGGCTGAGACTTCTTCTCCGAAGGGATGGAAACCCCAACGGTGTGGTTGAGGACGAAACCCCTCAGATTTTTGGAGCTGGACGAAACCCTAGTTCTCTGTTGGTGAATTCACACAGGATTCACACTTGGAGCTTCAACGATTTCAGAGGTACTTTGGTGTTTGCTGATAAAGTATTTCAAGGGTTTTAAAAATCAGATTGCATAAGGATTTGTGGAAAGATTGTTGATCTTGAAAACATTGTAATTTGTGCCCTAGAATAAAATTTGAAATAAAATTGCAAGTTATTTCTCAATCAATGCATTTTGTATATTTTGCAATTTGGGTTATATTGTTGGAATTTGTTTATGTTCTTCAAGTTTTATATCCGCAATAAGATTTAGATCAGAAATTTTTTAACAGTCCCAACCAAGGGGGACATTACAGTGGTATCAGAGCAAGTCTATTCTGCCAGCCTGTGGAAGCCTAATTAAATTTCAGATTCATGGAGTCTTATAATGATTGGTCTAGGAGACAGCGTGATTGGGATAGGACTCAGAGTGAGATACAAAAATCCATCAGTCAATTAACTGCAATGATGCAAATTTCTCTACCTTCAGTTTTTCCTCAGGATAAGGTTGATTTTTCATTCATAAAGTTGCCGAAGAAAGAAGTTGAACAAAATACTTTACAAGATCCTAAAACTGCAGCTAATATTGCGGCTAATAAAGTTGAGTTTGCTGTCCCAAAGAAGATTGACAAGGGTAAACAGCAGTTAACAGGAAAGGAAAGGAAACCGAGTGATCTGCAGGTTACAAGACTTCCTCACGGAAGCAAAAATCAGTTGAGGAGAGAAGGGCGATGTTTCACTTGCAAAAGGGAATGGTCACTTGGTCACAATTGCGAAGACGATAAAGAGAATGACTTAAGGCAGCCAAGTGCAGAAGAGGACAGCAGTAAAGTTGAAATCTTAGAGTTTGGGAAAGATGCTTCATATCAGGAATCATGCATAACAGGGAACCAGAATGATGTTGGTGATGATGAGGAAGACAGCACAACAATTTTGGATATGCACTTAGAACAATCTAGTGTGGATTGTGAGATATTTGATATGAGGTATGAGGAATCTTGTAATTTTCCTAGCATCAGTTCATTAATGCATGAGGAAGTTTTTCATAATGAAGTGTCCGTAGATCCCATATTTGATGAGGAAATGATTATGAATGAAGAGGATTCTTCGCTGAAAACCGAAATGGAAAGAATTAACAGACTGTTGGATGGTGATTTCTCCGAGGAGTTGGAGACTACTGCAGATTTAGAGGAAGAAGTTGCTACTGTTGATGATTTTCCTTTTGGGCATAGTGCTGACCTAGTTGAGGAGTCACTCAAAGATCGGATTGTAATCATGCCTTCTATGGAAGAACAAAAAGTCAAAATTGATGAAGATGAAATTAATTCATCATGTGTTTCAGCAATTGGAGAAGTATGCTTTGGTCTTCAAGATGATGGTGAGCACGCTGATTTTGATGTTGATAAATCAGCTATTGATGCAGTTGTTGATTCAGAGTCTGAGCACGGATCTGTCCTAACTTCAGAGCATGAAGTTGGAGAGTACAGTGTTGTGAAGGGTGCTGATTTTGATCATTGTGCATGGGATAGCAAATCTGAAAATTTGTTGTGTGATGTTGATTCCAATTCATTACAAAGTTGGAAGGGCCAGTTGCAGGTCACAAAAGAGCAAATTGTTCAAACATTAACTCACTTGGATAGCACACATGAGGTTGTCGATTGCCTCTTTCAGGCAGCCCAGCTTGGGGAGAGACAAAAGTTGACAGTTGGAGAAGAAAAAGTTGACAGTTGGAGCTACTATTATAGAGTTGCAGGCTATCAAGCAGGCATTAGAGGTGATAAAAATAGATTACTTGAGGTTGCTATCCGACAGGGATCAAGCCTTACAGTTTGCAGATAAGACCTTCCAAGAACTCAAAGAGAAAGAGGAGGTAATTGATGAACTTAACCTCGAATTAAGTTTAGCTCATCTCTCCCTGCATAAATCAGAAAATAGAGGTAATCTTCAATCAACAGGTAATCCTCTTTTTGGGTGGGATGCGGAGTCCACTTTTGATAACCCACTCTTTGAATTGGGTAATGAAGCACTTCCTGATTTCAGATGATGATTCCACAATCACTCAAGTGGAGCAAGTATGAGTATGATCGGGGTGAAGAGCCTACTTTTGCAGATGCTCATTCATCATTTGGTGATGTGGATGATGATACACCTCTTGATTCTTTTCCTGATAATAAGAGTCATAATTCGGAGGATTGTTCGAGAGCTTCACGGGGTTTTAGTTGGTGAAGTTCATATGGACGGTATTGTGAGGTATGTACATCATTTTGATTTCAGCCCTCTTATAGATGAGTGGACCATGTTTTTGATGACGCATAGTAGTGAGCCGGAAGACTGTTTTGATAGACTTCATACTTCACTTGGCTATGGGTTACCCCCTTCGTCAAAAGGAAAATTGGATTTTTGCAGAGATAGCAGTGGATTTTATGCAAGAAAGGAATTGTGGCCGAATAGTATTCCACCTATGTGCAGGTTAGCCCAGCGGTATTCTTCAAGTAGTGGGAATGTCAGATTCCCTATTGGTCCTGGTTATCTAGGAGTGTCTATGAGGGAGTGGAAGACACTCGTTGGCCCAAGGAGCAGTACTGGTGATAGAATATGGATATGGGATCCAGGAGAGATTACAGATGTCGATTGTATAGTGGTGCCATGGCAGGGGGATTTTCATGTTTCAGATTCCGGTTCTCACAGGGATTGCAGCTTGGATGGTTATGATGGATTCATTACCGAGTTATTGGTGAGGCTAGTTCAGCTGAGGCACATGGACTCTACAGTTATGATCAGAGTGACGCAGCGTCAGCATGGTGATGCTGACATGATACTGGTTTGGGACCCCGAGAATCTACTTGATTTCAACGATGGATCATTTTTCAGTTTAGTGACGGAGTCTGGGAGAGTTGTCAGCTTTAGCAGATTCAGATGGATGACAGGGGTTACCAGCTTTGTCAGTTCTTGTGGTGGCAGTTGGTGGTTGTGTCACTGTCATGGGACATTCATCAGGTTTGTTTGGGATCCTGGTATTTTCATTGACGACAACCAGGAATTTTCAGTTGATTGGGATATTCATGAGCATTGCTTGAGGACAAGCAATCATTGGGAAGGGCGGATTGTAATGTCCCCTTTCTGAGCAGTTAGTTAGATGCAGTGGTTTAGCCTACTCACGGGTTCCCGTAGGCTAGGGCAGATTGCAGGGGAGCCTAACTGGAGTTCTGGGAGCGGATAATTGAGCGAAATGGGTATTCGAATCCACTCTCAGATGTTGAATCGGATGGATAGAGCCTTGACTTACTATTTTTAGTAAGTTAGTTTTTAGGGTTTCGGGCAAAACGGACGGTGCAGTGATATTCTTCACCGAAATGGGTGCTCGTATCTATCCTCTGTTTGCGGATTGGATAATCAGAAGGCCAAGTTTTTAATGTGCAAAGGTTTAATTATATAAAGTAAAATTATTTAAATACTTTATATAGTTTAAAACCTTATTTTATTAAAAGGGGACGTGGGACTTAAAAAAGAGTTATGTTTCATGATTTATCCCACATTGAGCGTGCAAAGGGAGTTTGTTGTGGAGGAGTCTATTTATTCGGTGGCTTGGTCTCATTTCATGTCATTCTGGATTTTGGTTATTTTCTCTAGAGTTTGAGGCCAATGGCTGAGACTTCTTCTCCGAAGGGACAAAAACCCCAACGGTGTGGTTGAGGACGAAACCCCTCAGATTTTTGGAGCTGGACGAAACCCTAGTTCTCTGTTGGTGAATTCACACATGATTCACACTTGGAGCTTCAACGATTTTCAGAGGTACTTTGGTGTTTGCTGATAAAGTATTTCAAGGGTTTTTAAAATCAGATTGCATAAGAATTTTGTGGAAAGATTGTTGATCTTGAAAACATTGTAATTTGTGCCCTAGATTAAAATCTGAAATGAAATTGCAAGTTATTTCTCAATCAATGCATTTTGTATATTTTGCAATTTGGGTTATATTGTTGGAATTTGTTCCTGTTCTTCAAGTTTTATATCCGCAATAAGATTTAGATCGGAAATTTTTAATAGTCCCAACCAAGGGGGACATTACACAATTGCCGCTCAATTTCTTTTCATCCTTGATTTCATGCATTATGGTTGTGCCCATCTTTTCATTCTCAATGTCACTATTGGAATTGCTTTTGACTTTGTTTGGACTCCTCAAAATCATCGTCTTAATTTTACTTTCTCGGTTCAATGCTTTGTTAAAAGCTTCTTGGTACGATGTCTGGGTATAACTTTCGTCTTCTTCGAAAACATCAAAATAAGTCCATCTATGAACCATCGCTTTTGGAGTCTGTTGGCTAGTTGCTGCTTCATTTTTCCAATCAACTTCTTTTGCTTTTGCTTTGTTATATAGATTTCAGCAATGATTTTTGTATCATTGCACAAAAGCGTAAACTCTTTTTCAAAAGCAGTTTTGAATTCATCCCAAGTATTAAATGGAGTTTGAAGCGACAATTTTGAATCCATGGCAACTCCATTGAATGTGGTTGGGAGTAACTTCATCCCCATTGCTTTGTTTGTAATTTCATTCGTCTTCCATATTGTCACACAAGTGCTAGTGTGGGAAACTATGTCCTCCTTCCCATCCCTTAAAAACATTGGGCTTTTTTGTTTTTTTGGAGGCAACAACCATCATCGATTGTACTATACTTGCATTTGGTCTTTGTGGTATGCTCGTCGGTTCACTTTGTTTGTCAGATGACATTTCTTCTAACATGTCCTCAAAAGTTAGACATCTTTTTGAAGAACACAAACTTATACTAAGAGGGGGGGGGTGTTACTTTTCTTTCCCAAACAGTATTATCCAATATAATCAATGGCAATATCAATAGCAATAACCAAAGCAATGCACAAATCATCACACACAATAGAGACACCAAATTTACGTGGTTCACCCAATGTGGGCTACTCCACGGAGAAAATATTTTACTAAAACTTTCTCAATCAATCTCTTGGGAATCCTTTCCCTATTACAATGTTTATGGATCTCTGTCCAAAGGAGATATTGATCCCCTAAATCAAGTTCGTGGATCTCTATCCATAGGAGAACTCCTCCTCTGCTCTGGCTGGTGATCATCTAGAAGACTACTGCCTCCACTGCACTGGCTTGTGATCTCTCTCCATTGAAGACTCTTGTCTCCACTCAGAAGACCTGTCCTCACTACCTTGGCTGATGGATCTCTATCCATTGGACACCACTATCCTCTTTGCTCTGTCACCTTCAAAGCTCTGTCTCAAATCTACACTAAACACAGTCCATTCAGTCTAGCACAAATCTGCTCAATCTCTATCTCTGGTTTGGCACAAACCTGTCCTCAAATCTGCACCAAACTCTGCTCCACAAGTCCACTCAAAACTTGCTCAAACTGCTCAACAAGTCCACTCAGAACTTGCTTAAATCTGCTCAACAAGTCCACTCAGAACTTGTCCAAATCTGCTCAACAAGTCCACTCAGAACTTAACCAATATCATAGAAACATAAAGAGAATTGTTAGAGACCCAATATGTTCTATACTCAATGCTCAATCACTTTTCAACTCAGATCAGAATATAGAATAGTTTGTTTTATGGAACTTGAACACTCACTTCACACATCCACTTGACTAGGCTCAATCAAACTTTACTCAACCAATCACTTAATAAAACACCCCTTTCTCACAAACCCTAGTCCAAGCATATGACCTCCAACTCAAAATGTTCCAACAATGCTCAACAACAAATCTCACATAACAATGATACTCATTTTCTTTTCAAACCCTAGTTCAAGTTCTTTGCATAACAACTCTCTTCAACAACAATGCTTATAAAACAATCTTCACATAACAATGATACTCATGTTATTTTGCACAACCCTAACTCAGGTTCTTCACACAACCAATGGCTTCAACAACAATGCTTATAAAACAAGGTTTTAATAACAACTCTTTATTCCATAAAACCTTGAAGCAATTACTCAAACACACTCAAAAGGAAACCCTAATCAAGTCCTTTTCACTCCAACTTATTTTCCAAAAATTAACCAATCAACTCAACCAAGGAAGAATTTGCCCATACCTTTTGCTTGACAAGGAGTAGACCACACATATCTGCCACACTCACAATCACTTCTTTGCCAATCTCAAGAGAGTTTAGAAGATAATAATTTTTTCAATGAATCACAATACAAAATGATATCAAACAAAATACACCTTATCACTTCAACTTTAAAATAATATCCAACACCTTCATAATAATCTCTTTGGCAAAAGTCCCTTTAAAATTAAAATCAACACTCTTAAAGTCTTACTCCAATATGCAAGTATAATAATTAAGACTTTATTTAAAAATAAAATCAAACTCCTTATAACTCCAAATTTTATTAAAAACAATTTCCAACAAACACCAATTTTCAACTAGCAACCCTTTCAACTATTTCCAACTAGCAACCCCTTTTAACTCCCAACTTTAGGCAATATTAAAAATAATCAAAATTTAATTACCTTGCCTTTGGAGGGATTCGAACCCTCAACGCAGCCCACGACCAACGCCTTAGCCGCGGCTCCAACCGCCGCACGAGCTTCGCGCTCGCTTGGAGTGTGGAAGCACCATGTGCTTCAAAAGTATCCTCGCCTTGCGTTTTGCAAAACGTGCGCCTTGCCTTTGGCTCCTTCACCCAACACAACTGGCAAGCACAGCCGCCACGTTTCGAACGCTAGTCTCCTTGCATCCAAGCACTCTAGCCACTGCCCTCTTGCCACTAGGCCACGCTGCCCGGATGGCTTCCAACTGATCTGCGCCTTTCCTTTTATTTCTATTCGCTGGCATACACAAACACGAATTTCACAGTCTTTTTCACGAGCTCCAATTCACATGCAATTTTTTCATTCGAGCAAGGATTTAAAATTAATGTCCTTGGGCATGTTTTATATAGTAATTTCCACCTTTGTTTGAATATGTCGGCGCTCCGAATTTTCTTTAAACCACGTGACGTCGGCGCTTCGAATTTCTTCCAACTATAGAACATGGGCGCTTTAGACTTTATTAATTTATAATTTTTTTAAATTCTTTTGAATTTAAACATTATAAATTAATTCTTTTAGAAACCTTTGGGCTTATTAAGTCCTTCTCATTGCATAACTTGGTATAAGTAACATTTATTTATAAAATTTAAATTCACATTGAATTTAAATAATTTATAAAATAAATATTATATCTCCTTTTAACTTTGCAATAAGCCTCCTTAGGTTTTTATGAAACACCTTTTAAACTAAGCTTCCATATAAAATTAAAATATTATGGAGCCCTTTTGCGTTTAACTTCTGCACTGATTCTCTTGACCTTTGGCGTTATTTGAAGCTTCTTCCTGGATATCAAATGACAACCTTGACAACTTTGTTTCTTGACGAAGTCCTCGACATTAATGATGACTTCATTCGGTGACATCAATGACAATTTTGACTTAGGGACTCAAAATGTCCAACACTTTTCATGTGGACACTAATACTCTGTGACATCCTTGACATTAATGTCGGCTTTGGTTGAGTATTGAAACTCAACTTGGTCCTTGACACATTCTATTGCGGTTAACTTTGTGCACCGTTGGACACTCTCCTCTGTAGTTGTGTCGTTGGAGTTTTTACTTGAAATCCTTGTTTGTCAGTGCGAATCATTTTGTCATGTTCAACTTGTTTGTGCGAACTTCCATGTTTGCGTGTACTTCACTTACATGAATATCTTAGTTGGCATGCTTGTTTTCACTTGTGTGTGTCTTCAATTGTGCAAACTTGTTCAGTTGTGAGGACGTCTTCATGGCTACGTTGGATGTTTACTATTTTCTCATTTTTTGCTTAAAGCAACAACGCCTCCCACCAAGTTTGCTGCTCACTTCTCTCCTCATTGGAAATTGCCTCTCTATCTAAGGACTTTCTCTCGAGGGGCTCACATGTGTTCAGACTTCCTCTCGAGGGGGTCATTGTTCAATTTCTTGCAACGAAACTCTTCTTGCCTCCCAAACGATGTCGCCACTATTGTTTGTGCATCTTCATTCTACTCGAATAGGCACAAATGTCTCCACACCCTATCTTCTTTTCATTTGTGGTTACTGTTGGTTACGAATCTACCACTAGGATAGGATTTAGTGTAATGCGCCCTAGATTCGCCCAGCAGATTGAAAGGCCGAAAGGAAGGAATGCCTTCCGTGCCAATCTCCGGAAGAGGCCGACTTCCTATGTTTTCTCAATTGTTTATAAGCTTAGAGTGCAGGAAAAATTATAAATGCAGAAAGAAATGTAAATGTGTTTGTTATGGGTGGGGAGGATAAGCAGCACAACAACAACCAATCACCACTACTAACAACAATTAACCACAAAATACTTTGCAGAAACTATCAATGCCATTCATCCTATGTATCCTCTACCTTTGCATTCCAGGAATACTTAACTATTAAATACCGATATCCGTAAAGCGAATAACAGTAAGCAATAACATAAGCAACATGAGGCAGAAATGCTAAGTAAAGGCAGCATACAAGATGAGAACAGTCAATACAGCCAAGTGTATTTTGTATTTAGAAGCAAACGCACAGCTACAGTAGTTCCCTAGCAATATATCCCCTTTCCACATTTTTTACAATGATATTGCCGAGCTATTTATAGCGTAATTTTCCCCCATTACATCGTTGGGCACAGGATCCCAGACCTGACTATAATTGAAAAGCTGACAAAAGCGGCTGATGTTGACCTCTGCCGGTATGGAACGTGCTTGCAGTAAGGTCCACCTGAAAGATTGGCAGCTACGTGGCGATGTGGGGATGATGCTCCGAGTCAGCTTGACTGAGGGCAACTTAAGTACAATAATTTAGTTCACGCTCGCACACCACCCGTCACTTCTCTGACTCGAATCCCGAGGTTGGACACCTGTCAGAATCTGACAAGGGGAAAAATCTGCCTTAGGATCTTGTATTTACTTTCTTGCCTGACGTCGCCCAGAATTGGAGCGCAACCAGATAGCGCAAGGGGGAAGTAGCGCAGTTGGGGAGGCCTTCGTGCCTTAGAAAATTCTTGGGCTGGCTTCAACATTTTGTGCCCGAGTGCGCGTAAGTGGGCGAACCCCGACGTCGCTGCGAAGTCGGGTTGCGCACCCAACACTTAGCCGCTTCTTCAGATGAATCGCCCAACTGTGCATGAACTTGAGGGCGCAGCCCGACTTCGCTGCGAAGTCGGGTTGTGCTCCCAACAATTAGAATTTTTTCGGGCTCCACTGATGCTCAGGTGCGCATAGAACTGAGATCGCACCCCGACTTCGAAAAACTGGGCACGTTGGCTCCCCAAGTGCGCTCAAGATCAAGGGCGCAGCCCGACTTCGCTGCGAAGTCGGGGTTCACTCTATACTTAGAAAAACTGGGCACGTTGGCTCCCCAAGTGCGCTCAAGATCAAGGGCGCAGCCCGACTTCGCTGCGAAGTCGGGGTTCACTCTATACTTAGAAAAACTGGGCACGTTGGCTCCCCAAGTGCGCTCAAGATCAAGGGCGCAGCCCGACTTCGCTGCGAAGTCGGGTTGCGCAATACCAACACTTAGTCAGATTTAGGGCTTTTTGCCCTCTTGGAGAAACTGTTAGAAGGAGAAGGGGGGGAATAAGAGAATGAAACTGATGGCAGGGAAGAAAGGGGATAGTGGAGAAAGGGAGAGAAGGAAGAGGGAAGGGAGAGCAACATCCTTACAAAAAAATTGAAAACATGGCACCCCGTGCAAAATGTGGCAACATTCCTGGTGGCTCGCGGGGTGTTGAGCTCGCCTCGATGCAACGAACCAGGCCTTTATCCTTTGGGCGCAGTGGAACTCCCTTCCCCTGCATCCCGCTGCTGCTGAGTCCCCTTTTTGGGTAACTGTTCTTCTTTAGAATCACTCTCAGCAGTCTCTTCTTCTGATTCTTCTTCTTCTCTCTCTGAATCTGAATGCTCACCACCGTCTCCCTCTCGCTCGGCAGGTTGCTCCCGCTCACGGACGTGCTTGTATGCAGTCTTGGCCTGATCCCAAGCCGCTGCTTGGAAAGGCTCTAAATCGCTAACATCTTTCAGCACTGCTCTAAATGCCGCAACCATGTGGACATCGATGGTGTCATACCTTTCTCCCAGTTCCTGAAGGGCGGTGTTAATCTTGCAAAACCTTGACACCATTTGGGTCACCTGCGCCTCCTGGACTGGCTCAGTCCAGCCATCAATTTTTGATGTATCTGCTTCAAAAGACAGCCAATCTAGCTTTACTTGTTCAAGGGGCAGAAACTCCCCGTCTTTGACAAAGCTCGGAAATCCGAGCGCAGAAAGAGTGTTAAAGGGGGCCAGGCAGATATTTATTTCATGGTTCAGCACGTCCAGCATCTTCCTGGCGGCCCTGATCTTCTCCGTTTTTTCAAAATAATTATGCAAGGTTACCCTTGCATCCACCCAATCTAGGGCAATTTGGGACATAGGGGGGAATCGGAGGCCCTTGCGTGCAAACTCTTCAAGTTTTATCGCCAAGTCCAGCCACTGCTTCGCTTGGTGTTCGGCCTCCTCTACCGTAGGCTTTCCCTGGGCAGATACTTCTTTGATCCTGGATGCGAAATCCAGGACGGACAGGGACCTGACCACATTAGCCTTGCATCCCTGCAGCAAAACAGCCCGCATCTCCTTGATCTTGTTTTTCGAAAAGGCAGCCGCCTGGGACGCCTTCTCCTTCAACTAAGATTGGGCCTGCTTCAGCAAATCCTGCAACTGGGAAATATGTTCCAGCGCTGCCTTCTTTTCTTTCGACAGCTGTTCGGACGTCTTCCTTTGTGCTGTAGCCTCCTTCTGGGATGCGGCGAGCTGAGATTTCAAGTATTCAATCTCTTTCTGGGCAGACTCCAGCCATGTGGTGGCCTTGGCCAGATCTTCCTCCAACTGTCTTGAGTTGTGCTGAAGCTGAAACAACTTTTCTTGATTCTGGAGTCGCTTAACAAGGAGATTGTATCATGCGACGAATACCATTGATTTCGTATTCTTCGCTTATATCATCAAAATTCTTCTCCTTGATCCGGTGTTCATAATCGGCCTCGGTCATTTCTCGGAGAGGTTCCTTAACTTTAGGGATCAATTTCTTGGTTCGCAGCACCCTCCTGTCCAAGTCGAACTTGGTGCACTTCACCGGGGCGGCTATATCCTCGGATCTTCTTCGTTTGACGCCCTGGAGGAAAGAGGCGGAACACCCTCCAGCCTTCGCGGCTAGGGGCTAATCGTCTGTAATTTGCAGTTGCTCTCCCATGAGGTCAAGTTCTGCCAGCATAGGGTACGCCGAGGCTAAATCCTGCATCCTTCCTACAAACAATGAAGCAGGATATATTCCAGAAGATGAGGCCGCTTTCAAGGGCGACTGGGTCGTAGGGGAAACGGGCGGCTGAGTGGGAGGTGGAGATAGGGATGATGCGACTAAAGCTTGCCCTGATACAGAGGGGGAAGGTGTTACGGTAGGGTCAACTGGGATTTGGGTAACCGGGGAAGAGGACGTACCTGCGGGCTCCGCCTGAGCTGATGCTTGGAGGACGCCTGCTGCCCAGACCTCTGCTTCTTTCCCTAGGCTATCCAGAGAGATGATTTCTGGCGCGGCTGCTTCTGTTCTTGGAGCCGCAGCTGTCTGCTGCGCAACCTCTTTTTTCGGCCGCTTTGTCTTGGTCTTCTCGCTCCTTTTTCTCTTATTTTCTGCTGGAGCAGCAGTTTGCTCGGAGGAGGCGGAGGCGGTTGATGCGGCGGGCAATGGCACTCCCACGGTAAATTTGTACTAGGGCTTTGACGGAGGGACGCCTACTGCCGCTGGCCCACTGGTTGACCCTTCTGGCCCCTTTTCTTTTTTAGGCACTGCTCCACCGGTTGACTTTTCTGGCTCTTGTTCCTTTTGAGGCGACGCTTCGGGAGCTGGAGACAACATTGGGCCCACTTGACTGCTTGTTGGCGTCTTGCTGGGAGGTTTTCGAATGGACAATTGCTGGGGTGGGGGTTTCCTTTTATATCTCTTCTTGGCGCCTAGGGGAACGCAATCTCGAAACGCGAACGACTCCCATTTGCCGGCGTATTTATCATATAAGGCCGAAAACTCATCATCTACGGCCAATGTCTTCCGGTTAGACTTATCGTGTTGCGTGCGACACCTCATCTTCCAGCATTCAATGATTTTGTCCTTTTCCCAGTTGAGGGACGTCACCTTTGAGAGGAATTTTCTGAAGCCCATCGAGTCGAACCTGTGATTTGGATTGCGCTCCGGATCATATTCCACCTCCACAGTAAAAGTCTTGCCATGGTGGCCATGATTGCATCCGCTTGATGTGCCCTTCTAGGTCTGCGCCTGTTTTATTGCAGCTCTCCTCTATGATTTTTGCTCGGGGGCAAATATGCACAAACTTTCCCCTGACCCCAATCGGGTCGTTTTTCCAGCGTTGCGGTAGCTGTATCAAGCCCATGTTGAGGAGTTCCTGTTCTAGGTAGATGTGTTGCCCAATTTCATGCACTTGAATGTTCGTCCAGGTAATAGGATACTTGAAAATATGGCCTCTCTTATTTCCCTGGCCGAATTCCTCTTCAACATTGTCCATTTGGCGCGATGTCTCCATACCGAACTGATATGCCTTCTCCCTTTACTCTTCTAACTGCAACAGTTGACAAAGTCTGACATCCACTGGATCCCCGTCGCCTTTCTCTTCATCTAACAACCAGAGTGCGGGCATTTCTATGTGGGTAGGCTGAACTGCCTCCTTGCCGTATACAAGCGCGTAGGGGGACGTCTTGATAGATTTCTTGAAAGATATGCGATTCGCCCATAACGCCCGGTCTAGAAGTAGGTGCCACGACCTCTTGTTCCTTTCTACTGTCTTTTTTATAATCTTCAACAGATTCTTGTTAGTGGACTCGACCAGGCCATTCCCCTACGGATAGTAGTTTGAGGACATCTTGTGATAGATGTCGTATTTGCTGGTGAACTCCGTGATTACAGCACCTGCGAACGCTGGACTGTTGTCTGTAACTATTGCATCTGGGACCTCGAAACGGGTAATGAGGCTCTCAAGGAACTCAATGACCGTTTCCTGGTCTGCATGCTTAGTAGGAATCGCCTCAGCCCATCGGGTGAAATAATCAGTGGCTGTAAGGATGAACTTATGTCCCCCCGAAGAGTTGGGCATGATGGTCCCAACGAAGTCCAGACCCCACTGCTGAAACGAAGTCTCGACTTGAATTGGCTGGAGGGGCAAGGGTGCCTTCCTATTTCTGCCGGCGAACCTCTGACATTTTTCACATTTTACACAGACTACATGTGCGTCTGTGAAGAGGGTGGGCCAATAATAGCCGGCTCTGATAATCTTCAAGGCCGTAGGCCTTCCTGAATGATGTCCCCCGAGCATCCCAGAGTGGAACTCTTCGAGAACCTTTGGCTTGTCAAATTCCTTGACGCACCGCAACAGGATGTCGTCAATATTTTTAAAATACAGCCCCTTGGGGCGCAGTACATATCTCAAGGCATTCAGCCTAAACCTCCTTCTTTGTGAGGCGTTGAGATGATCTGGACATCTCCTTGTGCTAAAATACCACACCAGGTCATTCGTCCAGTCACTCTCCTCTGATAAGGAGTTGGCAAGGTTAATTTCCGTCACTGGATCCTCCCACTGGCAGGCAGAGATTTCAGCTGCAGCACTTAGGGCCAAATCTTGGCACAGAGCCCGACCTCGGATTAGCCTCGTTGGCCGTATCTCTATGTCAAACTCTTGGATTTTAGCTATCCATCCTGCCCTCTTGTGACCTGGATCCCCTTGTATAATGAAATTCCTGACGTCCGGATGTATCACAAAGATAGTTATCCAGCTCTGGGAGACAAAGTGCTTGAACTTTTTGAGAGATGACTGCGTGCACTTGCCGCTCAATAAAATTGTACTTCTCTTCGTGCGGCTGAATCACCTGGCTTAGGAACTCTATGGGGCGCTCCTCGCCATCTTCTCCCTTCTGACTCAGGACTTGGGCGTAGCTCTCGGGCTCTCCTACCGCGTACAAGATGAAATATTTGGAGTAGTCTGGATTTATTAATACTGGCGCTTGTGCGATTCTGGCCTTGATCTCTTTGAAGGCTTGCTTTCTTTCGTTAGGCCACAAGAATTCAACATTCTTTTTTAGGAGCTCGGCCATGGGCGTGATCACTTGTGCAAAGTCTGGTACAAACTTCCTCACGAAGTTGATTTGGCCAAAAAATGATTGTAGCCCCTTCTTGTTAATTGGGATGGATAAGCGAAGAAGAGCTTCTGCTCTGTCAGGATCAACTGCAAGGCCCTTCTCGTAAATAACATGTCCTAGCAGCTTGCCTTCATTTACCGTGAAGACTGACTTCTTCGGGTTGATGGAAATGCCGAACTCACGACATCTCTCAAATATTTGCCGTAAGTGGGAGGCATGGTCCTCTCTCTTATGTGAAAACACAGTCATGTCGTCCAAATAGATAACAATGACCTTGTTGAGCAGCTCCCGGAACGCCAAGTCCATAGCCCTTTGAAATGTAGCGCCGGCGTTAGAAAGGCCGAAGGGCATGCGTTGATATGCAAACGTTCCCCATTTGGTGGTGAACGTTGTCTTGTGTTGATCTTCGTCCTTTACCCATATTTGGTTATATCCAGAGAACCCGTCCAAGAGAGAGAACCTCTGAGCTCCAACAACTACGTGGAGGATTTGATCAATTTTGGGGAGCGGATAATGATCCTTTAGTGAAGCCTGATTGAGGTTTCTGAAATCCACGCAGAGGCGGATGTCTCCATTCTTTTTTCTCACAGGGACCAGATTCGTGACCCAAGATGAGTGCTTGATGGGGTAGATGATCTTGGCCTCCAACATCTTCAAGAGTTCCGCTTTCATCATGGCTTCAATTTTTGGGTTCATCGCCCTTTGCTTCTGTCGGAAAGGTTTTGCATTATCTTCAAGCTCTATAGTATGCTGGATCATCTCTCTGTCATACCCCTTCAAGTCTTGGTAGCACCAGGCCACAATATCAGGGAACTCTTCGCATAAAGATCTGATCTACTCTAGCTCCTTTTCAGTGCAGTCTGCCCCGACCTTGATCACTTTTCGAGGTTCCAGTTCTAGGTCCATGTACTGCTTGGGGTCCACTTTGATTCTGTGGGATATGGCTCTATCGTTCTGATCAAAGAGACTCTCTAGAGTAATTAGTCCTTTCGGGACATGATTATTTTTTAACTGTATCAACCCCTCGTATTGCTCGTCATCAGGGTCTCTACCTTCGATTGTACTTGCTTTGTTTATCAAAAAAGTGACGATATCCTCGTCACAGTCGAACACTTGCCAATGGGTGTCTTTATCGAGCACGAAGGCCCGTAGATGGTACGAACAGGCTTCGGCTTCCGGACGATGTCATCAGCCGGGACGTACCTGGCTTCAACGGACGCCAGAATGTCAGCATGCTTATTCTTCTCACAAGATATGGCTTTGACATTCAAAGAGTCGAATGACTGCATCAGGTCCTAGACACGGTTACGGTATGCCTTGAGGTAATGCTTCTTGGAGGCGCACTTATTCGTAATCTGGTTGCACACCAGCTCTGAGTCGCCAAAGATCTGCAAATGTTTTATCCCCAGTCTCTCCGCCTTTCTCAAACCCAAACACAAAGCCTCATACTCCGCCGCGTTGTTAGTGCAACTCCAAGCCAGCCTGTAAGTGTAGTCCTTTTGGATTCCGGATGGGGAAACCAGAAGTACACCTGCACCGACGCCATTTTTGCATCGGGCGCCATCAAAGTACAGCTTCCATAGCTTTTTTGGTGCAGGTCCAACATCTTTCTTTACTGACTGGTCAAGTCTTTCAGGCTGGGTGACGAAGTAACAACCTTGCTCGGTCTCAATCATGGCATTGAAGTCTAGCAAGGAGAACTCATCCTCCACTTGTAATAGCTCGAGGGCCTCTTCCCGCCATATCCACCTCTACCAGTTCTTCGGTTGTCAGCTGAACCATGCCGTTCTGCTGCTCCTCCCCAGGTATCTTCTCTACCAGAAATGTGGAAGGCTTTTCATTATAGATCTTCAATCTTCTTCCTTTGAAGGGCACTTCCATATGTGAATAATCCAGAGACAGATATCCACCCAGCTTCACAGTGAACTCCCTAGAAAGACACATGCCGAAGTAGGGTTCGAAGTCGACCACAACGACCTCTTGGATGACCACTATGTCGAGGGCTTTATGTAGTCGGACCGGGATATCCTTGATGACACCAACTGTCTTGACAGGAGTGTCGTCTAGCTGCAGCACACCTTGGCTGCTCCTTGTATATTCCATACCAATCTCCTCGCAGATGACCTCGGCATGACAGTAGTGGAAGCACAAGAATCCACCATGCAGTTGTGTACTATATAGCCCTCCATCCGCAACGACAGATAGAAAGGTGACGGCCTGTTTTTCCCAGTAGCAAGCTGCGTCGGCTTTCCATCTTTCACGCTCTTCAAGGATTCCTGCAATAGGTCTACTTACCCTGGGAGCAGAAGAGCCTCGTACATACTTATCTTTGCCGGGGTCTTTTTGAGCTCATCAAATATATTGTAGGTTGAAGTGTCGGCTCCCTCTATCTCTTTTGCTGGCTCATAACTGGTTCGGTATTGCTGCGTGGCTTCAACTCTCTGTCTCTTCGTCAGCGATGGATACCTTAGCTTCTCTTGAGCTTGTTCTTTTGTTTCGGCTAGAGGTTGGGCTGCAGGAGACTTCATCACGGGAGCCTTGAGCGTCGGGAACCTATCTTTGGCTGTAGGAGGTAAAGGTGACTTGTCAGGTGGTAGCCCAGCAGGCTGCGTCCTGTCTCTTCTAGCGTATACTTTAAATGGCTTTGTTTGGGCCGTGGCAGCCTCAATGGGGCTTTTGCCTTCCTTGGTCAAGAGCGACACAGGATCTTCTTCTCGGACTGCAAAGTTGCCTTCATCGTCTAGGATCATGTATGCTTCGTCCTCCATGGCACTGCCCGTAAGAGTTTGAAGATAATGCTGATGCAACATGCAACCCTCCTCTCCATGTGGATCGTTGCATGTGGAGCACCAGTTAACCTGGTCAGAAGTGCCAGGTTGAACCTCATTAGCAGCATTCCTTGCCAGGGGCCTTTGCACATGCGCAGCTTGATCTTTTGTTAGCGCCGGGGGAGGATATGGTCTCCTCGGAAGAAACTCCATCTGGGCTTGCTTCTTCTTCATTATTGTCATATCATTGGAAATAGTATGATAACCAGAGGCCAGAGCCCGTACCTCTTGAAGGATTTTATTCTGAATGTCATTATCAACAGGCGCCGGCCGGGCCGGCGGAGGTATTGTAGCTAATGGTGGAGGTGCAGAATACGCCGCGTAATGAGGGGGAGCTGGGAGTGCGGGATATTGCGGAGGTGGAGGTGGCGGATTAGGATAATGGATCTGAGGCTGACCACAGGGGTTTATAACCGGCGCTGGATTCCATGGCTGCTGGGAGTACTGATTTGACGAGGATGGCATTACACCAGACGCCGATGGGTATTGGGACTGAGGGAAATCAGGGTAAATGGGATGCTGCATTCTATGTGGGAGTCTGCCTATAGAGATTATGTCTAATTCTGCTTGCTGGGCAGCTTCATATAGGGCAGGGAAAGTGGCGACCCGGGCTATCTTGAGAAGTAGGCAAATATCGGAATTGAAAGACGTCAGGTAATAGTGCGCAGCATGTCCCGTCGGAGGTCGCAGTTCCAGGACCTCGCAAACCGCATGTTAAAGTCTGATATCTCCTCTTGCGGGTGGCGTTGAATACTCTGAAACTGATGCAAAGAATGAAGAAGGATCAGCAGACTCGTTGCATCCCTTTACGAGCCTCGCTCGCTAACCGGGCCATCCCGTGATAGCTCCTTCTGGAAAAGATCTCCACCAGTAGAGAAGCTTCCCTCTCAGAGAAAGGGCCAACAAACGGGTCTTAACACTCTCACTCGTGATAGAGTGCAGTGCAGCCAAGGCCAAAATGTCTTGGATGTGCTCGTATGTTGTTTTCCCATAGCCATCGTAAGTAGGAATGGATTTCAAGGCAGCGGGGGGCACAACCTCTTGTCCAACTAGAGCCAAGGGCCCTATGGAGTCAACTGCTGGAAAGAGGTCGTCATCGTTTTGTTGGGCAGCCATGTCTTCTTCCTCTCCGGTCGTATACTCGGTATCAGTGCTGTCCGAAGTTGTAGGCTGTTCTTCAATTTCGGCCTCTTCGACTTCAGCTTCTTCGATCTCGGCTTCTTCAATTTCAGCTTCGAGTTCGTTTATGTGAGCTTGGTAGTCAGCCAGCCTTATGCGCTCTCCAGGAGCGTTGATGTCGATTTCGTAGAGATTAGGTTGGTTTCCCGGGTTCCTTGCTCTCCACCTTCTCGTATGCATGAAGGCGCTTGGACTGGTCTCGCGGACTCAGAGAATATTCAGGTACTTGCAGAGTCGCCAGGTGTTCTGATTTGACAGCAATGAAGTGAACACCAATGCTTCGATTCTGTTTTGTTGTGGGGAAACTCCCGTGTCCCATCGGGCGTGCCAGAAAAACTGTTGGTTACGAACCTGCCACTAGGATAGGATTTAGTGTAATGCGCCCTAGATTCGCCCAACAGATTGCAAGGCTGGAACAAAGGAATGCCTTCCGTGCCAATCAACAGAGGAGGCCGGCTTTCTATGTTTTCTCAATTGTTTATAAGCTCAGAGTGTAGGAAAAAAATTATAAATGCAGAAAGAAATGTAAATGTATTTGTTATGGGTGGGGAGGATAAGCAGCACAACAACAACCAATCATCACTGCTAATAGCAATTAACCACAAAATACTTTGCAGAAACTACCAATGCCATTCATCCTATGTATCCTCTACCTTTGCATTCCAGGAATACTTAACTATTAAATACCGATATCCAGAAAGCAAAATAACAGTAAGCAATAACATAAGCAACATGAGGCAGAAATGCTAAGTAAAGGCAACATACAAGATGAGAACAGTCAATAGAGCCAAGTGTATTTTGTATTTAGAAGCAAACGCACAGCTACAGTGGTTCCCTAACAATATATCCCCCTTCCACCTTTTTTACAATGATATTGCCGAGCTATTTATAGCGTAATTTTCCCCCATTACATCGTTGGGCACAGGATCCCAGACCTGACAATAACTGAAAAAGCTAACAGCAGCGGCAAAAAACGGTTGATGTTGGCCTTTGTCGGTATGGAACGTGCTTGCGGTAAGGTCCACCTGAAAGATTGGCAGCTATGTGGGGGTGTGGGGATGACTGAGGGCAGCTTAAGTACAATAATTCAGTTCACGCTCGCACACCACTCGTCACATCTCTGACTCGAATCCCGAGGTTGGACACCTGTCAGAATCTGATAAGGGGAAAAATCTGCCTTACGATCTCGTATTTCCTTTCTTGCCCGACTTTGCCAGAATTGGAGCGCAACCAGACAGCGCAAGGGGGAAGTAGTGCAGTTGGGGAGGCCTCCGTGCCTTAGAAAATTCTTGGGCTGGCTTCAACATTCTGTGCCCGAGTGCGCGTAAGTAAGTGGGCGAACCCCGACTTCGCTGCGAAGTTGGGTTGCGCACCCAACACTTAGCCGCTTCTTCAGATGAATCGCCCAATTGTGCATGAACTTGAGGGCGCAGCCCGACTTCGCTGCGAAGTCGGGTTGCGCTCCCAACACTTAGAATTTTTTAGGGCTCCATTGATGCCCAGGTGCGCACAGAACTGAGAGCGCACCCTGAATTCGCTGCGAAGTCGGGGTTCACTCTATACTTAGAAAAACTGGGCACGTTGGCTCCCCAAGTGCGCTCAAGATCAAGGGCGCAGTCTGCTTCGCTGCGAAGTCGGGTTGCCCAATACCAACACTTAGTCAGCTTTAGGGCTTTTTGCCCTCTTGGAGAAACTGTCAGAAGAAGGAGAAGGGGGGGAATAAGAGAATGAAACTGATGGCAGGGAAGAAAGGGGATAGTGGAGAAAGGGAGAGAAGGAAGAGGGAAGGGAGAGCAGCATCCTTACAAAAAAACTGAAGACATGGCACCCTGTGCAAAATGTGGCAACAGTTACGTCACAAGTTGTGTGTCTCTATGCATGTCCTTGTGTATGTATTTGCACAAGTTCTCCTCACATATGTCTTAATGGACGTCCTTACGTACATCTTCGCACACATCCTCATGTATGTCTTTGTGCATGTCTTCTTTGCGTCGGACTTTACACAAGTTTTTACCAGCACATTCGATTATTGGTCGTGTTGTTCGCTGTTCAATCCTTTCAGACCTTTGCATTGGCTCTTCTCTTGCTTGTTGTTGTCTACATCCGCATTTGAGTACACCTCATGGATTGTTACTCATTCAAGTTTCTATTTAACTTCCAGTGTCTCAATAATCTTTGATCTAAAGTTGTTGCAACAATGATGCTAAATGTAGCACAATGGTTTTGTATTCCATGCAATGGAAGTTACGAGAAATAACACAAAGCAATACAATGTGCCATAATGCAACTAGAACTGTACAATACAATAATGCAACTAGAATAGCAATGCATCAAGACAACATCAACAATGCAGTAATTGCTCGACGATACAATACGATGTGATGGCAAAGATTAAAGTAGGGGTTGCATCTATAAAATCAAGTGGAGAAAGTTGCATAGTGACTTAACTACCAGCTTAGACTTGTATCATACTTGTACATACAAACTATTGTTGTGCATTCTCATGTGATGTATAACGTCCTAAGTGCAAACTATACACTATGTACATTCAAAAAATTTTGCATGTCATACATACGCACATGTACATAATAGCTTGGGTTCCACTTATGTTGATGCCACATCAGAATTTTTGTCTACAATTTGAAAAGATCATTGGAGTAAATGGCCACTCGTGAAAAATAATCATTGAAGTAATGACTAATATTAGTGCATTGAAACCCCATAAACTATTTCAAATGACGTCTTTGTGGCAAAAATTCTGCCCCTCTAAAAATATCCATAATTGAGCTGTCGCACATTACTATTGATTGTGAGATATAGCGCAAGGCATTGTGGAGAAATGATAAATGGGATGTAATCCTATGATCATAACACAAGTTCAAATCCTTGCATTGTGATGGACACTCGGGCAATAAGGCTATTTTTGATAACATTATTTATTGTAAAACCATGATAGTGTGGTTTGTTAATTGGAACACCATGATAATATGGTTCACGGTTCATTGAAATGATTCAACAATACAATCATCATTTAATATGGGTGAGGTTTGTATCAATCCTATGTAACCAATTTATAAAGAAAAAATAATTGTGAGATATGGTAGGCTTATTAGGGCATTGCACGTACTAAAAGCTTTGCCTATCTAGAAGTAGGCATTGCTGTAAATACCTCAAGGTTAATGTGTTAGCATCCTTTTTCTCTCCTATACTAGTATCACTTTATGTTTATTGCTTAATTACATGGCTACTCATGAAAAACAGTCTTTGGATTATTGACTAATATTAATGCAGTGATTTGCCTATTGGGTTTGGGCAACTGATGGGGAATGACGAGTTTTGCATCTTAAGCCAAGGTTCCATCTCATGGGTGAACCTTAACATTTAACCCATGGAGTTGAAGTCCTATGGGTGAGAATGGTTGGCTTACAAAGATCCCACTACGGTTCAATTACAGTGGATTCTACGATAACACAACTTGACATCATACCACTATGTGGTTTTCTGAAATAACCTGGTAAAGTGGTCATGATGAAATACAGATGGGCCTGCTTCATGCCATATAATTAATCAAAAAATATATATTAATGCAATGAAAATCCCATAAAAATATTTCAAATAATTCTCTTGTGAAGAAATTTCTCTTCCCTAATAATTAGATTGTAAGAAATATTAAGAATGGTCATGATAAAAATGGAATCAATTTCTAATATAATGCACTAAATGACATTATTTATCACTTAAATTTAAGCAAATGAATAGCAACCAATCTTTATCTCTGTCTCTGCTTCATGTTCATGTATCATTTATCCTTTTTAGGACAAACACACAGTGGGACAGATCCTCGTATATTTAATGGAAGTGTTTGGGAGAGAAAGTTATAAATTGTTGATATTGTGTGTTTTAAACGTAACTTTTGATGAACACAGTATGTTTTTGAGTGAATACATGCTGTCCCTTTTCAGAGAATGAATATCAAATGAATTACTGTTGTTTGATTCTTACTTTTCAGGAAAATGCATTGACTATTCTGAATTTGATTACCACTCTCTTGAATTGCATAAAGTTCCGACAACTGAAGTGGGTTATCATACTGGCTGCTGTGCAATGCTTCTTTTTCTTCCTTCAAATATATTTAGATAGGAGAAGGTTCCCGTTCATTTTGTTTATCAGTTTAATTTTTATTGGGACTCCTCAAACACCGGGAAAATAAAATGCTGCCTTGGCATCCTTCAAATAATTTTTTTTGTGGAATGTGCCCTTTGCAACTATTACAGGGGTTTTATAATGCATGTCCAGGACAAAGAATCTTTGTTTATCTAATTGTCCTTTAAACAAATGAATATAGACAATTTGTCCCCAGAATTGGTACAGGATTTTTATACTGCATGCATGGGGCAGAGAATCATTGCTGTTTCAATGTCTTTGCAGAAAGTGCTTATGCCAACATTCCAACCACACCTTATGAGCTCCCTGATGGACAGTAAGTTTCTTATCTGATAGTTTTTGTATAACAGTTCATGTACTTCACGAGCATGTTTAATGTTGACACCTCTGTTATTTTTATTTCATTTACTGTTAAATGGTATCTATAGGTGCTTTAACTTGGTGTCATCTCCTATTGCTATTTAACAGAATAATAGAAATTGGAGCTGACAGATTCAAAATTCCTGATCTTTTGTTCAATCCATCCCTAATTCAGGTAGTTATGCACAATTTCGTTCTGAAGTTCCAATGATTAGTTATCAAATATTGCTCAGCTTTTTTATTTTATTGGGTTGTATGGGCGATGAATTTCCCAATGAACAAATTTTGCATTTTAGGATTTGGCTCTTATGTTGGAAAATCTTATGGAATGATTATTTCCTTCAGGAATATTTTATTATATTGTCCTCCCTTATGGTTTTTTCAATGTTCTGTGCATATCTTGAGTATGGTGCTTTTAGAGTTTTTCCGCATCTTGGATGATATTCTTCCTATCTTTTAATTTTGTGTTTAATAGGTACAAGGATTTTCTGCAGATGTGTTCATTCTTTATCAGTTGTATTGTTTTTTGCATAGCATGTAATATCCTGGCAATTTACAGGTCTTATAACAATATATTGAGTGGGGTTTTATACTAAACATGTGAGTTTGGTTGGATGTTTGGCCTGTTCTTTCCATAATTGTTGGCTGTTTTTTTTCTGACGCCTGGGCCCGGATGTGGGTGAATGAAAAGCTATTTGAGACCATTTTATTGCTGTTGTCTATTAGGCAAGGATGCCATCAAATCCTGCTATACAACATTGCTGTGGATGCTCTAGGTTATCTGCTGGCATCATCTCAAATTTAGTAGATTAGATGTATCTTGCTACCAGTGGCTTACTTCCCTCTGAACATGCTCTTAGCCAGTGGCACCATATTAATTAAAATAAAACAAATTATTGAAAAATTGCAAATTCTTGAGGCTACACAAAAAATTGTTTGATTTGCGAATTTACTTGTTTGTCTCCAATGGTGTACATTGAGTGGATGCTGTAATGTGAAATTATTTTGTCAAACAAATGACCAAAATATTTATAATGTTTCTTTCATCTTGCATGATGAGTTTTCTCTGGCATGGACAACTTTTTTGACCACTTCTCTCCTCTAGCATCAGCTATTGTGCCCTCTCCTTCTCCATTTGAGAGTTCACTGGAAAACATTTTTGCTTTTGGGAGATATTTTGCCTCCACTATGGTCGCAAGGTTCATTTTCAAATTTGAGATCAGCAAGCTTGAAGTTTGGAGAAGTTCTACACCATTTTTTTTGATAATGTTCAGCATCAGATTCAAGATATTAGAAATATGCAAATTGTAGCATGTGCAGTTAATCCAGAGTCATACACTACTCTATCCTAACTAACATCATTTAGAGGTACTTACCCAACTCTATCCTTGATCTTTGAATAATTGCCAACCAAGTTGTCCCCAAGGTTAAACTCATAAATCTACAATTTTGCAAGCCAGTCCCTCTCCTATTCTTTTCTTGGCAAACCCTATCTCATTTGCAAAGTGGAAACTTAAACTTTTCACATCCTTTCCAAAAAAAATCTGTTTGAGTTTTATTGAATTCAAAGGCTATAACAACAAAGGTGACATCATATCTATTGTGATAGATTGTAATATAGCTTTTAGGAGTTGGAGCCTCCTAGTTATGTTTAAGGACTTACCTTTCCAACCAGCCAAACAAGATTTCATTCTATCCAAAATTGAGTCCCAAAGCTCCTTTCTTTAATAAGACAAGGAAATACCTAAATATATTGAAGGTAGTTTTCCCACTTTATACCCTAAATGTCCACAATAATTCGTTGCAAATCAAGGGCAAAGTTGATGAAAAGTATCTTGGTGAACTTACCAACCATCCAGCTTCCTTCTCATAGGTTGAGGAATTGCATCAAGAGATTGTGTTGTATAGCCCAATCTTTCATCATCAGAGTTTGTGTCCTCTGTAACGTTGCCCTGTTGCCATTGGGGCACCTTCTTCCTCGACCATTGAGGACTCCTTTACTTCCCTAGTGATGCTTGCTTTTGGTTCTTGTTGGAACCCTATGGGAAGGTATTGTACTCACAATCTTTACGTACATGCCCTGGCATTCTACAAATATCTTGCATTGGAACGTGAATAGTTCCCTTGTTGCCGTTGTTGATTGTGCCCTTTCTACTGTTTCTATTGCTTGGGGGGTATGTCACTTTTCTTTGATCACACTGGCTTCTTGCCCTTTTGATGAGTGATTAGGGCTTGTTTGTCTTCTGCCAATGGATGTAAGGTTGTAACTCATATGATATGCCAAACATGATGATGAGTTGGGCTTTGTGATTTGCATTATCAAACTTCCTCTGCTCATTAAGATTAGTGGCATGTCATTGAGTGCCCTCTGAGACAACATCCTACAGACCTTCAAACTCAAGGTGAATTTTGAGTTGTCTTCTACGCGGAATATTTATTCCCTTTCAATAGTTGAGAATTAGGAAAGAAGACTTTCAGGGCATTTATTACCATATTAGTGTGACAAGCAAACAAAAAACTTCAAAAATGGCGATGTAAAAGTGTACAACTGAGAGAGCCAACTGCAATAGTTTAAACAAATTTTAAAAATTGAGTAAATGTGAATGAAAATTTATACACTACTTCAACTTGCATCAATGCAAGTGAACTTGTCTTTGTTAGTGTCAATGATAGGAAGCAACCATCAAACGTCTTCTACTCCAATGACGTACATAATCATTGTCTTCTACATTTGCTTCATACCTGTCTTCAATCTTCCTCTTGACTTTTTGTGATCAGTAGTTGGCATCTGATAAAATGTACTCCAGATAACCATGTGAAACGAGATAATCAAAACTCAATGGACCTTATCTCGTTTAGTGTCTCTTGAAGAGCATGGTAGAATCTATATTCGTTGGTTATCAAGCTAGCAAAAGGAGGTGTCTTGGGAAAGTTTGTTGTCTTCTTTATTGTAAAGACACGTCTGTTCTATCTAATGGCTGAAAGCATAGTAGAGAAACTCGGACTTGGCAAAAACTTGACAAGGTCAAATTGGGACTTGGACTTGGACTCAGCAAAAAAAACTTGGAAAACTTGGCAGAAAAAAGGGAAGAAAATGCAAATTTTCATTGGAAAACAGTTTTTTTTCATGCATATCACAATTAATTAACAGTATGCAAATCCAAAATTAATCCTGTAAGTGATACAACCTTAAACTACACATGAAAGTGACAGCAAAGATGAAGCAGTTGATCTCATGACAGATACTAAGAAGATGATGCCACATTCAGGCTATTTACTCTAAAACAACATCATGACAGTTGGCAATTTGGCATTATCACTAATTTGGCACTTCAGTTAGAGTTAGGCCATCAACGCTAAAACAACATCATGACAGTTGGGAGTATCACTGAATTGGTACTTTGGTTAGTGCTGTGTGCATAGCAACTACAAGATTACTGTTGGTGCTCAAGCAGTGCCAATATGGCATCTGATGCATCAGTAGTGAAAGCATGGCGAACTTTGATAGTAATGCACCTGGAACATGCTGAGGTAACAAGGAAAACAAAAGAAAAAGCTTTGCTTGATGCCAATGTGCAAAGCAGAAGCTCTTGTGTTGAAATGCCAACTGATCAGAGATGGTGTGCAATGAAGGAATGGGGTACCAAAGGCTAAGTGGGCAGGTTATGTCAAGGTGGGAAGAGGAAGACAATTTGAAAGCAAAATTTATTGCCATGTTTGGCTCTCTGCTTACAAAACAAGGTATATTTCATAGGTCCAGATTCTAAAATTGATTCAACCTAATTTTGGTATTATGCACTAACACCTTAAAGTTGATGCCATTACAAATCCAATTCCCAGACATTAATTTCAAAACTATAGTCTCTGTAGCTAGAAGGTTGTGTAGATTCCCCTGCCTAGTATCACTTCTAAGCCTTCAATTAAAATTTTGAAGTTGCGATTCAACATTATTTTGGTATTATGCACTAATGCCTTAAGGTTGACGCTACTACAAATTCAATTCCCAGACACTAATTTCAAACCTATAGTCTCTGTAGTTAGAAGGTTGTGCAAATCTCCATATCGAGTATCACTTCTAAGCCTTCAATTAAAATCTTGCACTTAGCAATATTATGAGGTGCAGCAAAGCAAATGCTAAATTTGCTTCAACGTGATTTTCTGCAACCTTGACTAATTTTAATTACATCACTCCATTACAATTTAATACGAGTGTAACCCTGTCAGACAAAATACAACCTTGGCATATAGGAGTTTAAGCATTGACAGCTGAAACCAAGTTTTTCTTTACCTCAGATGTAACTGTTGGGTGGCTGTTAGATTCTTTAAAACTAAAAAAAGTTTGGATTTAGGATGCAATTGAGTGTTTTTGTTGGTCTGATTTCACCTTGTCTTTTCTCTCTCTGCAATTGGGAACAGCAAAAATGAGGGCACTTTGGAAAAAAAACAATTTATGCCGTTTTCCCATGCCTATGAGAGGTCGACCGAGTTTTTTAAACTCGTGAGTCCCAAAAAATCGCCAAGTAAAAAAGAACTCAGCGATCTTAGAAAAACTTGCCAAATCGAGCCCAACTGACTTGGTAAGGCCAATTCTGTTGTGGACTCGGCAAATTTTTCAAAAACTCATCGAGTTTCGTAACTATGGCTGAAAGTATGCATATGTGACTCCTAGAGACATGGTTGCTTTGCAGACAACTTGTCAAATTGGTTCTGTACATGCAGAAGCTTCTATGGGTTAGCATCATAGATAGTTTTGTCCTTCAGTTCTTGCTGAAGTCGCTCTACAATCTTGGTGTATCACTCCGTGATCTTGTGGGTCCCATTAACAATCAGGTTTCTGAGATGTGAGATCTTTGTTTGTAGCTCTGCCATGGATGCAATGACAAAACAGAGACTCTCCTCATTTGCTTGGGTTTCATCTTGCAGCTTCTGGTTATGACTTCAAAAGATGAAGCTCCTTCTGCAGTGTTGGATCTTATGCTCTAGCTTTTGTACCCTCCAATAATCCGGAGTTTGTAATTGTGAGTCATAATTGAATTTGGTATGAATAAACTGAGGTCATACCAGCTTCTATTCTGAAGATTAGCTGTATTTGCAGCATATTCATTTGACTCCAGTTCTTAAAATTTGCTATTTTCTTACAAAAAAACTGGCAACCCAGTTACTCATTGCATTCGACCATTTTGGATTCCGTTTGCGATTGTCCCATGCAATTGCAATACTTTCAGAAGCTCCAATTGTGGAAACTGCCAGACAATCCCTTGTCTTCTAGATCCTATTGAAAGCCTTCTTACAATTCTCACTAATTTTGTCTCCTTTATTAAAACAAATTCAGTACTATGAAAGCCTATTATTTCCTTGATAAAACATTTTTATGGCCATAATCATACCTTCTTCATCTTTTTTTATTCTTATTTATGGCCTTAACTCCACTTCTTGTTAACAACTGCGATATTTGCTTCTGGGTTCCCAAATCAATCTTCCTCAGAGTTTCCTTTTTTCCTTTATTGCTTTGTGGGCCTTCCTCTGATTTTCCATTCCCAGCCTGTGATATTTGCTTCTGGGTTCCTAAATCAATCTTCCTCAGAGTTTCCTTTTTTTCTTTGTTGCTTTGTGGGCCTTCCTCTGATTTTCCATTCCCAGTACTGTTTTCATCCTCCTTAATACCTTCTATTTTTCCATATTCTTCCCAATTTAACTTATCATCTATAGGTTGGTGATGCCTTAGATAAATAAAGTGCAAGGGACAACCTGCATACTACTTTTTTCTATTGCAAATAGGCAATTTTCAAGTATTGGAAGAGAATGGAGATGATTTACCTAACTCAACCTCTACCACCTTTTACACTTTGAAAATTTGACTCCAACTCTTCCTTCCAAGATTTGATTCCTTTTGAATTTGGACTCGAACATTGTAATTACCCATCCAGTGCATCCTTCTTGGATTTACTAATATTATTGGAAGAGAATGGATATGATTTACCTAACTCAACCTCTACCACCTTTTACGCTTTGAAAATTTGACTCCAATTCTTCCTTCCAAGATTTGATTCCTTTTGAATTTGGACTCGAACATTGTAATTACCCATCCAGTGCATCCTTCTTGGATTCTCTAATATTTGGTTCAAATGAGCCAACTGCCTTTGCCATTTGATGAGGTAGAGGGTCTTTCTTTACCACCTTTTTAGGAGTGGAAAGTCCTTGATCTGAGCCATCTTCTACTGCAAATTGATCTCCTCGCTTCAGTTTTGGGCTTGCCTTATGACTAGAACCTTTCACATCTTTTCTGACTAATTTTATTTCTTAGTCTCTTGCAATGTGTCCATCTTATGGCATATGCAGAATTGGAATGCACTGTTTTCATAGTCCAGTTGTTGAACCCATTCTCTTGATTCAGGGTTAATCATGATGGATTTGGGCAAAGGTTTTGAAATATACTCAGCACTATGTATCTGCATATATGCAGCTAGATTTCACTCCATAGAAATCGATGCCACCTGGGTGAACTCCCCAAGAGTATTACTAATACTTATTCAAAACCTCCTTGTTGATAAGCTGCTATGAAAGTCCAGAAAGCCTGACCAGAGTGGAACCCTTTCAAGACGTTTGCTTCTACATAAAAGATTGTCCATGCTCTTAAATACAAGGCAGTCATCCCCGTAAACCATGGGCAGTCTCCCATTACTTTGTCCTGACTTCTGAACTGGAGAAGACTATGATTAAAAATTCTTTCGGAAGAACACTCGTTGAATAACAGGAATTCTGTCTCCACTTCCTTTCAATCTAGTTTCCACTCTAAGATAAACTTGGCTAGTATCCATTGAAAGAATTTACATATTAACCCTGTAATCATCATCTCAACCTTGATAATCACTTTAGGCGAATCATTCTCTCTTGTATAGGGATTTCCATAGATTTGTTCTTCCATTTGTCATTGATTGGTAAAAGCTTACTTCCCCCAACTAGGCATCCTTACTTCTAAGTAGGGTTTCCTTAAATGTTTTTAACCACTTGAGCTCATGCCATTTGATTACATTATGAGAATAATGTCATATTACTTGTTAAAATTTGATGACAAATTTGTTGAACTGTTTGGGACATGACAAATTTCTGTCAAATCTTATGGTTGCCATAGTTGAAATCAAATTAGAATCCAGTAACTTAGAAATTGACTCTGCTGTCACCAGTGTGCTCATCCCAAAGTTAGAAGATGAGATTCTGCAATGCTATGACAATTTGGAGGAACTTATTGGGTGTTTGTTGGCAAATTAATATGGAAGTTGTTATGTTTTCAGATCTTGAGGCTCCCTTTACTGTATCAGGATGCACTTTTTAGTCCCATTGGCTTACTTTGGACACTTGCAAAAACGAACATAAATTTTTTATTTTTCTCCCTTTCCTTTTTTTGTAAAGATATCCATAAGTGAAAATATCTGCTATACGCACATCTACAAAATTCTACAAGATAACTTTATCCATAGTCAAGATTAAACTAGTCTGGTAATGGACTATGCTAACTGAAAGCCACTATTGTCTTTGACTAAACAAAAGATGGGGAGTTATGAAGACAGTGAATTAGAAGATGCCAGGCTGTTGAAAGTCCAGGGTTACATTTGAATCCATGGTTCTTCATTGGTTAGAGGTCAGTCATAGTCAGTTTCTTAAGGGATACACTGCATTAAATTTTGACTTTTGGAATCAATGTTATAAACTTATATGACAGAAAGAGAAAGTATGGGCTACATTTTATATATTACGAGATTACATGGTTCTTCTGGAGTTGAATCTTAGTTTGGTTATGAGTATGTGTTGGTCTTTTACATTGAAATGGTTAGATTTTGTACATCTGTGGAGGATAGTGTAGATTGGAGCATTGTTGGAGCAGTATCAACTAACTCGAACTACCCATACTTCTTTCATTGCAACTGTGAACAAATTATGTTTTTGACCCATCTAGCCTTATTTTCTGTAAAATTCTTTTTCAAGGGTAGATTTTGCTGATCTAGTTTCATCCAGATTAGATATGTTAAAAAATAGTTGACTCTTTTCCTTTCGTTGCAAAGCTGACATGTTTGCCTTGGCCCCATTCTTGTGAGGACATCATCAGACTATGTATTCAACCTTGTGGTGATTAACAAGGATGCAGCCCCTTCTGTTACGGAATCGATCTAGACTAGAGCTTTCTTGTCAATTAGCCCCTTCTTTTGGCTTTGTTTGCAATTCTTACTTCTTTATTGACGAGAGCCTTTCTTTAACTGCAATGCTTTTAATTATATAGTTTCTTTATGTTGATTTGTCAAGGGTTTACCTATGTGTTTGGCATCTATTATTTGATTTTATTGGTTCTTAGATCTAGTTTTAGGCTCCCTCCTTCTTTCCCCCCTTTTTCTTTCTTTTGATGGTCAGATGGTTGCACTCTTCAAAAGCTATTGGATTTGCTGTACATCGGAGTCCCACCAACGTGCATTGGTCATTGGTGGATAGTACCATAATTTCTTTCTTTTGTTTTCTCGCTCTGGCTATGAAAAGATCTAATGCATAGCAAGGGCATTTTTTACCTGACTTTTCTAGAGTTATTTTATTTCTTGTGAACTTTCACTCACCTTGATGTGGGTGGAACAGTGTTAGTATATTAAATTTTAAAATGAATGGGCAAGAGATGGTGATCTTCCAATATATTTATTTGCACTGATTTCAACGTGGTGTTAGTTTTGTATGAGGCATTCCAGTTGAACAGACAGGTTTTGCCAGAATACGAGTATATGGAACTTCAAACACAAGTTATCTTAGAGGTCTTGACAGTTCTATTCTATTGAGATATGGAGATGGCATCTCAAAATGTATTTTGTTGTTTTTTTTTTAAAGCGAAAAACCCCTTGCGGGGCCGCCTTGGTCTGAGAGACCACGACCAGGGGGTTCTACACCGTCAAAGTCACCCGGAAGTCGCGCCCAGCCCTGCCCGCACCAACATTATCAATTGGATTTTGGGTACCCAATTCAATTTTTTGGTAGGGTGGAGATTCAAACCTGGGACCTCCCTTGGAGGATTGAAATGTATTTTGGTAGGGTGGAGATTCAAACCTGGGACCTCTCCTCTCCAACTCACCTACAACACCTGGGTGAAATGTATTTTGTTGTCATGCTTAAGGATTGAAGTTGATTTATTGAAGCATTGCATGGCTGATAGATGCTTATTCATGGCACATTTCTACTCTCTTAACTTGGTATTATATATTTCATTTGCAGGCAATACCCAACATGGAAAAGTTAGATATTTCTGGACATTCACTCTGTGGACTTCCACAGATGGTAAAGAAAAAGATTGTTTGCTTCCGTTATAAAATTTTATAATGCTTTGCAAAGGTTGCCCGTCCCCTAGACATTAGCAGCTAAGTATCTCGTGTCTTATGCTGTTTGCTTCACAGGTAATCGACAGTATAAACAGGTGTGATGTGGATATACGGAGGGAACTCTTCAGCACCATTCTGGTAATTCTTTTGAATGCTGTCTTAATTCTGTTTGTAGTGAACATTTTTGCATACCACATTGCCAAAGAGTAGCATAATGTGCCAAGCATCAGAGAGTAATAAGATACCTTATTCTCAGCCCCTTGATATGCATTGAAGCATTGCTTTAGTATTGTCACTCCCTAAGAATTGTATTTTGATCATTGTTACAATTACAATTTGCCATTTCTAAATCAGCCATTCCATTAAAGTTGAAACATGCCTTTTTATTTTTTGAGTGGGTGGGGGGAAGGGGGAGCAATATCTTCTTATATCATAGAGAAATTTACGCATACAAATATAAAGAAATCATCGACCTCATTGCTGCAAAAGCGGCTATCATGTCAGACAGAGTGCTGTTAGAACAGTCCTTGGCATTCTTTCTTAACAAATATCCTGTAGCTCTGACATGGACAAGAATTCTTTGAAAATACTAAACAACTCCACAATCACAAGTATGTCGTCAAATATACAAATACAGCTGATATGCCAGGGAGCAGAAAATATTGTGGTTTGGATACATTCCCAAACCATAGCCCTAGGAGACATGGGTATGGCTATGCAAAATCTATTTTCTAAATGAGGGTACACAGTATGTGGGTATTGTGTATGGTACAAACAAAATTCAAAATGGACGATGATAAACATTGAATTACTACTCTTATTTCCAAGGTTACAGAAGTATCGGGGACAGGGGGACGGGTTTCAGGGACGGCAGGGGATGGCAAGCCGATTTTAGGAAACGGCTGGGGGACGGCTAGGGGATGACAAGTATAATAGTATCTGATGGGCTGCCCTCATCATATTTAGAATAATTTACACAACAAAAATAGTCTCATTTACAACAAAAATAGTTTACAACAAAAATATTTAGAATAATTTTTTTGTAGAATATTTAGAATAAATCATATTATAGAGAAAACACATTAATGTTATAAAATAAAACAAATATTACCAATGGAAGCCATTTCTAGTCTCATTTATCTGTTGTGTAAATCATATTTACTTTTAGAATAATATTTTTGTCCATTATGCAGGAAATTCTGCTGGAAAGAGCTAATAACTTGCTTCTTACATAACACCATGAGGTTGAGTGTCAAATGCCTCTATGAAAAAGTTGGCATGAGATCCTTTTAACTTTTTCCATGGTTGTTTTGTTTTAGCCTTCAGTTGTTGTGATGTGAAAGAAAGTCCAGCAGATTTGTGAATGAATTACATAGGTAGTGGGACATCATGTTTCAGGCTTTGCCCCCCACCCAACCACCACTTCTTTTAAATCTGGTTTGCCATTGATTGTTGACTGTCAAATTATGTTCACCAAATTTATTTCCAAAACAGGAAAAAAACATCAAAATTCGACTATACTTGATAAAATTCAGTGAATCTGGTAATCCAGTAACAAAGGTTTTGAACTTTGAATTGTGATGCATGCCTATGGTTTTAAATTGTGTTGATGTATGTCAATTGTATTTTCATATTACTTGTGAAATTTCTATGATGTTATTTTAGCTTTAAGATTGCCTAATGTCGCATATTGCAGTAGCCCCTTGTAGTTTTGTGAGATAAAATGATTTGTTCAGCTTGTGCAAGCCACAAGTCCTGGATGAAAACAGTTAGTACCATAACAATTTGACAACAATGTTACTGAAATACATAGGAATGTCCATTTATTTTAATTTTTTTTTAACCCCCAGCTGCCCCCCACAGCGTCCCCTCACAGCAGGGGTACTGGGTACTGCCCTTTGCCGTCTCCCTGTTATGGGGATGACGGGGATGGGGGGACGTGTCCCCAGGGGTGGGGGATGCATCAAGTGTATCCCTGCTTATTTCTTGTCTGTGATGTGATAATCCTTCTTGCAAATGCATGCATGTTTTTAAATTTTGGTTTTCTTTATCTTCAACATTACCCTAACATATTTTGTCTGATCTCCAAATTCCTGCTAGCTACTTGGTTTCAAAGAGAGAGAAATTGCTTTAGATTAGATAATTCTATTAATGTCCACAGATGGCCAAAGTAGGCCAATGGGACTCCTTGAAAAGAGCTGTTACAAATTACAATGCATTGTATTGATCACAAAGAACTATGATCTTTTGCCCTTCTAGGGCTTATCATATTTCCAATACTTTTTTTATTTTTATTTAACTACTACTATAGCAGAGACATTTGTCGGGATGTTAGGATATGTTAGGAGATGTCCCTTGCCTGCTGAATATCTCTTCCATAGAAAGGTGGCGTCTCCTACAAGTGTTTTTGTCTAAGATGCATACTTATCTCCCAGATGGATACCTTACCCAAGGGTGCATGTTTTTAGGTTTAAGATATATGGCAATTGGCCAAGGAAAGCAACTGCCCAATGGATGAAAGGCATATGAAATGAATTGAATCTGTCATGAATTCTCTTCCAACACAATTTAGCAACCAAGCACTCCAAAGTATGTTCATGGTTGTCTTTGCCCTCTTGCATATTGGATATCTTGCATCTATAGATTAAGTTACCAGGTTCAGGTTCATGTTTGAGTTCGACAAAGATAAGAATTTAAAAAAAATCATCTATCAAATTCATCATGGAGTTCAAATCATTATATATATATATGGTTAAAGATCTTCACATTTCATACTAGAATGAGGTCTACTTTTTTTTTTTTTGTCTCCCTTAATAAGCTATGTGTGGGGCTTGTATTGGGGACCACTTCCATTAAAATAACAAAACATTACATTGCTGTCAGTTGTCTTTTTACCAAAGATATTCTTCATTTGTCCTTCATGAATAATATTCTTTATATTCTTCAAACTATTATGTTCTCACAATCTCACTCGACTAGTTTAATTTTAATTATTGGATTTTACCAAGACAAAGATCAAAACCATAAATAGCTAAAATATTTTCTACCTGCTTTCCTTCTTTATAAATATATTATCTAAGGTAATTTATCAATTCTCTAACACCTTAGGGCTCTCATTCATGTCCTTAATAATCCAAGATATCATTTACATCATCAATGCTTGTTTTTATTTGTGGCCTTAGTCACAACTATTGTTAATATTTGAGATATTTGCTCTTGTTCTCCCACACTGATAAACCTGTAAGTTTTCCTTTATATTTACTTTTGCTTCTTGGGTCTTCCTCTCCTTTTTTAGATCCCACTAACAATATCTTATATTTTTTGTAATTCTCATAATGGGACTTATCATGCATGGGTTTATCTTTCTCTAAAGGGTCCGAGTTATAAGGAATAACTTTAAAGCCACTTGTATTTTGTTACCTAAAGACCCTAGAGTGCAAGGCAATTCCTCCTTTATAGTTTTTTTTTCATGCTATCCTAAAAACCCTACATTGCTATAGATATCCTCCATCCTCATTTCTTTATTATGTTGTTCTAAAAATCTTAAACTGCAAGAGATAACCTTTATACTAGTTTCATTTCTATTCCAAGGAGAGGATTTTTTGTTGCTTGAGGAAAATGAAGACGACTTTCCTTTAATAAAATCTCCCTCCTTTGTCCCCTTTGTTTTAGAATTTTATGTTGCATATTCCTTTACACTTTTAGTTCCTTTTGAATTTGAACTTGCACATTGGACTTCCTCATCCCTTTTCTCCTTATTTTTTTCTTCTAAATATTCGTTAGAGTGAATAATAATGGCCTTTATCATCTAGTGCTTCCATTATAGTATGATATCCTTGCCTCATACTGAAGTTTATCTCATGACCAAATTTTATTATCTCTTTTTCCATCATTTTCAATTTGTTATCTCTTGTTATATCTCCAATATCATAATTTATGTGGCATCATAATGCTATGATTTCATTTATACTACTTGACCGCTTTCTATTGATTGAGATTTAATATGAATCAATTGTAAAAAAAAAAAAAATTGAAATACCCATAACAACATAAATCTAGGTTATTTATGCCAATATTATTCTCAATACTTTTATTGATAAGCTAATACATAAGTCCAAAAATCCTGACCCACGGTGGAAGTTTTTGAATGGTTTTTATCTAGATAGAAAAATATTCACTTCATGATCTTAAATATTGGTATTTCTCTCCCTAAACCATGGGCTACCACCCATTATTGTATCCTTGATCTCCAAACTAGAAAATACGATGAAGAAATAACTTTTAGGAAGAAAATCATGAAGTAATTTGAATTCAATACCCAATTCCTCTTAGTCTAATTTTAAATAATCTAAACTCTCTAGCCAGCCTCCATGGATGTTACATATTAGCCTTATGCTTTTAAATACTAGTATACCATGCTCGACCATCTCATCCTTTATAATCATATTTGTTATAGCATATACTACCTGTATGGACATGCCATATTTTCACTCTTGCATATGCTTTTATGAATAATTTGTTTTAAGATCGTTTTAACTTTTTGCTTGGTTGTTTTGTTTCAACTTTTAATTTTTGTAGATGTAGGAGCAAATTACGCATATGTGAGAATGAATTGGACAAATGGGATAAGATTTAGTTTCCCCCCCACTTTTTTCAAATAAATAAATCTCATTTTCCTTTGATTGTTGTTTGTTCAATTATGTTCACAGAATTTGTTCAAGTAGGGAAGAAAATTGCCAAAAATTAGACATTTTTGATAAAATTTGGCAATTTCCCTAACAGAGTTGTAGATCTGTTTTGTCCAATCTGAATTTTTGTGCACTCCTTGTTAAATCACCATCCATTCAAACATTCTCAACTTGTAAGCACTGCTATAAGGAGCACTACTCAGCCTGGTGATCCAACAAAACTCATTGCCTAAGGTACGCAATCTGCTGTTTAAAACAAGAACTAAAGACACACGCTTGTGCAGATCTAGTAAAGCTCTTTTGGTGCTGAACTCAAGTATCATATGGTTTTAAGACCATTGCCAGACTCTAGATGAAAGCATTCGCAATACCTCTTGCTTTAGGCAAAATCCTTGTTTGGAGCAAGTGTGTGCAACTCTCTTTATGGATCTATTCCTTGTTGAGAGACCCTAGGAGAATGGCATCTCCAATCTGCCCCATTCGCCTTTATCATTTGTAAAGACGTCCTTCTAGATTACAAGTCTCTTTTCAACTTGATGGTGTCAAAATGGGCTATGTTTTCAAAACTCAAAAAATGACCCATTACATGGACCTTATTCTCTTGGAAAGGAGGTTTCATCTTCAAGAATATACAAAAATATCGTCCCAAGAAAATTCTTGAACATGGAATTTTCCTAGAAAGGAAGAAATTTGTCTAACTCTTTTATGGACTTGTAGTTTCGGAGATGCAATTGACATGTGACATATGCAAATGTCAAGATGCTAGTGCACATTGCACCCTGCACTTCGTGAAGCATATGTCAAGTCCAATGTAGAGGACATTTCATGCAAATGCTAGTCTGGCATAAATCATATTCCTGCTTCTCATGGGAAACCTTGTAGAAAGGGATTTTACATATTCCCAACAGTTCCCTTTCCACGTAATAAATTACAGATCTGCAAGCATTGTAGTATAGTAATGATAATGCACAGAAAATCCTGCAACAGCATTAATAACAGCAGTAATAACAGCAATGGCAGATAACAGAAATTACAGCAGTTTTATATTAATAATGGCATGGATGATACAGCATTACAGTTTCAGCAATACAACCTACAGCCAGCATATCCTTCATGAACAGGACTGGACTGCACTTAATCCCTCAACCTGCGTAACTGCTCTGCAATACTTCTTCTACATATCAACCATTCAACCTTAGGCTGAACATCCTTCTTGGCTGCATACAACCCTGGACTGTATTCTGCATATAGGCATCAATCTGCACACGTACCTATCTCCAGCAACTCTAATGAATGAGGGGAGGGTTTATTTATACACCCACCAAGTAGTTACGTTCTCCAACTACCTTGCAACTACCTTCAAATTACATTTTATGTGCATTTGCTTTGCATTTACATTTCATTTGCACTACAGGACGAAATAGCTTATTTAGCTGACATAAATGATTTAATATGACTTTACATGACTTTATTTTTTACGTACAATATTAAATTGCACTTTACAACATTAAAATATATGCACGTGCGTTTCGTCAAACACTTTGCGTGCATTTACAATATAACACATAATATCAAAACTGGTTCAGCAATTAAGGATATCTCAATAAGCCTGTCTACAAACCTTTTGCGTGGGTTACTTTGCATAGAGATGTTCATCCCCTTGAGCTTCCTTTTCTCAAAATGTAGCATCTTTGCCTTGTCTCCCTTGTGTCCGCTTGCCTTGACTAAGTATTTTCTTGCAAATAACAACACAATTTCCAAATCAATTGATTTTGGCATTGCTTCACATTTAATGCTTCCACATGCTCATCTTTTTGCTCGTGCACATGTAATAATTTCACACGTAACCCCTCATCTATAATTACTTTCCACCCAGGTTATTTTTTTCATTTTCATCCTCCTTTAGGTGGCATGTGGCAATTTATCTTTGTTTTCTCAGGTCCTTTGAAGTGGCATTAGTTCAATTTTGTATTCTTCTAGTAAGGTTATGCATTCTCCTCACTAACAAGCTTGCCTTTATTCACTAATTTTCTTCCCTGCCTAAGTTTGTTTAAGGTTGTCCCATTATGGCTGTGCTCGTTTCTCTCTTTAAAATGGTCTTGGACTTTGTATTCACCTTTGTGCTACTTGAAGAGTCTTTGTAGTTGATTGTCTTTGTTTTTGGGTCACATTCAAGAAGGTTGTTGTTTTCAGGTCAATTTGCGTATCAAAAGATCCGTGCACGTTTATTTCATCCATCGTCATTATAAGGGTGATATGCTTAGGATGCCCTTGCATGTTGAAAATTTTCTCATGCATGAATCTTGTCCACACCTCCTCAGCTTTCATGGCAAAATGGTTGAATTGTTTTGTGATACTCCCACAAGTGATATTATATGAGGATGTTCTCGTAAGTTGGTCACGGTTTCTTCCATGCACTTTCCTCAAAGTACCTTGTAGAGTCTTTCCCTGCATGAAGTGAAACTTGCTTGAGTCTTGCCTTAAAATCCTGCACGAAGTTCATTATGCGGATATACCTAATGAGTTGTGTGACTTGTCTTTGTAGTGCACCTTTGGCTGTCACCTCACACTCTTAAAATCTTCCAAGTATTGTGCAGAAGATAGTTTGCAAACAAACCAAGTCAAGTAGGTGCCCAAGTTTCACCATGGTCACACAAGGGGATACCCCCGCACAAGTTCACTTGTATTACACATGTAACTTGTCTTGTAACATTTGTCTTACACACTCGTGTCACACCGCACTCATATAGCTCCACAAAAGGCCAAAAGTCACACAAGGCTTAGCTTGCTAAGTTAATTGTGTTGATCATTTTGCAAATAGATCAATGACTTCATCAATCACTTTTGGCACTCCACCATATTCCAGGAATTTGAATTTCAAGTATTTTCCATAATAGAAAAGCAAGTTAACCTCTGAATTGTTGAAGATCAACAATAATGAAATGGCAATGGGCAGTTACAAGACTCAAGGGAAGGACATCTTGCTCAAGTAGAGACATAGCAAGATGAGAAACTTGGAGATTGCCAAAGTTTCAATCTTTGAGGAGACCTTCACGTGCTTGGAGTTGTTCATTATCTATGCAATGCATCTTTATCTGTTGATTGGCAACTTGTAATCACAAGAGGTAAACTTTTTGCCTCTATCAAGTCTCTGTGGTCAGGGTAGTATTTGGGCATGATTATCCAGTAGGAGATGTGGTAGTGACAACCAAGGACAAAGCGTTTTTGACGTGGGAGAAGAATCAAGAGCCATTCTTGGAATTTACTAGAAGGAATTGGTTGCAGATCCCAAAGAAGAGAAATGTTCACAGTGCACACTATAGTAAAGGTGCCCAAAGCTGATTTCAAAGAGAAGATTGGGGATGCAATTGTCCTGCTTAAGGAAATTGGAAGGAAACCTGAGTCTAGACACTTTAAGACTTGGGTGTTTGCATTCTTGAAATTTGACTTTGAGGATAAGAAACCCATTGATTGGGCCCATGTAATTTGCTATTAGATGACTGGTCAACTTTGCCAACATCTTGACAACCAAGTCATCTTATATGACCTTATATTTGGTATACATTCCTTTAAAGTTTGTTCCTAATGGTGAAAATTTAGGAGTTCAGAAGATTGATCAAGGGCTTCTAGTTCCCCAATGATAATCATCTTTTCACACAAGGAATTTAAAGAAGGTAGCTTTCATCCATGATAGTTTCTTGAGATGTTTTTGAGATTCTTTTTGGAGACAACAACACAAGACTATTGGAGGAAGCAATGAAAGTAGTACACCCCTACATAGATTGGTACGTGCAAGATGTAACTCATTCATACGTTTGGGTGTTCGGAGACATAAGCAAGCTAGTGGCGCTTCCCATTAGTCCCATTGTTGACCTCATCCTTGGGGAATTCTATAGATGTATCCTTCACTTTCACAAGGAGCTTACTGGAAAGTATCTTAAGGGCCTAGTAGAATTTCCTTTTACCATTGGATATTAAAACTGTAAGTCCTCCAATTTGGAAGGAGAAAACAATTCCACTTTCCATCCATTGCGGAAAGAAAGAACTAGACTAGAGAGGTGTGATAAAAGCCTTCTACCCAAAAGAGATCGGATGTAGTCTACGAGGATGAGCCTAATGATGAGGATTTTTGGGTCAATTGTGAGAGTTCATGAGCGAGCAACTAGGCAATCGAGTTTGGAGAATCGTTAAAGGGTGATAGAAGAACAAAAGTCGAAAGGTTATGATGATTCCTCAAGGATGGAGGAGATCGAGGAGAGCTTTGAAGAATTTTCATTCGATGAATCAACACAAGAGACACAAATTGTTGATGAATCCACACAAGAGACACAAATGCTCCAAAGAGCAAAATATTGATCTCCACAAAAGAAGAAGGGAGGCAAAAGCTAATGTGAAGGTCCAAGTGACAAGAGTTGGTATTGCGGAAAATGACTCACCTAATGATTCATCCAATGAACACCAGAGCAAGGAGATAGTTGAAGTAGTTGGGGCTCTAAGGGAATCTCCTAAAGCACAACAATCCCCTCAACAATCTTCTTTGAGGAAAGATTTACAAGGGACACCTATGACCGCTCCATCAAAGCAAAGTTAGACTGGAGGTGTCTGTAGAGCACTTGGAGGAGAAACTGGAGTGATGGTTGTGATGATGACAACTGACATCACCTGAAAAGGGAAAGAAGAAGAAGCAATAAAGAAGTGAAGACAAAGAGGAGATTCCTAGTGACACTATACAACCTACAAATGGCGAAGGAATGAAGGCAGAAGAGGGAGGTCAACAAGGCATTGGCCTTAACATAGCAACCACAAGGTGACCATGATGACTTTCAAATGCTGAAGGAAGACTAGTGACTAGGAAGAATCAAGAAAGAAATTGACCTTTCATGCCTATTTGATTATGTATTGGCAGATTCAAAACAGAAAGGGGTCAAATCAAATGTGGTGTATAATAGAAGCAAAAAAAATCTCATAGGGAAGCAAACTTCCCTAAAGCCTAACACACTTGCTGGTAAAAAGCTGAAAGGGAGGACTTTGATGTCATCACATGAGTTTCCCACGTTGGACATCCAAGGGAACATTTGATTGCTCATATTGGCATATGAATTGACCGAGGGCAACATGCGGAATTTGGTGACCCAGTATATGAAGCTCAGAATTGAAAAAAAGCGCATGAAAAAGCTCTTCACCAAATTTGAAGTGATGAAGATCAAGAAAGAAGATGCTAGAACGTTCGATTCTAAAACAATGTGGCCGAAGGAAAGCTTTAAAGGTCCCGAGCCACCTAAGCAGATTATAGAAGCAATCAAGAAGAATAAGGAAACCCTAATGGCTGAGGGACAAAAAGATATGGAGGAAACTACCATTGACTTGGACAAAATTCATAACATAGTTGTAGTTGGAAGAGTCCTGATAGATACTACCAACAAACTTCATAAAAAATTCAGGATGTCGGTGGAAAAAGCTTGGCCTGCATACGTGAAACACAATCAATTTCTTGTCAGCTTACAAAATCAAGATGATGTGGCTTGTGCAAAAATGGACAAATACAAGCCATATTGGCAACCACCATGGTATTTTGTAAAGCCAAAGCAACTAAATGGGGCAACACAAGATTTAAGTACCTGGGAAAACATGACAATCCTTTGTTGCGGATAACCTAGGCAGAGATTAGGAACGAAACATTGGAGCAGGCCGTTGAGGTTTATACCAAATTGATAGACAAGGAATTCGATCAAGTCAACAAGATGGATACTACCTCAAAGAAATTGGCATAAAAATAAAGCTGAAATCAGAACAAATGGTAAAGACCAAGGAACTCACACTTGTAGAATTTGATGCATATTGGGATGAGGTCCTCTTGGAGTTTGAAAATTTTGATGAAGAAGTTCTTAGCAAGTTTCTGGCACTCTTCTCAATCAAAGGCCAATTCCTAATTTTGATAAATCTTGTAGATGCCAGCAACGAGCAGATTGAAGATAAAAAAGACATGGTTGATGCGAGAATACTCAATGTGGACAAGCCCAATTTGGAGCTTCTCGACAGACAGTTGAAGGTTTGGATGAAGCATCAACAGAAGGGTGCCAAAGGAAAAGAAGTAGTTGTAGCTTCTTCTTAGCGAGCTCATGGCCGACCTAGCTACTCTTTGCAGGAAAAATATCATATCATTTGTTGTTTATTGTATTGTTTCATGGACTTGGTGTTTCCGAATGCTAATTGTAATTAAGTAGAGAACTTAGTTAGTTATTATTTATACTAATTAATTGGGAGAAGTAAGTTATAAGTAGTTGAGTTGGTTATCTCTCTTAACCAACAAAGCTTTGTATAAAAAGGATGAATGGAAGGATCAAAGGGTTCCGGTCCCAATTTTGTTAAGCATATTATTGTGTTGATTGTCGAAGAAATCAAATACTACTATGCTTTCTCTGTAGGACAACCTTGCGGCCTGTGGTTGGGGTTCTTGCAAATCTGTTGGTGTTTATTTTGACAGACATGCCTGCAGTTTTTTTTCTGATCTTGGGGGAGATAATGTGCTGATTGTTTACTGTAGTGGAGGGCTTCCTAAAATCAAACGCCGTGTATGATCTACTTCGCGTTTCGGGGGCGTCGTTTCTTGGCCAAGGTTTTCTGGATCTAGCTGTGCATCACTTACTCTGCAGGTTGACCTTGCGACCTGTGGATCCTTTCTTGGGCTGTTTCATTTCTAGCCCTCCAAAGACCCGGTTTGGGTTATCTTTGGATCTTGTGTTTTGCTTACTTTGATCTGCTCGGTGGTGATCTTTTAGTGTTCTAGCGGGTAGACTTGTGAAGTGTCTGTTCTTTGCTCTGAACTGTTTGGTTTTCTCCTGGGCAGGAAAACCTTTTCACATTTTAGTGTACGGGACTGTTAGGTTTTCTCCTGGGCGGGAAAACCTTTTTCAAATTTTAATGTACGGGACTGTTTGGTTTTCTCCTGGGTGGGAAAACCTTTTTCAAATTTCAGAGTACGAGGAAGCCTATCTCCATGGTTGTGAGGTTTTCCTTCGATGGGAATACCTGTTTCAATTTGTGTGGGGGTGTTTCCTGGTGTGTTAGGAAACCTGCTTTTTGTCTTTGTTCTTGTCTAGAGATGGTTTTGAGGAGATCGTCTCTGGGTGTCTTCTTTGGGGATTGTCTCCCTATTTCTGGGAGGTTGTTTCTTTTGTTTTTTCCTCATTGTAAAAGGTTACGGCACCCTTTCAAAACCCCTTTTACCAATAAAAAAAAAATACTACTATGCTCAAACTGTTAGAGACATTTGTATGATATTGGTATTTCTTTCTTTCAAATTTTTTGTTGTTGTTGAAAGGCCTTCATTTCTATGCCTGAGATGTGTACATGATCTGTTATTTAAAATATTATTTAAATCTGAATGGCTTCCTCAGGATCCTTAAGATTAAGTTATAAACCATCAAAGATCAATTATTTATTTCTGCATTGTATGATTTCACATTTATTTGGTTTCTAAAATATATATAAAATTCCTACAATACATTTCATAGGAAGGAGTCATCCTTTCATAAATTGTGGAGAACTCTAACTATTCTTAATATTTTCTTTGAAGTTCAATCTGTTGTCTAAAGGACCAAATTTTAGACAAACACAGCTCTTTTCAGCTAAGGTTATTTTTTATCTTTATTTTGGTGGATTAAAGTTGACTAACATTGGAAATATAGTTACTAGATCTGTCGAAAAAGTTTGGTGATTTTCTATGATAGTAATTGGACAACAAACACACAATGTCAAATAAGATTAAAAATGCGAAAAATGAAAATAAGACATAAAAAATGAACCTGAAACTTGTCCCGTTTGTATCATTGATTCCCATATGTGACTCTCTCAAATATCTACAAGAACTAAAAGTTGAAATAAAACAACTAAAGGAAAAGTTCAAATGATCTTGTAGGGCAACTCATTCGTAGAGGCATTTGCACGTCAAGCTCATTCATATAAGAAATATGATATTTTTTATATATATTTATATTGAATTTAGACATTTTGATTAATAAAAATCATTATTTCTATGTTTCAAATTGCATGGTGAATTTTGTAGCTGATTTTTACAATGAAAATTTGTTTCTTAATTTATCCTTGTCAACTTGAACCTGGATCCTTCATGTCCAAATAGGCATTCAACGTAAATCCCACTCTCTATGCTTCCTAAATAATTTTATAAATTAAGATATTATAATTTTCAAGCAAGCCACTAAGCAACCAACAGTATAATGGCATATAGAGATATAGAATAGGCCTTAATATTCCTTATGCCTTTGGCGCATTTCCTATTAAAGCATGAATAGTGTTATTAGAGAGACCAGCATTGTCCTCTTAACATATAAATAACCCAAAAATTGTGTGGAAATTGTGTAGACACAAGTATACAAGCAAGGAAGCTGAACTATGACTAGGGTTGGCTAGGGCAACAAGGAGGGCCATAGCCTTTCCATGTCTCACCTTCTTCTCTACTTCAAGTTATGCCCTTCCTTGCTTGGCATGGGTTGATGAAGGACATGATGCCTTGCAATAAACCTTGTATATAATCTCTCACACACGCACACGCGTGTAAGCACTCGTGCACACACACACCCAAAATATAAGCGCACACACAATAATAAAAGAAGAGAAACTAGTACAGGCAACATAAAAGAAATTAATGCATGAAAGAAAGGGAAAATTGGCAAAAAAAAAAGGACCCCTTACAACTAACCATTACTATTATTGAACTGTTGCAAATAAGAGTGAAATGGACTGATTAAAGATATATAATTCTAGTAGTTATGTCTGTAATCTATCTACTAAATTATACAATTTTATATTCCATTAAGATATAAATAGATAAAATTTAAGTATCCATAGGCCATTGGCCCTGCCTGAACAGGACACTTAAAAACCTCACAATCTCCTGTATCTTGCCATTAGTCAATGCCAACGGCAGTGAAGCCAAGGGATTATATCAACTTTCAATGGAACTTTGGTCATAGAGAATCACTGTATTAACTGGAATCTAAGTATGTTGAATCTTCCCCTGAACATGGGCTACTTTTAATAGATAGCTAAGAGTGTTTATAACCAACACATAAAGACATGGTGAGAGAGGCTACCCTTGCCTGGTATGTTTGTGCTAGAGTATACTGGCAGGCAGGACACCGTTAGCAGCAACAACATCTAATTCAACCATAAATTAAATGCATACTGCATTGGTGAAATTAGGTCAAAAACCAAGTGAACTAAACATATCAAGTATAGTTTCCCATCATCCTTGTCAGATGCTAGCAACAAAGAATCCTCTTGGTCATCTTTGCCAGCTCCATTCTTAAGTATTGAGAACCATATCCAAGATAATTACGCCTTTAACAAATCCTCTCTGGTTTTACTCACAAATTTGGATGCAACTTTATGATTTGAACCCCAAAACCTTGGCCATTATCTTGTACAAAACATTCACGAGGGTATCTTTGGCTGCATTCTGTGGACTAGGTTTAGTAAGTCATTGCTATCAAAGTCCAAAATGCCTCCCCTTTATGTAAATTTCATGGGCTACTCTAGAGAGATTACTGACAGTGCTCCATTTGGCCAGGTGACTTCAAACATTATTCCCGGAAAATGCAAGCCAGAGCTCCTACTTGAATCACATATTATGCCTCTATTGGTGTGTCAGGACAAATGGTTATAACCAAATGGACAATTTTTTAGAGAGGTTGAAATCACCAAAGAAGCTTCTTGTCATCATAGAGGTTCACCTGCAGGCAAGTCTTAGTTCTAATTAGCAAAGATCCTCCCCTAGGTGGTAAAATACTTGACTAAGCCTTCCATAAGTTATGTTGCTTCCATAAGTTATGTTGCTTCCTGGAAAAGCGCACACCAAATTCACTGTTCCACCTATGCCTTCTTGGATCTATGCTCTCTCCCCATTTCTCAAGCCAGTCCTTGGAACAAACCAAACCTCGGCCAAGCCATGATTGGGAATCCGGAATATTATTTTTGACACACAGGAAATTTGATTATAGCCTTAGATGCTAAGATGACTAAAATAAACTAGGGATTTGAATATTGAAATGATACCTTGAGGTGGAGGGGCACTTAAAAACTGTTCCTTGAAACATAATTGAGAAAAATAAAATAGTCAATTCAAAAAACTAAATCTTGGAAGATGCAGAAGCCAATACAGCTGTTTAGCTTGGAAATAAATATAGTTCATAAGCTAAAAGTCTCCCACATCCAAGGCATGTCAGCCAAGCAGCAGATACTATGGTAACAAGAAGAGAAAGGCTGGTAGTAAGAATTATAGAAGGTCTATGACAATTTCAGCTTTGGTCCCTAGAAATTTTTAAGATCTTTGGTCATGGAAATGCTTAGATCCAAAGTGGTCAGAGGATGCCAAGTGACAGGAGAACCAGGCCAAGATATACATTGGAAGATGCATTAGCAAATACAGCAACCAAGCTAAGAAAGTTAGATGTAACGGGGAAGAATCATAGCTGGCTGAAAATTTACTTGACATACTGCAAAACTATATTTTGAAGAGTTCAGAAATAGATTGTCAAAGGCATTTCCCTTTATCCAGAGAACTCTGCTTCAGTTTTCATTGAGTCATAACTGAGCCCCAAAAAAACTCTTTCTGCACAGGCAAATCACTGACCATAGCACTATGGTAAAGTCAAGTTTTGGGAGTATGATGGAACCTAGCCTGCCTGTTTGATACATAAATTGTTTCAGATTCACTCATTGTAGCCACCCATTTCCTACTAGAGACCCCAACCCTAGGAGTGAAGCAGTCAAACTATCCAAGGAGTTTGGAAATATGCGAGCACCATATATGTTTTTAATGGAGAACACTCCCCACATAAAAAGGCAGCTCACAGAATTGCAGAATTGATACTAATTTGCAGTTTTAGCATGTTCAAGAAAACTGGATGAATATTTTACTCTAAAGTTTTGGTGATCCAGTGCCATACATCTTTATTGAGTGACTTTTGGATTCAACCCTCTTCAGCCATCAACTGTCATGAAAATTTTAACTTTTTCATCACAACACTTTCAGCTCAGGTTTTCATCCCTGGCATTTTATTACACTGCAGTCATACTAGTATGATGGAAACAAATGTTCCAATGACTTCTGGAGTACCACATGAAACACCCCCTCAATCTGTAGAACTCTAAGTTATTTTCAATAATTTGTTTTTTATGATTTTTCATCATGCTATCTTCAGTTTTCTAGTTTTTCTCAACCAGGCGGCATGTATGACCTTCAAAGTTTACATGGGTCATTTATACAAACACCATTGTATGGATCAGAGTTGTGACTCCATTAGTATTAAATCCTGTTTTCTTTTGTCAAAAGACTAGGGAAAATGTCGATATATGCAATCAATGAAATAGCTCAGGTTCTGTTCTCAGTCCTTGCAGTGTTAAGTGTACTATTTTTTTTTGTCCATCTAGAATTTAAATCATGTCAGAATGAGGTTTAATGATGTCATATTTCTCATCTTTGTTATAAAAATGCCCATTTGAGTATAGAAATGAAGACATCAAATAAATGCGCAGGCATGTTAACTACCTGGGGATAATGGATGTGGCATGGCAATAAAATGAAAACAAAATATGACTTGTGAACTAGTATGTTGCTAGGACATCACTATTGCCATATCTTGAGAATGCTCCATGAATGCAGTTGAGGAAACTGTTCCACAGCTTGGTCTAGATCCATGAGTCTTTTACTATGTTCCATGGAAAAACGTCAATATATGCAATAAATGAAATAGCATAGGTTCTGTTCTCAGTCCTTGCAGTGTTAAGTGTACTATTTTGTTTTTGTCCATCTAGAATTTAAATCATGTCAGAATGAGGTTCAATGATGTCATATTTCTCATCTTTGTGATAAAAAATGCTTATTTGAGTATAGAAATGAAGACATCCAAGAAATATGAAGGCATGTTAACTACCTGGGGATAATGGATGTGACATGGCAATAAAATGAAAACAAAATATGACTTCTGAACTAGAATGTTGCAAGGACATCACTATTTCCATATCTTGAAAGTGCTCCATGAATGCAGTTGAGGAAACTGTTCCAAAGCTTGGTCTAGATCCATGAGTCTTTTACTATGTTCCATGGGTACTCATCCTCAGATTTGGGGGCCATCTCAGAGATGCATCCCGCTGTTCCCAAATGCCTCCTGCTACGAAACAGCCATCTGACTATCCCTGTCCCAGAATTTCATTGAACATAGGTCTTTTAGTTGATGCGAGGTTAGAACCTGAGAAGAGCCAAAAAATGAAACACAATAGCTGGCACATATGGACTGCAGAAAGCCAAAATAGCTCCTCACAGCATCTTCACGGTGACTACCAGAAAAGTCAATTGTATTGAAACAACTTGAGTATCATCAAAGCTGAGGATAATGGTGGATTGTTTAAAACAGTGTCGAAGTCCTATAGGTAAAATAGTTTTTTCCCTTGAAAAGGACGGAAGTTTGATTGTTTAGATGGCGCGAAACCATGTCTATCAACAAGAACCTCATTGATAGAAACTGAAACTATATTTTAATTGGATGGAGTCTCAGAATCATGGAATAACCAGGCATAGAGACTTTAGAACTCTAGGTGATTAAAATGCTTAAATTGCAAGAATTGAAATGTGCCCAGACATCATGGATACCAACCTACAAAAAAAAAAGAACCACTATTGATAATGTTGCTGACAAAATGCTAAGTATCCTTGTATCACAGGGATAAAAACCTATCAATACATAAGGTGAGGCTATCGTAATCCCAAAAAACATACTGTTATAAAGAAAAAGGGCTAAAGGCAAAATGAATCAGTCACATCAGAATAGGAGACACGTCTACTCCTATGAGCCAAAAGCCATAGAGGATGCTTTGATAAATACTTGGGTTTTGAACTCTATACCTGGAGGTATCAAGAAAAAGGATATAGATAGATAGATAGATAGAACACACACACAGTGCAGGTCCTTAAACATATTAGTCTAAGATCAAACCCAAGTTGCTAGAAATATGACAGGAAATGGGGTTGGGTAGGTTTCTGCAGCAAGCACCTATACCTTATCTATAAAAATACTAATATATTTTACACTATGATTGATTCATCATTCAGAATTATGGACTTCAAGGCTGAGACAGTGCACATGAATGTCACAATTTGGAATTTTAGATGCATAAATAAATGGTAAAGTTTGGACCCAACTTAGCCTTGAAATGGTTTCTAATGGCCTTTTGAGATGTGGTGCTTTGAGTTGTTTTGGGAAAGACATTCCTTGATCAAGAAATATTCACGGCCCATTCAAATGACAATGCCTTTCTTGCACAAGATGTGTTGTTTTGAAGTGGGCCACAGGTTGTGTTGTTTTGAAGTTGGGACTACAGAGGGTGGGCAACTATTTAGCATAAGTTGCCCAATTACAAGCACCAAGTTTAAATTTTGTCATGTACTTTGTACATTGTGCAGATTTTATTAACAACACTCAAAATTTAATAATATAGAGACACGTTAAGGGTGTTCACTTGTCAAATTGGATGAGATCAAGTGGCTAAAGTGTGTGGACTTCAAAGCGGAGACCTATTTTCAATTCCTAGGTGACATGTCCAAGTGGAATCATATCGCAGGAACTATAGAATGAAATTATGAAGTGTTTGGGTAAACTACTTCATCCAAGTCTAGGTGCAGCATACTTTAATGGTTGGGGCAATGCAAGTCTTGGGCAAATTTGGAAGGAGAGATATTCAATGGTCGTGATGGCTAACCCATAGGTGCAGCATACCTTAATGGTTGGGGCAATGCAAGTCTTGGGCAAATTTGGAAGGAGAGATATTCACTGGTCGTGATGGCTAACCCATAGGTTACCCGCCCCCTGAAGATTTCTCAATCCAAAAAAAAAGGAAAAAGAAATAAAAAAGGATGTGCTCTTAGTATTTGTTCTGATTTTGTAGTAAAATTAATTTCTAAGAATGTATATTTTGAATTTTCTTACCTTAGGTTATATTATTTATGGCATTTCTTGGATTGGATTCTATTTTGACTCAATTTCTTATTATTGTTTTCGAATGAGGAATGCAACAATGAGAATAATTTTTCAGTTTTTAAGTTCTGGAGAGATTAAAACAATTATTGTTTTTGAATGAGGAATGCAACAATGAGAATAATTTTTCAGTTTTTAAGTTCTGGAGAGATCAAAACAATTATTGTTTTCGAATGAGGAATGCAACAATGAGAATAATTTTTCAGTTTTAAGTTCTGGAGAGATTAAAACAACGATCCTTTAGTGAAATAAATATGCATTAACTAGAACCTCTTGCATTGTTTTTATACTGTCTACAAATTTGTGTTATTCAGTCACAACTTGCTTTCAAGGACGTACAACATAAATAATGTGTAATAAAAGTGATAGGAAGGTCTCATTTAATTTTCTGATATGTTTCAAACAGCTAGCAGGTGGTACAGCATCAATGCAACAGATGAAGGAACGTTTGGAGAAAGACTTGATGGAGGTTTGCTATTATTTTTAAATCTGTAGCATATTCTGATATGTTTTGTAAAACATGTCATTTATTCTAGGATCCTGAGTTTATGTTATTAAAATACGTTGTATTCTTTGTTTTCTACTTTGTGCTTGTTCATGCCTTCCTAACTAGTCTTGCTATCTTACTTCGGTCATTTTTCCCCCTTGATTGCTTAATTTAAATCCTTTTCTGACAGATGTAATGTAAAATTTGCTCATATTTTCTGAGGTTGTATAAGACAAATAATCTGTAGGCCAAGTACTGTAAATGACCCTGAATTAATTAAATTTAAATACCTCATTTTATTGCTCACTATTTGGATTTCCCCATAAGAATCTCTACACCGGTCTCTTGTATAACACTTAACCTATAGCTTGCTTACCATGAGAATGATAACGGTCTATGATATGGTATTGAGATATGTATTTCCAACATGATTTGCTGTTTTTGTCTAGGTTTGTTTAATCTTGATTAAATTGAAGTTAACACGGCTCAAGCTCAACCTTGAAGTCATCCCTGAACATGTTTGCATTGAATAAACATGCAGTTTTGAAACTTCCATGTGTTATTGGCATTGCATGACATCTATCATAAACATGAAAAGTATGCCTGAATTCCTGAATTCATTTAATGTACATGTGGATAGAGTGAACAAAATGTATTGTATAAGTTCATGTCCCCATTATGACTGATTGCTGCAAAATTCAAATTAATACAAATTGTCAATATTATGAAAGATATATGTTAACAATGTCGAGGTTTGTTCTTTGGCTCAGGAAGCACCACAAGCTGCACGAGTGAAGGTGCTTGCAAGTGGCAATACAACGGAACGGAGATACAGGTTTAATTTCCCATTCAAAGTTATCTTGCATATTATCTTTGTGGTGTCTCTTTACTGAACCTGATTCATATGCTTGATATTCATGCTATCATTGAATAATTTGTTATTACATATGTTTTAAACTGTTAAAATATTTCCAATGATTAATCTATGATGCAACATACATTAAAGAGATTCGACAAACAAAAAATGAACTTGTATAAGATTGCACAAATATTACTTCCAATTTTTCCAAGAGAAGAAGAATAGGGACCTTGAAGAAGCGCAGCTCTTTCCAAATACTGTTAGTGGATTGAATTTTATATGTATTTAGATTTTATCAAATGACAAGAGCTCATGTGGTTAAAAATGTAGGCTCTCAATGTGGAGACTCAGGTTCAAATCCTGCCAGGCAATATACGCATAATTGCCAGCTGTAACACCATTATGTAGTTTGTTGAAATACCATGGTAACACAATCATGATATAATACAGATGAGAGCTGTTTCAATCCCATATAACAGATTAAAAAAATGTGTTTAGCTTTTCTAAAATGACATCATGGCCGAAGCCTACTTTTAATCTATATTGCTTACTAATTGGGTAGGTAAATCCCTGGAAATAGGAGAAGGGTTTACCATATGTGCAGCATTGTTTGGTCTTTGAGCTTTTATAGCATTGAGTGAAGATTGCGTCTCCTAAGAATCTACTATATATCAATATGTCGTTTTCTTTATATTGGCCGTGTGATTTTGAAATCCATGAAGGGTAACCAAATTATCTCGGATGACTTGATCATTGTAAGAAAGTATGATGGATATGATAAATGTCACTAACAACCAAATCAGATCACTAGGATGCCTCCAAAGATCAACAAATACCATTAAGAAATAAAGTATAGCATTTGAAAACAAGAAATAAAATTTAAATGCTATTAACATTAAGAAACACTCCTTTTAGTTTTGAGTTGATTCCAAGAGATTAAGGAAACTAAAGATTGTATAAATATCAAAACGTTCAGCTGTTATTTCATATTTGCAAATTGTAGTCTTTTCTAGTGCATCATTTTCAATTCACCTATAGTTGTGAAAGATGGAGCAAACTATGGGAGTGACTGCAAGGTAGAAGGGTATCATCACATTCATGTCCTTTGGTTTTTATTCCAAACACACTTTGCATATTCTTGGGGTTATGGAAATATATGGCATGACTTAGCATTGCTGAGAGAACATTCTATATCTTCGTAGTGGTTTGGGGTAAGATTAGTTTCTTATTAATAATGTCTTCATTCAGGAAGATTAGTGCTATATTTTAATCAAATTTGTACTTTCATGCAGCGTGTGGATTGGGGGCAGTATTCTGGCATCGTTAGGCTCGTTTCAACAGATGTGGTTCTCTAAAGCTGAGTAAGTGTAATTTTATGAGAAAGCAAACCTCAAGTCTGAGAACTGCAAACTTTTGAAGTGTTATTGTAGCTAGATTGTGCAATTTCTATGTTACAGTTTATAAATGTCTGTAGAAAGAGGATTGATGATTGCCTTTTGACATACTATATCCATTTTTCTTCTGGTTCCAGATATGAGGAGCATGGCGCATCATATATTCAAAGAAAATGTCCTTAGCTTTAGGAGAATTATTTAGGGGAAGTCAACTGTTGAGATCTGTATTTTGGCCATGTTTATTATATTTTTCATATTTGAAATATGAATCCAGTAATACTTTATTTGGAATGATACAACCTAAATAATCTTTAAAGTAAATTATTGTTTCAGAGAGTATGACAAGAATTTTAGCTTCATCTTTGTTCTTGGAGGATGACAATGTTTCCAGCTATCATCTGCAACTTTAAGAGTATTCTATAGGTTCATACATATATGTATCTTTTACATTGCAATCGAGAGGCTGTCTAAGTGAGTTCTAAGGGCCTCACAATATAAATGTTTGAAGTGCTTTTATCATCATAAATTTACAAAAATATATATTTCTTTTGATAAGCATTTCTTGGAGTAGAAAAGGATTATTAATTGATTTTATCTATCATATTCTTCAAACTGCACCAATGGGAATGTTTTCAGTAACAATGAATGAAAGATTAGTTAAATTATATTTTCGTGATGTCTAACTTAATATCATTATTTTAACATTAAATAAATTTAGCTTTTAACAATACATAGTATGAATCTAGCAATAAAACTATATATCTATCGTCAATATGCATATGAAAATATTAGTAAGCATTGGCATAATCATCACTTATACAAGGATAACAACTCTAAAATGTTAATAAACTCATTATTTCAGAAAATCATAGATTCTTTTATAATCTAGCATTTCCAATTCAAAAGAAATTTAGATGGCTCTGAAACATTTTCTTATAGCAATAGCCACAAATGATGATGACAATGGTCTCAATATGGGGTTGGTATCATTCTTCTCTAGCAGGTTCAATGATTGCATTGGTTATTGTGCTGTGTAGGGAAGGTTTAAAGTAATTAGGTCATTCATAAACAAGAAGTGTATTGGATGACTCTAATTTGAAAAACCCATGTTTTATTAATCTATTTAATATGTGCTGATATTAAGTTCAATCATATACACAATCACCATCACAGGTTAGTAAATAAAAGTCTTATAGACCAATGCAGCCTAAAGTATGTTGTAAGATTATCATCGTATTGATTTAGTTAAATTTCAGATACAAGACTAAAACGATATGGAACAAAAACTTACATTGCAAAAAATGTCAACAGCTACCCATAAATTGTTACTAACTATTTACAATAATGAACTAAATATGATATTTGCAATTTTGATCATGTTGAAACTTTAAATGTCAAAAGAAAGATTTATAGAAATTATTACAATCCAATTATAATAAATAAGGCTCGTTTGATTTGGTTGATGGCAAAAAAGAAAGAAAGGTTAATGCAACTTTTTGTATTTAGGGACAGTTATATTTTTATTTTTTAAACTTACATATTTGCTAAACATATAACTATATTTTTCATAATTATTTAAATTTTTTAGAGCATTTTATCTAACTTAATCTCTTTTAGTGTACTAATATTATATTATATTTCAAATGATTAAGGTTCAATGTGGAATCTACTTTTTGACAGTGATAAAGGGTGGTTTGTAACACAATCGGCTAAACTTTTTCTTGAAACAAAGAGAATGTATTGTTTCCTTTGTTTCAAAGGAAAATTAAAAGCATCCTACTTACCCTCCTTTGGCTTGAAATATATGACAAATTATAGAAAAGAGCATATATTTATGACATTCTTGATGTTGGAAGGGCAATGTTTTTAAGCCTAGTATTGAGAAGATGGTATTTTACAACTTGACATGGAAATTACAGTGCTTTATATCCTAATGTTTTTTAAATCTATAATAAATATTTATAAAAATCACAATAGTTTGTAGCTCTTATAACTATGTTCATTTAGAATAAAGTTTACAATAGAACATAAAGAACATGTTTGATTAAAGGACTAAGCTTCAACCGCTAAAAAGTTCTCTTGTCTATGTCTCTCTCACAAATTATTTATATTATAGTAATGTTGAAAAGACGTATCTTTTAACCTAACTTGAGAATGGTGATGTTTTATAGTCTATGTTCTTCTAGTAGCATATTAAAGATTTATAGAAGTCAAAATAGTTGTAGCTTTTTTAAATACATCAATATAGAATACAATTTACAATGAGACATGAAAGAATATCTTTTACTAAAGAACTAAGGTCTAAACCTTGAAACACACCTTAAATGAAAGAATATTATAATGAAGTATTATGCAAATTATAGTTTTGAATAAATCTTTAATATTTGAGATTCAATTGTTTTAACGTGTCTGGTGCTTTTGCCCTTATACAATTATAGTCTTTACTATGAGTGGCTAAACATAGATGATGTAATTTTGTTTACTTTATAAACCTCTACTTGTATTTCTTATTTATTGCAAATAAAAAGTACAATTATGTAATTTATAAATTTATTATTCATACATTTCAAAGTTTGGCTCATAGTGGGAGTTGTATCACATTAGAATTAATAACTTTTTTTTTTTAATAAGCTATGTGTGGCTTATAATAGGGGCCACTCCCATTACAAAAAGAAAACATTACATAGCTCTCATTACATTTCTATCAAGTTAATTAAAGTGTATCCAACTCTGCCTTTCTATTAAAGGTATTTTTCATTTGCCTTTATATCAAAGATATTCTCCATCTTTCTCAAACTACTAAGTTTCCACAATCAACTCCTTTTATATCAGATGCCTTCCGAATGGCTAAAATATTTGCCTTTAAATTTTTTCAAGATGAAATTCAACACCACGAATGGCTAAAATATTTTCTGCCCATCTTGTATAGTTATTCTTGTCTATAACAACCTCACAATTTATTAATACTTTTTTTAGGGTTCTTATTCATTCCCCTAATATTCCAAGATATTATTTTTATTGTTATTTTTTGTTTTTATTTGTGGGTTTAGCCCCACTTCTTGTTAACACTCGTAATATTTGCTTTTGTTTTCCCATATCAATATCCCTTTGGATCTATGTTTCGCTTTGTTTTTGCTTTTTGGGTCTTCCTTTATTTTTTTCATTCCCAACAATAATTCATCTTCATCGATCTCTTCTATCTTCTCACACCGCTCATAGTAAGACTTATCATCTTTAGATTTTTCTTGTTATGAAGGATATAAGTGTAAAGAATAACCTCAAAAACACAATCTTCTTTATGTTGCCCTAAAAACCCTGAAGTGCAAGGGTGCTCTTTTGTAACAATTACCTTCTTATTCTGCTTTAAAAACCCTAAATTGTTATGGGTTTTCTCCAACCTTGTTTCTTTATAATTTTGCTCTTGAAACCTTAAAGTGCAAGGGATAACGTCTTCCCCACTTTCATTTTTATTACCTGGAGAGGATTCTATACTACTTGAAGAAAATGAAGATGATTTACCTAGAATAAACTTGACCTCTTTTGTTGTATTTGTTTTAGGATTTATCTCCACATCTTCTTTTGCACCTTCAATTCCTTTTGAACTTGCCAAATCATGTTATAGATAGACTTTCTTTGCCTCTTCTTTTGGAATGGAATATCCTTGATCTAATCTAGCTTCTATTATTGTATGATTTCTTTGCTTCGTCTTGAAGTTTATCTCATGGCTAGAATGTTGTCTTTCTTTATAGTTTTCACTTTGCAATCTCATAACAATTGTAGCAACAAAATGCAATATTTTCATAATCTACTTGTTGATCTCATTCTCTTGATCTAGATTTAATCTTAATGGATTGTGGCAAAAGTTTTGAAATATCCATAGCAACACATATTTGAGTATATATAACATGATTTTGCTTCTTAGTAGTTGGTCCTTCTCGATGAATTCCCCTAGGGTATTTCCAATATTCTTCAAAACTTCCTTATTTATAAGGTGATATGGAAGTCCAAAAAGCTTGACCCGCGCTAGAAGTTTCTTAAAAGTTTCTGTCTCAACAGAAAAAATTTCATTCCATGGTCTCAAATAAAGTGCATCTCTTCCTCTAAACCATGGGTCACCAACATTTATTTTATCCTTAATTTTTGAATTGGAAAAGATGAGGAAAAAACCTTTTGGAAGAAAAGCCACTAAATAATTTGAATTCTATCCTCACTTCCACTTGATCCAATTTTGAATCTCCAAAAACCCTGGCCATGATCTATGGAACTTACATATTAACCCTCTATTTTTAAGAACGATTATATCATGCTCAATCATCTCATCCTTGATACTTTTGGTGTAACATTTGGTACCTAGATTGAACTTGCCATGTATTCTCTCTTCTGCTTATCTCCAACTTGGGTCTCCATACTTCCAACTAGGGCATCCTAATTTCTAGCTAGGGCATCCTAACTTCCCATTAGGGCTTTCAAATATGACTTTCCTTCCACAATAGCTAATGGGGCTCGCTCTTGGCTTGCACTTCCTCTTGGTTTGTACTTCCTCTCGACTTGCATTCTCTCTTGCCTCGCACTCGCTTCTAGCTTGCACTCCATCCTAGCTCACGATTGCCCTTGTCTTTTCTTTTTCCCAGTGTTCCTTTGCTTCAACAATTTTTTGAAAATAATGTTCCACGCATTCGTGGTAAGGGTTTGAAGCATTGATGCACTTTGGATGAATCTGCCGCTCTTTCACCATGATTGAATCCTGGTTTGCACTCCCTCTTAGTTTACAATCCCTCTCGGCTTGCACTTGCTAATGACTTGTACTCTCTCCTACCTTGCACTCGCACCTAGCTTGCACTCTCCTGGCTCATAATTGCTTGTCTCTTCTTTTTTTTGGTGTTCCTTCGCTTCAACAATTTTTTGGAAACAATGTTCCATATATTTGTGATAAGGTTTTGAAGCATTGATGCAATCCGGATGAACCCACTCTTCTACCATTATAGAATCTTGGCTCGTACTCCTCCTTGGTTCACACCCCCTCTCGGCTTGCACTCGCTCTCAACTTACATTCGCTCTCAACTTGCACTCTTTCCTGGATTTTCAATTGAATTCTTTAAATTCTCTGAAGATCTAGAACAAGAAGTGGCATTTGTTCCTTGATCACACTTTGTTTTCTACTTCTTGCTTCTTGCTCACAGTTCCTCCTTGCTCATGACTTGCAATTTTACTTATTCTCAACTTGTGCCCATGCTTGTTTTCGATTGCACTCACTCTCGTCTCACGCTCACACTCGCTTTTGATTGCACTCACTCACGCATTAGACTTAATAATTACAGGGTAGAAATCTCAAGTTTTATAATAAACTATTTATGTGTGTTTCCTTAAATAAAAATAGGATCCAAAGGACGTTGTTCCATATTGTATTTAAATATGGAGTGAAGGATCCAATTACTATCTTAGATACTTAAATTAACATGAGGACTTTATCAAAGCTCATACAAAGTTTTTTTTCCTTTTTTCCTTGATTTATTTATTCATGCATGATTATAACATCAATGTCCTTGAAGCTAAATTGGTCTTGTCAGACCTATCCTAATTATTTATAAGGGTAGCATATAGATTTTAAGGGTTCATGAACATATGATTAAAACATATGTAATTAAGTTTTAATTTTATTGTATCTTTTGTTATGTTAATATTGTGTTTTGCCCTTTATTTTATTTGAACGCATATTTTACAAGTTCAATATTCCCAAAGGGTTTTCTATATGAGTTGGTCACTAGTAAATATTAATTGTATTTTTTTTTGGTATGGTATTGGTGGGATTTTTTAATTCAAAGTTGATTGTATTCTTCTAATGCCAATCAATATTCATATCAATATGTTTCCCATATCTTTAATTTTGGTGTCATTCTCAAGTTTTCTTCATGCTTTTACTTTTTCATGTGTTTAATTCATTAAACATCATTCAATGAATTTTGTAACATTTTGATTGTTTGTTTTTTGTCCATCTTTTTAAATTCAGATATGATTAAGCATATTCACTAGATAATTGTAGGACTATTTTGACCTTAGTGTAGATAGTTTGTGTTTGCATAGTATGCAGTATCTCAAGGCTTAACCTGCAATATGTAATGACCCTACTTCTATGAGTAGAGAAGTGTGTTATAGTTAACTTTTAAGATAACTAGTGATTAATTGTTTTCTCTTCACTTTTATTCCACATATATAAAGATGATCTTTGATCCCATATTTTGCAATCATAGATAATGGTCAAGATGAAAAGGCTTTAGAATAATGCATCCTTTGCTTCAATTCCAAAATATATTTCTAACAAATGTTTTCTAATCTATATAAGGCTTTTCAACTCTTACAAATTATTTTTAAATGTCAATATTCTAGTTCAATCTATGATCAAACTTAAGGTCAAGATAATTTTGTAGAGGAATTAGATCGAGAGGGTTAGTATCAAAAGGGATCATGGAACAAGTCTTTTGAATTTGATTATCATGATTTTAATTAAGCGAACATAAATATTTGCTCTCAATGCCTTATATTTCATAACATAGTCCTCAATATTATAACTCCATCATTGTAAGATATGCAAGATCTAAACTCTAATAAAATGACTTCTATAGCATTAATTTTCTTAAAAAAATATTGTAACTTAATCCACACCTTAGTGGGATTAGATTTTTCCTTGATGTGGAAAGAAAATCTAGTTCAATCAATAATGGAAACAATCCAAGAGCATCCTCTTGCCTACATTGACAAGTTATTTCACCAAAGATATCTATCGTCTCTTTTTTGTAGTTACACTAAAGGTTCTTACTTCTCAATAGCTTGAGAAGTTAGGGTGGTCTTAGTATGAAAACTCTGTAGATAGCTTATGGATAACATATTTAGCTAGTAGTTAGTAGTTCAGCTCAGAGAAGAAACTACAACCTAACATATTATTTGTCCTTTTGTGTGACTAGGATAATGGCACCAAAGACAAAAAGAGGGAAGTTTATTCCACCTAATAGACAAACTCGATAGGACAATGTTGAGGGAATATCTTGAGATGAAGTTTTAGATAATTCTAGAAAAGAGGTAGAAAACCTCATTGGGATAGTTACCTTGATGCAGGAACAAATGGAACAATAGAGAAAACTGCTAGAAACCATAGTGAATTGAGATTTGCAGGCTAGGAATTTAGAGAGGCAAAAAGGGATAAGTTAGCTCATTTGTGAAGATGGAACTGATAGATTATCTGCAATACGCATAGTATACCTACACAAAGAGACTTATGTATGGTGTAGGGATGGGCGTATCCCTTTGATAGATTAAGGAAAGGGGATAAGTTAGCTTCTCGTAGATAGGAGAAAAACAAATTAAACACTAGATTAGGCCTTAGATAACTTCTTAAAATGACATACGTTGGATAGGGATATGTAAATTTCTATCAAGTATATGTTTGTAAAAAAAATTGCCTTAGTTTAATTAGTTAGTTTTTGGGTCGTTACATTTGGTACCAGAGCTCTAGGTACGATGGACTAGAGGCTTCCATGGAATGTGCTAAGGATTTAAGTATCTTCCTATTCAAGCCTTTGCTTAGTTCTTAAGCTAAATCCAGGAAGACCTAGAATTTCTAATTGCTAGAATTCCATAGAGTTGACCCTAGGAAGGGTAGCTCATTCCATATGAAACCTTACGTATAGTAAGTGTGGCCATTAGTAATGGAATTGTATGGTAGTTTTTAGAGCAACACCCCATGAAGAGTGAGGGTGGTCTTAGTATGAAAATTGTGTAGATAGCTTATACAGATGACGTATTTAGCAAGTAGTTAGTAGTACAGTTTAGGGAAGAAACTGCAACCTAACATATTATTCATTCTTTTGTGTGACCAGGATAATGGCACCAAAGGCAAGAAGAAGGAAGTCTATTCCATCCTATAGATAAACCTGACAGGACATTGTTGAGGGAAGAGATCAAGATGAATTTTCAAACAATTCTAGTAAAGAGGTAGAAAACCATACTACAATATTTACCTTGATGCAGGAACAAATGGAGCAACAGAGACGACTGTTTAAAATCATAGTGAATCGATATTCACATGCTAGGAATTTAGAGGTTAGGCAAGTAAAAGAACCAACCACTAAATAATGTGAAGCTAGAGCTCTGCCAGAGATAGAACTGGCCAAAGATATAAATAATGTCCATACCTCCAAATTCAATGGAGAGGGATATGGTGAGGTAGCCGAAGCTTGGTTGAGAGAACTAGAAATCTACTTCACTATGAAGAACTACTCTACTGGGACTTGAACAATATGGGCAACACTACATCTACAAGAGGCTAGATTGGAATGGTGGGAAATATTCCAAGAAGAATGAAGAGTTGAAGCAATTGATTTAAAATGAGAATTTTGTTACGTATTTCAAGAAAAGGTTCCTTACAAAACATTTCTATGCAACAAAGTTTGAGGAATTTACCAACCTTCAACAAGGGACTAAATTAGTTGAGGTATACTATAAGAAGTTGGTTAAGTTATTGAAATATGTACCTGCTTATGATGAGAAGATGAAGATTCACAAATTTATCTTAGGAGTGGAACCTAAGATTAGACATGAAGTAAATATGCACGAGCCAAAAATACTACATAAAGCTTATGACTTGGCTAAGAAAGCAGAATCTCATATCCAGTTCAACTATACAATTTTATCTGAGCAAGATCGATAATCACTTAGGAAGAGAAATAGTGCTAGTTCCATGAAGTAGGAAGGAGAACAAAACCAAAAGAGTAAAAGCTTCCCAAAACCTGAAAGGAGGGATGATGGAAAGTAGGGAAAGTTTAAGAACTTCCAAGGGAGGAACAACAACAACAACAACAATAACAAACCTCAACCTCAAAAGCAACCAAATCCGATACTAGTAGGAAAATTAGGGGAGTAGAAAAAAGGAGTACACTCAGAATCCAATGGTGGGTGTTACAATTATGGGGGTCCACACTATGCTAGTCATTATCCACATCAACTAGGACTGAGTACAATTAGTGCAAAAGGAAAGGAACCAACTCATAGGATTTATGCTGCAACCAAAATCCAAAAATTGGAAGGGCAAGCCACCCCATTGCTCTTAAGTGGTAATATTTTTAATAAATAAGTAAATATTTTAATCGATAGTGGAGCTACAGATAGCTTTATTTCTTCTAGTATAGTTAAAGATATGTCGTAAAGACCAAGATGTTTGGCACAAGGATGGAAGGTTGAGTATGGTTTTGGATAAACCAACTCGATGGATCAATGTTTTCCTATGGCTGAAATTACCCTCACCAATGGTTCTACCATAGGATGTATTTATGTAGTGCCACTACATGATTTTGATATTATTTTAGGAATGGACTGGTTGCAGGCTCATAGAGCCATAATCAATTTCCAAGATAGGTGGATAGAGTATTCAAAAAATGATAGGGGAAGATTAAGGATCCACAGTAAACAAGGATCTTTCAAATCCCAGCTGTTAACCACAATGCAACTAAATAAAACCATCAGGAAGGGAGGGATGGTTAATTTTGTGAAACTCAATGAATTTGGGGAAGATTAGAAGGAAGAAGTATTTGGGAAATACCCAATCTTTCAAGAATTTAAGAATGTATTTCCCAAAGACCTACCCAGACTTCCTCTTGTGCATAGATTTAATTTCACTATCGATCTAACCATATAATATGTTTTTCCTATTAAGGCAAGTAGGATAAGCCTAAGGATCCATTTTGTTTATATTTCCTTTAGCACTACAATAAGTCCTTTGATCAAATACCACAAATATGAAGAGCACAAAAACATGCAATATGAAAAAGGGGCTCAAAATGATTTTGCATATAAAAGTTATGTCCTTTAAAAGTTTTCCTAAAGAATATTTAGTATATCAAACCTTGTAAATAATGAAGCTACCAAGAATTTTCTAACTGACACACTTAAATTGGTATAAGTTTACCGCTAATTTCCTCATCAACTCTTTGCCACTAGATGCAATAATTGAGTAAGAGAAAACCATTTATTTTGGTTTTAATCATCATTAACTACATAAAATGTTGTTTAAATCCATGGGAGCACCATGTTGACTTCCAAGATAACCAAGTAACATAACACAATCAAAGTGATTATAGGGATTTAAACTCATGTATCTTGATCTATGGGTAGCCTAGGCTAGATAAGCTAGTCAAAATCCCACTCTTCCTTGAGGAATAGAAGGGAAACACTACTAGATGAATGGATAGTAGCTCCCAATACAAAAATAAGTGCTCATCTAAATAGTGGGCAATAGAATGGACCATGTGACTAACCAAAGTATAGTGACACACTCTATCTTCAATAGCCATTAGTGTCATTGAGAGAGGTGTGTCAGGGCTCCTTGAAGATCTTGGAATGATATCCCTTAATGTGGTTTTGAAACGAAGAATGTTGATTTTACAATACTTTCTAGAGTTAAAATGAAGTGTAACATTTACCACAAACATATGCAAGAGAATAGACAAGATAAATAGAAAATATAGAAGGGTGGATTACCAAGGGATCAACCCCAACAATAGTTCATATAAAGATATCATGATACACGCTTAATATCATAAAACAATAAACAAATATAATGGATATGTAGTTGGGGAGTATTTATCATAGATACCTAGTTTTCAAATAGCATCTACATATTATATTAACCTAGGATGATATAAGGCTCAAGGTTAAGTCAAGTTACTAAACCTTTAAGTAAGTTTTAGTTAAGGTTAACCATCGAAGTGGTTTAATCAATCTACTAGGGGTGAATACATAACCATACATATGGTTTAACAAATTTTGCTAGGGGAAAATACATCAATAGTACCTATAGTCTTACATAGATAATATCCATATGCTTACATAAAAATTTAGTAGGATTACATCAAGAATTATTGCAAGCTTAAATCTTCATCAATCAAACTTGGCTAGTAAGTTCAGATTACCCTCTTCCAACACCCACAATAATCTAATATTGAGGCCAATAAAAGAATATACTAGAGATGTTATCATATCCCCCATAAATAATGCTCAATTGGGATAAAGAATATCTAAACCTATAAGCTTATTGCATCATCTTAAAAAATGTCATTTTTTTTAGGAATATTCAAGCCTCCATCACCATTTGGAAGATTGTTAAGATTTCAAAGAATATATTAGTCTCCATCACCATTTAGAAGATTAGCAATTACCTCGTAATGATATATAGTAGAATAGAAATAAAAAACCCAACCAATATACTCTCATCATCAATCTTATGGTACTTTAGGTATGATTTAGGTCAAGCTTTCCCATTGATAAAATAAATATGGCATATGTGGTCCATAATGCTCCTGCAAAATTTCCATTTTCTTGCTTGTACAATAGAAGAAAAAGAATATGACCTTCATGGAGAGCTTGGAAATTTATACAATTTAAACAAATAATTAGGTTACAAATACATTTGTGTGCAAAATACCGGCCAATAGAAGTTTACCCTAGATGCACTAACAAAGCCACCAAAAAATAAATTCAAAAAATTTAAATCTAGAAAAAAATACTTGTGAAAAATATAAGATCGTCATGTATTGTAATACCATCAAATATAAAATTACCACTTGTCCTCCACTTCCACTACTGATTGGGATAATGACTAGATATAAAGTATCTTCTTCATCTATTGATAGCACATGTGAAATAGAAAGAATGGACACTTGTCGAGTTTATGCCAAGTGTTAGATCTGATTGCTTAAAACCCTACAAATATAGAAAAATATATATTTCTATTATAAACTCAATGTCGCATTAATTCACACAACAATAAATCTTGTTGAATAAGGAGAAAAAAAAGGTAAAAGGTTTGAATCTACAACCTCTTCATGACTAAATATTATACTCCATGCCTTAACTAGGAAGTCTGTGAGTCATTTCTACCCACAACTTGTTGGAGTATAGATATGGCTTCTTCTATATCTTCTATGTGTTGTCTCGATGTCAAGCCACTCAAAAAGATAGACTTTGTTGAGAAGCAACACTTTGACCATGCACCACCAACAAGGTAAAATATCAACAAATTAGGCAAGGCACCCTTTAACCATATAGCAATAAAGACTCAACACATTGTTGAGTACAAAATTATGAAAATGAAGGCTTTGTTGGTCCATCTCAATGCCTATGCCCATTTGCTACATAGTTACCAAAAGAGACAAAGAAGTATCCATCACCACAACAAATGAAAGGTATGAATTTGAACCATGAACATAATAAACAAAAGAACTTTGTGCCTTACACTATCCAATGGGTCCATCAATTCATGGCATCCACATGTGCCATGATTATCTACTATTACCTTTGCTAAATACCAAACTATCACCAAGTTATCCAAAAGCCAAAAAATGGCACACTAGCAAAAGTTTAAACTCTTACCTAACACAACCAAATATTTACTCCCTAAATAACTACCATGATTCTATTCACCATAGATGCTTCAAAGAGTTGTGATAACAAAATATCCAAGCATGGTATTCCAAGAAGTATTTTAATAAAGCAAAACAAATCTGGAGGTGATAGGTAATAAAGTTGTGATCTCTTCCATGAAAAGTCCTCACACACCTCATGCTAGTTGTCTAACCCATAAACCATTGAAATTTTAGTAGGCATCAACAATATTTCAAGAAGTATTTTATGTGGAAAAGGGGACATGTGCTCCTACTCCCCATATGATGGCTCAACATGCTCACGATTTATATGTAAGAGGATAAAACTAGGGACTCCCTTCCAAAAACAATTTAACTCACTATATTGTTTTCCAATAGGTCATATTTGTGCTAACAATTTATTTCTATATACTAAGCCATTTGTGAATTTGGTTTCAAGTTGGAGGATTGTTGTATCCATAAGAAAACATGCATCATTGTAAAGTAAGCATATTCATTATCTAACCAATAAGTGTGATTGACAAGGATAAAAAAGAGACATTGACATGGGTCAAACTCATGGTCTCTTCTAATATTGTAAGAGGAAGCCACATCGTTAGACCATGAAATTCTATAGGAGCTATATTGACTAGTCACTACCTTGAAATTTACCTTTTGGAAGAATCTAAAACAATGCAATAAAGCTACAAATTCCTTACCCTTCAAAAGTGTTGAAAGGAAATATGGAAAAATGCAAAACACCAAACCAAGCCATAAGGATCAAGGGGTTGAAGAAACACCACATTAACCAAAACAAAGAGATTGAAAAATAGAAACAAGATAATGGAAGCTAACACAAAAACTTCAAAATCATATCATATATCATAATTAATTACGAGTACAATGGAAAAGCCTTGCTTAAACAGGCAAGGAAGATCCACCATAGTCATAGGATCAACAAAGAGATAAGGATCAATATCCCCCGTATAAATAGGGTGGTGCAATATGATCCATGGAGAAAATATCTCAACCCTCCAAATGTAATCAATGAGCGCAAATCCCTAGGAATTCCAAATATCCCCATAATATCTAAATAAGATAAAAAAACAAATATCCACACATAAAGTGGGTGGGAAAAATTAAACTAAACTAATATAAAAATAAATTACCTAGGTGAGCATGAGCTAGAGTCTAAAAACCTACTCTAACACCCCCCTCAAGCAAAGCTAAGGGTAAAAAAGAAGTGGTATATCCACAGTATGAGTCCCGACAACAAGACCTGATTAGGTACTCATATACAATGTGTATCCAAAAGCTCTTAAACCAGGAGGAAAAACCATGTGGAAAAAACCATCCAACAAGAAAGAGAGAAGAAGAAGAAAGGAAGGTGGCCTCATCCACACCTCCAAAAATAATATCCTTCACCTCAAGCATCACTTGCAACAAATGAAAATGATATGGGAAGGGTTTAGTGAATATGTCAGCAATTTGTTGTTGAGTGGGAAAGTAGTCCAAGTTGATCACTCCATCTAGCATAAGCTCATCAAACCTCTATGGATCAATAGAAACCTCCTGACAAATAAGACTTGTGCTAGAAGTAGAATTATACCTTGAATGTGGGAGACCTTCAATGAAATTTTTTGCCTCTTGTACTGTAGTCCAAGCCCATATAGGTATGGGGGTAGTAAGTGTAGGAACCTCTACAACTATCTCAATAATATCCTCATCCTTATTGTGATTATTATTAAAAAAACCATCTCGAAAGTGAAAAGTAGATGAGGATAGAGGAGTAGAAAGAGTGGGCTCAGTGTGAGAATAATGCTTATCAAACTAGACATGAGTTCAAAAAATAAATTCATGTGTATTTGGATCTAGTAATCTATAAGTCCTCATATCCTCACAATAGCAAATAAAAATGAGTGGCTTGCTCTTTCTATCCAAAGTTGTCCTTTTATTATTTGGAACATGAGCCTATGCTTGACTCCCAGGAACTTGAAAATGAGAAACATCAGGCTTGGTCCCTGTCCAAGCCTCCTCTAGAGTCATCTACTCAAGAGCTCAATGAGGTGTGCGATTTTGAATGTAATTCACACAATTTACTACCTTGGCCCAAAACTTGGAAGGTAAATCCCATGAGTGCATCATACAATTTTCCATTTTCTTAAGTGTTCTATTTTTTCTCTTAGCTACACCATTCTGTTGTGGTTTATGTGGGGCATAGTGTTGATGTAGAATCCCATAAAGGGTCAAAAAAGCTGAAAACTTCCTGATAAAATACTCCCCCCCATTATTTGTGTGAAGCTTCTTGATGCAACTCGAAGATTGATTCTCAAAAATAGCCTTAAATGCTTTGAATGTAGTAAAAACTTCACTCTTGAACTTGAGAAATATACCCAAGTTATCCTTGAGAAATCATTAATAAAGGTGACTACATACTTAGCTCCCAAAAAAGAGTAGGAAAAACCATCAAGTCACTATGCACCAACTCAAGATAGGAAGAAGATCTCTTGGACTTACCTTTGAGAAAAGGATCTTGATGTTTTCCAAGTACACAACCTGGAAAAACTCAATCAATACATGAGACCTTAGGTAAGCCAATGACCATATCATGAGTGCTTAAATCCTTCAAATATCTGCAATTAAGATGGCCAAATATCTCATGCCAAATCTTGCATTATGAATCTGCATGAGCCACCAAACAAGTACCTCCAAGTGAAGAATCAAAACCCTCAAAGTGATAAAGATGTGATCTATGGTCAACAACATCTTGTGCAACAATAGATTGTGGGTCACTCAAATTTCTAATATCAACTCCTTGAGGTGCAAACAACACAGTTTACCCCTCCCAAACAAAAATGATAAATTTGGTATAAAGAGAGAAAATTGGTGGAAATTTTTGGAACATAAAGATCATTCTTAATGCATCCACCATAAACATGTATGTCACATTTTCCCTTAACTGAAATGGGAGAACAATCTCTAACCTCAATGCAAGATGTAGAAGTAGAATTCAAGGGGGAAAATAACTCCTTGGATGAAGTCATGTGATGAGTCGCTCCAAAATCCAATCCTCAAAAATAGCCTTAGATTATTTTCCAAAAGAATTCAAAGCCTTGACCTTATCTTATGAAGGAGTAAAGGATAATTGTTTTTCCTAAAGGCTTCCTCTAAGTCATGTAACTTTTTCCAACACTTGTCAGAATAATCATTGACTCCATAATATGAACAAGTTATATTTAATCTTTTTTTACTTTTGGACTACTTAGGTTTATGATTTGGACTCTTTCGAGGATGACTCTTTTTTATGCGACTCTTTGCAATTTTGATGAAATGAAGGAGAAGGGGAAGGATTAGGTTGGGACTTAGACTTGGACTTTACCTTACTTTTGGAAGTGGAAGTGGAGGATGCAACAAATGTCTTATGTGAGGAGGTGTAATGCTCAGAGTTAATAACTTTAGATTCTTCCCTCAAAATATTGGCACAAAACTTCTCAAAGGTAGGCATTTTGTGATTAGAACCAATGGAATCTATATTGGAAAAAAATACAGAGGCAAACATATGGAATGGACTCCTAAGTTTTGACAAGATCATGAAAATACATTCTTCATTTGTTTTAGTTTTTTACTACCTTTTAAAAGTGTGAGCAAGGATTGAAACTTAGTGAGAAAATCACCCACAGATGGAAAATCATCTAGATTGAGAGCACTAAGTTAAACATAAAGATGTAAAATTCTCAAAGTGCCCACTTGCCCAAATAACTTCTCAAGCTTCTCCCAAATTTCAAAAGGAGTGTCACAATCATTAAGATGAAACAATAGATTGCCACTCACATGCATCCTAATTAATACCTTACATTCATCCATTTTGCAATCACGAACAAACTTATGATACTCTTTTGTAACTTTAGGCAACTCTTCTTGCATTAAACTTAATAACCCTTTAGATTGAATAAGTGTCATCATGAGTGGTTTCCATATGTGATATTTATGTGAGTTAAGTGGCTCAAAATCCTCTAAACCCACTTTTCAATCACAAGAAATAAAATGCAAGATCCAAAAATATGGTGTTCAAATTGACACCAAGACACCCCACCTAAAATATTTTTATTCAATGCTTCCAGAAATAAGAGCCCCCAAAAAATCAAATGCCTTTATAATTTAGGTGTTACAAAGAGTATATGATCATATCTGATTTTTACAATCACTAAAATTTTGTAGATTTGTAAAAACAAATTGAGTAACAACTTCACAAAACAAATATTTTACAAAGTTGTTTTCAAATACATAGAACTGTCAGCAAAATACGTTTTTTTTTGTTAAAAAAAATATATTCTTAGAAAAATTTATCAGCAACTTAAATGCAAATTTGAGTTTGAAATTTGGAAAGAACTCAAGAGTGAAGATAAGTTATAGATCTCAGAAAACCAGATCTATAACAAGTAGCTTAATATATTGCATAAAACGATATATTTCATGGACTATGTGCAAGAAAAAACCCACATACAGGAAAAAATTTGTATACTATAGTGGTTGTTGACGATCAAAAGTGATCGAAAATGGTTCTAGATCAATGACGGTCAGGTGAATAGGGTCGTCGATGGTTCTACAACTATTAAAACAACCCACAAAAATCAACTCCAAAATAATTTCCAAAAAATAGAGCCTTTCTGATAAATCCCCATGGTCAGAGGGGTCAACCAAGATGCAATGAAGGGCTAAAAAAATATAGAATCTCTTCGCAAAACAATAGAAGAGAAAAAAAATCAATTTTCACCTTTTAGGGCTTAGAAATCTCCAATATCCAACTACAAAACCTTCAATAGATCCGACTGCACAAACCTCAAAAATAGATGTTTCCAATAGTTCTCAAAGCTCTTATACCATGAAAGGAATGATAGAAAATGAAAAACACTAAACCAAGCCATAAGTATCAAGAGGTTGAAGCAACACCACATTAACCAAAATAGAGAGACTGAAAAACAAAAACAAGATAATGGAAGCTAACACAAAAGTTGCAATATCATATCATATATCAGAATTTATTATGAGTACAATGGGGAAGCCTTGTTTAGATAGGCAAAGAATATCCACCACAACCATAGGATCAAAAAAATATTAAGGATCAATATCCACCATACAAACAAGGAGGTGTGATATGATCCATGGAGAAAATATCTCAACCCTTCAAGTGTAATCAATGAGTGTAACTCCTTAAGAATGCCAAATATCCTCATAATATCTAAATAATATAAAAATAAATATCCATACATAAAGTGGGTGGGAAAAAATAAACTAAACTAACATAAAAATAAATTACCTAGGTGAGCATGAGCTAGAGTCTAAATATCTACTCTAGCAAGTGAAACTATCAATTCAACAAGTGTTGATTGGTTCAAGACTAATCTACTTGTAAAGTGGTATAATTGGCTCATAGCAATGAAGCCCTAAAGGTTGGCTAGTGATTCACTAGCAAAGTCATGTGATTTGATCACTTCCTAGAGCAAATTGCTCACCATCCTATAGAGGGGTAAAAATTAAGACTTGAATTCTAAGGAGAATATTTTAAGAGTAAAATTTTTGCATGTAACATCATTGTAACCCATTTTAGGATCCTTCTAATCCTACTAGTAGCATATTTAGAGGTATATAACATTTGGAGATACATCATTTTGTTAGATATGCCCCCATATTTTTACTTTTACCAGGAGTAATAGTTTCTCACCCTAGGTAACTCAAGGATAAACTCTTACTATAAATAGGATCCATAAGCATCATTGTAAGCATATTTTGGCTGAGAATCTAGAGCTACACTTTGTAGAACCCACATTGTGCTTTTTGTCTTATGAAATTAGTGAAAAATTAGAATTCCTTGTGCTTTCCATTAGTGACACTGCCCTTTTAGATTATAGAATGCACAATGATTGTGGCATATCCATTTTTCCATATTTTCATTTGATCCACAATTTCATACTTTTAAAATAGGAATATTTTTATTTGGATTCTCATGTGTTGATTGATTGCATACTTGTTACAATTACAACTATATTTTTTATTTTAATCTCTCCCACCCTTAAACTTCAAATTTTAGTTTTCATGCATTTAATTTTTGTATTTTAATTTTATGCAAGTAGAGTAGGTTAGAGAAGGAATTAGAAAGAATAGTAGGGATCCAAGCCAAATTTGAAGGTTAAAAAATGCCACAAACTCTTCCATCCAATAACTTGTTGAAAGGTTGGAATAGGGACCCATTATTGGTTAAATAATAATTCAAGACTATTTCTCAATTCAACATAATTTTTCTAGCATGCCCAATTGGACCCTCCTTAAATTTGACCAAATTTATCAATTTTGATACCAAATTTGTATTCATCATGAATGGAGCGGTTGGACCAAAATTGAAGAAAGTTTTTGCCAAGTTTTTGCATTGGTAGTGATTGTTTCAATTTTAGAGCAATTCATCCCATTTGAGTCAACTTCTTGAAAACCCTTCTAAGTCCATTGGAGCAATTTGCTTTGTTGTGCTAGCGATTTACTCTAAATCTATCCAATTTGCACACTTGAATCCAAAGCAATTTTACAAGGCTAAGGACTTGATTTATCAAATCTAGTCTCAAATTGACCTTGAATTTCATATTTTTTTGTTATTTGTGTCTAATTTTTCTAGGTGCTTTGTGAATGGTGACTCTGACTTGAACTTTAGAATCTTAATTTTTTTGAAAAGCAAGCAGTCAAGAAAACATCAAAAATTATATTAGTGACCTCAAATTTGAATCTAATTTTGCATCTACCATGGGTAGGAAATATTTGGGTCATTTTTTGAGAAATGCTTTCCAAAGACTAGATCAACTAGTGATTCACTCCATTAAGCTAGAAATTTTCTCCATTTATCAAGAGATCCACTCTAGAATAATGTCTTACTTCGACGTCAAATCTAAATAGTGATTCACTATGAAAGACAATATTCCTCACTCCTCTTTGAAAAACAATTTGCTCCATTTGCTTAGTTTCCTACCTTCAAAAATTTCAAAGTTCAATTTAGCTAATGAATCACCTAAGTTTGCTAGAGATTCACTCTAATTTACTAGGGAATTGCTTAGCAGATCAAATTTTATAATTTTTATATTTTAACCCTAAAACTCTATCCATATAGGTACATATACACAAGTTTATGAATATGCTCTTGAAATACAAAGATCACGAAAATAACATCAATCAACATAGATAACCACATACCATTGAATGAACTCAAAATGAAAAAGAAATAAATAAATTTTCATGTGGGTACATTAAGATTATGAGATGAAGGATATTTCAACATCTGAGCCTATTTCTTTAAAAGGAAAATATCCAATGGTCAATACCATTAGTCAAAATCCCAAATCCAAATATATTTGTTTCCTTGGATACCAAATTAGTTATTCATCCACTCTCACAAATAAAACTTAGACAAGCATTGGTCCTACCTTGATCCACACAAATATGCTTTATGGGATGTCCTTTGATATAAATAACCTATATTTTGAGCTTTATCATAACACATTTAATGTAAACCAACCTCCTTTATGTGGTTTTAAATTACACCTGGTATGAATTTATCTCAAAGTCCACTAGGATCTAACTTGTCTAACTCACCCAATATTTCAGTTAGATAATATGTACCTCCAAATGTTGGATCTTTAGAATAAATATTCCCTATTCAAAATCAAGGTCTTTCTTAGAATTTACAAGTGTCAATTGGACAAGTGGGGATGCAAGCAACCCAATGAAAACCCTAGGGACTAGTGTTGACTCTATATAGATAAATATAACAAAATATATAGTAATACCTACCTCCAAACTAACAGGTCCTTCCACAAGGCTTGCATTACCCTCCATTTCTAAACTTGTAACCTCCTCTAAATAAATAATAGGTTTATTAAAAACCTCAACTTCCTCATTTCCAAATAACAAATCCCCCTTATCCTTTGCCATACTAGGCTTCATACTAATATCATTGAAAGTATCCATACCCATATCAAGGTTACACGATATATCCTTATCCATTATCACAATAAGAATATGGTCAACATCCTCCATAAAATAATATAGTGTATCCATCCAGGCATCAAAATAAACTTCTTGATTGTACCTATTAGGGACTATGAAACCTAGAATCCTATTCCCCTATGCCACCTACTACTATGAAATCTTTTCCTACATTTTATGGAAGCTATAATAAGATGATATTCGATCACCTCATCAAGTTTTCTACGCTCAAATAAATTCACTGCATTTGGGAGAAGAATAATAGGGTACAATTATTGGTTTATTTTTTTCATGATAAAGCTACATTATGGCATAGAGGTTTGCTTAATAATTCTATCACTAGTTGGGCATCAATTATAGAACCATTCATGTATAGATTTGGTTGTATGTATAATGGATATTTTATTATGTTTTAATTGCATACAATACAAAGCCATCCCCAAGAAAATATGCATGAATATAACACCAGATTCTTGAGAACCTTAAATCTAAGTTGGCTTTAATGGTTTGTAATTCCAATCACAATCCACTAGTTGTAGCCTTAAAATAAGTAGCATATGTGGAAGATGTTCTAATTAGCGTATGGAAGTTACCACCTACCCCACCTATGGCCTATGTTTCCCATGTTATCCAAAACATGTTAATCCTTAAGGTCTATACCTTCTATTTTTCCCATTCTAAACATTCAACTAGTTGTCACTTCCAATATGGTAAGACCCCAAGGTATTGCTATAAAATTATTAACAAATTAATATTATGTAATCGCAGGCCACTCAAATGGGGCTCCCTTGTAATCGCTTTGTCACTATAGGGGGCTCCCTCCTTTAGAATCTATGATTCTTATTCTTCTTCTTCTTCTTCTTCCATGATTTGTGTGAATTTCCAACGTAATATATATATCTACCCTAAAGCTACATTGGTGAAGAGACATGACGGTTCACGTTATGAAGGGTTGTGATGGTTCACTTTATAAGTTAATAATATAATAATTAAATGATTAATAATACTAACTAATAATGTTAATATTGAGGATCCTAACATGCCACCCTCCTTAAAAAGAGCTTTGTCCTCAAAGCTCAAAGCAATAAGCTTTGTCATTTGTTTTCTAAGAAGTATTTGTGTAAGTTCTTGGACTCTTTTAATGTCATCCTTCCATAGGTATGGGTATCGAGAAGGATGAAGCGTTAGCGAGTGGTTGCTAAGAAAAATAGTAGAATCTTTCTTAGGAAAATCATGATGACGATGGGAGGGCAACCCTTGGGATCCCTTAAACACTTTAGAATGATGCATCAAAAGTGGTGGTAATGCTTCCAAATCCATTTGTGGTTCCCTGGTAGAGCCAATAGTGAATGAGTGTGTAATCACATTTTTGTGTTGTTTTTGAATAGGTTTGGTTATACGGTGAGAAATCACTATTTGTGAGGAACTTTTGGGTAGTATTTTTAGAGTGTATGTTTGGTCTTCATTGTTCATTGCATGGGTGTCTACCTCATCCTTGCTTGGTGCATCGATCACTTCTTGCATATCAACCTTATTGTCTTCATTGCGGTGAGTAGGTTCACTAGTCGCTTCAGACACAACTACCTCATCTGCTTGTTCTATGGAGAGACATGGATCAACTTCCTTCAATAAATATAATGTTAGTGTAGTGCATTTATTGTGGGGTCCAAATTGCTCATCACAATTATCGCAGATACCTTTCACTCGTTGTTCCTTCATCTCCTCAAAGCTGAGATGTTTAATTGGTAAAGTTTAGTTAGGTTTGGGGGTGGTGTAAGTGGTTTGTGATTTTCCCATAGGTGGTTTTCCTAATTGATGTTGAACATTGAGTTTGTCTTCAGCTAATAAAGCTAATCCAAAGGTCTGCATCAGGGTATAGGGTTTGAACTTCATCACCTCTATTTTAATTTCCTCTTTCAATTCATTGATGAAGCAATATATGATAAATGATTCATCTAACCCTGATATGTGATTGATGAGATCTCGAAACTGATTTCAATATGTACTCACAAAAGTTTTTTGATGAATATCCTTGAGAAAATCCCACAAGGTTGGGTCCCACATAGCTCTGATACCAATTGGTAAGATCCCAAGGTCTTACTATAAAATTATTAACAAATTAATGTTATGTAATCATAGGCCACTCAAAGGGGGCTCCCTTGTAATTTCTTTTGCCGCTATAGGGGGCTCCCTCATTTAGAATCTATGATTCTTATTCTTCTTCTTCTTATTCCATTATTTGTGTAAATTTCCACAGTAGTATATATATCTACCCTAAAGCTACGTTGGTGAAGAGATGTGATGGTTCACGTTATGAAGGGTTGTGATGGTTCACTTTATAAGTTAATAATATAATAATTAAATGATTAATAATACTAACTAATAATGCTAGGATTGAGGATCCTAACACAATACATCACCTTATCCATACATTGCCATCCATATTAGCCAAAATTCATCATAATTTATTGTCTTTCATCCATAATTTCCAACCCTTATTGCTCTCCCAAAAAATGATAATTATTCCTCTAACAAGTTCATGATAAGAGAAGTGTTGGAAGTGCTAATAACCAAGATAATCAAAATAATACTAGGAGGCATTTGCAATAACTTCAAAATTAAAAACCTTGAAATACCCCATACCTCACTAAGGACCAACTGCCTTGATAAGGTACTAAGTCCAGAATAATATTGTGAATGCCAATTCAAAAATCAATACACTATGTTGTTTTCCATGCAATGCAAGGCATAAAACTATGAAATATGCTATAACCATTTAGTATTCTTATATGAACCAATAGTACCAGCTATGTTAGGCCCAACAAATTTTCATCTTAGGTTAGCATGAATAAAAACAACCTTAAACACAACAGTCAATCCTTGCCTTATCGAATCCCAACAATGTAATATATTACAACTTCAACGTTGAAACCAATAACGATTATACATTTGAGTATGATGTTATATATGCCAATCAACAAGGGGTTGTGACTACAAGTAAATATTAGGCACCCAAGGAGCAATCCTCAACCTAGAAATAGACTAAAGCAAACAAGGGCACTACTATATTTTGGAGAGGGAGGCCACTATTACATTTAAAATATAAGGACCTAATAGTTAAGTAATAAGAAAAATAAAAAGAAAATATTGAGAATAATATCACATATTGTAGACACCTAAAAATATCACATTATCCTTTATGAAGTTCTTATATTTAATTGTTTTATAAAAGACCAAAAAAATCCAATTAATTTGCATTAAAAAACTAATTGGCCATCTTAGCAACTTTTCTCACTAAACCCCCTCCTACACCTAGTCCATGGTCACCATGTGACCATCCCTCTTACCTATCCTAGGTCCACCTCACCCTAGTCTACCCTTTGACTCTAGCCTAGGTCCACCTCACCCTAGCCTACCTTACCCCCTACATAACCATGCTCATTCAATGTCTTAAATGGGATGAAGACTTTCTCCACCCATGTGCATTAATGACATGAAGACTTTCATCCACATGCCATAAATGGGGTGAAGAATTTCTCCACCCCTATGCATTGATGAGGCATGGTGCACCCATGCTCATTTAATGCATATGGGTGGAGTGAGGACATTATCCACCTAAACTCATTTATGAGGCATGGTTCACCCATGCCACTTCATATGCCACCTCACCCCCCTAACCCTTGACAAAATCTATAAATAATCCCTTCATTTCCTTAATTTGTAAGAATATAATAAGTGCTTAGAGAAAATTTACCAAAATCACTCCAAACTCCATTTGCATGCAATCCCTCTCTTGTGCTAACCCCATGGATATCATTTTGTGCCTCTCTTTGCATATCCTTATTTTATAAATAGGTTGCAAATTTGGATTCAAACAACCACAAAATCTAGAGCAAATATACCTAACCAGAATAATATTTCCATCAAGGGAAATTTCACTAGGTTAAACACAACAAAAACCATCCAAATAAGGATGATTTATAGCCAAAATTGTCTCGATAAGAACAATTCCTATCAGGAGCTAGTTTCAAACACCTGCAAAGCAAAAAATCAGTCACAAAGGTGAGTAAAGTTAGTTTAATGTATTTTTAGCTTATTCATAGTTTTGTTTTATGTAATAGTTCAAGTTTTATTATTTGCACTCTTTTATAGGTGCTACTAACTATTGATTTGGGTTGTGTAGGCATGGAGATGCTCTATTCAACCAATGATGGTACACACACATAAACCCACCCCATTTTGAGGTGGTCAAAGAAGACAAATGAGTGTCATAAACTCATATTGAAAAGGGCTTCATATTTGGAAGACCCTCATTTATAGCCCAAGGGACATTTGTCAAATATTCATGTTGTAACACATATTTTATGTTTAATGAAATGACATATTTTCTTTCACTACATTTTTGTGATCACGATGGGACTCAAAGATAAAGGAGTTCCATAAACTCATATTTAAAGGGCTTGATCTTTTAAAGACCCTCATTTGTAGCTCAAGGGGTATTTGTAAAAGATTCATTTGTAACACATCTTTTATTTTTTATGAAATGACACGTTTTCTTTCACTACATTTTGGCAATCATGGTGGGACCTCTTAACCTCACACCACACATAGACAAACATACTTTATAGGTTGTATAATTTTGATTCTCACCATTTACTCTTCTCACTTTTGTCTTGTGTTTTTGTTATCTTTTTAGCTCCTTTCATTCACTTTTTGTGTTTTCTATCTATTTTTGTAGGTCCAAAATGCATCACAGATCATCCAAACTGAGACCCATTATGGTCGATGTAAAACAAACTTGTCTAGTAGGAATAGTTCAAACCAGGATGGTTTACAACTAAAATCATCAGCACACAGATGATTTTCACCTAGAACCATCCAAACTCGGATGGTTTCTATAAATCTCAAAACTAGGACCTGTTGGTCATCAAATATGCCCAGGAAAGGATTTGGGTAAGTGTATGCACCCTAGACCTGGACCAACATTGAAAGGCCAAAGGGAAGAGATGCCCCTCATGCCAATATTCAGAGAAATGTTGGCTCCTATGCTAAACTACTTTGGTGTTTTGAGATAAGGGTGCAAGAAAGAGATAAACAGAGTAAGGGTGCAGGAAAGAGATAAAAAGGGGTGCAGGAAAGAAATAAAGGGAGTAAGGGAAGATAGATCAATGATTTAAAATGGGAGAGAACAGGAAGCACGATAAATAACTAATAACTTGAAGCAGCAGCAAGGAACACCAAGAATAAATGAAAGAAACACAACATTAACCTTCCTATGTATCCTCTGGGCGAGTTCCAAGATTCTCCTTCTCCCTTTCGTTGAAATTTAGGGTTCAGAGAAATGACGATTAGGACAAGTGAATATAACAAAAACCACTACCCACCAGGCAGCATAAAAGAAAACCAATATAGCGTTTTTCCTCCCCTATGTATCCTTTGGGCGAATTTCAGGGTTCAGTCCCCAATCGCACACCGAAATTCAGGATTCAAAGTAACAGTATGCAAATGAAGATAGACAAAAGAAATAAACATGGGATGCAGCATACAAGAGAGAAATCGAGCCCAAAGCTCTTTAGTATTAATCGCAGGACTTCAAGTTACAACAACTTTCTAGCAGAAAGTTCCCCCCTTTTTCACTACAATGCCTGGGTTTTTATAGAGGACCCGACCCTTTGAGCCATAATTACACAAAATGGAGGAGTACATCCTCGGAAGCTGAGAAGTTGGCTCCTTGTGGCTCTCGTGATCGAGCTCTCAAATCCGTTACCAAAACTGGAAACTGCAACCGGGTTGACCAAGGAAACATGCATTAATGAGTTGTCTGAGCGTCCTTGGTTTCTATATGCAGTGCTCGAGTGGCCGCCATGCTCTCCGAGTTCTTCATCATGGACTGATACTTCAATTCCAATTGCTAAAAATGAACAGCGGGCTTACCGGGCACAAAAAAATGCATTTATGAGGCACTTGATCACCTCGAGAAAATACCTGGATTGGAATATGTGCCCTTGAAGTGCTTCACTAATTCCTCATTTGGAACTTCGCTTCGCAATGGACTTGAGCCGAAGTAGATCCTCCTTGATTTGCACTTCGCACGGTTGAGCTTCGCAAAACAGCTTCGGGGGTGGTGAGAGTCGAAGTAGATTTCCTTCCTCAAAATGGGGTCTTTACTTATCGCTGCTTCACTGACAAAATTGCTTCGATGAGGCCTTCGCCTGAAGTAGATACTTCTTTGATGAGATTAAAAATGCTTCGCGATGATCCTTCTTCAAAACTGTGGTTCGGGGGTATTTTGGCTGAAGTTCATTCTTGCCTTCGAAATGTTTAGACTGCTTCTAGTTCGGGTGAGAGTACTTCGCACGAAGTTCTACCAAAATAGATGCTTCGCAACAACTTTCGATGAAGTACAAATGGTTCACTGGCGGGAAGACCCGAAGTGAGTGCTTCAACGGCTCTTTGGCAAAGTATTTTCAATGTTTGCCCTTTTCAATTTCCGCTTCGCAAGTTTCTTGCCCGAAGTATCATTTTGAAGTGCTTCGGACCTGAAGTAGTTTTCATCCTCCTTCCTTTGCAGTTTGCTTCGGTAACACCGCTTCGCAAAACTTTTTCCTGAAGTATCTACTAGAAGTGCTTTGGCCCCGAAGTAATTTTCACCCTTAGCGATTTCTTTCGACGAAGCTATCTTCCTTGGTTTGTTTGGCAGCGAAGCTTTTTCTTTTTCTTTTTATGTACAAGGGGGTGGCAGGGAAAGCCAAAATTGCTGCAACACTAGAAAATGTTGTTTCTAAAAGCAAGGGAACAAATTCATGAAATTAACAAAAATACTTTACAAAAGAGAGACTGTACAAAATTTTGATTTTTTTTCTACCCCGTTGTGCAATGTGACAAAATTGTCAACAGGACCCATCATGGCAAGTAAATAGTTTTACATAAGTCACAGTAGCTTCATGTAGGTATCAGGTAAACTTCCCTACTTCCTTATCATTTTTTATCATTACAGTTAAGCACCTTCTTAGGCAAAATCTCATATTTTTAGCTTAGATTGTTGTTTTCATTAGACTAGTTACTTCAAATCACTTCTATGGTTTAACTAGTTAGGCTTTTTGCTTTTCATATTTTCTTTTTAAGGCCAAAAAATCAAATTCTATCATGCTAACTCTTTAGTTTTGGTAGGAAAATCCATAAAACCGGTCCTCTGTAACAAGAAAATAGATCCCAACAGAGAGGAAGGTCAAAAACTCCTATCAATAAAAAACATTGTGAGAGGGATGATTTTTGTTGTAAATAGTCCAAACAAGGATGATTTTAGCTGTAAATCATCTAGACTAGGATGGTTTATGATGAACAACAAATTTCAAGAAAATAGAGCCTATGTAGTAGCCTCATATAAACTCTAGGGATCATAGGACCTCAGGTAGTTACTTTTGACTTCTCTTCTTAGTCATATTTCAATTCATGTTTCAAAAAGCAATTTTCTTTCTTGTTTTTGTATCTTTATTTCCATTAGCATATATTTATTTCAAAAAGTAATTTCCTTTCTTGTTTTTGCATCTTTCTTTCCATTAGCATAGATTTGTTTCAAAAAGCATTTTCTTTTCTTGTTTTTGTATCTTTCTTTCCATTAGCATACATTTGTTTCACAAATCAATTTTCTTTCTTGTTTTTGCATTTTCCTTTCCATTAGCATATATTTGCTTCAAAATGTCATTTACTTCCTTGTTTGCCCTTTCCTTTCCCCTAGCATAGATTTGCTTAAAAGAGTCATTTGCTTTCTTGTTCACCCTTCCCTTTCCACAAAATAGGATTTGCTTTCATGTTATTTATTTTCTTATTTTGCACTTCCCTTTCGCTAGGATAGATTTTCTTTCAAATCCTTCGCTTTTCTTATTAGCTTTTGATGAGTATATGATATAGGAAATGCAACCACAAGATGTAAGATAAGCAATATAAGATGATTGTATGATAATGACACTATAATATGCAGGAAAATAAAGAGATAAACTTATGCAATAACTCAAAAATATGCCATTAATGAAAGCTCACAAAAATAGTACAATGCAGTATAATGGAGGACAAGAACACTTTATAAATTGTTTTAAGGAGCTACATTGTACTCCTCTACCAATCTATACTATGCACTCTTTATATTATCTACTACTTTATTTCACTCACTATAATGCCTATATATAGGAAGATAGGTTCCTTGGCCCTTACTCTACCTATGAATCTTCATCTACCTTTCCTATGACTCATGTACAAGTGGACTCCTTGTACATTTACATCATTGCACATTGACACTTGTGCATTTATTACATTGATTGAAGTAACTACCTAAATTTACTCTAAAGTAAACTCCTACTCTAGTTATGTACCCAAGGTGGTGCATTAGTATGTACCCAATAATGTAATATACTCTAACACACCCCTATTTTATATTTTTTGGGTATGGATCTTCATCTTCAGTTTGATCAGGTCCTTTAATTTACTTTGCACTGTATGCCTTCTTGATCCGATACCTCTTCTTCTTTATCCTTGTCTTTGAAGCTAGTTTTTGTGCTTTCATAAGTGGTCGTACTACCACCTGATTCTTGTAAAAGTATTTTCTCTTTACCTTTGTCCTTCTTATCATTATTCTAGTTATGTATAGAAGCTTCTGAACAAACACTTAAGACATCATGATAATATCTTGAGTTAGTAGAACTTGAAGTATCAATACTACATGAGGATTGAAATATCTTCTCTAGGTACGATTCATCCATTTTTATTTTCTTTTTAAGTGATTCTATCAATCCTTTTTGTTCTACATTCTCATCCTTGTAACATTTGAATGTAAGTAATACCATATATAATATGCTATCAAAGTCTAAAGGAATTTGAATGTCACTCTTTCCATTATCAATTGCTTCAGTGAGTCGAGCATGTAGATAATGTTCCAAGGTTTCAAAGTTATATTTTAAAGCTTCACTATGAATCACTTTTGAAGTAAGATCTAAGTCTCCTTCAGACTTTATAAGTAAATTCTTGATTCCAATTTTTATGATATTTTCCCTTTCCTTTCTAATAGTGTTGTTCATATCATTGTTCATTGTAGTCTTTGAGGTTGACATATTTATTTCTCCTTAGATTTAATAGACTTCTCTTAGCTCTTTAGTATTTTTGAGAATACTCTTGATAGAACCTTTGATGTAGTCTACCTTATGACTCCCTAGTTTAGAGTATGTGAACTACTTTGATAAAACATTTCTAAGACTTAGGTTTTGTAGGATCCTTATGTCTCCCTAGTGATTAGAGTATGCTCTAATCTTGATAAAGTGCTTAGAAACTATTAGTTCACCTTTTGAGTTGATTTTGTAATGTTTTGGGAATGATAATAATCAACTCCTATTTCACCTTATTTCTCCTATTGAACTATGCACTTTTCAATTTGATGGAGTTCTCTATGGTTGGATTTCTTTTGTCCCTATAATGTGACTATGAGACAAGTATAAGCAATAAATTCCAACTCTTTTAAAGCAAGCAATAATTTTGCTTCTCTATCCTTAAATTTCCAATGGTTCAATTTTCTAAATTCCAATAAACTAAAATTTGATGTAGCACTCCTTATATCTCCCTAATTTGGAATTGTAGAAATTGATGATATTTGCAATAATAATAATTTGGTTTACCAAGTAGAAACCCTTATATATCCTATGATATTAATTGCAAATATTAATATTCTTGTATTTCAACTAATGTGTTTTGAAATACTATTTAAGGATATAAACTCCTTTTAATTTGCTTTCAAGTTTACTAAGGTTGATTTTGCTTCTATCTTCAATGTAAATGATAATAATTTCAACCTTATATACTACTCCTTATCACTCCTTAATGAAAGCAAATATTAATCTAAGTTGAAACTATACCTTTGTAATGCTTTGCTTTGACTTCTATCTCCAAGGTGGGTATTGTATCTCTGTGGCTTATGACAACAAGTTTGTTGGTTAATGGATATCCTCTTTAATGCACCTTTGACTCCTCATTTCAACCCTTGACTACGTGCCTTGAATTCTCTCTATGTGGACTCATGGATGTTGAATCTAAGCTCTTCCTTTCTATGCTTCGTATTGCACACTTCTCCACTCGGGCTATTAATAGTTTTAAGTTTGGATGCACTCCACTTGGTGCATTATTGTGTTGTGTCCCTTCTTGATGCTTCAACCATTTGATGTGTATGTTGCTCAGGTGGTAAGTGGATATATTATGATCTTGATGAGCATTATTTTAGGTGCCTCCAATGCTCAAGTCCTCCTTGAATGGTGTGTAATGATGAATATACCTTCAATACTTCTATGATAAGCGTTACTTCTACCCTAGGAACTTCCTTCGTAGATGTTATGATATAGGTGTTACAAGGGATATCTAAGAACTTATCTTCTATTGTGCCAAGTGGCATGATATTCCCTACCTTGAAGTGACAAGTGGAATGTATTTCCCTTGCATGCAATCATGCTTCCAATACCTTTTATTTCCAATGCTTCAATGCCAATGAATGCAAGTTGTTTGTCTTGCTTTCAATATTCTTTCTTCTACAACTGATGGTATTCCTCCATGAATTTGGCTCTAACAATGGTGTATCCAAGGTGTTTCAATGTTGCACTCTTAGCTGGTGATCTTATCCCAATGATGATGGCTCTAGCTGGTCATTCATCTCTAGTGATGGTGGATTTTGAGTGCTTCTACACTAACCTCTTAGCTGGTGGTTCATCCAAGCTACTATTGTAATCTTCTTGGGTAACACACTCCTTTCTTGCACCTTAATCATTTATATTACCTTGCAATAGGCACTATGTTCCCTTATATGGATTCTTCGATGATGCAGGTCACTACTCTTGCACTGCAATAAGTGCTCCTTTCATGAACCAATGGTGCTTAATTTGGTATCTTTAGACACCTTGAACCCGATGCTTATGAGCCCTTAGTTGGCTCACTTTCTCTACTTGAAGTTTTCTCCTCAAAATTTGATAATGTGGCCACTCGAAGACTGCACTTTGCTGGTTGTTGTAGTGTCTTTAAGACACTCTCTCTTTTATCCTCTTTTGTTGTATTTGAAAGGACAAGATTGGTGCCAATGTAATGCAAATACCTTTGCAATAGATAGGATAAAGTACCTTGATTTGCACCAAAGTTTTACGTCTCCTTAAGTCTTCCTTTTGAAGATTTTCCTTGCTTCTTATATATGGTAGCTACTTTGCACTACTCATTAAAGGTAAGCGATGATTTGATGTTGTCTTCCTTACTAGACAACTCTCTCCTTTGCTTGGTTAACTTAGTAACAATGAATCCAAGCTCTTAATCATGCAACTAATATGCCTTTTGAAAGGTTTAACTTTGCACTAATTTTCACTTTAACTAAAATCCTTAGTGCACTTTTAATAACTAGTATAGTGCAATAATCTCTCCTTATTACTCCTTGTAAATAACTCTTAAAAGTAACTTGAATCTTGCACTAAAGTCTATGCTTTAGAATGTAGTCTTCAATGCTTCAACTAGATAATAGGAAGATGATATTTTTCTTTCTTTCGAAATATATCTAACTCCTATTTTAATGTGCAAGTATTAACCTTATAAGAAACTATCTTCTGCACTCCCTTGAAGACTTTAATATGCAACCTTCTCCTTGCAACTTTTAAACTCTAATATGGTGCTTAACAAATATTAATAATGAACCAAAAATCTAAAGTTCAACTAATGAACCTTTTGCACCAAAGTTTCTTACCTTAATGAACTCTATATATGAAGGATTGCAAGGTGATTAGATTCACCTTATTGCTACCTTTTACTGGATGAACTTGCAACTCTTCTTTGCTGTCCAAAATAGCTTCTCAACTCACCAAATTTGCAGCTTTGTACCTCTTCTAACTTGCTACTTGAAACTGTAGTTTGGTGGCTCCAACTCTCCTTCAGGATGTATCCTGGAAATCTGAAACTTAGCAGCTATTGATGTTGTCCTAATTTCTGCCCTTTTGTAGTCAATTATTTCACTGAAATGTTATCCTTGAACCTCAAAAAATTGGTAGGGAACTCCTCCAAATCATAGCTGAGATTTTCCTTCAAGAACCCTTCAGTTTTCTACTGTAGAAACCAATAGATCTCCTTTCTCTGAATGAGCCTTCTAGCCTTCAAAGGTAATCTTCAAATCTCTCAGATTTGGTAGCTCCTTCTATCTCCTTTCTCCTTCAACCTCCTTGTCAAATTCTAACTTCAATCTAGGCCTTCTTCTCAAGAATCTGAAAGTCTTGAGGTCTTCACCAATCTCCTCCAAAATTTGGCAAGCTTCTTGCCAAATCCTTCTCTCTTGGGCTTGTTGTTGGATGGCGATAATTGTCCCAAGTTCTTTACTATCAGGAACTTCTCCTTGGTAGTAAATTTCTCCAATGAGTTCTCCTAGGAACTCCTCCAATGGCCTTCTCTGAATCTCCTTCAATGAGGCTCTCCAAGCCTTCTCCTTGTTTCTCCTTGAGACCTCTTCTCTAGGGTCTTCACTCTCGTAGCTTCTCTGGTCTTCCCAATGAGACCTTTCCTTCAACCTTCTACTGTGGAAGTGTTGCAATGAGATCTCCCTCAGATATCTAAAATATGTTACTTCTAGAATAGGACCTTTGCTAGTCCTTCTCTATCTTCTATCTTCCTAAATTAGAAGTTCTTCAATGGGACCTCTTGTAGGTCTCTTCAACTTCTTAGGTTGATTTCTTCTACTCCTTCAATGTGATATCTTCAATCTTCAATGGAGATCACCAATCTCCTATCTTCATTGGGACTCTTCTCCTTGAGTCTCTTCTTCCTCGAATCTGCAACAAGGCTCCTATGGCCTTTTCTTTGCTTCTGCAATTTGCAGGTCTACAATCTCTAGCAATGGGACCTTTTCTTCAGGCCTCCAAATATTTGATCTTTTATTTGTTGCTTCTAGTTTTGGATTGATTCTAAAGAAGATATTCTTCCTAGCTCTATGTAGGAAGCTTCCCAACTTTCTTTGAATCTCCTTTTCCTGCAACAAAGTATTAGGACTGTAATGGAAGAAATTCTAAATCTAGAGATGATCAATCTTCACTAGTTGATTTGTCAATCTAGTGGAATCAACGTTGAGTCCTAGTCTTCACGAGTTTTTCTACAACTCTGTGGAAAGACTCTAGCCAACTGCAATCTCAAAAATTCTAGAAATGAGATTTGCTATCTACTCTCAATCTCACTTGTGGCTCTCCCTATTTCCTATCTGATCTACCATGGCTCTGATACCACTGTTAGCTTTTGATGAGTATATGATATAGGAAATGCAACCACAAGATGTAAGATAAGCAATCTAAGATGATTGTATGATAATGGCACTATAATATGCAGGAAAATAAAGAGATAAACTTCTGCAATAACTCAAAAATATGCCATTAATGAAAGCTCACAAAAATAGTACAATGCAGTATAATGGAGGACATGAACACTCCATAAATTATTTTAAGGAGCTACATTGTACTCCTCTACCAATCTATACTATGCACTCTCTATATTCTCTACTACCTTGATTTCACTCACTATAAGGCCTATATATAGGAAGATAGGTTCCTTGGCCCTTACTCTACCTATGACTCTTCATCTACCTTTCCTATGACTCATGTACAAGTGGACTCCTTGTACATTTACATCATTGCACATTGACACTTGTGCATTTATTACATTGCTTGAAGTAACTACCTAACTTTACTCTAAAGTAAACTCCTACTCTAGTTATGTACCCAAGGTGGTACATTAGCATGTACCCAATAATGTAATATACTCTAACGTTTATATCTTTCTTTTTCCTTTCTTAAGGATAAATTTAATTTCAAAAGCCATTTACTTTTCTATTTTGCACTTCCCTTTCTGACTTGAGTTCTTTCTTGGACTAACCACATATCACACATTAATAAATTTTTGAGTTCAGGGAAGACAATACCATGAGCAGTCTTACCATAAAGTGGAAGTTTCTTGATCATCCTATCATTCAAATAATCTAAACCTGAGGATCCAAAATTTAAGTTTCAAAAAAGAAAGAAAGAGAAAAGCCAAAGAGAAAAAGAGATCCAAATATTAATCCACTCAGGTATTTTAGGCACCTCCATCATGGCTATAAATACATGGCTAGCAGTGGAGCTACATTGAAGGATTATGGGGCTAACCTCCATCTTGGCTATAGACATCTTTCTAGCAGTGGAGTATACCTTTCGAGTGGTGACATGTCTATCATATTAGTGATATTTTTTTTAGACCTTTGCACACTTGCAGATAAGCTAGCTTATATTGGCCAAAGTCATAATTGGTTAGTACAGCCTTACTTAATATGGAAAATGAACATCATTGCATATTCTTTGGTCTATGATAGGCTTGATCTTATTCAGTATTATCTATATTTCTATGGGATATTTACTGATCATTAGATGAGTTTGATTGTTCAAACTAGGGTGTTTGACTTTCTTGAGATTCTTCTAGCATCCAAAAACCCTAGGGTATATGGGCAAACCGCATCAAGGCTAGCCTCAACTTACTATCTATGTTCTCAAGTCATTTTTCCAATGTTCATTTGTCTTGTTTCTTATGCTTAGTGTTCCTTGTTATTAGGTTAATGATTAATTCATTGTCCTTACTAGTATACCCATTATCATTATTAGCATTACCTTCATCATGTTCAATGCTTATTATCTTGTCTTATGTTGTGTTAATATGTCTATTATGATTATTAACTTGTCATTGATTAATTAAACCATTTTTTATTATGAAATTCATATATGCACATCCCAAAAGTGATTAAAGTAACACATGTGAGTCAAAACCATGCAAATAAATAGAGAAACCATCATCCATCACATGAGCATATCACATCCATATCATCTAACATGTCATATCTATATAATCACATACATCCATCCATCATAAAAATATTAAAATAACCTAAATATATGCATCACATCATCATGACAACTATCAAATCATCATCATGTATATCAATCATGAAAGATACATCATTAGTAAATAAATTGTACATAATCATCAGCAATGCCCATCAGGCTACATAAAAACCACCCCTTAGGCTACATCATACATGCATGTATAGTTGTTGCACTACATACATCATCATATCTCATCAATATTGCTCTATAAAATCATGGCCAATTTGCCACACCAAAAATATAATCATGCATACTGACCTCTTGGTGTCTCTCAACCCCCCTCTTATCTCCTCTCCTGTTTGCTCTGTCAATCATCCCTATTTCTATGATATCACCTTCTAATATATTAAATCACTGGTCATACTACTTATGATATTGTTGGATATATAAAATAGGGTACTAATGGTGTGCTTTTTTAGATCTATCAAGATCAAGCTACTATGAGCGATGGAATAGGTACATTCACCCTCAACATCATCTCCTCATATAATCACACTCTGACCTTCTCTCATGACCAAGTAGCTAAAATAGCCTTCCTACCCTACAATAACTATGTAATATTAGCTTGAAATATCACCATGTCTCCCCCACCATTTGTTATTGGTGTTTGTGCCCTCAACTGCTCAACTTCTTTCTGAAGATGATCTCTCTACTATCACAACATCTCTCTCCTTACATAGTCCCTCATGCTTCATATTTAATTCATCTATATTTATTTACAATCCATCCCTCTATGTACACAACATATCCCTCTCCATCTACAGTCCATCCCTATCTATCTATAGTCCATCCCTCTTTTTCTAAAGATTGTCTCACTCGATAGTCACTACAACAAGCTATCCTCATAATCCTATTTGCTCTAGCACCCTCGTTGCCTCTTAATTTTCTATGTGAAACTCCAACTATAAAACTCACTCTCTCAAAATATTAGCCCCATTAGTTGTTACCTCCACCCCAATAAAATCCATGGTGTCATAAAAATCAGGTACCTCTCCATTCCCAACATCTATCACTAGCATCTTCCTACCTATTACCTATGATGGGCCTGTTATCTCATATACTCGATGACATACTCATCACTTGAGTTTCTCCTCCTCCTATCTCTCTCCACCAACCTCTCCTCCCCCTCTACTAGCCTCCCCATCACCACCCTCCTCCATATCCACCACCTCATCCTCCATGACCCTCCCTACATGCCATTGCTACATGACCCACCACTTGTCATACTTTGGTGTCATGCTAGCATCATCTATATCTAGAACTACTACCACCTCATCTTCCTACACCTCCATCAGACCTACATATAGTGTTGGCCCATCCTCATTCTTGATCCTTCAATACGTAATAAGAAAATCTGGTATTCCCTATGTGACACTAAACTTTTGCAACACTCAAGTAAACTAAAAGTACTCAACTTGAGTGCCCTTATATCCAATCAAAAATATCACCCACTACACCTAATATAGATTGTGAGAATCCTCATCTCACACTGGCCCACCCCTCCATGGATGCTAGATAACGTCCTATCATCGTATGTTTTCCCACATTTAGAAATAATGCTCCTCATCTCCCATACCTCAATGTTTGTATACCACCTCATGGCATATGGAACATCCTACCCCATCAATTTATGAGCATCATATGGTAAATTTGATGGCCTCTCAATCACCACATTCTCCCATGCCCATAGCTGCATAAACAAACTATAGCTCAATCCTACACGATCACTCCTCATCACTCCATACAACTTCTTGTAGGTCTATTCCAATAAGGTTGGTACCCATGCATACATCACTATGGCCTCCACCAAATCCCAAACAACCCCTAGCAAGTTCCATGAAAATTATGCATCTGACGAGTTGAGAAGCCCAAAACTAGATATAAGTACTATAGCTAATGTCTACCTCCATGATAGTACCCTATACACAATAATTATCATATAATATCTCATCGCTACTCAAATCCACCTGATCTCACTTAGCCCTAAAAATTCTCCCCATCATCATTGCTTGCTATGTCGGTCCTACTGTTATGATCGGACATCCCTCCATGGGTAATCAATATATGTCATATATATCCTCTAGTGTCAGTATCATTTCCTCTATAGGGATATAAAAGGCACCTCTATTTGGGTCCCACTGCTCACACAAATTTGACTGATAGGTTTAGTCAATGTGAACAATCTCCATCTACGCTACATGTTTAAATCCAATCTTCACTAGCCACTCCCAATCATCCTCAGTCAAATCTTATTTAACCCTAAAAAGAGTGGCTTAGTTATCAAATTCATCAAATTTGAACAATAAAATTCGAAATTCATCGAATTTAAAAACCTAGCGAATTTATTCGACAAACAAACCTAAAATTCGGCATTGAATTTTTTTTTTGGTAGAAAACAAGTTTAATATTTATGAATTCTCATTTTTCTGGTTCTACATGCGGCATCTTCAGTTTAGCATTGGCACAGGGTAAGTCATTTTATTTATTTTGAAGTTGCAAGGCAGTGTAAACTGTCAAACATGGAAGAAAGGTGCAAGCAAATCGACATTGACATTACAAGGAAAAAAAAAAGAAACCATATGAATTTATGGTCAAGAAACGATGCTCAAAGTGTGGTGTGCAATATCTTAATTTGTTCGTGTCTATCATGAATGAGAATCTACATGTAAAACCAATTACGCGGGTTAAACGGTGTATTTCGAGTATCGCTCGTTAAAACATCTAGACTTTATTAACTATAAATGATCCAGAATGCAGGACCTCGAATCCCCGTACATATACATATTTTTTCACCTGAGTCTCGTAAAAAAGCCCACAACCTTAATTATGTATAAATAATATTTAATATTAATTAAAAAATTAAAGAAGTTTACCTTGATTTGTGTATTGGTAGTTTGGGTTATTACCTTTTAAAAATAAAATAAGGTTAAGGTGACAAATTTGATCCACAAATCTAGTGACACCAAACTTCAATCTTGTACAACACCTAGGTTTGAAAAGATTATGATTGGCGCAAACCCAAACCCACACACTAAATGCCACACTTAGTAAAGAAACATATCAATCATAGATTTATATCGATTCTTTTATGAGTAAATTAGGAAATGAATATAACTCTGGTAATTGGATTGATAGAGGAACAACCCAAACTAATGGGGTGTTGTAATTAACCGAATGACACTAAAACAAGATATATGTACATATCGAATTTTATCATGAATTTTATTTCAAATTTTTGAATATGTTGAATTTATTTCAAATTTAAAGAGTATTGAACTCGAATACGAACTCGAAATCGATAACTTAATAGAGTGGTATGAATTTTCATGGCCACAACATCTTCCTCTACCATCATTCCACCCATCAGCTCCCTTTACCTATCATCCCCCATCACTCTAAAAAAAATGTACGATAAATGGATGGTTACCATAACCATCCGTACGACTGTATGGTTCGTATATAGTATAGAAAAAAAATATCCCAATCGCGATTCTTTGTTTCTAAGAGATGTTACAGATACCCAATACCCTGAAACAAACAAAAACATGTAAAAACAAGAAAAATCAAACAACAAATTGCCAAAATCAAACACACACAAAAAACACAACACAAAAAAACAAAAATCTATGTCAAAAAAATAACAAAACAATCAAACCAAAATAAACCCACATGCCCCAACAAGTACAAAAATCACAATTTTACCATTCCTATGCTAGCCTAAGCTTCTATGGTTTCATTTTGTTAAAAATGGGCCCTAGGGTTCATTTTATTTTGAAAATTAAAAAAAAAACACAAAAAAGGGATAAAAACCCACTAACCTGCACCGCACTCCCTCCACCACTTGATTCCACATTGCTATCCACCAAATCATTCCTTTGTATATCTACTCTAATAGTAATTCATTGTAAATTCTCAACCTCACCTGTCTCTCTCACTCTCTTCTCTAAAATTGCATGATGCAAATAATCTCTCATGTTCCTCGCATACCCCTTTTATTCTGATATGATCCTTGATTGTACTATATGATCGATGACTGTCTTGTACAACTAGTGATTGGCTTGTATGATAAAATTCACTAGTCATACAGTCTTCGCTTGATCGTATGATTTTAACATCGGTCATCATTTTGCCAATTTCTCCCCTCATTTCTACTTCTTTATTGCACAATGATCTTTAGTCAAGTACTTTGTTGTGTTCCATTTATTCATTCATCAACTCACCACTTGAGGGGGAATATATTACCCATCAATGTCATCTTTAAAATGTTCAATATTCAATTACTCAATCTTGGAATCATGTTTGTACATAAACTTTGCATGAGACTATCACTAACCCTCCTCTATTGGGACAAAAGGAAAAATTTCTCTTCTTCTCTTATCAACTCAAAATCTAATCTAATCTAAATTTGATACACTCCATGCCAATGTTGTATAGTTACTCACACACTTGCTTCATCAAGATGGCAACCTAATCCCATTTAAAATCGATTAGAGAGTCATGAGGGTACATACCTATGGCTGGTCAACTTAATCAAGCTCAAAAATTTATCAAAGATGAATATTCAAGGATATTCATCCCTTCCACAATTGAGGCATCTTACATTATTGAATATTTGAGACAATATTACATCTCCTACCTCAACTGTTGTTGTGGCATACCAAAAGCGATGATCAACCATGATCATCCATTATCAACTCATTCTTGTCATAGTAAACAGCTCATCTGGTGTCATATATTTTTGCACTACATTGTGTCTACACACATTGCAATACAAAAGAGGTAAATGTAGACACCTAAAAATTTCATATTATCCCTTGTGTAGTGCTAATATTTAATTGTTTTGAAAAATGCCCTAAAAATATAATAAATATGCATTAATTTCTCCATGAAGCCCCATCCTACACCTAGCCCATGGTCACCATGTGACCATCCCTCTTACCTAGCCTAGGTCCACCTCACCCTAGTCTACCCTTTGACCCTAGCCTAGGTCCACCTCACCCTAGTCTACCTTACCCCCTACTCTCCACATCCCCATGCTCATTCAATGCCTTAAATGGGATGAAGACTTTCTCCACCCATGTGCATTAATAACATGAATACTTTCATCCATATGCCATAAATAGGGTGAAGACTTTCTTCACCCCTATGCATTGATGAGGCATGGTGCACCCATTATGCCTCACCCCCCTAACCCTTGCCAAAATCTATAAATAGTCATCTCATTTCCTTAATTTATAATAATATGATAAGTGCTTAGAGAAAATTTGCCAAATTCACTCCAACTCCCGTTTTCATGCAATATCTCTCTTGTGCTAACCCCATGGATATCATTTTTTGCATATCTTTGCATCCCCTTATTTTTTAAATAGATTCTAAATCTAGATTTAGACAACCACCAAATTTAGAGTAGAGCTACCTAGGCACCAAAATAATATTTCTATTGAAGGAAATTTCACCAAGTTCAACACAATAGAAATCGTCTAGACAGGGATGGTTTACAACTAGAACTATTTTGATAGGGATAGTTCATATAAGGAGCCAATTTTAGACACATGCAAACTATAAAATCAGCCACATAAGTGAGAAAATTTATTTTAATGTGTTTTTAGCTTATTTAAAGTTTTTTTTTTATGTAGTAGTTTAAGTTTTATTATTTGCACTCTTTTATAAATCTGGTTCTAAGGTAGGCCCCCAACTGCTACTAACTATTGATTTTGGTTGTGTAGTTGTGGAGATGCTCTATTCAACCAGTGGTGGTACACACACATAAACCTACCTCCCCTTGAGGTGGTCAAAGAAGACAAAGGAGTGCCATAAACTCATCTTAAAAAGGGTTTCATCTTTCGAAGACCCTCATTTGTAGCCCAAGGGGCATTTACAAAATATTCATGTTGTAACACATATTTATGTTGAATGAAATGACACGTTTTATTTCACTACACATATACAATCTAAATAATTGCACATGCTAGTAAGGACAAACACATGGATAAGAGAATGAGCCCAAAATAAAAGGGAGGAACATAAAATGAACAAATAAGTGTGTATAAAAGAAAAGTGATAATGATAGAGGCCAAATCAAAAGTGGATGTAATGACATTTAAAAAACCCTTCTCTCATGAATGAAGAGTCATGCAATAGCTATAAAAAATATAGAAATTTTACTCGCAGGGTGAGAGTAGCTCTATTCAATTTAGATTCAATATTGTCGAATGGAGGCCCCTCCAAAATAAATAAAAAGGAAAGAGAAAGGATATCTTTGGAGGAAATGGAGACCAGTCGAAGGAAAGGAAGATTTATTGTACTCTAAAAGGGAGACTAATAAACCTTTCCCTTTTATAAAAGTGACTCTAAATAAATCTCTTGTATCTCATTTGAAAGCTGCGAAGGCTTGCTTGAAAATGAAGACATATCGAAGGGAGACCGACCTTACCTCCTTGCCTCCTTTTAAGAAATAAATCGACTAAAGGGAGACTGACCTTACCTCATTTTAAGAAATAGATAATGTTGGAGGCACAAGTATTATCCAATCAATAATTTCTTCTTCAAAAGGCTTTAAAAATTGAAGAAAGAAGCAATGCCAAGAACAAGCAACCACAACCTATCCTACTAGTGTAGCTGCTCAACAACAACTTATAGTAAAGAATACTTTTGATATCTAGGTTAATAAAATTAACATATTGAATTATCCCAAGCCTAAAATATTGAAACCACTATTGTTTTATGTGACCCTATAAATTGAAAATTATTCGTTGAGGAGTTGCATAGTTGATTTAGAGATAGTCGTAACAACGATGCCAAAGGAAGGGGTGGTGGAGAGAATGGAGAAAATTGATACAAGAATATGAATGAAAGACGACATAGCAAAAGTTTTGTGATATCAACATGATAGATGAAACAAAATTATGATGTCATAAATGAGTGTGATGGAAGAAAATATAAGAAGGAAGAGGAGAATAGAAGAAGAGGAATAAAAGAAGAAAATGAAACTAATCAAAGGTATGTAGCCACTCAAAGTGTGACCATACAACATTGACAAGCAACAATAAGAAAGGGAAGGAAGATAGAAGAGGACAAACCAAAGGTATGTAGCCGCTCAAAGCATGACCATACAACATTGATTAAAGAGGAAGAAGAGACGAAGGAGATAAGAAAGAGAAAGAAGCATAATAGATGTGAATAATGAAATTTGGACATCCATTGTGAGTGGATGATTTTTATGTTGATTTTCATTTTGTGTTGATTTTTTTTGTATAATAACCATGATGGTATGTACAAATAATAGTGAGCCTTAGCGACAACTCTTAGGCATAAAATGTGTAGAGGTGAATGATGTTGATTGGTTCAAGATCAGTAAGACCTTCAAAATTGGTAAGACTATACTCCAGAACTGAATTTATGGGTGAAAATATAAGAACCTAGCCAATTAGACATAAATTTGTCATGAAGATGGCTCAGTTGGCTAGTGATTTGTTGGTTCTATTTGAGGATCATATATCCAACTTGAAATAATCATTGTTGTACCTTATTGTTATAGGCACGCCAAATATGATCCTAGTAAATGCATGTGTGTTCAATGGCATGAATGCAACGTTCATCTAAGAGTGTTAACTAGTCTAGCCTTGCTTGATAAGCACTATCATCATTGATAAAGTCTTACATGGAAATGTGTGATGAAGGAATTTTGAGCTCCAAGGGCATGATGGCCTTAGTTCCATAGACTATGGAAAATGGAGTTGCCCCTGTTGGAGTATGAATACTTGTTTGATATACCCATAAGGCTAATGGTATTTGATTGTGCCAATCGTGATGGGATTCTGAAATAGTTTTTCAAAGAATAGTGCATATGGTTTTGTTAGTAGCTTCAACTTGGAAATTACCCTATGGGTAGTATGGGGTAGAGAAGCTATGTTGAATGCTGAATTTATCACATAATGCATGAACATTCTTGTTATTTAAGGGCATACCATTATTGAAAATTATCTTGGAAAGAATTCCAAATCGACAAATGATGTGTTGTGTAATGAAGTCGATAATTTTGGGATCTTTCATTTGGACAAGTGGAATCGCTTCAACCCATTTTGTAAAGTATTTCATGGTAGTAAAAATGAATTTGTGATTGTTGGATGAGGTTGATATTTTTTTCTGATAATATCCAAACCCCATTTAGAAAAAGACCACATCGATTGAATTGATTGGAGGGCCTCAGATGGTAAGTGTGTGCTATTGGCATGTTGTTGGCATTTGATGCACTTTTTGATGTATTCACAACAATCATACTCCATTGTGAACCTATAATAACCCATCCACAAGATCCATTTAGTAATGGTCATGCCACTGAAATGGCCATCACAAGTACCATCATGGACTTCATTAAGAATATGTTGGGATTCGTGTGGTTCAAGACAACACAAAAGAATACCATCATGGTTGTGTTTATAAATAATATCCCCTAGCAATGTGTAGTGGATTACCCATTGTTTGAAGGTACGTTTATGAGCATTGAAAAAATCCAAAGGGATAATGCTTAACTTGATGTAATCTTTGACCTGGTAAAACAATGGGTCATGAGGTTCAACTTGTACAATATGGACATGATCATCATGAGAAGGTGAGAAAATGGAGATGGTAGATTGGGACAGTTATATCAAAAAGTGGATTTTACAAGATGATCAAACCAAGAGAAGCCATGTTGTCAACAAAATAGTTGGTAGAATGTGGATTAGCAGTAATATCATACCACTCGAGTTGGATGAGTAATAATTTAGCAACTTGCTTGTACTTTTACAAGACTAGGGATCAACATTTCCAGGTTTCCTTAATCTGATTGAAAATCAATAGGGATTTTTTGAAGCTATTAAGATGTTTAATGCACATTGCAAGTGCTTTTTTAAGGCTGAGGATAAGAGCTTTGTATTCGACATTGTTTGTGCAAGGAAAGCCTAACCTAAAAGAAAATGGGAGGGATTCTCCTTGCAGTGTAAAGAATACAATTATTGCACCCTCCCATGTTTGCAGTGAGAGCCATCAAAGAAGAGGGTTAAGTTAGTTGATGAATTGGGTTCCATGTATTCTTCATATTTAGTAGTATGAAACATAGAATCATAAAGAAGTTGGATGAGAAGTGGTGTATCATCATGTAAAGGTGCTTTAGCTAACTTATCAAAAATAACTTGGTCTTTTATGGACTTTTGGTTGATAAATTCAAGGTTGAATTCAGTGAGTAGCATAATCCATTTGGTCATGAGACTATTATGGTAACTCTTATCCATAATGTAATGAAGTGGATTGTCTCGAGTGACCACATAAGTTATGTGATTGATCATGTAGTGTCACAAATTTTGTGTGGCAATGACAAGGTAAAGTTTTTCCATGTAAGCATATCATGTCTCGTAACTGACCAACATTTGGTTGATATAGTATACAACTTGTTCTTAATTCATATATTTTTTCTGGGCCAATAATTTTCCCAACGCAAAATTGATAGCAGATATATATAAATGAAAATGATAGTTGGGATGAGATAAAGATAAAATTGGTGGAGAGGTGAGGTAGGATTTTCTCATGTCAAAATCTAGTTGACACTAATTATACCATCTAAAAGTGACCCTCTTTTGTAAGAGATGGTTAAACGACTTACACTTGTCAGAGAGTTGAGTGATAAATCGATGAATGGATTGTATTTTTCCCTACAAGATTTGAAGTTGTTTGATATTCAAAGGGGGAGGCATATCGATGATAGCCTTGAGTTTTTAAGGATCAACCTCGATGTCATGTTGTGATACAGTAAAATCCAATATTTTGCTTGAGATAACACCCAAGACACATTTTTTGGGTTCAATCACACACTATGTTCTAGGAGGTGATCAAATATTTTACGAAGGTCATCAAGATGTTGGTTGTACTTTTTGGATTTGGTAATAATATCATCAACATAATCTTTGATAGTTTTGTGCATGTAGTCATGGAAGATATATGTCATTGCATGTTGATAGGTTGTCCCAAAATTTTAAGGTCAAAGGGCATAACCTTGTAACAGAATATCCCCCAAGGGGTTGTGAAAGATATTTTGTGTTGGTCGGCAGGGTTGAACCAAATTTGATTGTAGCTAGAAAAGCCATCCATGAGTGACAACATTTTATGGCCTACTGTGGTGTAGACCAATGTGTTGATGTTAGGCAGTGGAAAAATATCCTTAGGAAATGCTTTGTTAAGATCTCTAAAATCAGTACATATGTGAATACCCCCCTTGGGTTTTATGATGGGGACCATATTTGAAACCCACTCAGGGTGGTCGATTGGTTGTATGAACCCCACGTCGAGGAGCTTCTGTAATTCCTCTATCATCTAATGTAATATTGTGGATAACTAATGATGGATCAAGATCAGGCATGTCCAAGTAGGACCATGCAAAAACTTTTATGTATTTCCTAAGGAAAGTGGTAAAAAGGGCACATTCATCTTTAGAAAGACTAGTGGTGAGTTTGATGATATGGGGATGGTCGAGATCATCACCAATGTCAACATCAATGGTGTCCTCCACAAGCATGTGGGAGACATCATGGATTTGAGTGGGAGTCAATATGAGGTGAAGGTCATCGATGACATCAGGTTGAGGATACTCATAATTGAGATAAATATTTGTATGATGGATCCAAGGAATATGGGATGGAATGGAGGGCAAAGGTGTGTTAGCAACATGTAATAATTATGATGATAAGAGAAAATTTCTAGGTGATAGTGTGGATGGAATGTAGTCAAAATTGACAAAATTTGGAATGGTGGATGGAATGTAATAAGGATGAGTGGTATAACGAAGTGGACTAAATAAATAAATAGAGATCATGTTGATGGGAGTGCATGAAGTTATCAAATAAGGGAAATACAATGGAGAAGAATTAGAGGATGATGATGAAGGATATGGTTGGTTCAAGCACGGGAGCAACACCACAAGAGAGTGAGAACAAGAGTGTGAATGCCAAACCCACTATTGAGTGCATAAATGCATGAATGGAGTGGTTGGTGGAGAAGAGTGGACAACATCATTTGATGGAGGTTGAGTGAGTGAAAAGTTAAAAAATGGTGGGTGAGGTCATTGAATGCATGAGGAGATGTATCTTCATGAGGGGAGATGCATGAAAGAAATTGAATGGGATGCCAATCATAGAATGAGGAGATAAACAATCAATAAAAAATTAGGCTCAAGCTACTCATCAAAGATATATATGAGATGATTAAGACTGAGATGGTGAAGTTCATCCTTGAGTGTAGAGATTGTATTTGTATGATAGCCTAACCCAAACTATTTTGTGGGCTACCAAATAGGAGGATTGATAAAGGTACAAAATCCTTGTTCATATATTTATAATCTGAAGCCATGCCAGTGATAACATTGAAGATAGCACAGGGTGAAGTCAAGGTTTGACATATGATCAAGATTATCACAAAACTTATTCTATAGTGGTGGAGGTGTACAAGGTTTGATGGATGAATCAAGTCCCCCATATATGAAATTGGTACAATTTTTGAGTGGACCAGGGTTATGCATAAGGGGTCGACCCCGAAATCTATTTATAAAATCAAGGTGAATTGTCTTGGAATCCCGACAAAATTTGTAGAAGTATACATGGCGAATTGCATTTATTTATCTCCAAAAATTTTCAAACCATGGTGAATTTCATTAATTTATCTCAAAAAAATTTCAAACCATGGCAAATTTTTCTGTGTTGGGGGCTATGAATATCGTTTGCAAAATCTAAAAATGTACAGCATACTTAAAAGCTTTAGGTCGATATGAAAGACTTTAGGCCGACATGATGACCAATGGCATGGCAATTGGTTGAAGTCATGATGATCGGTTGCAGCCATGTCGATCGGTTGTAGCCATGTCGATCGGTTGTAGCCATGACGATCAGTTGCAGTCATGACGATCGATTGTAGTTATGACGATCGGTTGTAGCCATGACGATCGGTTGCAACCACGATGATCGGTTGCATCCATGACGATCGATTGTAGCCATGCTGATCAGTTGCAGTCATGATGATCAGTTGTAGCCATGATGATCGGTTGCAACCATGACTATCTTTTGGGGCCATGTTGATTGGTTGTAGCCATGATGATATGAAATATATTAGGCCAACATGACGACCAATGGCATGTTGATCGGTTGTAGTCATGATGATCGATTGCAGCCATGACGATCGATTGCAGCCATGACGATAGATTATAGCCGTGATGATCGGTTGTAGCCATGACGATTGGTTGCAGGCGTGATGATCAGATGTATGTCAATCGGTTGCATGTGTCTCGATGTGCTACAACAGTCTCGAGTTCCCATTGGTAGCAACGATGCATCTATACCACATGTCATCCATACATTAAATGATTGCATGTAGAGGACACGTGTCACCCATCCAGGAGCTGATTGCATGTAGAAAACTCTATATAAAGGGAATTAACAATCATTTTTTTACCTTTTTTTATCATGATTTTAACCTTTTTCCTCCCGTTTTAAAGCTTTCTTACCCCTTTTTCTCTCGTTTTAATGCTTTCTTACCCATTTTCCTATCATTTTAATGCAATATAAACCCTCTTCCTCCACTTTTATCTTGGTTTTAACAATTTACCTTAATTTTTAAGTGGTTTTAACCTTTTTTCTCTCCTTTGAAACCTTTTCCATTGTATCTTATTATCCATACCCGTACACCCTATGGCATCCCCTGCAACCCCTAGAATGTTTAAATTTAATTATAAAAACTTGGTTTACCCCTTGATTTCAGAAATTTTATCAACACCGGGTTACGACATGTCTTGGGTCATAGACTCTGGTCTTCGGGGTCTAGTTTCAATGCCCCCCATTTTGATACGGACGTTAAACTAGTGGAGAGGATCATTACAACTTATAATATGGATTCGAGCAAGGTAAATCTTGTCGTCGACAACAAAAACATCATTCTTTCTTTCTCAGCGACAAATATTGCCAGATTGACAGCATTGCCCCATGCTGGTGTTGAGCCTATGACTTCCAAATACCAGTTAACTGATGATGACAAACTCTACTTGGAGACCAACTTCAAAGTGCAGTTAGAATATTTTCAAGGTATAACTATTTTTTTATTTAATTGAATTTAAATTATTTTCAATGATTGACCGTACAATTACTAATTTTAGTTTTTTTTTAGTTACGTCCACCAAGTCCAGAAGGGGTTTGACCGTACTGGTGATTGAAAATAAATTTCTTTGGGCATGTTGCGAATTCTTCCTTGCTAGACTCATTCTGCAAGGAAGGCCGACATAAATTCCGATGTGGGCCTTAGCGTATTTGGTCCGTTGTATTGGACACCATAAATTCGACTGGTGCACCTATGTTTCAAATCGGATCAGATTGGAAATAGAGAACGTGAAAACCCATGCTTCACCCTCGTCGACAGTTAGCACATGTAATTATATTATTGTTTTGTTTTTATGAATCTTTTCATAATTTGTAAAACACTTCAGTACCAACATCTTGGCACTCAACCCTTATCAATTTAGCCATGACAGAACAACAGGTTCAGGTAATTATTTTTTATATTTTAGTAAATATTTTTATTTAAGTGTTGTAGTTACTCCCCACCCCCACCCTCATATGAGGGTGGGGGTGGGGAGTAACTACAACACTTGCATTTTTTATCTTTTTGTAATTTTGACATTTTATACCAAACACAGAAAAAGGCATCCTCTTCCTCTTCAAAGCGGGATGTTGCTGTCAGAGGTTATAATCTAGAGGAATCAGGAGACTCCGAAACACCTACATAGGAAGCAATACCACTGCTAAGGAGAATATCATCAAGGAAACATAGATCTATTTCTCCTGATCGTCGACAATCTCCACTTGCGGTTGCACATCCGATGCCAACGGGCATAGTTACACATGAGGTTTCATATTCTGGGAGTAAGTTTTAATTACTACCGAAACAATTTTTTTACAATATTTTTATTGTTTTTAATTTTTATTTTTTTTTCAGATGTACAACATGACCAGATTCCATTTGCAGCAGTAGCTACGCAAGATGTTTTTTCTTCTGTCATAACAGAGTTTGCAACCAATTTTCATAATTTAATTTTATAACTAGATTTTATTTTCTACCTTCATAAAATTTATAACTAATTTTTATTTTTTATGTTTTAAGGTGCCTTGCAACAATTTGGTCAACAAAATCAACAAATGTCGCCCCCTCCTCCACAACACCCAACTCAAATGCGAGGTCAATGCTTCCCAGTTGGAAAACACTTTCTTCCATCTAGGCCACAGAGAGAAGCAACACAACAAATTTCAGAGAGAGAAGCATCAAAGACTTTTTCTGATTTTGGTCGTATTTTTGTTAATAATTTTACTTTTAAGGATATACTGAAAGCTTCTGGTACTAGGTTGGATGATGTTCACTTGATAAAGATTAATTTTTGCAAGATAACACACTCACTAACTTTCAACTATCATAATTGCTTCAAGAAAAAGTAAATGAAGGTGCAGAATGTTCAAGAAAATCTCCTCCAAGGGAAAGAAGCACCCGTCAAGCTCCTCCTCGACAAGAGGATGAAATAATAATTTTTTTAGAAAAATATTTGGTTTTTGATAACGTTGAATCTACAATTAAGGATTTGCTACTTCCAGATATAACAAAAATGAAAAAATGGGAGTATCGGGCTAAGGTGTTGATAAAGGAAATTAATGCCCGATACAATAATTTTTCAAAAAGAGAAAGAAATTTTTTTATAAGGAGGCTCTGCTACAGCAAGTAAAATATGGCATTTTGAAAGTGAATACATCATACATAGATGAAATTTTAAAGTTTATGATGAACAAATTGGAGAACATAAACGGTGAGGCCCAAGCTTATTACAATGAATGGGCAAGTGATAAGAAAAAGGTTGTTGTTGTTGTAGCTGCAAAGAATGTTGTTGAGGTTTGACTTATTCATTTTTGTGTTCAAAATTTGTTGTTCTCTTTTTTAAAATGTAATTATCTTTTCATGTTGATTAAATTTTTTCCCTTTTTGTAGGTAAAGTATGAAAATCTCAAGAAGCAGGTTCAAAACCTGCAAGACTATCTCAGGATGGCAAAGGAGTTCTTAAACACTTCCATGGCATTGAAAAAAAGAGCACAAGAATTAGTTCGACAAAATAACATTTTGCAAAAAATCATTAGCCGCAATGGATTGGATCTTGATGTTTTTCTTTAGGAGAAGGGTAAAGAAGTTCAAGGACCAACATCTGAAGATGTTGACAAAGAAGAAAAGGCCCTTCTCGATGGAATGAAAAATGTTGAGATGATCCTTGTCAATTATGGAGCAATTAATAGTACTGTTACCCAGCCTGAGAAAATAGCCATCAAAATGCAAAATGTGGATGAGGAAAAGAAGTTGAACAAGGGAAATATGAGGGAGGGGTCGTTTTTATGGAGACTATGGAAGCCATTGAGAAGGCAAAAGGAGTGGAGGAAGGGAAAAATATTCTGAAGTGAAAAAATGAATTTCAAAAACAATTTTAAGACATTTCATATGTTTTCATTGGAAAACAAGATACTTGCTTTTATTATTTTACTATTACACTATTTACATTTATAATTGTGTGTTATTTTCATCTCTTAAGTATTATGGTGTTTCATCTCTTAGGTATAGATTTACATGTTATTCAATGTTATTCATGTTGTGATATAAAAATGAGTTTTGTCTTGTGGATTTTGCTATGTTGTTTTTATATTTCAATTTTCAAATGAGTTTGAATTTTTAGTTTATTCAAAGTCATTCTTGTTGTTGTATAGAAAAGCGTTTTGTCTTTTTTATTATGCTATATTGTTTTCATATTCAATGTTAGTTTACGATGGAGATATTAATGAAAGGGTTAAATTTTAATTTCTATATATTATGCTATGTTGTTTTATATTTCAATTTTCAAATGAGTTTACGAATGATATATCTATGCATGTGTTTAAATTTTAGTTTATTCATATTCATTCTTGTTGTAGTATAAAAGTGAGTAATTTCATTTCTATTTTGCGATATTGTTTTTATATTTCAAGTGAATATGGTCATTTGTATTATGTTATATAGTTTTTATATTTCAAAGTGAGTTTACGAAGGATATATCTATGCATGGGTTTCAATATTCAGTGCATTCATAATCATTATAGTTGTATAAAAATGAATATAGTCATTTGTATTATGCTATATTGTTTTTATATTTCAAAGTGAGTTTACAACAAATATATCTATGAATGGGTTTCAATTTTAAGTGCATTCATAGTCATTATAGTTGTATAAAATTGAATATGGTAATTTATATTATGCTATATTGTTTTTATATTTTAGAGTGAGTTTACAATGGATATATCTATGCATGGGTTTAAATTTTCATTTTCCATATCTAGAGTACTATTCTATATGCTTTTTTCATACATATGTAGAAAAAATTTTAGTAGTTATGTATATATACAAGGTTAACTCAATGACAAAGCATAAACCATAAAAAATCTCTATATTTTGTCACATCATCAATGATGATTGGCTACAAACATACTAATCAGTTGTAGACATGTCGATCGATTGTAGGAATGACGATCAATTGTAGACATGTCGATCGGCTACAAACATACCGATCGGTTGCAGACATGTCGATCGATTTCAGACATGATGATCGATTGTAGACATACTGATCGGTTGCAGACATGTCGATCGGTTGCAAGCATGACGATCGATTGCAAGCATAACGATCGACTACAAACATGTCGATCGACTGCAGGTATGAAGATCAGCTATAGGTATGATGATTGGATACTAGTATGACGATCAGTTTTAGACATGACGATAGGTTGCAGACATGATGATCGGCTACAGACATGATGATCGATTGTAGACATACTAATCGGTTGCAGATATGTCGATTAGCTATAGACATGTCGATCGGTTGTAGACATGACGATGGACTATAAACATGTCGATCGATTGTAGACATGATGATCGGTTGCAAACGTGACGATCACTTACAGACATGACGATCAGTTGCAAACATGTCGATTGGTTGTAGGTATGAAGATCAACTATAGACATGTCGATCGATTGTAGGCATGATGATCAGCTACTTGTATGATGATGGTAGCAGCGTTGCATCTATGCCACATGTCAATCATCTATGAAATGATTGCATTCAGAGACCACGTGTCAACCATCTATGAAATTATTGCATGCAGAGGCCAGGTGTCACCCATCTAGAAGTTGATTATATGGAGAGAAGTCTATATAAAGGGATTAACAGTTATTTTTCACCTAATCTGTTAGAACACCGATCGAAGGGATAAGGTAAAATGCAAAAATAAGAAATGAATCGCTGTTATAAAGGAATCATTGTTAAATTGGAGGAAGACCACCCAATGAAATGTAAATAAATATATATTTGATTGATGATAAATTACACCAAGTTGAGTGCTTATTTCTATGTGCGTGGAGTTGTGACCAAGGGTCACAACTTTGTGAAAGAGAGTAATAACTAATTAAAAAATAAGTGACTAGGATGATGGTTAGGAGTAGAATCCTAACATGCCACCCTCCTTAAAAGAGCTTTGTCCTCAAAGCTCAAAGTAAGGAGCTTTGTTGCTTGTTTTCCAAGTTGAATTTGCACAATTTCTTGTACTATCTTGATGTCACTTTTTCGAAGGCAAGGATATCGTGAAGGTCGGAGTGTTAGTGGGGGATTTCCAAGAAAAATAGTAAAATTTTCCTTAGGAGAATTGTGATGACGGTAGGCTTCCGCTTTAGCCGATTCTTCCTATGTAGAATGAAGGGAAAATAAAGGTGCACTCACTATTTTGCCTCCTTTCTGAATCAGGATGCCTATATGATGAGAACTCACTATTGGTGATGAACTTGTGTGTAGTTCATTGAGAGTGTATGTCTCGCCTTCATTATTTACTGCATGGATGTCTACCTCATCGTTTCGTGGTGCATCGAGCACTTTCGGCAAATCGACCTCATTTCCTTCATTGTTATGGTCAGGTGCTTTGGTCATGTCGTGCACGTCTTCCTCACCTTCTTCATTGATGTGAGTAGGTGCACTGGTCGCTTTGGACACAACTACCTCATCTGCTTGCTCTATGGAGAGACAAGGATCAACTTCCTTTAACAAATACAACGTTAGTGTAGCACATTTATGGTAGGGTCCAAATTGCTCATCATAATTATTGCAAAGACCTTTTGCTCATCGTTCCTTCATTTCCTCAAAGCTGAGACGTTTAATTGGTAAAATTCGATTAGGTTTGGTGGTGGTGTAAGTAGTTTGTGCCTTCCCAATAGGTATTTTTCCTAGTCGATGTTGATAATTGAATTTGTCTTCGGCTAATTTTGCCAATCCATAGATCTGCATCATGGTGCTAGGGTTAAACCTTTGTACCTCGAGTCGGATCTCCTCCTTTAATCCATTGATAAAACAATCCTGAAGAACTGAGGCTTCTAGGCCTATGGTGCGGTTTGCTAACTTCTCAAATTGGGTTTGGTACTCTCGCACCGAAGTGATTTGGCATAATGTGGGTCCTCTAGTAGTTTGGCTAGTTTGAATGAGTGCCCTCTTTTGAATGAAGGTATCCATTTTTTTTTATTATTCATTAAAAATTTGTTGGGTTATTGCAATTATTTATTGCTATTCATTAAAAATTTGTTGGGCTAATGCACTATTTTAATGAGTTATGCAATATCCTGATCGACAATGTCACATATAATAGACTTAATGGACACGACACATACAACAGACTTAATGGACATGACAGGGCAGGGGGTATGAGACATAAGGCGACGGTAGAAGAGTGGCAGGATGGCTAAGTAGGGAAGAAACGAATGGCGAGGCGGGCACCGCGGATAGAGTGTCAAGACAACAGACACGTGTCAGCATGATAGGGTCTACGATGGCACAAGGCGGTACGCATGGGCATGGGTCGCGGGTGCCTAGCAAGCTAGGCACTTGCTTATATGCCTAGTGCTATACTTAAACCCTGCCGAACTCCTCCCCACACACAATGTGGGATAAATTGCTATCCCTTGAAACTCGAAACCTGTCGGAATTCTTTTTTGAGGCAGAATATTTTAGCCATCGGTAAATAATTTACTATTTAACCTTAGGTTTTTAATTTCTTTTCCTGCCGATATTCGTCTATCTTCGCCGAAACGGTGTCAGGTGTAAAAAACTTGCGATCTAACGACGTTTCCTTCGAATTTGCCCTGCAAATTTTGTGAGTTCCTTAGAATGATTCACGGGTTGATGTTCCTATTGCGTTTTTGGATTTGTGTGAGCTTCTGTGTTCAGAAAAAACTTTTGTTATCTTATCGTCCATCGGTGTGTTATCTGTTCAGCGATCAAAACTAATTAGTCAAGCGCCAATGCTGACCTTTGGCCTTGAGTTTCTTGTTATGACAATGTTGTTGACAACAGTCTGTCGCGAGACCGCGCAAGGGAATTATGGGGCAACTACTCTTGTCACCAAGCCAAGCAAGGAATTTTACTGGCACAGAGTTCACAGTGGATAGAGTTGGCAGAGTGGAGTTGACTTCAATGGCACAGATGGGTTCCGTAATTTGGAACAATCTTTAGCGACGAGGATTGCTGGGTGGAGTTGGCGACGACTAACGACAGGTGGTGGGGATTTTTATAGAAAAGGGTGAGTATGGTAGCGGGGCTTATGACAACGTGGCTATTTTTTTTGTGGATGTCCCGGGGGAGAGAAAAGAAAAAATTTGGTATGGCTCTGATCCAAATGTTAGGACACCGATCGGAGGGATAAGGTAAAATGCAGAAATAAGAAATGAATCGCTGTTATAAAGGAATCACTGTTAAATTGGAGGAAGACCACCCAATGAAATGTAAATAAATATATATTTTATTGATGATAAATTACACCAAGTTGAGTGCTTATTTATATGTGCGTGGAGTTGTGACCAAGGGTCACAACTTTGTGAAAGAGAGTAATAACTAATTAACAAATAAGTGACTAGGATGATGGTTAGGAGTAGAATCCTAACATAATCTATCAAAGTATTAATCATTTTATTCCTATTTTAACGTATTCTTACCCCTTTCCCTCTTGTTTTAACATATTATTAACCCTCTTCCTCCAATTTTATATTAGTTTTAACCTTTTACCATAAGTTTTAAGCCAATTTTTACCATTTTCCTCCATTTTGAATAATTTTCTGTCAAGTGTCGCGTACCATCCTCTGTGTCTTTTGATCCATACTCGTACACCCTATGGCATCCCCTGCCACCCCTAAAATGTGTAAAATTAATTTTAAAAACCTGGTTTACCCCCTCATTTCTAAAATTTTATCATCATCGGGTTACGACATGTCGTGGGTTACAACTTCTGGTCTTCGGGGTCTATTTTCAATGCCGCAGTTTTAAATGGAAACAAAACTGCTGGAGAAGATCATTGCAGGTTATCATATTATTTCGGGCAAGGTAAATCTTGTCGTCGATAACAAAAAAAAATTTCTTTCTTTCATAGCCGTAAATGTTGTCAAATTGACAACATTGCTCCACGCTGGTGTTGAGCCTATCACTTCCAAATACTAATTAACTAATGAATACAAACTCTACCTGGAGACCAACTTCAATGTGCAGTTGGAATATTTTCAAGGTATAACTATTTTTTAATTTAATTGAATTTAAATTCTAGTCATTGGTGTATTACTGATTTTGTTTTTTTTGCAGTTACGTCCACCAAGTCTAGAAGGGGTTTGATTGTACTGGCGATTAAAAATAAATTTATTCGGGCATGTTGCAAATTCTTCCTTGCTAGACTCGTTATGCAAGGAAGGCCGACAAAAATTCTAATGTGGGCCTTAGTGCATTTGGTCTGTTGTCTTTCACACCATAAATTCTACTGGTCCACCTATGTCTCACATTAGATCAGATTGGAAATAGAGAACGTGATAACCCATGCTTTACCCTTACCGACAGTTAGCACATGCAATTATATTATTGTTTTTTTATGAATCTTTTTATAATTTGCAGAACACTCTAGTACCAACATATTGGTACTCAATCCTAGACATTGCAGCCATGAGAGAACTGTAGGTTCAGGTAATTTGTTTGTTAATATTTAAATATTTTTTTAATTTTTCCATTATTTGTCTTTTTGTAATTTTGACATTTTATATATACACAGAAAAGGACATCATCTTCCTCTTCAAAGCGGGGTGTTGTTGTTAGATGTTATAATCCAGAGGAATCAAGATACTCTGAAACACCTGCGAAGGAAACAACACTACCTGTATGGAGAAGATCAACGAGGAAACCTAGAACATCTAGCTCTCTTGATCGTTGACAACCCCCACCTGTGGCTACATTATGCCCACTGCCAACGGGAAAATATTCTAGAGCAAGAAATAGAATTTTAAAATGTGATATTTTGAAAGACAATTTTATGACATTTCATATGTTTTCATATGAAAACAAGATACTTGCTTTTATTATTTTATTTTTAAGAGATACACTTTTATAATTGTGTGTTATTTTCATCTTTTAAGTATTATGGTGTTTCAAATATGCTATGTTGTTTTTACATTTCAATTTTCAAATGATTTTACAAATGATATATCTATTCATGTGTTTAAATTTGAGTTTAATTATATTCATTCTTGTTCTTGTATAGAAAAGTGTTTTTTCTTTTTTATTATGCTATATTGTTTTTATATTCAATGTTAGTTTATGATGGAGATATTTTTTTTTGAAAAATTTGAAAAAACTTGTATTAAAACAAAGAACAATTACAATATGGGAAGAGACTCTTCCCAGCTGAAGTTAGAGAGAACACAAGCTTACAATAGTAGAAGAAGATTTGCAATGGAGCCAAATCTCTTGAACCATTATCTAGCTAGCAGGGGGGTCGGCATGGACAGTTGATGCAACTTGTCACGAAATCGTGACACTATTCTTCTCCTTAGGCCGCAAAAATGCAACATGTCATGATATCGCGACACTTTTCCCCTTTGGCCATGAAAAAGCAACATGTCACGATATCACGACTTTTTTCTCCTTTGGCCGCGAAAATTCAACATGTCGCAATATTGCGACACTTTTCTCCTTTGGGCACGAAAAAGCAACATGTCACGATATCGCGACACTTTTTATCTCTTGGCCACGATGAAGCAACATGTCATGATATCACGACACTTTATCTCTTTCGGTCGTGATAGAACAACATGTCGCGATATCTCAACACTTTTTCTCTCTTGGCCGCGATGAAGCAACATGTCGTGATATCGCGACACTTTTTCTCTTTCGGCCATGATGTTGCAACATGTCACAATATCGCGACATTTTTTCCTCCTTTTTTCATGACTAAGCAACATGTCGCAAAAACGCGACACCATTTCTCCTTTGGCCGCGAAAACGCGACACCATTTCTCCTTTGGCCGCGAAAATGCAACATGTCGCGATATCACGACACCTTTTCTCCTTTGGCCGCGAAAAAGCAACATGTCGCGATATCGTGACACCTTTTCTCCTTTGGCCGCGAAAAAGCAACATGTCGCGATATCGCGACACCTTTTCTCCTTTGGCCGCAAAAATGCAACATGTCATGATATCGCGACACCTTTTCTCCTTTGGCCGTGAAAATGCAACCTGTTGCGATATCGCGACACCTTTTCTCCCTTGGTCACGAAAATGCAACATGTCGCGATATCGTGACACCTTTTCTCCCTTGGCCATGAAAATGCAACATGTCGTGATATCATGACACATTTTCTCCCTTAGCCATGAAAAAGCAACATATCACAAAATCGCGACAGCTTTCCTCCCTTGGCTGCGACATAGCAACATGTTGCGATATCATGATGACTTTCCACCCTTGGCCGCAACGAAGCAACATGTCGTGATATCGTGACGACTTTCCACCCTTGGCTGTGATGAAGCAACATGTCATGATATCACGACGACTTTCCACCCTTGGCCATGACAAAGCAACATGTCGCGATATAGCAACAACTTTCCACCCCTAGCCGCGACGAAGCAACATGTCGCGATATCGCGATAACTTTCCACACTTGGTCGCGACGAAGCAACATGTTGCGATATCGTGACAACTTTCCTTCCTTGGCCACGATGAAGCAACATGTCATGATATCGCGAAAACTTTTCACCCTTGACCATGACGATGCAACATGTCATGATATCGTGACAACTTTCCTCCAGTGACCGCGACGACGCAACATGTCAAGATATCGCGACAACTTTCCTCCAGTGACCACGATAGTGCAACATGTCGTGATATCGCAACAACTTTCCTCCCTTTGCTTTTTCTTTGATCATTGGCTCAAGGAACTTTCAAGACCCTGCCTAATCACCTCATCCTCAATAGCCATGTCACTGTGCAATTGAACCCCTACCTCCTTCTCAGCACCCATCTTAGCCAGGAAGTCGGTCGCTTTGTTTAAATATCTACTCACATAAAATAGAATCACATCATATAATTCCTTCCATAATTCTTTAATTTGAGTGACAAGAATCCTCAACCTCTAAGCTTTTAGATCAAAGTTCCTCATGCAGTCTAGAGCTCCAACCATTATTTACGAGTCTAATTCAAGAATAATCCTGTGGTGGCCAAGTTTCACTGCCCAAACAGAAGCAAACTTGATGGCAATGGCTTTGGCTTCATTTTTAGTGGTTCTTCCCAGATCTTGCAATTCCCAATAGAGCACAGTCCTAGCATGGTTTCGGCACACCACTCCAATTTTGACTCTACTCGGATTGCCTTTTGCAGCTCCATCAGTATTGATTTTAATCCAACCTTCAGGGGGAGGTTTCCAACAATTTCTATCCTATCCCTCTTGCAGTTCAACATGATCTTCCATAGCTCCAATGTCAATTTGAGCTTCCTCGTCAGCATGAACAACCATAGTTTCAGTAACCTTGCTCTAAATGGTCTGCCAAACCCCGTCTAGAGCAGTAAAAGTTCCTCTAAAAATTTTGGCATTTCTTGCCACCAGATAAAGCTTAAACCGAGCTCCTAGCCAATACAAAGAGCTTTATATTTGAATCTACCTTTCTGTCATTTTGCCCAGATATTCATCCGGTTTAGGTCACCACTTGAATTTTAAAGTATGCAAACCAACGTAGCCAAATATGTCGGGTGAAAGGGCAACCAAACAGCAAATGGTCAACAGTTTCCTCGCTCTTGTAGCATAGTACACATTGAGAAGGGCTGATGATACCTTTTGATATGAGATTATCAAAAGTGAGGATTCCATTGTGCATGCACTTGCCAGGCAAAAAAGTTAACTTTCGACCAGCCTTTAGAGTGCCATATTTTCCTCCAGTCCTCAACCTAAAAAGTATGAGGGGGGGCTCTGGGAGAATGCTATCATATCCGTCCTTTACTGTATAGATGCCAATACTCCCAAAGCCCCAAGCTAATTCATCCTCCACATCTCCCATATAAGAAATATTTTTGTCAGAATTTTAGTCATGATGGGAGTCAAATCCGGAGGGATTGAAATGGGCCACTCATCCAACTTCTTGAACTGCTTAAACTTACACTCCCCCAGCTGAGTAGTTGTGAAATAAATTTCAATACGGATCCATCCCTTGGCTTCAATGGCTGCTTTTATTGGCTATAATTTTGGAAATTCAACAATGATGGGTGGGAACTGATCCCAAGAATCTGTCCAAAAACGAGCCTTCTCCCCTCTTTCCACTTTCCAAAATAAGCGGTCTTTAACAATCTGAGACCCTAACTTGAGAGCCTTCCAAACTAGGGACCCAGTACCATCCAAGGGGATGCGAGGTACATCATTTGGGTTGGCCTGTCCTAGGTATTTTCTAGTTAGGATTCTACTAAAAAGGGAGGTGGGTTGGGATATCCATCTCCAGTACAACTTTCCATCCAAAGCTTTATTATTCAGCTTAGATTTTCTCAAACCTAGACCTCCTTTAACCTTGTGCTGGGTAATTTTTTCCCAGCCCACTAAGGCCCACTTTCTCTCTCCCTTTGCTCCTTCCCATAAAAAATTTCTAGCCATCCTGTCCAACTCTTTCCATATTGTAATCGGGGCAGCCAGGATAGAGAATTTGTAAATTGGCATGGCTTGAATGATTGACTGTAAGAACGTTAATCTGCCACCATAACTTAACCATTTGTGAGACCAGTGATTAATTTTGTCCTTGATACACTCCAAAATATTCCTCCATGTGTCTAATTTTAGCTTCTTAAAGTGCAAGGGGACCCCCAAGTAAACCACTAGGAGAGAAGTCCTTGTGAATCCCAAGATTTCTAAAATTCTGTTCTAAAGCCTTTGCTTCAGATTAAAAAAAACCACTTTGGATTTCTTGTCATTAATGACCTGTTGAGTAGCCCTAAGATAGACATTAAGAGTATCCCTAATCATTCTTGAAGCTAAATCTGGCCACTCCCACCAAACCAGTGTCATCCACAAACTATAGGTGCGTTAAAACTTTGTCACCCACCCTGATACCCAATAATCTACCTTGTTGTCTTCTCCTCAAGAAAAGTCTGCCAAGACCTTCAGCCAAAATGAGAAAAAGATAAGGAGAACATGGATCCCCCTGGCGTAATCACCAAGTAGCTCCAAATGGTTGTGAAGGAAGGCCCTTGATTAGCACAAAGTAAGTCGGGGAAGAGACACAGCTCGTGACCCACTCTATCCAGTCCTGAGAGAAACCAAAGGCTGCCATCATTTTGGCTAGGAAACTCCATTCAACCTTGTCATAAGCCTTTGACATGTCTAGTTTTATGAACATCCCTTTATTACCAGAAGTGTGCATTGAATGGATTGCTTCCTAGGCCACAACCACCCCATCCAGAATCTGCCATCCCTCAACAAAACCCCCTTGCTTAGAGGAGACAATGTTGTGAAGAAGAGGTTTTAGGAGCTCAGCCATTACCTGTGTGATTATTTTGTACATCACATTACATAAGGCAATAGGCCTATAATCTGAAATATGAACCCCCTCCTCCCCTTTTGGAATTAAGGTAATGAAAGTGTGGTTTATAGCTTTAAGTATTATCTTATTTTCTCTAGACTCTTCTGCAAAAACCATTACATCTTCCTCTAAGTAGTCCCAGAAAGACTAAAAAAACTTAATTGGGAAGCCATCTGGACCTGGAGTTTTACCAGTGCTCATTCCAAAGACCACAGTTTTCAATTCATCTCTATCAATGGGTTTGAGGAGGGCCTGATTTTCATCCTCAAAAATAACAGGCAGGTATGATAGAAATAACTTCATTTTGGGCCTCTACATATTGTACCACACTTTCCTTAAAAATATTAGAAAAATAATCCATAGCATGGGAATGCAAACCTGGAAGTGTATCAAAGGAATGACTGTTCTCATCTTGAAGGGCCTCCATCTTGTTCATCTATCTTCGAGCACAAGCAGTCCAATGAAAGAATTTTGTATTTCTATCCTCTTCTAATAACCAGGTGGTTCTTGCTCTCTGCTTCCAATAGGTCTCCTCCTGGTTGTCAATGTCCTCAACCCCTGTATGTAGGGCATCATCCTCAGCTTTGAGCAAGTCTGTAATTACTCCTTCTCTGAACTATTTTTGGACCTCATCCCATCTGGCCACCAATGGAGCTCTTTGGGCCTGGAAGTCTGATTTATTAGCACGCCTCCAATACTTCAATTGAGTTTTGACATATTGTAGTTGTTTGTGGATTCTGAACATTGCTCTCCCATAAGCTGGGTGGAATTCTTCCCACCACTATGGAATTTTCTCCCGAAGTTCTTCTTTTTGAAGCCAAAAATTCTCAAATCTGAAAGGTTTGTGATGCTGTCCCATCCTAGTCCCGCCTTCCAACAGAATGGGACAGTGATCTGAAACTCGGGCCTTCTAAAATCTAAAAATTTATATTCCATTTTACAAATGCCTCCTCTGAAACTAGAAAACGATCTAGCTTAACCTTCCTACTATGTGGCTCCCACCTTTTATTAGTCCAAGTGTAGTTAATGCCAGGACATTTAATGCCCACTAAGTGCAAATCTTGGACTTGGACAATCATGAAACGGTCCCCTGGGTCCAAAAATGGTGTTCCCCCTTCCTGATCTCTAGAAGATAATTTAGCGTTAAAGTCCCCCGCTATAATCCAGTCTAGATCTTCCCTTGAGGTTCACATGTTATGCACAACCTTCCACTGCTGCCTCTGACTATCTAGGTTTTGAGACCCATAAAAGTTTGTGATTAGAACGTGTTTCGTAGTGACATTGTTCCTAAAAAGAGAAGTGAGAACACCCCTCCAGGCAAGATGTTCTATTGCAGACCATTCAAGAGAGTTCCACAAAGTAACAATCCCCCGTGAGGCACCTTGGGCAGCCACATCCATATGACCAACACCCCTCCAAATTTTGTTGACTATTTTGGACATAAGATCTAATGACATCTTAGTCTCCTGTAAAAGCAAAAAATCAGTATTACGATTCTCTAAAAGTATTTGAACAGTAGATTGATGGGTTCTGTTGTTTAAACCCCTTACATTCCATGATTGTATAATCATTGGTTACTCTGGGAGCAATAAGAGTCTATTGGCCTCACCGATCCTCCCATGATCAGTTTGTCTCCTTGTACTGCTAGCAACTCCTTATTGGATCTTCTACCTACTCCTTGAGAATTACTATTTTTTTGATCTTTTTTCTACTTGGGTTATCCCCTAAGTTGGCCTTTCCCTGTTCTTCTCTGCTATTCCCATGCTGACATCCTGAGATACTGTCTGCTCCTGGTTATGCACTACTAAATCCCCTGAACACACTGGCTATGATACCTCACAGAGTTCAACTACCTGTTGTATGACGGGAGGAGATGAGAGGGGGAATTGCCCAAGAATATTAGAATTTTCCTTATTACCCTCCATGCCCTCCATACATTGTTCCTCTTCATCAACCAGTGACTTAAATATCTCATACCTATTGGCAGGTTTGAGATGGGATTGCTCCTTTCCCTATTTTTTCTTTGTCTGTGTTTTTCTTTTGGGTTGTCAAAACCCTCTCTCTGAGCTTCCTGGCCCTGAACAGTGCTATTAGAATCTTTATTAAGTGTTGCCTTATCCTCTTTAGGCAGGTTTGGCATTCCTAAATGGGCTTCCATTTTAGCATTCATATTATTAGGGCAAAAACGGGCCAAATGTCCATGTTTGTGACAAACCCTACATCTAAAGGGTAGGGCCTCATAGTCCAGTTGTTGAATCCAGGAGAGTTCTGCCAATTCAATTTCCATCTCTGCTAGCAAAGGCTAGCTGAGATCCATCTCCACACATATTCTTGCATACACCGCCATGCTCCCTTCAATTGTGTCTCTGGCAACACCCAAATGTCTTCCAATAGAATTGCCAATCCTTGCCAACACCTACTCACTCCAGAATTCCATTGGAAGAGCATATAGTCGGTTCCATATTGGGATAGCAATAGGTTCAACTCGGGGATCGAATCCCACTCTCCATGGTTGAACAAATAGCCCTATCGGGCCATGATTTTTCTTCTCTGACTCGAAAGACCTATTTCTATCGGCCAAGGACGAAAAGCTAACAATAAAATATCCATTGCTAATAAACCACAATGAATACTCACCGTGAGGCTCCCAGTTTTGGTGGATCCAAGAGTGCAAAAAATTTAGGGAAGGACGTATACCCATGAACTTGCAGATTAAATCGTGATTAGCTCACGTAAATGACTAATTCTTCAACCATACTTGGCTCGATGAAAATTTTTGGCCTGGTTTCGGCCTGCAGCAAACATCCATTCACACAATGTGCTGTCGACCTATTCCCAGCAGCCGTGAAGAGCATTTTATATACCATTTTTTGAGCTTCGTCGTTCTTTAGAGGAGATTTTTCTTTAAACAAATATGTGTATGAGCTGCTACTCCTTGGAAAAGGAGCTGGAGAAGTCCCCATTGGACCCTCCTGGGGCACCAATCTAGCCTTCAGATCCACCGTACCCCGAAAGCACTTCTGCAATCCAGTTGATGCCCTAGATTTTTCAAAGTTCCAGAAACCCTAGTTCAGAGGAAAAAATCGCCAGAGCTGATTTCCCGCCTCTAATTCTTTATTTTTTAATTTATGATGGAGATATTTATGAAAGGGTTAAATTTCAATTTCCATATATTATGTTATGTTGTTTTTATATTTCAATTTTCAAATTAGTTTACGAATGATATATCTATGCATGTGTTTAAATTTCAGTTTATTCATATTCATTCTTGTTGTAGTATAAAAGTGAGTATTTTCATTTCTATTAAGTTATATTATTTTTATATTTCAAGTGAGTTTACGAAGGATATATAGATATGCATGGGTTTCAATTTTCAGTGCATTCATAGTTAGTCATTATAGTTGTATAAAAATGAATATGGTAATTTGTATTATGTTATATTATTTTTATATTTCAAAGTGAGTTTACGATGGATATATCTATGAATGGGTTTAAATTTTCATTTTCCATATCTAGAGTAATATACTACATGCATGTTTCATACATATGTACAGAAATTTTTACTATGCATACAAGGTTTACTCAATGACAAAGCATAAATCATAAAAAATCACTATATTTTGTCATATCATACAACTAATGATACTAATGATACATACATACATTTAAATTCAAAGGAAAAATAACTATTTTTTGTCAACATATACATTTAGTTCAATAACATAGCATCATTACGTATACATAGTTTTCAAATTTTCAATTTACTCAAAGTTATAGCATACATCATAAATTTTTAAAACATAGACAATCCATAACATTAAAAAGCAAACATGCATAATCATTGAAAATTGAATGATTATATGATATTACAACAAATCAAATACAAAAAATCTTTGATAATATGAAATATTTCAAATCCAAAAAATCACTAATAATATGAATTTATTCAAATCACTAAAATTTTACAAAATGATTTCAAATCCGAAAAAATCTTAGATTATATGATTTTGTCATATAATCATTGTAATTTTCACATTTTTGGAAGGTAATACAAAGCTTTATCAACTTCTCCATAAGAATGCAAAATCTGTGAATTCTGCATTTCCATTATCTCATCAACTGAATTATTTTCATCATTATCAACCATATTAGAGAGACCTCTTCTTTCTTCTAGGGACTTCCAATATGTCAATGCTCTGTCATAGGGAAAGTTACCCACCTTGTACGATGACACATACATTCTTAGACAATTTTCCAATTTTTTGTCCAACCTGTTACGAACTTTTGATTTAACAAAAGTTAATGCATTGAAAACCCTTTCATCTTCAACAGATCCCAAAATCATTGTCTGACATAATTCATATAAAATAAAGTATTCACTCATAGTATCTTGCACGACACTACTTCGATACAATTTTTTCTAGAAATGCATGATTGAACTAGTCTCTTATGGATTTTTGAATTGTGCAATTTGATTATCCATTATTATTTCAAAATTGGTTGATTGATGTCTCAAAAGATCTTTGTTTAGAATACCATTGATTTCAAAGCCATTTATTTCCACACTTTTAGAGAAATGTATCATAAAATTACCCATATATTTTACAAAAAACTCACTTCTACTACTTTGGTAACCACAAGGATTCCAAAAATTAGGATTAACAATAGCCATGGCCTCAAGTGTCTCATATCTCTTAAAACGATCTCTTATTTCACTTGTTAATGCATTTACAATTCTTTTCAATTTATTCTTAGTGTTATCCAAAACCTCATCGAATTTGGAATGTGTAACGAGCACTTGCTCAACATCATCTGTCAGATTATTTAATCACTTTTCAAAATGATATACAGGAATCAACTTTCCATGGATAGCAATACAAATATTGTCGTTGATGTTTAACTTTAAAAAGATGTTCGGTTCATTGACATTAATTAACATATTCCAACTATCAAACTTGGGATCATCAAAATATTTTCCGGATAAATAAATCCTATCAATAATCATACATATTTGTTTTCTCATCCTCATGAAATCAACAATATAAATTACCCTTTCTTGTGTAATTTTAATCATAGTATTCATTTCTTGTAACATTGGTAGAATACCACATAATGTGAGAAGAGTTTCCAAGTCAGTCATACGAAAAAGCAAATCTTTTGCCTTGTCAACATCTCTATGATGTGCATACATAAACCCAACCAAGGATTGATATTCTGAAAATACCCTTTTTGTAGGAAGAAACGGTGAAATCCACCTAGTTTCCACATATTTTAGCATTTTTCTGCCTTTAGTTACACCTAGAGAAAAGTGTTAAAACTCTGCAAACCTTTTTGGAATGCATGAAAAGTATGAGTGCATATCGCGGATGAGTTCTTACACTCTAGATACATTATCAAAGTTGCTCACAATTTTGTATGCAAGATTCATTCGATGAGCCATGCAATGAATAGGGATCACATATGGGGAAAAGGAAGTCTGAAGCCTAACACAAAGACCATTCCTTTGTCCTTGCATTGTATCCGCACCATCAGCTCCAACACAAATTAACTTTGTGGTAATTTTATTTTCATCCATTCCGATAATATCCTTTAAACTGGTTACAACAACATTATAAATGTTTTCCACATTACAATTTTTAATCATATTATGTAGTGCTAGTAAATGAGGTTGTCTCAAATGATTTTTGAATGTGTAAACATGTATGCAAATCCAAGACGTGTTGTCAACAGCTGTTACCTTATCAATGGAAAGTGAAATAAATTTGGCATATTTCACATTCTCTCTCAGGTCTTCCTTCTCAACCAGTGATAGATATTTTACCATTTCCCAACCACTTCGATCTGACCAATGTGAACTGGTAAGGTTTTGTACATTGGCTAGTTGAAGCATTTCCTTAAATCAGTAAAATCAGACATGGGATGACCTTTTCTTATAATACTGTATACAATAGCAAACTGTAATTTTTTTGAGGCTAATACAGTCTTATTAATTTTTTGAAATTATGCCTCGATTGTTCCACCCTTCTCAATGAGAGTTTGTTTTTGTTTCATTGCTTTTTCATATTCAATTGAATATCTCACATGCACACATTCTGATGCATCCTTCCACCTATGGGATCTGTTAATTGTTCCATCACTTCGTATTTATTTGATGTAAACTTTCCCACAGTGTTTTTCTAGTGTCCTTATTTTGCAATAAATGATCATTTCCAAGCTTCCAAGTACAAATAATGCATTTAAACAAATTCAATTTCTCATATCGCTCAATAAATGGGTATAAATATGCCCATTAATTTTTAAAATCTCTTTCAATAGTCCATTCGCTTATCTTTTGATGTTTAGATTTTTGACTAAAAGATTCCCCAAAGGTCTGAATTTTAATTGTACTATCTTTTTCTCTTTCGGTTGATGTGTCTGAATTTAAAATATCTTGAAGTGGTTGTTGAATTTTGTTATTAAGAAAATTATCATGTGGTCCCATATCATTTGCTGGAATATCTTTGAGTGAACGCACATCAGGATCGACAATGTTTACTGCATTCAATGTTTGGTGTTCTCTATCATTTTTTGTTGTAAAAAAGGCACTATTTTAAAGAATTAACATAATACAATTTTACAAAGCATTTAAAAAGAGGTAGATAAGCAAAAAACCATTTATCTATTAATAGAGAAAGGTTTTACATTTAAGAAGAACAAAAATATTAAAAATTTGATGGTAAAAGGTGTTTGTACCTGCAAGTTGTGTAGAATCTGTAGAGATTGATACCTCATTGTATTTTGATATTTGTGTAAAATATTTTTGAATTGTCTTTTTACAAGAAGATTGGCCTCCCATATTTCCATCTTCAGTAGGTGATATTGTATCTGTAAAGAAAAACCTTAAGATGTTAGGAAATGTATATGAAATTGAAGGAAAATAGCAAACATCCCTCAAGACGAACCTATGCTGCCCTATAGAATGACATCTGAAAGACAAGAAGCAGTTTGACAAGAAATACTCCTAACACACAACATGACAGGGATACTTATCAACCACAGTTGTAGATAGTGCTTCTACACTGCGTATGAAACATACTCTAAGAGACAAGAAGTAGTCTCTGACAAGAGAAATGCTCCTGACACACAACTAGATGATATTGATAGTTGTCTACCATAGTTACGTATAGTTCACCTACAGTGCCTATGAAACTGTAGAAAAAGATATTTATATTTTGGACAAAATAAAAATGGAAGAAGAATACTCTATCGATTTTCAATCATGAATCCTCTACAACCGATAGGATTTTATCGACAAATACTTCCCTGCAATCGATCGACTTATACCGATCGACAATCCCTGCAATCGATAGACAAATGTTAATCACACATCCTTGCAACCAATAGAATTATGTTGATCGACATGTCCTTACAATCGATAAAATGATACCTATTGACACCTCTATAACCGATTAACAAATGTCGATCGACACCACTACAATCGACTGACTATGACGATCGATATAGTTCTGCAACCGACTGACTAATGTTGATCGACACCTCTACAACTGATAGACAAATGTCGATCGACAATCATTGCAACCGATCGACTTATTCCATAGCTTTAAAATCGATCGACTTATATCGACATACACGTCTCTATAACCGATCGACTTATGCCGACAAACATGACTCTGCAACTAATCGACTTATGCCAATAGAAACAACTCTACAACCAATCATCTTATGTTGGCAAACATGGCTCTGCAACTGATCATCTTATGTTGATAGATATGACTCTACAACCAATATCTTTATACCGATAGACATAGTTCTGCAATCGATCGACTTACATCGATAGACACGGCTCTACAACAGATCTCTTTATATCGACAGACACGACCCTACAACTAATCGACTTATGCTAACAGACATGGCTCTACAAATGATTAGCTTACGTCGATAGACATGAATCTACAATCGATCGGCTTATGTCGATAAATATGGATCTACAACTAATTAGCTTATACTGACAAACACATCCCTGCAACCGATCGACTTATATCGACAAAATTAGCTCTACAATCGATTGGCTTATGTCAACAGACACAGATCTACAACCAATCAACTTACGCTGATTGACATGGCTTTGCAATCGATCGGCTTATGTCGACAAACATGACTATGAAACCAATCAGCTTATGTCAACAGACATGACTCTACAAAGAATCGTCTTGTACTGGTCGACATTTCTCTGCAACCTTCTTAAGTTTTTTGTTGTTTTAGAGCTATTTTTGAGTTAGAGTATTTTTTATGTATGTTTATCAGTACCTAATATAGTATATATATGGGTAGTATATGAGGCGATTTGGGCGGGAAAAATAAAATCATTTATAATTTGAAGGCAATTTGGGTGGGAAATATAAAATCATTTATAATTTGAAGGCGAATTGGGCAGGAAAATCAAAATCATATGTAATTTGAGGTCGGCGAATTAAAATAAAGTTAGGTTCATGATTATCAACGATGGGCGAATTTACCCCAAAAAAAATTCCACCTCATAAATTTCGGGCGAATGGGCCCTAGTGAAAGGATCCAAAATTAGCCTTTTCAAAATTTGAAAAATCCTAAATAGATCCAATTTACGATATTCTACGCTTGTGCATAAACCTGGAGTGGACCAAGAGGAATAATGACCCCAATAGTCAAGGGCACATTGTGTGCGTGACCAAAATCATGAATGGATTGAACTATGGGTGGAATGATATGAGCATTTTGTATGTCATACTCACTAGGACCAGTGTGGTCATGAGTATAGATATGTGGGGAGTATCGTGATGCTCAAGTTGCGAGGAGGACCCCAGGATGGGAAAAATGATGATTGTGAAAGTGAGGAGGGAGATGAAGAAGTGGATGGATTGGATTGAGCTATTTTTTCATCCAGTCGAGAAACTCATTGGGTCCAATCATGATATTCGATAGGCATACCCAGGATGGGATGGTTTGCATGGGTGAACTAAGATGTAGGAAGAGAAAAATTCTCAGTAGTTGGAACGGTGACTTATGATGTAGAGGGGATGGAATATGAGTAAATTGGAGGTGTGGGTGGAATGGAAAAAAGGAAAGGAGTGGTATAAGAGGAAGTACATAATCATAAATAAGTGAATGTGACTGGGAGTCGACATGAATTAAAAGAGGAGGGAGAGGAGGATGATGGAAGAGGATCAGATGAGTGAGCAATTATGGTGTGTGTAGCAAGCAAGGGATATGAATATGAGGAGGAAATTCCACCAAAATTTGTGGGGTGAGAAGATGAGATGGTGTGGATGTAATGGTGAGGGAGCATTATGGAGTGGTAGCGAATTGCATGGAAGGGAGAGGTGGTCCAGGTGAAAGAGATACAATGTTGCAAAATTCAAAGGTGTCATTGTCAATAGGGATGAAGTGGACCAATCCATTGTAAATTTATTTGAGGTAATGATGTAAAGTGGAAGGGATACATTACATGTCCTAAATCCATGGACGTCCAAGAAGAATGTTGTATTGCATCTCACCCTCAATAACATGGAAGAGGGTGGGGATTGTCTTAGCACCTACCTTAAGAGGTAAGATGATGGAGCCTATGGTAGGATGCATGGAGCCATCAAAGGCTCAAATATTGAGAGAAGGAGTGGCAAGATGAGTAGGTGGAATATGAATATGATGTAGAGTGATGGTAGAAATTATGTTGATTGAAGAACCTTTGTTAATGAGTACTCATTTATAGGTAACAAGGTTAATGGAAGCCAAGATATGTAAAGGGGGATCGACCCCATATCCCATAATTTTAGTGATCTTATGGTCATGAAAACTAATGGAAGGATGCATACATCTCAGCATATTACCAAACAAGTTAGCAAAGGCAGTTGTGTTGTTGGTCTCAAGATCAAGTGGAGAATAGAATTGATAGCCTCGTGATGAGGCTAAGATTGTTGCAGAAGGTCATAAATAGATAACCCCGTAGGATCAGTGCAGAGTTGATGAGAGAGGCTACCATTAATAGTGAATGTACTATGTATTACTGAGGGTATAACATGAGGAGGCATAGGTGGATTGGAATAATGTGGGGGAGAAGGTGAAGTCCTTTGTGCTTTTGTACATGGAAAATAATATTGATTATGGGTAGTGATGTTGATCATACCCATAAAACCTTACTATGATGAATTAGGATTGACATGATTGACTTATTGTGAATCAGATTAAGCATTAAAACCCCCATGTTTGGGTAATGGAGTTTGATATATACCCAAATTTTGATTTTGTGGTGCAAGGGGGTTAAACACATGGATGGTTCCACAATCGATAAAATCTTGAATAATATGGTTAAAAACATAGAATAAGTCAAGGTCATGGTCATGTTGATGATGAAACTCATAGAATGCATGTTCATTATAACCTTGGGTTCAAGGACGATTAGGCTCATCAGGTATTACATCGAACAAGGAGATGTACCCTGCATCAAACAACTATTGGAATAGAGTCAACATAGACTTGGACAAAGGTGTACAATTGTGTGGTGGATGAGGAGGTTGCATATTATGACTTGGTGATGGATTGGATGGAGGGGGGATATTTCTTTGAAATATACATTATGGTGGCTGATATTGTGGTGGTAGTGGTGAAGAAGATGGAGAAGCGAGCATCACTTGATTGGTTTGAGGTAGTTCGGAAGTGGGTGGAGCATAAGCATTTTGATTGTATTATAAGTTGGATGAATAGTGTGCTTGTTAGTGAATATTGATCTTGCTTGATTGAACCTTAATATCCTCAACAACTTTGGATTGAGCAATAGCCTTGTCAAAAGTGTGACTTTGATGGCTTTGCAAAGTTTGATAAATTTATTTGTTATAATTTTTAGGGAACAGTATGACCAATTCTATAGGTGGAAGGGCAAAATATAGATCATGAATGACCATTATCCATCTAGAAACAAAGTCGATAGTTGGTTGTTTTTCAAACTATCACAAATTGTATAAATCTAATAGTGTCATATTTGTTTTTATATTGATAAAAAAATGTTCAAGAAATAGATTGTCTAACTACTCAAATTTGAAGAGGCTATACCGAGGTAAATGATTGTACCAATCTAAGGCTTGTCCCCCAAGGGGAAGTGGAAATGTACATAGCATGAGGGGATCACTACCATTAAGTTGGTAATAGGCAAAATGATAATTGTTGATGTGCTCTCTAGGGTCTTCCTTACCCTTGAATTTTTCAAATTTTGGGATCTCAAACTAATAAGGATATGGATGGATGGAACAGAAGGATGGATGGGTTCGTTGCATAAATTTTTATAAGTAGGCTTTTGAGGCCCATAACCAGTTTTGTGTAAATACAAATTCTTGAGTTGTTCTTCCATAATTTGAAGTTCACTAGAGAGGATAGTCATAGTGTTCATGGAAGTACCCTATGAAGGAAGAAGTGGTGGTTGTGAAAAATAAGGTGGAAGAAATGTATGTGATGGAATATGCTAATAACCCAAATGAGGTGGGTATTGCAAGTGTTGCTCTTCCCATTAATTTTTGAAAGTGGCCTATTATTGAGCAGTTGTGGACATGGCTTGATATTGTAGAGGGGGAGCCTGATATGGGAGAGGAGAAATGTATGAGTATTGGTTTGGGTATTTGTTGCACATTTTATTGTTGGAAATCCTGTACTTTCTGGTGGTACATAGGAATTTATTGTTGTTGGGGTATTTATAATTTTTTTTGTATAGGTACCTATTATTGTTGTGGATTTTGAAGGGGTGATTGTAGTTGGATGGATGTGGTGGATGACCAAGCAGGTGGATAAGTGAAGAAAGCAGGTGGAACAAATGATGTGGGTAAAAGCGATGGTTGAGTGGAGAATGAGGGTTGACTAGATGATGATGCAAGGAAGGAATTGAGTTGATATGGGATGGAGGAATGAGTCGGTTTGGGCCAAGTAGCATGGTGTATTGGTGAGGTATGATGGGTAATTTAGATTATAAGATGAAAGAGGAATGGAAGGAGGTGGACAAAAAGGAGGAGGTTAAGGGAGGCAAAAAGAAGAAGGCACCGATGAAATATAATTAGCAGATGGAGTCTCGTAATATGATAATGGTATAGAATTGGTGGATGGAAGGGATGAAGATGTGGAAAATGAATTGATTTTGGAATATTGGGATGATGGAGGTGGAAAGTTGGCAGTAAACTATGGATTTAATAGAATTTGTTGTGATGAAATGAATTGGTGTTGTTGAAATTTTTGAGATGGAGGTATTTACTGCTATGGTGGCACCTATTGGTATTGAGGTGGAATTTGTAAATATTATGGTGGAAGTTGTTGGTATTTCTATGATGGGGTTGTGATACCTATGGAAATTATTGTGGTTATGGCATTTGGGATGAAGAATATGAAGGGGGTGAAGTGGATGAAGATGGAATTGAAATCATGCCTACTATTTGGATAGTAGTGATAATATCAGGGATAATGTCATAGTCGCTTCCAAGGAGTGGGTGAGATAGATGCTCTAGAAATGAATGAGTAGTAGATGGTTATGGAGGTGGAGTCGGCTCATCACAAGCGATGGTCAATAAGGGATGAACAGGTGAGGTGTAAATAACATGCTGGTAATAGGTGGAAGGTATATTGTAAGAGGAGAGATCATCAAGAGGAGTGGTATCCTCAAAAGTATAAACCTTCACTTTGTGTGGACTAGATGAAGCGACAAGCAAGATGTCATTTGCATTAGGTTCTTGCAAGCTAGTTAGCAAATCAGGTGGACCAACAGATGCAATTCCCACAAACACAAGAGGTGGATTATTGGTTTGAGGTATGGAGGTACCAACAACCTCGGTAGTAAGGTAGGCAATTTTGGTAGTGAGGTGGGTAGCTGCACATGCTTGAATACAAGTAACAGGTATCATGATAGGTACAATCATGAAGAAACAACCAAAATATGTGAATTTAGACTTTTGAGGAATCTCTGACTAGTTTTGGACTGTTTTGTTTTAAAAAATACAGGTTCACACGGGGGGTGCAAATTTTTCTATATCTAAAAATTCACATGTGTGGGTGAAAATTTGGGAAAATAGATAGAGGGCAGTGATTTATGCAGTTTTGGAGTCTCTATGTTTCTAGTGGCTATTTTGCAACTTTTTGTAGCCTATAAACTAGGTTTTTACAGGGGGTGTAATTTTTTTTGTATCCAAAAATTTGCACGTGTGGGTGTGGACTTTGAGTTGACAGATAAAGTGAAGTGCATTGTGAAGTTACATATTGTGTAAAAACTAGCAAGTGAGTTTTGAGCAGTTTTAGATGTTGTAACCACTTTGGTGATCCAAACGATAAGCAACTATTTTTGGGGTTTTCATGTATTTTGATGATAGTACTATATCCATCCTAATAACAAGAAATGGGAATGCGTTATTACTAAAAAAAATAGGTATGTCATGGCATAGAACCTTTTACAACACCCAAAGGTGTACAAAATAGAACTGTGTCTAACGGATGCGTGGCAACCTAAATGGAATAAAGTACAACAAAATGATATCCAAAGGAGGAGACTCAAAATGCTTTAATGAGTCAAAATCCTCTTATGAAAAGAGATCGATATGTCTAATGTACTGCTACTAGCCCAGTAGGGTAGTCGCTAAACCCTCACATTTATGGAATGCACAATAATGTCAGCTATGTCTACTAATTATTTGAAAAGCCCTATGGTAAAATGGCTTTCTAAAACTACCTAATCTGAAGGTACCTTCTAGTGATTAAATCTAGAAAACCAGCTCTCAAGATTAGGGGATCTCTCGGTGATGAAGGCTAGTCAACCACTTCTAGGGGGCTACTATGGTGACTATAGGGGGTGAGTTGGTGGAAGGAGATGATATCCAATGTCATCAGTATTGACTTGGGATTGGTGATGAAGGCCAATATCACCATTGTGAATAAAACGTGAGTGTGTGGGTGTATGTTTGACTATGAACAATTTTGAAAGTAAACTACTCTAGATTTATTTTTGAAATAAATCTATCCTAGAATGTATTTTCAAAGAAATCTAAGCTAAGATGCTTTGGAAATAAGATCTAATCCCTAGAAAATGAAACTAGATTAACTACTTCCTCATGAAATCAAATTTATCCTAAAGCTTTTGCAAGAAATATAGAATGAAAATGTCTTTTGGAATTAAATCTTTCCTAGGATGTGATTGGAAATAAAATCAAATTTTAAAATGCTTCTTCAAAAAAATAGATATAACTCTAGTAATTTTGAAGGGAAGACTGAATAAAAGTGCATGTAAGGGAAATATATGCTAGGATGCATTTGAAATGAATCTAAGCTATGATGCATCCTCACAAAAATAAATCTAACCCTAGGGGTGAGTCAACCTTGAAAAGACAAAAACAGCCAGTGTCTGGGAAAAATACCTATGTCTAAGTAGTTGCAGAGGTCTCTAGTTGTCTCTTTGCACCTAAATTTTGCAATTTTGGGAAGTTCACACCTTGAGGTGTGAATTTTTTTGCTCATGGAAATTCGCACGTGGGGGTGCGAATCTAGATTTTTTGATTGATTTGAGCATTTTGGTGGTGCTTGAGGATGGTTCTACATTGTTTGTTGCTTCTAGAGAGATTTCTTGCACAAAAATAACCAATAAATTAGTCTTTTATGCTAAAAATTCTATCACAACACCTTAGAATGATAAGTGCAAAGCTTAATTAAACAGACACAAGAAAACATAAATACTAGCTATGTGGTGCCAAAAATGTAAGGAATGATTTCACCTTGCATACACCATGGCAAAAGGTAGTTTGAGGTCTAGGTATGAGGGATAGCAATCCCAATGAGAAAAGAGGCTCTCAACCCCCTCGACTTACCTTGTTGTTGATGTGAGTGTACAAAATAAGTACCTTGTGGGCCAGGGACTAGGTTATGAGGCAAATTGTGAAGTTTGCACACCTGAGTGTAAATTTTTTGGACCTTAGAAGTAGGTGCCTCTACAAACTTTGCGTTATGGCTTGCAATTGTATGGCTGGTCCTGAAGTGCTTCTCAGGGATATGGTGGAGTTGTTTTTGGGTTTTCAGCACCTAAAATATAGAAAAACATCCCACATGACATGTTATATAGTGATCAAGCTAATGCTTGGTGGGGGTCCCACCGGTCATGCCATAATGAAACCATTCAAAAGACCATATTTCATAAATGAAGAATCACTACTTCATATTGAATATAAAAGGGGTTACAGAGTGAATCCTTTTATAAATTTTTCCCTTAAAGCTATAAGTGGATCTTCCTTGATGAAACCCTCTTTAATATAGTTGCAAGTAGTTGGATTCACCTTTTGGATATTCCTCGATGCAGATGGGCTTCTTGCACATGGGCCACCACTAGTTTTTTCTATCCTTTGTACCTATTGGACCTACAAAATAGAGTTAGAGGATTTGGGGGCTTGCCTTGTTCAAACCCTGTATTTATGAAGATAAAAAAATTATAAAACAATCTCAAAACATGATTAAAACTATACAAAACCATGCAAATCCATAAAAGAAGCCACACTTACCTGTCTGGTAACTTTAGAATTACTATAGCAAAAGTTCATATGCCAAGGTGCAAATTTATCTTAACCTGGAATTTCGCACATGGGGGTGTAAACCTCTCTTTTTTTTATAGAACTTGCCAAACATGAACTTTTTTGTTCTTATGTTGTTTCCTCTTTGGTCTTTCATCGGGTCACCTTCAAAAGTTGCCTTCTTTATAGATAACATGTCTAAATCACAAAGAGCATGATGTAATTGATGTGTGTGATGGATGATGTGAGCCTAGAGTGATTTCTACAGAGTTTCTGTAAGCTAAACCTGATATATCTACAATGGTGAAAATGACCTTCTACTTATAGAATTGGCCAAGGTTAAGGGAGGGACTGAAGTGTCCCATATGAGGTGTGTGTGGTGAGATGTCCTCCTAGGAGGTGTCCTACCTCATAAATGATATTAGATGAGAAGCCATCACCCATATACATGCCATGATGACTTGGAGGAAAGTCTCCAAATGGCATTAATTGAAATTGACTTGGAAATATCTTTGCATTTGAAATTGCTTTTTATGTGCAAAAGTCATGATTTCTCATTTATTGCCTAGGAGAGTGTGATATGGAGAGAATATCTAGGTGAGAGGTGGCAAGACTAGGCTAGGCTAGGCTAGGTGAGGTGGAAAGGCTAGGCTAGTCAATGGTAGACTAGGTGAGGTGGAGGGTTAGAATTAAACATGATTCACCTAATTTAACCATAAGATTAGCCATAAAGCAAGTTTTGACCAAAAATGTTGACTTTTGACCATAAAGTGCTTTTTTACTATGGTGAGGAATTCAACCTTAGTTGAGTTATGATTGAGGTCGCATGAGGACCCATAGTTAAGCGTAGGAAGGAGCTTAACTAGCCCAAGGGGGCTAAGGATGATGAATAGTGATTTTAATAAATGAATAGTGTTTTGAAGCTAATTTATGTAAATTTTATGGGTTTTGCAAATTTATTGGCCATGAAGATGTGATAAGTGGTAATGTGTGACTTTTGGGTTTCTACAATAACCATGAGATCTGCCATCTACAATTTAGATACATTTAAAATATGATATGGGTCAACAACATATTTTCTAAGTAGGAATATATAGAAAGTATCATGAATTTTGATAGGTTGGGTGGTAAGGCGAGTTGATAGGCTACTAGACTAATCTTATAAATAATTTAAAATGTCCCAACAAAGCAAGGATCTAACTTAGTTGGCTTGATGACACTTTTCTTTTTTTGCACCCTTAAGAAGACTCTGTATCCCATAGAGAATTCCCTTGGTGATATTTTTAAATTTGCATAGCTCTTTTGGATATCAACTACTTTATTAAGCCTTTTTTGAATCACCTTGAGCTATTCCTCCATCTCCTTGATAGTTTTTGGTCTGATCACCACCTGATATTTTGTATTATCCCAAGAAATTTTTCCATACAAGACCAAGAATGGAGCCATTCCCAAGGATGCATGGTATCCATTGTTATATGCAAACTCTGCCAGATGTAAATAGTCTTCCCATTTACACTTTTGAATAATGCAATACATGTGAAGCATATCTTGAAGGACTTGGTTTATGCTCTCCATTTGTCCATATATTTTTGGATGGTAGGTAGAACTAATATTCAATTTGGTTACCAAGGCATAGTGAAGAGCTTGTTAGATTCTGACATAAATATGGAGTCTTTATCTAAAATAATTACTTCAATAAAACCATGCAATTGGATTATTTCCTTGGTAAACTTATTTGCTACTACTAGTGTATCATTTTTAATATTCCATGGTATGAAGTGTGCAACCTTTGTCAACTTGTCCATCACCACAAGGATTACATCATGTTGGTACCTAGTTTTAGGTAAACTCACAATAAATCCATCGATATGACTTGCCACTTTTGAGTGGATATATCATATGGATATAGCTTTCTCACAAAATGTTAGTGTTCTTCCTTTACTTTCTAACATTCCAAACACCTAGCAATGAAATCATTAACATACCATTTCATTCCAGACCAATAAAAGGTCTTTCTCATATTCTCTCTCATCTTAGAACCCCCTGAATGAGAAAAACATGGAGAAAATTTTCCTTGTGCATAATAATTCTCCTTAAATCTCTAATATTTGGTATAGCAAACCTATCTTTGAAACACAAAAGCTCATATTTTATGTTAAAATCTCCACTTTCCTCAAGATTTACCTCAACTTTAGTCTGGATTTTGATTTAATATAGGTCTTGTGACTGCATTTTTTACTTTTTCAATAAATTCAACATGACTTTGGGTTAAATCTATTATATGCCTCCTCCTACTCAAGGCATCAACTACCTTATTTTCTTTTCCTTTGATATATTCTATACCAAAGTCATACTTAGCTAAGAATTTTATCCACCTTCATTGCCTTGCATTCAAATTGGTTGGATAAAAATGTACCTTAGACTTTCGTAATCTGTCCTTAGGTTGAAAGGTTTTCCCAAAAAGTAGTGTCTCCAAATCTTAAGAGCATGTACAACTGCTACTAGCTCAAAATCATGTGTAGCATAGTTCAATTTATGCTTCTTAAGTTTTCTAGAATCATAGGCTATTATAGCTTCATTTTATCATAAAACTCCTTCCAACCCTTCTAAAGAAGCATTTGTACATATTGTAAAATTCCCAAAAGGATTTGGCATTTTAAGAATTGAGGTCATGGTAAGATTATTCTTAAGAGTTACAAAGGCTACTTCACACTTCTCCATTCCTTTGAAGGCTAGAAATAGAGTATGCAATTCTTGATATTTTTTCCACAAATCATCTATAATAACCAGTCATTCCCATAAAACTTCAAATATCAACACATTAGTAGATGCAAGCCAGCTTAGTTTAGCTTCAATTTTATTTTAATCAATAGTAATTGCTTTTGTAGACATAATATGCCCTAAATACTAGTATGTCACACTTAGACAACTTTTCACAAAGCTGATTCTTCCTCAACACCTCTAAAACCAATCTCAAATGTTGATCACGTTCTTTGGTGTAGGAGTAACTCAAGATATCATCTAAGAATATCAACACAAAACGATCCAGATATTTCCTAAACACACTATTCATTAGGTTCATAAAGGCCACTAGTGCATTTTTCAATCCAAATAGTATAATTGTAAATTCATAGTGTCCATATCTTATCTTGAAAGTAATATTGTGAGTGTCTTCCTCATGAATTCTTAGCTGATGGTATCCCGATCTTAAGTTAATTTTTGAGAAAATGGTGGCATCTTTTCATTGATCAAAAATATAATAAATTTTTGGTAAGGGATACTTATTCTTGATGGTCACCTTGTTCAACATCTTGTAATCAATACATAATTTTAAGGAACCATCCTTCTTTACAAATAACACCGAAGCACCCTAGGGTAACACACTAGATTTAACCAAACCTTTCTCCAAGAAGTATTATATTTGTACCTTTAACTCCTACAACTCAATAGTGGTCATTATGTAAGGTGTCTTAGCAATAGATTTGAATCTAGGTTTTAATTCAATAGTGAAATTGAATTCATGTCGAGGTGGAAGGCTTGGAAGATCTTCCAAAAACACATCTCTAGATTCATGTAAAATTGGATGTTTCTTAAATAGTTATGAATCTCCATTAATTCCTTGCTTTATATTTAGTTTTACCACATACGATATTCCACCTATTTTAATTGCCTTCTTAAGTTGCAAATCTAACAATAAATGGGATCAAAAATACTCTTGCTTGCTATGAACCCTTAATATTTGCTTATCTTTATTAGTATAATCCATGCATCTATCTTGGAAATTGATTAGGGCACCATGAGATCTCAGCCAATCCATCCCTAAAATTATATAAAATACATGTAGTGGTGCTACATAAGTGCCAAACAATTGATCCATTGGGTAAGAAAATATTGGTGTTTGACAAACATTGACTCACTAAAAAGGTTTACCCTGACCCATACTCAACTTTCCATGCTTGTGCCAAAAATCTAGATTTTTTTGGCATATCCCCAATAATACTAATAGAAATAAAACTATTTGTGGCTCCATAATCAATTAAAATGTTTACATTTCTATTAAACAATTTACTATTTATTAGCATAGAAGTTGCCTAGCCATCCAAGTTATCATTCCTATTGTTGCATAAATTCGATGTGGTTGCTCTTATACTTTTCCACTCTGATCTATCCATTGAGGACACTTGTTTGTAAAAATGAGGACCTCTACAAACCAAAAAACCTATCTTGGGTGCATAAAATTTCTCCGGTATTTATCCCTTATATCCTCATTATGTATTGAATCGTGCTACTTATAAAGATGAGGTTTTGGGTTATTTTCCTTGTTTTCCTTGGTTATATTTCAAAAATTTGGTACCTTTCTTGGGTTTCCTTTGCTTTTATTATTTTTTCCATTAGACCATATTTTAAGCCCAGCACTTTTCCTATTTTTGAGTTCGCTCTTCTTCTTTCAACTCTCCATAATTTATGAAGATATTTTTAGTGTGTTGATTTATCTCCTCCTACTAAGCCAAATCATATACCTTCTATAGAGTCTCACGCTTAAGAAAATTGATTATTGTTTGGATTTTAGGATCTACTCCTAAGATACAATTTTATACTTTTATATGTTTCTTAGTATCATATTTAGAAATATATTTCAAAAGTTTGATAAATGTTTGATAATAAGCTTACACAGTCAAGGCACCTTGTTGAAGTGTAGAAAATTCCTCAAGTTTTTCTACATAGAACTATTATGTTAAGAATATTTTTTTGAATTAGATTACAAATTTATTCTATTTCAAACCCATATATTGGATTCCTCTACCCACCTTTAATGTATTTCACAATTCCAAGGCAAACTCTTGTAGATGAAGGGTGGCCCAAAAATTTTATGTTTTGGGTGAATAGTTCTTCTAGAAAAGTAAGATTCTATTTCATTCAACCAGGATACAACTGCATCACCTCCTTCTTTTCTAATAAATTTAGGTTCCCTAGCATTCTTCAAGTCCTTGGTAAGCTCAGCCTCAATCCAAGCTTTATCCCCTTGAAATACTCTAGCAAGAATTTCTTATTGTCTACCCTCTGAATCTCGGTTATTGGATTCCTAGTTAAGAAGTATTTCCAACATTTTTTGTTGTTGCTCCTTATTATATTGGAGCAACCTAGCTATTGATGTAATATTTTCTATCCTTTTATTGGAATCCCCTAAAATTTCATATTCCTTCTAGGGATGATTTATAGCTTCTTCCTGCGAAGCTAACCCCAACTTCATGGAAGATCCCCCTATCAAAATAGATGTCATTTTTTCTAGCCATAAAAAGGAGATAGGTTAGGTTATGGAAGGTAAATATTTCCAATAATGTAACAACCCTCCTAAATATGGCTCTTGTCTTAATCTATTTATCTATAAGAACATGGTGCTGCTAATCAATCTATGGATGCAGGAAAGGATGCACATGCTGGTGGGAAGCATCACAAAAGCATTGATATATTCCTCAATCTGCGAGCAACGACTATCCAGGGAAAGGTAATTTTAGGATATGATGAGCATCGGAGCTTTCACCTATGATAGGGTATTAAATCCCTACTGGAAATCCTTCCGCTAGTGGTCCATGTAGATTGCATCCACGTAGCTACATTCTAGGATTTTGTGTTTGATTTGTAAAATTTCTATCATGTTTAAATAGTTCAAAATATATATCTATATATATATATAGGAGGTAATAAAATAATAATAATTAAGGGAATGGTGATAAAAATAATAATGATAATAATACTAATAATCATAAAAGGAATGGTGATAAAAATAAAAATAATAATAATAATAATAAATACTAATTATAATTAATAATATAAATAATAAAATAAAGTGCATCTTATAGTAAGACCTTGGGAAACATAAGGTCAACCTATACTCTAAGTTGGCGGATAAAATAAAATCAATACACATGGCAAGGTGGAGGTATGTGTTTTACAAGTGGCACCCCCCCTGAATTATCCTCGTCCTTTATTTAAAGAGAAGCAATCTTGTGTTAAGGGGGGGAAGAAAGGGCACAAGACCCGACAGTAAGATTGGAAGATTAGGGCGGACATCGTTTTCAGGTCAGGTCGAATCCTTCTATAAACAATTATAAAATCTAGCATAGGAGGATTTAATATAATGGACACAACGTTAAACAAATATAGGAATTTTAATTAGAACGAAGCATGAAATTTGTTTATGAAATATCCTCTGTATATTGACTATGATTTCCCTTGCAGTAAGACTATTTTCAAATTTAATATTAAGGGATTCATTTGTGATTAAGTGCATTGTCTTGGGTATCCAATAAGAAAATTTATCCAAAAATTGTTTGGTTGTGTTTGCACTTCTCTGTAACCCTAATAATATGATTCCTTCTGTTGTGATTTGCATGACTCTAATTTTTCTGCTGTGAATGTTTATTACATGGTTGCAAATGTTTTTGGTGTGGTTATGGGTGCATTATAAGAGTAAATAAATAAGGAATACCTCTTGCGTATTTTATGGTTGCCCATCCATTTCTTGTAACCTTAATTTCCTTGCAATTCATGGGTGCTACGGGTGAGCATGGCATTGTGTGATGAAATGAGGAATTAGAAAATCTGGTGTATCCCCATACTTTGGTATGATGTGATTGGAATGGAAAAATTTGGTATTGTTTCCATATTCATCTTATTTTCTGTAGAATGCATTTTTGTGTATGAAAAAATTTTGTCTACATGGACTTTGGATGTGAGTGCATTTAGGGTAGCATGCATTCATGGTAGTTGGCCACTCTGATCCCTTGGTCTTGAAATTTTACTCCCTCAAACCCTAGCTCTAGTTTTATGAAGGCAGACTCTGGTATTAGAAGCAGGCGCTCAACAGTAACGTTGCCATGGCCATTAAGCTCTTTATGTGTGCTCAGTTCTACGCCAGATGTATTCGGTTGAGAATATCTTTATAATTGATTGAGGCCAGTATATGAATGGCTATGTTCCAATATCTCCTAAATGTTCTTATGAGAACAGCCGAAGGCTTTGTTTCAAACAAAATCTGATATCTATTGTATTTTTTAGAGTTGGTATTATGGTTTCAAATTATATAAATTAAAGGCTTGTATGGTGTCGTATTCATGCATAATTATTGTAGCTCTGTCGTTGAGTGATTTTTATCTCATATAGGAGTTAAGAAAACTATTTTAATATCTGGTTATGTACTCCTGAAGTTATACACTGTGTATATGGATACACTGTTATCTATTATGTACTTTTTGTTATTGGTTTGTATTCTAGATTTTGATAAGTGGAGTACCATGTGTGTGGTGACATTACCTTCATTATTACCCAACTAAATTTATGTAGCATCATTTACGTGATTATTAATCTGGCCTTGCTCTTGAGTAAACCCTGTCAATAATCTTGAACATGAAATTTAGTATTGAAAATCATATGGTTGTCAAGTAGCTTACGTCTCCATGATTCGCCCATGGTAATAGATTGAATCTCGGGAAAAATGGTAAGTTAACACCATTGCTATGTTGTGGTCTTAGTTCGTGTATTAAAATTGGATTGAGACAGTGATTAAATTTACCCATGAGTATACTGGATATTATTGTTTAAAAACCTAAGTTTGTTTTTAGAGTTGCAATTTATGAATAGGCATTAAAATAATTATTGAAGTCTTTTGTTACACCCTTGTTAAATTATTCCTGTGGATGTCACCAGTGGTTAATCATTAAAATCCCTAGGTTGATTTAGTATTATGTCTTCATTCGATTTCCCAAGGAAAGCATGGATGGCAGTCTATATAGGTTTTTGAATTTTGAACCATAGACGTTATATGATTATGACCCAAATCCCTTGGCATCAATCTAATGTGGCGGCCACCCAATTCGTTCTTGATGAGTTCGTATTGATTTGAAACCTTTCTATTAGGACTGTGTGCCAGAGTTACCTGGAAATAGCAAACCAAATTTTTAAGTGTTCATAGGGTGCAGTGTTATTGGAAAATCGTAGCTTCCCTTGCCTTAAAATCACCTCGATTTTTGGGTCAGTCTGGGTGTCACCGTATGTCACTGATATACATTAAATTTTGAATTATGTTAGATGTCTTGTTTGATGTGGCTAATTGATTATTTCTTCAGCCAAAAGTTGGCACTCAATTTGAAAGCATTAAAATCATGATTTTATTAGATCGTGAGCATTATTATGGTGTGTCGTATCCAACATTGACCTTATGTGCTTGTGAAATCCGGGATCACACCAACCTCTAGATAACTGTGACCTAGCACCATGGTGTATGATTTGATGTGAAATATTTATTAAGATTGATTGAATCTGGGATGACACGTGTTGATAGTGGTCTTAGGAAAACTAAATGTTTTGGAATCTGAAAAGTAATAAAAGGGCTCCTTAATCGGAATCATAGTATGATGATTTGAATTATTAAAATCTTATTATGTTTATTTTATAAAAGTGCCCTTTTCTATGTAAATGTTATTTGGTTTTGTTTAAAATATAAAGGGAAATGTTTAAGTGTTGTCTTTCAGATAAAAGAAAACAAAATGAACAAAAAATGGTACTCGTCCTTATGTTTAAAATATATAAAGAGAATATGCTATTTTTCCTTATGCTTTCACATTAAAAATGAAAAATTTATTTGGCCTTATGCTTTAAAGACAAAATAGGGATGTCATTTAGGCTTTTATGTTTTAAAGATAAAGGAAAATGTTTAAGGGAATAAGTTAACTGTCCTTTAGAGGAAGGAAAAATTAGAAAAGAAAATGCTATTCGTCTTTATGCTATCGAAGATAGATATAATATGTGTTTATGCTTTTAAAATTTAAAAGAGAAAAGTTATATGGTTTTATACTTTAATTACAAAAGGAAGATGTTACTCAGCTTTATGCTCTAATGATAAATAGATATTTCATTGGACTTTATGTTTTAAAGATAAGGAAAAATGTTTGAGAAAATATGATTATTGTCTTTTAGATGAAGGGAAGAATTAAGTAGAAAATGATATTTGTCTTTATGTTTCAAGAAATAGAAAGAATTGTCTTTATGCTTTCAAATTAAAAAAAAAAAAAGTTATTTGTTTATATGCATAAAAATACAAAAAGGAAAATATTATTTATAAAATGGTATTTGTCTTCATGTTTTAAAGAGATAGAGAGAAATTGTATTTATGCAAGGGAAAGTTATTTGACTATATAGGCAAAAGGGAGAATATTATAATGGAAATATTATCATGAGCTTTATGCCTTGGCTTTTTAGATAATGGTATGATGAATTATTCAATTTAGTGGAACTTGAGAAATTCTTAATATACCGTAGTAATCCCTTTTAAAAATTATGAACAAACATCAACCATATCCCATTAACCCTAGAAGAACCTTGCTAAAATACTTCCTGAAGTGGGAGGGTAATACTCGAGATTGTGGGTAGACAATATTGACTTCAACAATAATGATGTTGGGGGTAGGCAATCATCATGGAAATAAAACTAATGATGATACATGTAGGTAATCATCATGGATCAGGGCTCTAACCACAATTCTGATGGGAAAGGTCAAAATGGGAGGTAAAAAAGGGTTGTATGGGCATCCCTTCTAGGTTATCCTTGCTAGTGATTGAGTGGTAGAATATGTTGACTAGGTGATACCGACAACACGATGGTATGGGACATCATGTTGGTTAATCAACACATAACGTAGGGTGGTTACCAGGGTATTGGTAAGACCTTATATGATGCTTCAGGGTAAGTGGTTGATCATCTAGATCTAGCATGCATGCACTAAGCCTTATAGGACAAAAGGCCTAAGGATTGGGCAATCCTATAAGACACAAGAAAGTAAGCGTCACACCTCTAGGTGATATGGGCCCTAGAAAATAAAAGAAACCCACTGCTTGGACTTAGGATCTCAGGAGAAGAGTGAAGTTCCAAAAGGCAACTAAGCAATATCTAGCCAATCTTGATGTCATGGGTATTTCGGTTGTAGTGGAATGGCACTCGTGAATATAATATCAACAAGCTCAAACTAGAAAAATAAATTGATAATAATAGAATGAGGAATACAAATAAAGAATATTTTGACTCCCAAGTGGTAGTGACTTGGGAAGAATAGACAACCAAGTGGTAGGGACTTGGGGTGTTACATTTGGTATAAGATCTAAAGGTTACGAACTACCTTTAGATCTGATACCTTTAGATCTAGTGCTAGTGGCTCTATGTTTAAAATATAAAGAGAAATGTTTAAGTGTTGTCTTTCAGATAAAAGAAAAAAAATTGAACAAAAAATGTTACTTGTCCTTATGTTTAAAATAGATAAAGAGAATATGCTATTTGTCCTTATGCTTTCACATTAAAAATGGAAAAGTTATTTGGCCTTATGCCTTAAAGACAAAAGGGGGATGTCATTTAGGCTTTTATGTTTTAAAGATAAAGGAAAATGTTTAAGGGAATAAGTTAATTGTCCTTTAGAGGAAGGGAAAATTAGAAAAGAAAATGCTATTCGTCTTTATGCTATCGAAGATAGAGATAATATGTTTTTATGCTTTTAAAATTTAAAAGAGAAAAGTTATATGGTTTTATGCTTTAAAGACAAAAGGAAGATGTTATTTGGCTTTATGCTCTAATGATAAATAGAGATGTCATTGGACTTTATGTTTTAAAGATAAGGGAAAATGTTTGAGAAAATATGATTATTGTCTTTTAGATGAAGGGAAGAATTAAGTAGAAAATGATATTTGTCTTTATGTTTCAAGAAATAGAGAGAATTGTCTTTATGTTTTCAATTAAAAAAAAAAAAATATTATTTGTATATATGCATAAAAATACAAAAAAGAAAATATTATTTATGAAATGGTATTTGTCTTCATGTTTTAAAGAGATAGAGAGAAATTATCTTTATGCAAGGGAAATTTATTTGACTATATAGGCAAAAGGGAGAATATTATAATGGAAATATTATCATGAGCTTTATGCCTTGGATTTTTAGATAATGGTATGATGAATTATTCAAGTTAGTGGAACCTGAGAAATTCTGAATATACCTTAGTAATCCCTTTGAATAATTATGAACAAACATCAACCATATCCCATTAACCCTAGACGAACCTTGCTAAAATACCTCCGAAAGTGGGAGGGTAATACTCGAGATTGTGGGTAGACAATATTGACTTCAACAATAATGATGTTGCGGGTAGGCAATCATCATGGAAATAAAATTAATGATGATACGGGTAGGTAATCATCATGGATCAGGGCTCTAACCACAATTATGATGGGAAAGGTCAGAATGGGAGGTAACAAAGGGTTGTATGGGCATCCCTTCTAGGTTATCCTTGCTAGTGATTGAGCGGTAGAATATGTTGACTAGGTGATACCGACAACATGATGGTATGGGACATCATGTTGGTTAATCAACACATAACGTAGGGTGGTTACCAGGGTATTGGTAAGACCTTATATGATGCTCCATGGTAAGTGGTTGATCATCTAGATCTAGCATGCATGCGCTAAGCCTTACAGGACAAAAGGCCTAAGGATTGGGTAATCCTGTAAGACACAAGAAAGTAAGCGTCACACATCTAGGTGATATGGGCCCTAGAAAATAAAAGAAACCCACTGCTTGGACTTAGGATCTCAGGAGGACAGTGAAGTTACAAAAAACAACTAAGCAAGATCTAGCCAATCTTGATGTCATGGGTATTTCGGCTGTAGCGAAATGGCACTCATGAAGATAATATCAACATGCTCAAACTAGAAAAATAAATTGATAAGAATAGAATGAGGAATAAAAACAAAGAAAATTTTGACTCCCAAGTGGTAGTGACTTGGGGAGAATAGACAACCAAGTGGTAGGGACTTGGGGTGTTACATTTGGTATCAGAGCCAAAGGTTACGAACTGTTTGACAATAAAACAAATATCTAACTTAATGATTGATGAACTGAATACCTAAAAATTTATTGGGCTCTTTTTTTTTCTCATGCCATGGCTAGCTCCTCAAAGAGATCTGTGGTGGTACAATGAGAAGGGCTGACCAAAAATCCCAAAATGGTTCTCAGGAAAGCTACGAGGACCAGGGATATGGGAGGAACCGCAGAAACTCGTTGGATAATCAAGAGGGAAAAATAATTTTCTCGTAGAGAGGACAAATTAGTTCGAATGATGCAAATGATGCAAGAACAAATGAATGAACAAAAATAACAAATGGAGCAACAAAGAGCCCAAATGTCCGAACACATGGCTCAGCAGAAAGCTCAAATGCTAAAGCATATGGAACAAAAGAAATCCCAAATAACTCAGTAGCAAGAGATGATCTCCCAACAATAGAAAATAATAGAAAACCTGTCCAAAGAAAAAGAAATGGTAACCACTGAGGAGGAGACATCTATTGACCCCAAAATGTGACAAGTAGGCTTTGAGTTATATAGGGATATGCAAAAAATAGATATAGCCAAGTTCGATGGCAAATGAAACAAGGAAAAGGCCGAGAGATGGCTAAATAGTCTAGAAGCCTACTTTACCATTAGAACCCTCTCATCCAAATCTAATACTTCTTGTGCGAAATTTTGACTAATAGGAGATTGGTCAGATAATTATAAGAAAAATCATAATGTGGAGGCCACCGATGTACACTAGGAAACTTTTGTAAAAGCCTTTAAAGAAATATTCTTGACTCCGCAATTTTATTTAGAAAGAACAGTAGAATTTTCAAGATTGACGCAAGGCAACCTGACCATTATCAAATATTATCAGCACTTCATGCAATTGCTTAAATACATGTTGTAGTATGAGCAAAGAATCGAGATTAAGGTCCAAAAATTCCTTTTAGGACTCCACCCAAAAATTGGGCACCTGATCCTGATGTTGAAACCTGCAACCCTCACTGATGCCTGTGACTTGGCTAGGCAAGAAGAGGAAAACTATAAGGCCAAGAAGGCCTATTATCAAAAAACCTCTGATAGGGAAGAACCTCAGAAAAAGAAAAATATGGGTTTAGATAAAAGATATAGGAACTGGAAGGACAAAAATGAGAATAAAAATCGATTAGGTAAAAACAATAATCGGTATCAGGGATCCCAGGGTAACAGAGGGGATCAATTTAACCGAGGTGGCTAGGACAGGAGAAATTTTAGAGATAGATATGATCAAAAATCTATAAACCCAAGATTTGGCACTAAGGACACTAATAATGGAAATAATAAGAAAAGGGCACCGCGAACTGGCTGTTGGATTTGCAAAAAAACTCATTATGCAGATAAGTGTCCCATGAGAGTTGATAAAAAGGAATCAATAGAACCTACCCATAAGATATTTGTAGCCATAGGTAATCTTAAACTCAATGGGCAAGCTACCCCCTTTTTATTAAATGGAAAAATTTATGATAGGAATGTAAGTATTTTGATTGATTCAAGGGCAACCGATAGTTTCATTTCTTCTAGACTTATGAGGGACATTCTGGAAAAATTTGGATATATGGCAAATGGGTGGAAGGTTGAATATGGGTCTGGGCAAACCTATACCGTTAATCAATTCTTATTTGACCCTCAGATAATCCTACATAAAGGAAAAATGGGTTGGAATTTGTATGTAGCTCCATTGCATGGTTTTGATATAATCCTAGGAATGGATTGACTCAAAGCTCACAAAGTATTATTGAACTTTGAAGAAATATGGATGGAATTCACTAATAATGCTATGCAGAGGATTCAAATTTATTGTGGACAAAAATTAGTGTAACCTCACCTCCTAACGACCATGCAATTCAAAAGAGCTATAAAGAAAGGAAGCAAAGTCTTTGTAGTAAAAATTAATAAGAAAGAGGACATGGATACTGGGACAAGTCTTTTCCAGACATATCCAGTACTAAATGATTTCAGGGATGTTTTTCTTGAGGATCTGCCAGGTCTTCCACCCCAAAGGGAATTTGATTTCTCTATAGAAATCCTACCAGGAGAAACCCCTGTAGGCCGAGAACCTTACAGAATGACTACCATCGAGCTACAAGAACTCAAGACTCAGCTTCAAGAACTATTAGAAATCGGGCTCATTAAACCTAGTGTCTCTCCATGGGGAGCACCCATTTTATTTGTTAAGAAAAAGTATGGGTCACTAAGGTTATGTATTAATTATAGGATGCTAAATAATATGACAATAAAGAACAAGTACTCCTTACCCAGGAGATAAGACATGTTTGATCAACTGAAGGGAGCTTCAATATTCTCAAAAATTGATCTTAGAGCTAGCTATCACCAGCTTCGGATTCAATAGGAAGACACCCATAAAATTGCTTTTCGAACAATATATGGCCACTATGAATTTATAGTGCTACCTTTTGGTTTGACCAATGCTCCTGCAGCTTTTATGAATTTAATGAATAAAGTATTTCGGGAACAATTAGACAAGTTTTTATTGGTCTTTCTAGATGATATATTGATATACTCCAGGAATAAAGAGGAACATGACCAACACATAAAATTTGTTCTCGAAAATCTTAGAGAGAATCAGTTGTATGAAAAATTATCAAAATGTGAGTTTTATACCTACAAAGTTTGGTATCTAGGTCATGTAATCTTGGATGAAGGGATATCAGTGGACCCAAGGAAAATAGAGGCTATCATTGAGTGGCCTACCCCAACTAATGTTTGAAGTACGAAGTTTTATGGGATTGGTTGGATATTATCGATGTTTTGTGCAGAAATTCTCTAAAGTAGCTTATCCAATAACCAACCTTCAGAAAAAAGATAAGGCTTTTAAATGGATTGCTCGATGTGAGGAAGCCTTCAAAAATATTAAGAAAAAGTTGATAACATCACCAATTCTAAGAATACCGAACCCTAAACTACCATTCATAGTATGTATTGATGCCTCCATAGAAGGTTTAGGAGGAGTTCTTATGCAGGAAGAAGGCATTATAGCTTATGAGTCCCAAAAATTTAAGAAACAGGAGTTGAATTATGCCACCCATGATTTAGAACTAGTAGCAGCAATACATGCTCTTAAAATGTGGAGACACTATCTATTGGGTAAATCCTTTGAATTCAAGACTGATCATCAAAGCTTAAGATATATTTTTACCCAACCAATACTCAATGCTAGGTAAAGGCGATGGATGGAATTATTGGCAGAGTATGATTTCGGCATTGAGTATATTAAAGGGAAAGAGAATAAATTAGTCGATGCTCTAAGTCAGAGAAAGTACATTACTGCTATAACACAATGCCATTTTGAAATAATTGAACAAATAAGGAATCTCTAACTCCAGGATGAATTCTCGTAAAAATATTGAGATTTGGTAAGACAAGATTAAAAAAAAACAAGGGATTTTGAAATACGGGAAAACACGTTGTATTTTAGAAATAGAATGGTGGTACCAAATTACCAAAACCTAAGGAATATGTTGCTTCAGGAGGCACATTGTGCCCCTTACTTCACTCATCCAGGCTATGTAAAGATGCACAAAAATATGAGAAAAGGTTATTATTGACTAGGAATGAAGAAGGATATCGCAAAATTTATGGCTAAGTGTTTAGAATGCCAAAAGGTGAAGGCAAAACATTTACACCCTACAAGACACCTATATACACATGATATTCCAATTCATAAATGGTAGGTTGTGACCATGGACTTCATTGTTGGGTTGCCTAAAAACCATTTCCAGCATGATACCATTATGGTTGTGGTTGACAAATTGACTAAAGTGGCACATTTTCTGCCTAGAAATATTAAAGACAAAGCTCCTACAGTTGCTAATTAGTGGCATTAAAAAAATTATTAGTCTTCTATTATGCCCTTGTTAAATTATTCCTGTGGATGTCACCAGTGGCTAATAATTAAAATCCTTAGGTTGATTCAGTATTAGGTCTTCATTTGATTTCCCAAGGAAAGCATGGATGGCAGTCTGTATAGGTTTTTGAATTTTGAACCATAGACATTATATGGTTATGACCCAAATACATTGGCATAAATCTAATGTGGCAGCCACCCAATTCATTCTTGATGAGTTCGGATTTATTTGAAACCTTTCTATTAGGATTGTGTGCTAGAGTTGCCTAGAAATAGCAAACCAATTTTTTAAGTGTTCTTAGGGTGTAGAAAAGGGATCCTTAATCAAAATCATAGTATGATGATTTGAATTATTAAAATATTATTATGTTTCTTTTATAAAAGTGCCATTTTTTGCGTAAATGTTATTTGGCTCTATGTTTAAAAGATAAAGGGAAATGTTTAAGTGTTGTCTTTCAGATAAAAGGAAATATTTGAACAGAAAATGTTACTCGTCCTTATGCTTTAAAGAGATAAAGAGAATATGCTATTTGTCCTTATGCTTTCACATTAAAAATGGAAAATTTATTTGGCCTTATGCTTTAAAGACAAAATAGGGATGTCATTTAGGATTTTATGTTTTAAAGATAAAGGAAAATGTTTAAGGGAATAAGTTAACTGTCCTTTAGAGGAAGGGAAAATTAGAAAATAAAATGATATTCGTCTTTATGCTATTGAAGATAGATATAATATGTTTTTATGATTTTAAAATTTAAAAGAGAAAATTTATGTGGTTTTATACTTTAAAGACAAAAGGAAGATGTTATTTGGATTTATGCTCTAATATTAAATAGATATGTCATTGGACTTTATGTTTTAAATATAAGAAAAAATGTTTGAGAAAATAGGATTATTGTCTTTTAGATGAAGGGAAGAATTAAGTAGAAAATGATATTTGTCTTTATGTTTCAAGAAATAGAGAGAATTGTCTTTATGCTTTCAAAAGTTATTTGTTTATACGCATAAAAAGACAAAAAGGAAAATATTATTTATGAAATGGTATTTGTCTTCAAGTTTTAAAGAGATAGAGAGAAATTGTCTTTATGCAAGGGAAAGTTATTTGACTATATAGACAAAGGGGAGAATATTATAATAGAAATATTATCATGAGCTTTATGCCTTGGCTTTTTAGATAATGGTATGATGAATTATTCAAGTTAGTGGAACCTGAGAAATTCTGAATATACCTTAGTAATCTCTTTGAAACATTATGAACAAACATCAACCATATCCCATTAACCCTAGACGAACCTTGCTAAAATACCTCCAAAAGTGGGAGGGTAATACTCAAGATTGTGGGTAGACAATCTTGACTTTAACAATAATGATGTTGCAGGTAGGCAATCATCATGGAAATAAAATTAATGATGATACGGGTAGGTAATCATCATGGATCAGGGCTTTAACTGCAATTTTGATGGGAAAGTTCATAATGGGAGGTAACAAAGGGTTGTATGGGCATGCCTTATAGGTTATCCCTGCTAGTGATTGGGCGACAGAATGTGTTGACTAGGTGATATCGATAGCACGATGGTATGGGACATCATGTTGGTTAATCAACACACAACTTTGAGTGGTTACCAGGGTATTGGTAAGACCTTAGACAATGCTCCAGGGCAAGTGGTTGATCATCTAGCTTAAGCATGCATGCGCTAAGCCTTACAAGACAAAAGGCCTAAGTACTAGGTAATCCTATAAGACACAGGAAAGTAAGCATCACACCTCTAGGTGATATGGGCCCTAGAGGATAAAATAAACCCACTGCTTGGACTTAGGATCTTGGGAGGAGAGTGAAGTTCCAAAATGCAACTAAGTAGGATTTGGAAAAATCCTAATCCCATGGGTATTCTGACTTTAGTGGAATGACACTCGTGAAGATAATATCAACATGCTCAAAGTAGAAAAAGAAATTGATAATAATAGAATAGTGACTTGGGGAGAATAGACAACTTGGGATGTTATAAATAAGAAGTACTTTCTAATATTTTTACTCCTTGGTTTGACTAGTCAAGATGATGTGCAGTATCCACTTATCTCAAATCAACTTAAGGTCCCTAGAAAATTTTAGCCTTCTTAACATTAGCACATCAAGGAAAGTTCAACCTGGATTTTTTCAAGAGTCCTATGACCTAGGCTCTGATACCAACTATAACAACCCACTTTCTTGATCCAAGGAAGAGAGCTAATCTTTTTACAAGAATTAACTCATAAATAAGACCTCATATTTTCATCAGTATTAAGGCATAACCATATCAAGTTCATTATCAAGATAGATGACACTCAAGTGGACATGAGTGGTCAACTTCCTATAATTTCCTAGGGTTCAGTCTTCTAATATCACCATTAGAAAATATGCCATCAGTGGTCCCCAATTTCCTCTACACTACCTTGTATGAGACAATTGGACCATGGTGTAGGGATTACCTTTTTAGATCTATATCACTTAAATATAATGCCTATTCCCTAACCCTACATACTAGAATCTATGCAGGATTGCTATGGCATAATTCCTTAGTGATTAGTTAGTTCCATCTATTCGTGAGACTAACTAAGACCATTACCACTCACCTTATTATGATCAAGGTCACACTTGACTACTTACAAGGTACCACCACTTACTAACCTATGAATGATCTAGTGGATTATCCCATACCAATCCATCACTAGGATTATCCAAGCCTCCCTGCTAGGATCCACCCAAGCCTCACCACTAAGGTTTATCATTCATAATTACCTAGTTGAATTTTCTACCCACAATTCAACTAGGATTGGGTACAACTCAACTCTAGGGATTACTAATATGACACTACCATCCTTGCCCATAATAAACCCATTTTAACCCAAGGGTCCTAAACAACATTTTTGTCTAACTCACAAAAAATATAGTATTTTTGTTTCAACTACAACTAAAATAGCAAAGGTGACCAAGTTGTGATATTTTTCCAAAAATACCAAAAGAACAAACCAGATAGACGCTCAAAATAAAAAAATAATGTAAACAAGAGGATCATTTTTAGGAAAGAGTTAATCCAAGAAGCAATAAGAAAAAATGAGTCCAAGGATTTGGAAAAATGGGTGAGATCCCCCATGAATAGAGCAATTCGAGAAAGAGGAAAACTAATAAGTTTTAAAAGAATAAGAATGGAAGAATCAAACATCAAAGTATTAATATTTTAGGAAGAAATTAGGAGTCACCTCTTCCAATGCAATCCAAATTTCTTTATGTTCTCCCATATCCCTCACCCTTGCAAACCTCTTTCTGCCAATGATTTCCTTCCTCCCTTTTCCTTCTCCCCTTCCTTTCCCAACCAAAATATTTCTAAAGTAAAATTTTAAGAAGAGGTAAAATCAAGGGTCATGTAACTCTTTCTTGAATCTTTTCTTGCTACATTACAACACTACATTTCAAAAAAATTATTTTTCAACACAACTAAAGTATAAAATTTATTTAATAATTGTGCCTATTATTATAAAGTATCAACTTAACAAGGTTAACATTAACTTACTAATACTCTCTTTAATTTTTTTTTTAATAGTAATTAGGTCATCTACTTGCTTCATAATACTACTAGTATTAATTGTTAACATTAGCTTTCAATATATTTAGTATTAATAATACCAACATTAATTTTATAGAAACACAAATATATTTTTTTAAAAAGAAAAACTCCTTGTGGGGCTGCCTTGGTCTGAGAGGCCACGAACATGGGGTTCTACACCATCAAATTCATCCGGGACTCACACTCGTCCCTACTTGTACCAACATTATCAATTGTATTTTGGGTACCCAATTCAAATTTTTGGTAGGGTGGAGATTCGAACCTGGGACCTCCCTTGGAGGATTGCCCTCTCCTCTCCAACTCAACTACAACACCTGGGTCACAAATATTACTACATCCTATAATAAATTAATAGCCTAGGTAACACAAGGGCTCTTGCTAAAAGCTATCCTCATCCAAGCAAGGATGTAATAAAAAATAAGCAAGGTTATGCACAAACATCACTATTCCCCAATCAAGAGATATTATGATAACTACAAGGTTATAAACCACCTACTAAGGACCCATAAGCATAGAGGTAAGGGATATTTTACCATTATAGCAACATCATTGCCTAATGATGCATTTAATCACACATACACATATGCAAATGCTTCTACATGATTGTTTTACACTTATGGGTTGTCATCCGAAAATCCATCATTTCTCTTTTCATATTTCTCTCAACTCTGATCATTGTCGTATACTTATCCGCCCATGAGAGAACCTATTCCTACAACCACAAAATTTATCAATAGTGCCATATTCTAAAAATAGCATAATCTAACTCAAAAAAGCATGAAATTCAACTTTTAATTCATCTTGATAGAATAAAATAAATTCATGCATTAGTTATTCAACATCTCAGTACATAAAATTAAACAAGGGATGTCCAAACAAGATGGGCCATTACAAAACCTTTGACAAATATATTCAACCTTTTTGAAACTCGTATTTAGGGATGCAACACTTAATTCGAAGTCGAAATAATTCCTTGGATTAAAAATACTATAAGCTCTTATTCATAGAAAAGTGAACTAAATCTACTTCTTACTAGACTATAGTAAAATAAATTCTATTTCTAGTTATATAATTTGGTACAATATATGAAAAGTAAATGGAAAAAAGTTATTAACCTAGCTATATTTGGAACTAAAACCATTTCTAATGTACTTTAGTTATTTCTAACACCATTTGGATGAGAGATGCCAATATTTGGACTATTTCTTCAATTTTAGTGCTTCAAAATCTACACCCATGATGCTTCAATTGATGAATCATCCCTTTGACTTCACTAGTTTGCTAAGTTTCACAAACTAATGATTCACTATTATAAAAAATTCAATGAATCATTGACTAGCTATTAAATTAATATCTATTAATGGACAAGTGAATAATTTAGAAATTGATACATATTTTCTTTAATTTCTTAGCTTTTATCTTTGATTCTTCAAAATTACACCTTCCAACAATACCTCTAGATTTGTAGCCATGTTTAAGGCTTTGTTATCACTTTTATAGGATATTATCTCTTGATCTAAGCCACTCTATCATGTTCTCCCTTGATCAAGATAGCATACTAATCACTAGAAATGAGTTATTGTTGATCCATAAGGGGAATAAACAGTCTATTATTGATTAATTATGATAACTCTTTTTTAATTCTTGTAGAGACACTTTTAGAGCATCATGAACTTTTATGAATTCATCCACTTCACTCTTTTTTATGGGAATTTTCTTTAATAATAACTATATTGCTTTGTTATATATGATGCCTAATTGCTAAAGTTGTTGCTTGATTCCTTATATACCAATGTCAAGAACGGGAGATATTCTATTTTGAGATTAAACTGTACCTATTTACTATCAATCATTTTATTAGCCCTTGTTATCAATGCCTTAAATTATTGAAGAACACAAGCTTATACTAAGAGGGGGGTGAATAGTATAAGACCACTTTTTACTTTTCTTTACTCAACAATATTATCCAATATATCAATGCAATTTCAACATTAGTAATCAAAGCAATGCACAAATCACCACACACAATAGAGACACCAATTTAACATGGTTCACCAATGTGGGCTACTCCACGAAGAAAATATTTTACTAAAATTTTCTCAAAAAATATCTTGGGAATCCTTTCCCTATTACAATATTTATGGACCTTTGTCTAAAGGAGACACCAATCCCCTAATCTAGTTTGTGTGCACCAACCCATAGGATACACTAACCTCCTTAGCTAGTTCGTGGATCTCTATCTATAGGAGAACTCCTTCTCCTATGATCTAGATGGTGATACTCTAGAAGACTACTGCCTCCACTACTCTAGCTTATGGATATCTCTCCACTTAAGACCTTTGTCCTCTCTACCCTAGCTAATGGATCTCTATCCATTAGAGACTATTTTCCTCTGCTCTATCACCTCCAAAGCTTTCTCTCAGATCTTCTCAATATTTATCTCAAATCTACACTAAACACATTCCTTTGATCTAGCACAATGTTTGCTCAATCTCTATCTCAAATCTGCACTAAACACAGTCCTTCGATCTAGCACAAATCTGCTTAATCTTTGTCTCAAATATAAACTAAAAATAATCCTTTGATCTAGAAAAAATCTACTCAATATCTATCTCAAATTTGTCCTCAAGCCTTAACACAAAGCTTGATCTAATCATAAATCAACTCTACTAGATCTACCCCAAGCCTTAACACAAAGCTTGAACAAATCAATCAATCAAATCTTCTCTCAAGTTTTCATAAAGACTTACCTCAAATCTGATCAATAAGTCCTCACTAGAACTTGTCCAATCTGCTCAACAAGTCTTCACCAAGACTTACCTTAAATCTGCTCAACAAGTCCTCACTAGAACTTGTCCAATCTGCTCAACAAGTCTTCACCAAGACTTACCTTAAATTTTCTCAACAAGTCCTCACTAGAACTTGTCCAATCTGCTCAACAAGTCTTCACCAAGACTTACCTCAAATATGATTGTAAGTTTTCACAAAAGTTCACACAAATCTGTCCTTAAGCTTTCACAAAAGCTTCCTCAACTCTATCCTTAAGTCCACTCTAGGACTTGCTCAAATCAGCTCATAAGCTTTCATAAAAGCTTATTCAAATCAATTGCAAAACTTGCATACAAAAATCAACTCAATATCTTTTAGAAAACTTCTTCAATCACTCAAACAAGTTTCACTCAGAATCTTGTTTAACCTAAGAAACATATATATAATGGTTAGAGACTCAATATGTTTCACACTCACAACACACTCACAAAACTCAACTTAATATTTTTCAAAAAACCTCTTTAATCACACAAAAAAATTTCACTCAGAATTTTGTTTAACCTTAGAAGCATATAGAGAATTGTTAGAGACTCAATATGTTTCACTCACAAACACTCAATCACTTCCAAACTCTTTTCAAATCAATTTATAATAAAGAACAATTTGTTTCACAGAACTTGAACTATCACTCCAATACTTTCAATCAACTATGCTCATCCAACTTCACTCAACAATTTACTCAATGAAACACAACTTTATTACAAACCGTAGTTCAAGATAGTTCTCAATTTCACACTCAATTATCTTCATAAACATTCACTAAACATGCATGTGAAAAATCACTCAATCATTCCCAACAATGCTTATCAAACAAAATATTTTCACTCCAACTTGTACTTCACAACATTCAACAATATTTAGGATGATATGCCCATACCTTTTTTTTGAAGAATATTTGACCTCAAAACTTGTCTCAATCACAATCAATCTCTTTTCCAATATCAATGGTTAGATAGCAAAAATCTTCACCCAAATATTCTCTCAATATTAATTCACCATTACAAAATTAACAAAACTCAAGTACACCTTATTATCTCCAAACTTATCAGATAAAGATTTCAATCACTCAATTTCACTAAAACCCCTTTCAGAAATATAATGCATGAAGTAATCCAAGATCCTACTTATGTCTCCCTACTCAAAATTGCATTTTCAAATAATTAACTTTATAAAAAAATGCAATTTATTTTTAACTTTCAACACAAATATTTCTCACTCTTTGTTCTAAGGTAAAAATAATTTACCTTACCTCTTTTAACTCCCTAGGCACTCAACAAAATCAAATACACCAGGTGCTCATAACATTACCACTATACACATTAACCTAGGAGCAAAAAATAAATCATATGCTTCAAGCGCCACCAAAAACCATAGACAATACACTTTTAATTAAAATATTAAATACCTCATGTGTGCTCCTTGTAGGACTCAATCCTTGGTCGAAGCGCCATCTGTGCCTTAGTTGTGGCTATCCTACCGCGTGAGCTAAGCACTCACGTGGAAGGCAAAAGCACCTAGAGCACTTTATCTCTTCCTCTCATGCCAAAATCCAAAAGGCTTTGTCCTTGCATCACCGCTGAGACTTGAACACAACACCTCTATGTTCTCAATGGGGGCCTTTATTTTCTGCATATTTTTGGGGTAATTAAAAAATTAAAATCTTTTCCTTTGATCGCTCATGAATTATTTGTCTTATATTTTTACAAATTGCATGCACAATATTTTGGAGACTTACCTTTGTGAGGTAAGTGCTATGGTATTTATACCATATGCTTCTATTTTTCAATGTCGATGGAGGAATATGAAATTAAAATTAAAATTGGCTCCCAACCCAACTTTGGGTTATAAAATTATTATTTTATAAATTAATTTATAATATAAATATTATAAATTAAACTTTTAATATTATAATATTATTTCCATTTGGCCTAGGTGTTTTTCTCTTTCGCCCTTAGACCTTTTTCGACCACCTTTAATATTATAATAATAAATATTATAATATTATTTTCTTTAGGCATTTTCTTCAGGGTATTTAACCGTCCTTTTGACCAATCATGTGGAGCTCTTAAACCAAATCTCTTGGGATTAAAATATAAATATTTTAACCCTTATTTTGCCAAGTCCTGCATTGATTCCTGACACTGACTCTTGACATCAATGAAAACACAACTAACTCAAAATTTCCAACAATATCCCCCTTTGTCATTGATGGTAACCATTTTTTTGTGACCAAACCTTTTCCTCTTTCAAAACTGCTCCCCCTGACTGAATGCTCTCCCCCTAACTCAAATCTCTCCCCCTTTGACATCAATGCAAAAGGGCCACCTTTGGGGATTGGGGCTAAGAATGAGACTCTTATATTAGCCCCTCCCATGCCTCCTCTCTTGAGGTGGTTAATTCTAGGGTGGGAGTATCTCTACTCCCAACATACACTGATATTTACCTTTGTCCACCTTCTTCCTCAACTAATCCTTTTGATTCCTTTGACTATTCCTGTTCCTGCTTGTCTCTGGAAGTTTTGCTCTACACCACTTTGTAGTATACCCATAATTATTGTACTTATAACACATAATTTTGTTATTACTTAAAGGTGCATATGTCCTGGGGTTTTTCCTAGTGAAGCCATATCCATTCCTGTCATAAATCCTATAATTTACTACCTTGTGACCAAACTGATTACAAGAGTAGCAATACCCTTGAAAGAGATGCCTATTTCTAAAGTTTCCATGTTCCTATCTTTCATGTGTCCTTCACTGTGTAGCCTTGTTCCCAAACCTATGACATGAGAAGCATCGTCCATTGAAACTATCTTGCCTTGACCCCATTGATCTCTTAGTATTTTCTATCCTATGTTATTTCCTATTCCATTTGTTCCTCGTTTGTGTATTTTTCCTTCTTTTATTGAACTTTCTATTATCCAACTCATCCTCGGAAGTCTCACTTTCTCTTACACTCTCTTCTTCTGAAGATTCTTCTTCTTTGGAGCTTGATATTGACTCCTCTCCTTGTTCTATTTATTATTTTTCAAATATAAGTCCTATATTATTTTATGAATATCTTTGTACCTTGATAATCTTATCCAATTTCTTTGAGCTTTCCCAAACCTATGTAGCTTATCTCTAGACTCTTTTACTTTCTTTCTTAGTGAAGCTACTTCATGCTCTAGTTTTTCACATTCTAAAACCTTAGCTTCTAGCTTATCTTTAAATCTTCTTGTCTTAGTTATTGAGTTGGTTAGATCCTCTATAAGCTTTCCTTTCTCTTCATCACATTCTTGAAATTGAAGCTTGAGTTTTGAGTTTTGCTTTCTTACCTTCCTTAATGCATCAAGGGCAGAAATAAACTCACCCTCAAGATCAACTTCTCCTTTCTTTGATTCTTCCTCTATTTCTTTGCCTTTGAGATCATCTTCATTCCTTTCTGATTTGTCTTCAATAGGACCACCTCCTTCTTCTTCTATTGAAAAAAGTAGACTTTATTCTGGTCCTTCAAGTGTATCTTCGTATTCATTATCACTGAAATTGAATCCATTCCTTGTGCAACTATCCTCAAGATGACCAAAGTTACCACATCTAAAACACTTGAGAATTATTGGTGACTTGTTTGTAACCACTTATTTTTCTTCTACCAGAAATAGAATTGCATCTTCATCGTTATTTTAGGAAATTTCATCACTATCACTTGAAATCTTACCTGCCTTGTTTGCATAGAAACTCTTTTTATGCCTTTGGAATAATTTCTTTCCTTGCTTGTTTTGTTCATATCTACTTTTTTTTTTGTACCTGTGTTTTCTTTTTTCTCTGTTCTTATGATCTTGTTTTTCTTCATCATTGCTTTTTATAGCCTCTGGACAATCAGATGTGTAGTGACCATATTTTTCACAATTGAAACATCTAACTAATTTTGTATCTTTATACTTTCTCGAGTCTTTTTTCCTTCTGCCATAATTTGCTTCTTCATCACTAGACAACTCATTGCTTGAATCTAACTTCTTACTCTTTATTTTCGTAGTAGCTTTTAAGGCTGAATCTTTTTGGGGAATAGGTTCCTCTTTTATTATCATCTCAAAAGTTGTGAGAATTCCATGTAATTAATCCCTTGTCAAAATTTCAATGTCTTTTGACTCTTCTATAGCTAAAATATTTTCACTATACATTTTTGGGAGTGACCTTAAAATCTTATCACAAACATCTATTTCTTCAACTTTAAGCCCAAGTCCTTGCATGGAGTTAACAACCTCATCCACATGAAGTAGATATGCAAAAATATTTTATCTTCCTTCATATTTAGGTCTTCAAATGTTCTCTTGTATTTTTACAACTTCGCCCTTTTGAAATTTTTGTCTCCCTCATATATACCTTTCAATTTATCCCAAATTTCCTTTGCTGTTGTGCAATGCATAACCTTTATAAACTTTGTTTCATATAAACCATTTAAAATTCCATTCATTACCTTTGAATTATTTAGATGTAGGAGCTTACCATATTTATCTATAGGTGGAGTAGTTGGCGGTATGTATCCATTCTCAACTACTTTCCATATTTCATTTCCAAGTGCCATTAGGTGAATCTTCATTCTCATACTCCAAAGTACATAATTGTTCCAATAGAACAATGGTGTCAAATTCCTTGAAGATCCATTCTAAGAATTCATATCTGTTCTTGAGAGCTTTTCGTTCAAGCTATTAAACTCTTCCAAAGGAACCCACTCTAATACCAATTCAAGAACACAAGATTATATTGAGAGGGGTTGAATAGTATAAGACCACTTTTTACTTTTCTTTACTCAAAAATATTATCCAATATATCAATGCAATGTCAACATTAGTAATCAAAGCAATGCAAAAATCACTAGACACAATAGAGACACCAATTTAACATGGTTCACCCAATGTGGGCTACTCCACGGAGAAAATATTTCACTAAAATTTTCTTAATAAATATCTTGGGAATCCTTTCCCTATTACAATATTTATGGACCTCTATCCAAAGGAGACACCAATCCCCTAATCTAATTTGTGGGCACCAACCCATAGGAGACACCAATCTCCTCAACTGTTTCATGGATCTCTTTACATAGGATAACTCCTTCTCCTATGCTCTAGATGGTGATCCTCTAGAAGACTACTGCCTCCACTGCTTTGGCTTGTGGATATCTCTCCATTTAAGACCTCTATATTATCTACCCTAGCTAATGGATATCTATCCACTAGAGACTATTGTCCTCTGCTCTATCACCTCCAAAGCTTACTCTCAGATATTCTCAATCTCTATCTCAAATATGCACTAAACACGGTCCTTCAATCTAGCACAAATCTTCTCAATATCTATCTCAAATCTACACTAAACATAGTCCTTCGATCTAGCACAAATTTGCTCAATATCTATCTCAAATATAAACTAAAAATAGTCCTTTGATCTAGCATAAATATGCTTAATATATGTCTCAAATTTGTCCTCAAGCCTTAACACAAAGCTTGATATAATCACAAATCAACTCTGCTAGATCTGCCCCAAGCCTTAACACAAATCTTGAACAAATAAATCAATCAACTCCGCTCTCAAGTCTTCACAAAGACTTACCTCAAATTTTCTCAACAAGTCCTCACTAGAACTTGTCTAATATGCTCAACAAGTCTTCACGAAGACTTATCTCAAAATCGCTCAAGAAGTCCTCACTAGAACTTGTCCAATATGCTCAACAAGTCTTCACCAAGATTTACCTCAAATCTGCTTAACAAGTCCTCACTAGAACTTGTCCAATCTGTTGGGACTGAAACTGATGGGATTAATTTTATTGATACAAATGGTTACAATATATAGGCATAAGCCTATATTCAACACATGACACTTGTCAAGAGAAACTAACAAGTGTCAAGGTGAAGGCATAGTGCACTTTAACTCTAACATTCTCCCTTAAAGTGCATTATCCTAACTAAAGAAGAAACAAAACAAGTCAACATTAGGTAACACTCCCCCTTAATGTTGAATTCTAGAAAACAACCTATCATCCTCTCTTATTATTGATTTTGTCTAGGTTCGTGCTCTTTGCGCTTGGCTCTCCAACTATGAATAATACTAGATTCACTATGTATACATCTCGGTCTATTGCCTTAGGGTCAGCCACTTCCACAGGTCTGTTGCCACTGGGTCAACCGTCTAAGTGCCTCAGGGTCAGCCACTTCTGGGTCTGTTGCCTCTGTAGGTCATCCTCAGAGGATGTTGCCTCTCGTAGGTCACTGACTAGATTCACCATAAATATCAAATCTCTCTTTATGGTGAACTCAATCTAGAAGGTGTCGGTCTCTATAGAAAATGCACCTTAATACAAATGAAAAATGAGCCATATAAGAGTGTCGGTATCTGCAAAAAATGCACTCAATATAATAAAATGAGCCATAGATCCAAATATGGAGGAGAAGAAGAAAGAAGAAAATAAGAGAATCTTCTAAAGTGTCTTCGTCTGTAGTCTTCAGAAGTAGATCCGAAAAAACCTTGGATAGAGTCTAGGGTGTCTATGTCTGTAGTCCCTAGATTAAGTGTCCTTATGGTAGTTACCTCATCTTACGGGTATACATGGGTAATCAGTCGTTGCATCCGCCAAGTAGATAGAGGGAACTACTAGATACTAGGTTCACTTACAAGTACCTTGGGAGTGTCGGGTACAACCGAAAGTGCACTCCAAGGTAGAAAAAAATTGAGGCTAAAAAACTCAATTGAAATAGCCTCAAAATTACAATATGACACCACCATTGTGTCCGTCATGGAAAAATATTTCCAACAACTATAAATACCCCTATATTCCACCATCAAATGGGCCTTCATCATGTGGAAAAAAACAATAGCATGTCTCTCTAGGCAGCAAAATAAACAACATAGCTCAATGGCGGCATCACTCTCAGGTAGAATGAACATAGTCTTAAAATTTCCCTTGCAGGGGCATTACATGGGCCAACTAGGCCTTTTACTTCCATGTGGAATTAAAAAATGAGCAATAAAAGCAGTGGTCAAAAAATCTTCATCATGAAATTTTTTTTGCAAATATTCAGATGTGTGTTGTAGAAAGAGTGACAGACTGGAAGAACAAAGTCTTCATGGCACATGAACCAGAGCGAAACTAGAGTAAAATAGCATGAACACTATAGATATGATATGGTGCGTAATAAAAAAAATTATTTTGTGGTAATCTCACCAACATTAAGTCTCCATTCACGTGCCAACTCTCCATGTGCATCAAATCTCGCCGCTCAGGAACAACATCAAATCAAAAAAATCTCCTCCATCTTCTCCACGGGCAACGGGCAAAATCCACTCGAGACTGCTGCTATTTTATCTCAGATGCTGCCACATGGGCACAATCGCAGATCTCATAGAGGCCACGAACAGTGAAAAAAAAAATAGCAGCTCCATCCATATTAGTCAGATCTGGTTGATGTGAAACGCATGGTGGGACCGAGCCATGGAAATAAACTCGGTTATAATAGCACCTCCACAAATCTTTGCGCAGGAATTCATCTACACACGGCTCGTGTGTAGGGCAAACTCTCACAGCAGCACCACACACGACACCTCTCTACCAGAGATATCCTCCCCAAGGCATCACATATTTTGTTCTCTGTGTTTTTAACATTTGCAGTTTCCAATGGCAGCCACCGCAATGTTACAACCTATCTTTAACCCCACAATTTTGATGTTAGCTGCTGCTACAACACCATCTTCCTCAGTCTCACCAAATCTTAGCCTAAGAAAATTTCACAATTATAAAATTAACAACAAATTTATCTTTCCCTCCCTCCATGTTATCCAGCGACAAAGTCTTCGCCCCATTGGATCTTATTCCAAAAATTTTGCAGCAAACAACCTGGTTTTGTTTTCCAAGAAAATCAAGGGAAAGCCCAAAAAAAATGGCACTGCCATCAGGTGGCAGGCTTTGGGAGCGAATGGAAGAATTATGCAGCAGGGTTCCTCGATGATAGACGGGGGCTGGAATTCTGACCATCCGTCATCGGGAGTTGCAGAGAGGATGGTGGACAAGCTCTTCACATAGGCTGACCCTATTTTGTCTTTGTCGTTGCTAGGAGCTTCACCCAAAACTTGATAAACCGGCATGCTAAATGCACAATAATTCCTTCCCACCATAGATTTTACTATTATAATGGTGAACAGTCATATGTTATGTATCTATCCTCTAGCAAGGCACAATCATATATCAACTGTATATCCATCCATCCTATGTAAGCAACGTCATATATTCAATGTATATCTATCAATAAAACTCAGTTCTTGTGCAGGCCCTATGCTTCTCCCAGTCCATCGAAACCCCCTATCGCTGTCTAGAACAACATGTACTCGGTGATCTCTTCACCTCCCTACAAATGGTGCAGGTATGTGTGAACTGTCTCCACGCTTCTGCTGTGCCCCTGTGCTGACGTCATCCATGTTTTGCAGTCTGGCGAGAACAAGCCGGTCCTGACAGGCGAGGCTTGTTTCCTCCATTGGCCCCTGTGCAACATTTCCTTTCCCCTCAAAGGGAGCCATGGCTGCTGAATATGAGTAATAGCCATTGCGACTATACAATATTAACCTCTGTCCTACCCCTCGCAACATCATGATCCCGATCCTGTACTTAAAAATATGAATAATATCGATGATAAGGAGGAATACTTAGGGTAAAGAAAATATGAGATCTCCGTCAAGGTTTACCATTTTGCAGAGACCAGATCTGAGAGCTCCGTCAAGGTTTACCATTCTGTAGATCTAAAAAAAACTAAAAAAAAATTCTGAAAAAATTTCCCAAATTTTAAAATTCTTACCATCTGGTTTCTGATCCATCAAATGATGGAGAGCATACTCCCTCGATAAAAAATAAAAAAATAGGGAAGAAAAAAAATCATGGGGGAGGGAGGATTTCCATGAGGGAAATCCCCCCTCAAGAGGTTTCATAGGGCAGGAAAAGTTTGCTATGATACCAAATGGTTACAATATATAGGCATAAGCCTATATTCAACACATGACACTTGTCAAGATAAACTGACAAGTGTCAAGGTGAAGGCATAGTGCACTTTAACTCTAACACAATCTGCTCAAAAAGCCTTTAGCAAGACTTACCTTAAATATTATTGTAAGCTTCCACAAAAGCTCACACAAATATATCCTTAAGCTTTCATAAAAGCTCCCTCAACTTTGTCCTTAAGTCCACTATAGGACTTTCTCAAATCAGCTCACAAGCTTTCACAAAATCTTATTCAAATCAATTGCAAAACTTGTATACAAAAATCAACTCAATATCTTTCAGAAAACTTCTTCAATCACTTAAACAAGTTTTACTCGGATTCTTGTTTAATCTCATAAACATATAGAGAATGGTTAGAGACTCAATATATTTCACACTCACAACACACTCACAAAAATCAACTTAATCTCTTTCATAAAACCTCTTTAATCACACAAACAAATTTCACTCAGAATTTTGTTTAACCTTAGAAGCATATAGAGAATTGTTAGAGACTCAATATGTTTCACTCACAAACACTCAATCACTTCCAAACTCTTTTTAAATTAATTTAGAATAAAGAACATTTTTTTCACATAACTTGAACTATCACTCCAACACTTTCAATCAACTATGCTCATCCAACTTCACTCAATAAAACATAACTTGCTTAAAAACCCTAGTTCAAGATAGTTCTCAATTTCACACTCAATTATCTTCATAAACATTCACCAAACATGCATGTGAAAACTCACTCAATCATTCCCAACAATGCTTATCAAACAAAACCTTTTCACTCCAACTTGCACTTCACAACATTCAACAATATTTCACTCATAAGGATGATATGCCCATACCTTTTGTTTTGAAGAATATTTGACCTCAAAACATGTCTCAATCACAATCAATCTCTTTGTCAATCTCAATGGTTAGATAGAAAAACTCTTCACCCAAATATTCTCTCAATATTAATTCACCATTACAAAAAAAAACAAAATTCAAGTACACTTAATTATCTCCAAACTTATCAAGTAAAGATTTCAATCACTTAGTTTCACTATAACCCCTTTCATAAATTTAATGCATGACGTAATCCAAAATTCTACTTATGTCTCCCTACTCAAAATTGCATCTTCAAATAATTAACTTTATAAAACAATGCAATTTATTTTAAACTTTCAATAATAATATTTCTCACTCTTTGTTCTAAGGTAAAAATAATTTACCTTATCCCTTTTAACTCCTTAAGAACTCAACAAAATCAAATACACCACGTGCTCATAACATTCCCACTATACACATTAACCTAGGTGCAAAAATTAAATCATGCACTTCAAGCGCCACCAACAACCATAGACTATGCACTTTTAATAAAAATATTAAATACCTTGTGCGCGCTCCTTGTGGGACTCGATCCCTAATCGAAGCGCCACCTGTGCCTTAGCCATGACTACCCTACCACGTGAGCTAAGCACTCACATAGGAGGCAAAAGCACCTAGAGCACTTTATCTCTTCCTCCTGCACCAAAAGCCAAAAGGCTTTGTCCCTATGTCACCGTCGAGACTCGAATGCAGCACCTCTACGTTCTCAACACCTTACACACCTTGGTCACTTTGTTTTCTACGTATTTTGGGGGAAGTTAAAAACTTAAAATCTTTTCCTTTGATCGCTCACGAATTATTCACCTTCTCTTTTCACAAATCGCATGCACAATATTTTGGAGGCTTACCTTTATGAGGTAAGTGCTATGGTATTTATACCATATGCTTCTATTTTTCAACATAGACGGAGGGATATGAAATTTAAATTAAACTTGGCTCCCAACCCAACTTTGGGTTATAAAATTATTATTTTTATAAATTAATTTATAATATAAATATTATAAATTATTTATAAACTACCTTAGGCATTAATTAAACTTTTAATATTATAATATTATTTCCATTTGGCCTAGGTTTTTTCTCTTTTGCCCTTAGAACTTTTCTGACCACCTTTAATATTATAATAATAAAAATTAATATTATTTCATTTAGGCCTTTTCTTCAGGTTATTTAACAATCCTTTTGACTAATCATGTGGAGCTCTTAAATCAAATCTCTTGGGCTTAAAATATAAATATTTTAACCTTTCTTTTGCCAAGTCTTGCATTGATTCTTGATAGTGACTGTTGACATCAATGACAACACAACTAACTCAAAATTTCCAACAATTATTTCAAGTATCTTAAGTATCCTCCAATATGTTTTACCTCTATGCAAATTTGGTCCCATAGAGATTTGATTAAATTTATGTGTTGGAGATATTATATTATTTGGTAGCATGTGGTAGAAAATGGTATATTTGTTTATTTATAAATATTAGATTAAGTTGTGTGAATTATATTTCTATAAAGTATGTGCTAGTGTGTGGGAAGACTCCACTTGTCATGTAAGTAAGTCAAGAGTCATGTGTTAAATATACAAGTGAAGAGTCACATGGTATGTGGCAATATGTAAAGTAAAGAGACATAGGAGTTTTATCATATGTGAGGAATAGGAAAGGATGCATATATTAGATATGTGAGGAATAGGAAAGGATGCATATATTAGATATGTGAGGAGAGAAATAGTAAAGTATTTAAGATTCATATACTAAGGTTATATTATGGAGATAAAGCTTCATGTATTGTATCAAGCAACAAGAAATATTGTAAAAAAGTATTGTATATTTGATCAATAATATTGTGAGTTTGTTTATTCATATTATTGTTATTTTATGAATGTTATATTCATTGATATAGTCAGAAAGTTGAATGCTCTAATATTGTGACTGACTAAGATCCTAAATATTGACACCTACGAATAAATATCATGGAATCACCATCAATAGTATCAAATCTACACTTTGACCAATTTGGAATTGTTGAGTTTAGAGGAGATAACAGAGTTGTACTCTAAATATTTTGTGAAATCATTTGAAGGAGGAATTTATTTGAGAAGGTTTGAGAATCAGGATTGTGGCCAATAAGAATTTGAAGATATCAATTTGAAGAATATATTGATTGGACATACTAAGAATGTCTATGAAAATTTAGGTTTGTGATTGACTAAATATAAGTAAAATATTTGCTAGAAAGGTTGTTGGTGAAACCAAAAGAAATTGAGTCCACAAAAAATAGGTTGAGTATGAAATAGATTTTGAAAGCTAAGGAGAAATATCTCATGAAGAAGTAATCCAAGGAGTAATCTCTCATGAAGAATATAAATTTGGAGCACTCAAGGTGAAAGAACCAGGAGCTAGATATTGCCTATAAGCACAATATAGAGCCACAGGTAACATAAATGAGTGTAGAAGTTGAAGAAGGAAATTATACTACCTAAAGAGTGAAAGAGAATTCCTAAAGAGTAAAGGAGGATGTTCTAGTTCAAATAATAATATTTATGAATGACGAAGGTTGCATACCAACTGAAGGAATATGCACAAAGAACATTCAAGTGAAAGTTGATTAGTGATTAGAGAATCTAAAGGAAAATGAGGCATCAAAATTATAACACATTTCTAGAATATAACATCCCAATATTGGAGACATTATGCAAAGGAATCACAATGTGACATAAAAGAGAAGCAACACAAATCAAGGTAAAATTTTACCTAATTGCATATTAATTTTTGAGCACCTTATTTATTTATTTGGAGATATAAGGTTGAAATTATTTGATTTTATAAAATTTGACTTTAGTATAAATGAGGAGCATTAATATTAAAATGGAGAGATAATGCTTAATTGAATTTGATAATTTATTCTTCCATCTTCGTTGTGTTCCCTTTGGTTGCTTCTCTTTTGCGTCATCTTGCTAAGGTCGTCCCTTTGATGACTTCCTCCATTTTTGGGTTTCTATTGTAAAAGGTTTGGGGCCCTTTCAAAATCCCCTTTTTTCTATCAATAAAAAATGATAATTTATTAATTATTAATTGATATTGAAGAAGAGATTGATTGATTGTAAATTTGATATTTAGCAGATATTAGTAGAGATTAAGAAAATTAAACTAAAATTTGGAGGATAAATTGTGAGAAAAAATTAAATTGGGAGATAAAATGGAATAAGTCATGATAATATTTAAAAGATATTATGGTACAAATTTAAATCATTGGTATATTGAATCAGGAGCAAGTAGGCATATGATTAGAAATAAACAATGGTTTAATACTTTTCAAGAAAAATGTGAGAAACCAATCGCTATAGCTAATAATAAAACATATGAGGTCAAAGGAGTAGGATATATTTTAATCAAATTATCTGATGCAAAATTTATAATTAATAATATGTTGTATATGTTTGGATTAACTACTTATGTTCTCAATATCTCAAATGATGAATCGAGATTTAGTGGTTGAATTCACAATTATTGAGAACAAAAAGAAATTTCTTATTACTAAACAAGGAAAACTCATAGCCTTTGGTTCCTACATAAATGGTCTATTTTTCCTAGATACATTATCATATGTTGTTCTATTAGCAAGAATACTACAAACCAAATAACTTTGGCATAAAGGCTAGGACATTTAAGTACATATTCTTTGAATGAAATTAGTAGATACCAAATGACAATAATATCACCTAAACTATCATGGGAATCTACAATATGTCCAAAATGTCTTGTAGGAAAACAACATAGAATACCTTTTGAACTTAGTGTATGCAAAGCTTAGGAGCCACTAGAATTAATATTATAGATTTATGAGGACCAATGAACACTACTGGCTTTGGAGGACATACATATTTTCAATTTTTTGTTGATAATTAATCCCAAAAAATATGGGTATACTTCTTAAAACTTAAATCAAAAGCTTTTAGTTGATTTAAACAATTCAAGCAACTGGTAGAAATAAAAATAGGAAATTCAATTAAAAAAACTTTTCTTAGATAGAGGTGGTGAATTCTATCAAGAAAATTTGAATCATTTCTAAGCCTAAATGGTATAAAAATATAACTTATTACAGTTTATAAAATGGTATAGTAGAAAGAAGGAATTATTCCATTATAGTAATGGTATGTTGTATGCTAAAATAAGCACAACTTGATCAATGATATTGGGCAAAAGCAGTTAAAATTTAGTATACATACAAAATAGATTACCCACAAGAATATTTTAAAAAAATACTCATAAAGAAGCATGGTTAGGAAAAAACCATTAATAGAAGATCTAATAATCTTTGGATGTAAGGCATATGTGCATGTTCCAAAGTAAAAAACGACAAAATTAAATGAAAAAACCATATGTGGGATATTTCTTGGTTATAATGATGATTCAATAGGATATAGAATAATTGATCCAATTACAAATAAAATGCATGTGAGCAAAGATGTAGTTTTTGATGAAGGAAATAAAAATCTTGTTGAAAATCCAAAATTCAATACAAGGCCTATTCTAATTATTTTTTCAGATAAAGAAAATTCTTTAAGTGAAGAATTAGAACAATATGCATTTAATGAGCCAAATAAAAACTCATAATTTATAATGTCACCACAAAGAAAAGAGGTAAAATGGTACATAAATACACTTAAGGATTCAAAGCTAGAACAAATACCAAATCTTACCACCACAAGACCTCAAACTTACAACATGACAAGAACGAATATGGGATTAATGAGTTTAGTAGTAGAACCTACAACTACACAAGTTGTTATAAGACAACTAGAATGTAAAAAAACCATGGAATTTGAATATGCAACATTACTAAATAATAAAACATGGGATCTAGTTGATTTACCGTAAGGAAATAAAATAATAGGATGTAAATGGGTCTACAAGATAAAATACAAAGTAGATGGTTCTCTTGATAAATACAAGGCATGATTAGTTGCAAAGGGTTATACTCAAACAAAAGGGATTGACTATGAAGAAAATTTTGCACCTACAACAATAATGACTACTATTCAAATAATTTGTACTTTAGTAGCACAAATTGGGTGGAAAATTCATCAGATGGATGTTAAGAAGCACATTTCTTAATGATGGCCATGAAGAAAAGCAACATATGAATAAACTAGAAGGCTTTGTTATCAAAGGATAGGAACAAAATATCTACAAATTAAAAAATTATTATATGGATTAAAACAACCACCAAGAGTGTGGTATATTAATTTTATTATTATTATTGATAAAGGATTTTGAAAGGGACCCAAAACCTTGTTACATGCCAGATAGGGGAGATCCCGAGTGGAACTTGCAACCCTAGAATACTACAAGCCAAAAAGGAGGTCCAAAAATGGTAATATCACAATAGAAAAAGCATAGAGAAGAAGTGGAAAACCCACAAAATAGACACAAGGAATGACTAAACAAACAACCTACAAAAAGGGGAAAAAAATGTAGGCCACAAGGACCATCCATAGAAAAATAACTATTCAAGGATATGATCCTCATCATTTTCATCCTTGGGAGTGTCCTCCCCAAGTTTGGCCACCTTGTAATTATTCATATGGTTGATTATTTTACCCACTCTCACCATCATTGACATGGCTAGGGATATAATATCATCCAAATCGATCATAGGGTTGATGCCATCCATGGATCGAATAGGGAACGCACCAGGAGATGGGGTAACGGTTGTCTTTTGCATTTTACGAGCTGATGAGAAGTCTAGAGGAATGACATTCATATAAGGGGAAACCATAATATTTTTGCCTTTTTTTGTTGATGACTTCACGTGAGTCGAGCATCTACTAGGAGTTGTTGCACCAGTGAAAGAGCCCAGCACCAACTTCTATCTTTCTACTTTTCCAAAGGGGCCCACATTGACATCAATAGACTGGCCATCAGAGATGCCATCTAGGACAGTGAAAGGTGAGCCCAATATGGGCTCTATATTTTAATTCAACTCAAGACCCCTTGCTTCTATAACTCTCTACTCATGGTTCTAGTTTATTTAGTTGAATATGATAAGGTGCAACCCCTGGTGCTTTGGATAGGTAGACTTCTTATTACAAATATCGTCAATCAAAATTTCTATAGAATAAAATAAATACATTGGTATATTTATCAACTTGATGTCCTTTAGGTAGTTGAGAAAGGCTATGTGGAAGCTTCGCAATGACAAGGATAGTTCATCAATTTTTAGGTACTGCATCATGGGAACCAGGACTCTATTCCATGATGGTGGGAGGGCCTCCCATATGAAACCATTGTATTTTTTTGGTAAGGAACTTTCCTTTATATTTGAAGAACATGAGTTCACCCACCATGGAATGCTTATCACGGTGTATGATCTCATAGTCATTTAAAATTTTGGTACTTTTGGCTAGGAGATCAATTGTTACATTGAATGTGAGACCCCTAAAGGACATAGTTCGACTATCCCAAGTCTGGATGAACTCTCTTGATAATTTAGGGTAATGTCCCTAGAATTTCTTCAAGAAAGTTAAGAGACCATGTGACACTAGAATTTCCTCCACCATCAGGCAAGCTACAAGGAATCGGGCTCAATAAGTGCTATAAGCACTTGCTTCTTACTAGAAAAACTCAACAATAGGCACACTCCAACCCCTACAATGAAATCATCTAGCCCACTTCTTTTTATTAAACTTGTACAACACCATTTCAAAATTAGAATAGCGACCATTTAAAGGATTGACTACCATGGAATCAACGATGGCCATGCCATCACCTTTGGGATGAACAATTAATTTGAGTCATTAATGGAAGTTCTCGATCATGGAAATATTCACCTCATAAACTTTACCATGCTCGAGAATAATTGAGTGAACAACAAGGTACGATGGTGAATTGGAAAAGCTACCAAAGAACATTTTCTAGATTAACATAATAGCTTGAACTGGAAGCTTCAAGATGTCTAAGAGAACTTGGGTGTGTAGACCAATGGTGATGACTCTCGATGTGGAAAAAATTCCAGAGAAGGACAATTTTCTGATCAAGGATTTGGAAAGGATAAAGATGGACATTCTCAAGGAGTTGACAATGGAAGCCATGGTTGACAACAAGAGTGGTGTTACTCAAGTAGCACAAACTACTGGGAGTGGTTCGCTTGAAAATCCAATGGAAACCACTAGAAATATGATTTACATGGAAGTCATACACTCTGCCACACACTCTCCAAGCCTTTGTTGGGTAAGTAAATTCAAAGTTCCCGAGGTACCCCCTTGATTTACTATGGATACCACAAGTCTGCCAGACCTTGGGCAGATACGAAAACTTAAATTTTCCAACATACCTACACAAACATTATGGATAACACAAACCCAAGAAGCTTTGGTTAAATACACATGTTTCGTAATCTCAAGGTATTCACACGCTTTCATAAGGCTCAAATGGAAAAGGGTAAACCCACTAGATGAATGGGTTAAAGGGTAACTACGAGGGCTGCCACAGGTTTTGCAATGTTTAAATAAAGGATGAAAAATCATTAGAGGGGCACATGTCCACCAAGCACTAGAGGAAATCCTTGGTCCAAATCCTAAGTGAGTCCTATGTTAGGCCAAAATTAGCCATGATATCAACAACTTTATTGCCTTCACGATACACATGTTATATTAATACATTGCTAAAACTTTGAATGCTTAGTTTAGATTCTTAAATCAAGGAAATGATATTCCACAAGGAGTTTGAGGTTCCTTTGATATAATTGTTGTGTTGAGGGAATTGCCTTCAATGATAAGGTTGTGGATGTGTAGTTCCATAGTGGAATAGATTCCTTGAAAACAGCTTTGGATTTTGTAAATTTATTTGAATGCACACCCAAGTTTTCAAAAAAAATAAGGATGATCCTAGCATTTTCATCTCTGATGATTCTCCCACAACTGGCCCTTTCGGGATTAGCTTTGACTGCCCCATAAAAATTAAGTTTAAGCCATCTTGGAGGAGGAGGAATCCAAACCACCAGGGACCTATCCACCCCTTGATGATGTTGGCTAGGTAGATCAAGGGATATATTAAGATCAGTAACCAAATTTATCTTAGGTTGAGATCTTGGGTTGTCATAAAACGGGATCATATTGGTATTTTTAGTAGCTCTATATATGATCCTATAGAACACTAATATAGAATACATGCTAGTCTCTGGAAAGGCTCTATTGTTCCTTTCAATTCATACCTACCAAAGAAAGCGAAGAAGAATGAAGGATCACCAAGACTTTATATGGGTAAATTTTAAAAGGTTAGGCCATTGAAGAGAAAGGTAATCCTGGTATATTAAAATCAATGATCATATGCTATGACAATTTCAAAAGGAGTGCATTAGAATCAAATATTTATACAAAAATGATAGGTTAGAGAGAATAAGTTTTGTAGTATATGTTGATGATATAGTAATCACAATAAGCTCAAAGACTTTGATATATAAAGTTAAAAATCTAGAAAATGACTTTACTACACTATTGTCTTCGTTTAGAAATTTTTCAAAGAGACGATAGCATCACAATAACACAAAATTAATTACTAGATAAAAATAGAATGACAAAATATAAACCTAAAGACACTGCTATGGATCAAGGGTTACAATTATCAAGATATGATAAGACATCATTACTTTCTACCACTATGTATCAATAACTAATTGTAAGTATTTTGTATTTTATAAATACCATATCTAATATTGTTTTTATTGTAAATTATCTCTCTAGGTTTATGCAAGAACCTAGAGAAATTCATTGGAAATCTACAAAGAGAATACTACAATATATCAAAAAAACTATAGAATATGGGTTGAAATACAAAAGAAATGATAATTTTCACTGACAGGGATATTTAGATTCTAACTATGTTGGATCTATAGATGATACAAAATCAACATCAAGATATGCAATCCATATTGTGTCAAGACCTATTTCTTGGTATAGTAAGAAACAACATATTATGGCCCTTTCATCAATAGAAGCAAAATATCATGCAACAAGAGATGTGGTATGTGAAGCACTTTGGTTACAATATATTTTATCAAATATGGGAATAAAAAAAGCTCCTACAATACTAAATTGTGATAATCACGGAGTTCTCAAATTAGTAAAAAATCTTGTGATTCATGAAAGAATAAAATATATTGAATTCCAATATCACTTTATTAGAGATCATGTTTAGGACTATTATATTTAGATAAAATGTGTTCCCACTAAATAACAAGTTGCATATATTTTTATAAAAGCTCTTGGATGAAACAAGTACAAGATATTTCAGAGCCATTTGTGTACATAAAAATATTTTCATACCAAATAATGTAATATGGGGGGTGTTGGAGATATTATATTATTTGGTAGCATGTGGTATCAAATGGTAAATTTGTAAATATTAGATTAGGGTGTGTGAGTTATATTTCTCTACAAAATGTGTCAATGTGTGAGAAGAGTTCAAGTGTCATGTAAGTCAAGAGTCATATGTAAAATATACAAGTGAAGAGTCACATGGTACGTGGCAAGATGTAAAGTGAAGAGACATGAGAGTTTTGTCATATGTAAGGAAAAAGAAAGGATGTATCTCTAGGATATGTGAGGAGAACAATAGTCAAGTATTGAAGAGTCATATTCTAAGGTTATATTATGGAGATAAAGCTCCATGTATTGTATTGAGCAACAAGAAATATTGTAATAGATATTTTGTATATTTGATCAATAATATTGTGAGTTTGTTTATTCATATTATTGTTATTTCATGAATGTTATATTCATTGATATTGATCACATAGTTGAATTATCTAATATTATGATTGATTAAGATCCTAGATATTGGGACCTATGATTAAATTTGATAGAATCGCCATCATTGTGGTAGATACCTATATTTTTATCTTTTCTATTTATTTCTTTAGATTATTCTCAAATTGTTTTAGGGAAGCTATCTCTTTATCCTTCTACATACCCAACTTTCTTTTTATCTTTATCCAATTGACTCTATACATTTTTATTTTCTTGTTTCACTTATGATTTGAGCTATTTTCTTCTTAATGGACTAAGTGTATTTACTACTATAGAAACCTCTTTTCTTCTTCTAGTTGTCATATTAGGTCTTCATTTCCATGTTGCAATTATGGTTTGAGTTTTTTTCTCTATTTCTTAATGGATTCTAGATATATTTATGAGTAGATGATCTAATAATATTTTTTGTAGGCCTCTATTATTGTAACTATGAGGGATATAGTTTGTTCATGGACCTATTTTTGATATCTCCATATTATGTGTTGGTTGTAGGTATCTAAGAGCCAATGCTTTATTGGTTGTTGAGAGAACTACACTATTACAGGAGTCCCAAATTTATTCAAGTATAGTGTGGATAGCCTTATGAAATATTCCAAGAGAATATAGTTGGCTAACTAGGGTCAATTAGGTATACTTTGTAAAATAAATTTGTTGACCTCTTTTAACCAAATGAATCTATATAAGAATTAGAGATGATGAAGATAATCCAAAGGCACCTATAGATATTTTTTCTATCCAATATTTTATCTTCTATATGTGTCCTATTTCTTCCATGCTCCTTTATATTGGATCTATTTTCCATGAATTTGCTACACATATTGATTATTTTCCTTTCTTGTGTTTCAGTTGTTATGGTTTCAATTGGTATGCTAAATTTAGTCATGGTCATTTCACTCATATAATTACACATGCAATAATGGATGGGTAATAGTTTATTGGGATTGTTTTTAGCTACTTTATCTTTCTTGTAGATGACATATATCCTATATCTTAGAGATTTTTTTTATCACTTTTCTAGTATTATTCATTTCATATCTCATCCTATGGTATGTCGTTATATTTTCTAGGACCCATTTATGAGCATTTCCCCCTTAGCAATGTAACACCTTGGTGGTTGGGTTTCTCATCTAGACCAAAATATGTCTATACATGCTCCTCTTCCCTATATAAGTTGAATCATGTGAATAAATATTGTCAAATATCTATAATCATGCAACTTCTGCCTCAAAGTTTTATTTATTTTATATAACAAGACTTTTCTAATGCACATATAGGGTCTTGATATTTTTCCCCATTAATATACCCAAGAAAATAGCATTTGGATTATACAACCAAAAATTAAGGCGTTTACCCACATGTTGTAGGTGAGTTGGAAAGGGTAGGGAAATCCTCCAAGGGAGGTCCCTGGTTCAAATCTCCACCCTACCAAACATACATCGGGTACCCAAAATCCAGTTGATAATGTTGGTGCGGTCAGGGTTGGGTGCAACTCTCGAGTGATTTTGATGGTGTAGAACCCCCTAGTTGTGGTTTCTCAGACCAAGGTGGCCCCGCAAGGGGTTTTTTTCTAAATTAAAAAAAAAATCAAGGATTTTCTTAATCCCTATCATCATTAACCTTTTTAATTGATCAACACATTTTGTACCAATAGGAATTATCCAAAATTACTTCTCATGGGTTGCACAAAGGCTTGATTTATTTAAATATTTTTGATATTTTTGGTCAACAAGGTCCAAATAGCATATAAATTCCAAGGTATATATATATACTTTGACACATGTGCAAGGAGTTTAAATGAGTGTGCCAAAAATTTGTACACCCTAATGAATAACTTATTGCTTCCTAAGTATCCTCTTTTTCCCATTTTTTTTGAACAATCCCTACTTTCACTAGATATTTTTGGCATGTGCCCTTGAACCTTCCTCATAATAAGATCATACACATGCATGTAAAAATCATAGTTGGTCTTATCTTTGCACTTGCATGGTATCTTACTACAATTAATACTTAGCAATGGCTTTCTATTTAGACTAGTAAGATCTAGCTATAGTGTTAAAAAATAGTACTTCATAGAATACATGACTATTTAGATTAAGCAAGAAGTATAATTTCCCCTTCTTTTCAAATTTATTCAACCTATGGGTCATTATTTGTACTAAGTACATAGCATAATAAAGGGGCTATGAAAAACTAGGGATTTTTTGTATAACATGTATTATAGCTATTTTCTTTTCTCTTACCTTCTTATCACTCCCTTTGCCAACCAAAAAATCTAATCCATATAATATTCATTGTGCATAAGAATTTGATTTATAAATAACTAAGGAAAATTTGTAATACTATGCATATTTTAGCCTACTTATCTTTTGGGCCTTGAAATTTACCCATTAGTTTCATCTTGTCTTCCATAAAATTATAGCGGGTCCTAAGGTGTTAAAGAGAACCATTACATATTAATCTCATTTGTGGAAATCATCTATGTGATGACCTCAAGGGTTATGCTTCTTAGAGGTTCTTCCTAGGATATCACCTCAATGAACTATCTTTTCTTAACCTTCTAGCACATGTGTGTACTAACTCAAGGGAACTCTAGATTTGAGGTATCAAAAGCTATTCCAAGTCTAAATTATAGATATAATTGATTATATATGAGTTTCTATTGTCAAATTCATGCCAATGTATAACTTATTTTCTTGACTTCGCTTAAAATTTATCTTACCTTTTTGGATTTCTCATAAAAGTCATGGTATACAATATTTAAACCCTTTTTCTTATCTTATCAATTTTAGGTGTTTATGTAGTATATTGACCAACTGGGTCTTTAGGAGTCTTTAGTTGATTTTAATCTTATTTTACCTTGATGAACCTACCAACGTTAATGTTTTAATAGTTGTGACTAGTGGCATGTTGGTAGGTATATTGGGACCTTGTATAACATAGATTAGATATAGTGCTAATACTAGAAGCTCTATGTGTATCAATATTTCCAACCTCAAAGAATGTACCATATATCAAAAATCAATTCGAAAATAATTACTAACATCATGAGTCAATGGTTTTATAACCCAATAGAGGAAATTTTTAACAATTTGTTGTCAAATTGATGAATTATCAAACCTTTGGTTTTGAGAAATTTTTATATAGTTTTATGGATAGGTTCGCAATCAAATCAACATTTTGTTGGCTTGAGGATGGTTATTCATCATTATATCCCTTTAGAAAAATTTTCCTTTGATTTTATTTCATGATTTTGAATTTTGGTGAATCAATATCTAACAAAGATTGACAATTTACTAATTCTTTGCCTTATCAATTTTTTGATTCCCCATCAAAAAAAAATTACTCCTTTGTCCATCTAATAAAAAAAAAATTGATTCCTCATTGATGTTTACTAATGAATCAATACTAAATAATTTTGATGGGTTATTCTCTTATTGATTTTTTTATTAGTAATCTAAACATTATCTCAATACCAAGGGGAACTTACAAACCACCGTCCATTGGCCTTAGCCTCTTAACTTTGGATATCTTTCCCACGTTGCTAGTCATGCAATTGAAGTGCTTCTTTGAACTAAACTAGCTTGTCAAATTGAGGTCATTATTTTTGGTTTTGATAGGGTGACTTAGATAGTGATAATGGGGTGATACTAAAGGAAAAAATATCTACTCACAATAAGACCTTACCTCACCTTTGATTTCTTAATTTACAAAGGTGACTTCAAAAATTTCTATAAATATTAGCACTTTGTTGAGGGTTTTAAAGCTTCAAAATGGCACTGAAAAGTCTATACTAGGATCTTAATATGTCTTGCCACATTTATATTTTGCTATAAATTTTCTCCTCATGGTTGCATATGGTATAGTAACTTTTTCAATACATGATTCTTACATGGCATGGTAGCTAAGGATGAACCTCTTTTTATTTTTCTTTTGTATCCATTATGGTGATGTGGAATGAATATCATCTTGAGGAGCCTATTATTGACAAGGCCACACTTTACTAGTGCTTATTTTGGTACCTTGGTGGCACTTGATATGACATCAAGCTTCCTTATTCCTTATCATTTGGTGGGTCTTAATTTTGTTGAAATGTGTATTTGAAAACTCAAATCATGAGCAAAAATATGGTTTTTCTTAGATGAAGACATCCAAATGTTAGCACATAATTATACCTTTTATAGTGAATTTTTTCTTGTATTGTTGATGAATCACACCTCATTGATCAATTTTAACATGAAATCGAGGTTTTCTTGGTTATCACTTTGTCTTTAGTGGGTGTGTCACCAAAATATTATAAATTAAAATATTCTTGGCCATTTCTTAATTTAACATCTTAAACAATTTTCAACTTCCTCAAGTGTTGACCAATATTGGAAGATGTAGGCATTACAACAAAACTTTAGTCAATAAATCACTAAAATTTGTCCTCAATCAAATGTTCTTAATTGTTTTAGTCCTGATCAACTCAACTAACTTTGGGGAAATCACCTTATTCCTCCAATAAAATAAGAGGAATAAAATGGGGATCCTAGGTAGGATGTGTTGTAATATGTGGTGGTTAAAAATTTTTTGAGGCCATAACCAACTTTTGCATTATATTGTACATATAAGGCCTTTGGACACTTATAAATCTTGAAAAAGGTATTTTTGTAATATTCTAGAATTTTAATCCTTTAGGTTGGTTACCTAACCTTAACCTAAAGGTAATTTATAATTGGGTATAAATATCCCATCATTCCAACTATTTCACTAAAGGTTGGAGTGTAATTCTATTCTTTAATAGTGAGATTATTTGGTGTTCACAAATGATTATATACTCTATGCATTGATTTGTATGTATTTCTTTTCAAATAATACCAAGTAATGTGTTGATTACATTCAATTTTACAAAATATTGTGAAATTTAACATGGTATTAAAGCAAAAGTAAATCTCCATTACTTGATTTCTTGTTATCAATAAATCAACTTCTATGATATATTTCAAGGGTAACTATCTTTGGATCATCAAAGAAGACTTTTTTATAAATTTGATAATGGATCTAGAAATGTTTTTTTATAAAAATACTAGGTGGACATGGATCATAATAAACTCATTAGATTTAGTATATTTTCTCTAGAATAAATATTTACCAATACGTTTTCTTGTTCCTCTCATTGGCACTCGATTATTTGTTGAATTTTTTGCTTTCTAATCGAATGGATGCCCTACTTCATGCATTGGATTTTTTGAGGTTTTACAAAAATATCATTTATATTTTATGGATTAGAAAAAAAATCTTTTCCTTTTCTCTTTTGGCATTTTGTGTTCAATAGTAGTAGAAATGAGAGGAAAAAATGTTTGGATGCCAAAAAGGAATAAAATTAGAGGTTGAACAATTTTTGATAGACCCCTAGCACCAAATAAGTTAATGAAAAGCTTCCATGTATGGACAAGACATTCGAGCCATGTGACAAAGTTGCTAAAATTGTTTGATAACATTTTTGTTGTATAGGTGTGAGAGGATGTCCTAATAGATTATATTTGACAAAAACATTTTACAGGGAAAACCATAGTAGATATTAATGAATAATTAATATTTTTGGGTTCTTTATAAAATTTTAATAGGGTCCTAGTTCATCACTTTTCTTGATTTATCTCTAGGTACTATTTTTCATGTTTTTAAAATTTGATTAATTTCCCTCCAAAATTTTAAAAATTAAACTTAGAATTAAGAATATTTTGATCAATATTTCTTGCATAGGACAACATGAAAAAACATGTAGACATATGCACGTCAACATGATGTGTGTAGCAACCAAGGGACATGTTTTGTAGAAGAGGATGCTTTAAAGGGGGTCAATTCCCTTTTATTCCTTAAAGGTGCCTCCACTATGTTTATTAATGGAGGCCTTCCTAAGGAAATTGACCTTGGAGGAGATCACAAGTTTGAACTTACCCCACTTCCAAGCATATTGATAAAGGATGACATCAACAAACTTGAATATGATATGACATTGTGCAATAACATGGAAGTTGATGACATCACCATTTTTCATTCATACTTTCTAATATGGTATCCAATGACATGGTAATTTGTATAGTTTATAAAACTAACATGGTATATGATGTATCATGACATATGGTATGTGATATAACAATCTATACAACTAACATGGTGGATGACATATAATGACATATGGCAAGTGATTATGTAGTCTATATAACTAATGTGGTAGTCCATACAATTGACATGGTGTCTGATGTGGAGGTTGACATGGAAGATAGTATAAGAGTCAAAATTTCAAGATATACAATGACTAACATGGTAGACCATATGCTACTTGGTTCATATAAACACTAGATTGAGAAATTATAATCTAACAACTCATCAAACTTGAATATACATTCACATAATTATAAGTGGACCTAGCAAAGCATAAATTTTAGAGTAAATCAATATATGACAAGTGGTATAGTATGATTTAAAAATTATAGAAATAACTAGAGCATGACAAGTGGCATAGTTTTATTCATCAGTACCCTACCCAATGGACTACACAATAAATGCATATGTTGTGTCCTCCTAATAATGACAAGTGGTGTCACATGATTCATCAGTTCATAGTCCAATTAAAACATAGTTGGGACCCCTTAACCATTCACATGGTGATACATGGAGGCCTCATCATTCACTACAAGTATTAAATTTTTAACTATTTTCAAAGGTTTTAAAAGTATTTTATGCAATTCTAGGGGTACATTTCTAGGGGTAAATTTCTTTGCATATGGAATCATTTTGAGCATAATTTATTTAAATTATACAACTCTTATATCTCTATATTGGCAATGTTGTTTTTTGTCATGACTATATGTAGGATTTTATATTTTTGTAGGATAGTTATGTTATCCTACCTAGAAAATTAATATTGAATATTTGCTCTAGAGTAAGGGGTTACTCAAATATGTAAATGAGGAACCTCATGCTAATAATTTTGAAGAAAGAAAGTGAGCTTACACATATAAAAAGGATGAGGATCTTGGTGTTATAGCTATTCATATTTTAAGATCTGTGACACCCATATAAGCGATGACATAGATCCTAAGGAGGTACTTGATAATTTTTAGGGACTATGTGATCATATTGATTCTACATAGATCAATAGGATGGACACTGAGCTTACCTATTTGAAAATAGTCTCCTTTGATAATATAGATAAGTATATTAGTCATTTACAAACATTGTGATTACAAAAGTATTATATAAGGTAACAAGAGAAGGTTAGGAAGCTATAGAGAATGAGAAGAACATTGAACTACTCAACATAGTATTCAATAATTTTTAGAGATATATGAGATAGATACTATTGTGTTTGAGATGCTTTAAGTGTACTTTCCTAATTATCTTACATTAATAATTGATGAGATATTCAAATACTTCTTCAGCTAGAATATAAATGCATAAGGGTAATTCTATCATCAATTAGGTCCATCCAAAGGATATATTGCCAAATTTCAAAGTGATAAGAAGCCAAAATAACCCAAGAAGACCTTCAAAAATCCAACATGCAAGTATCATAAGAAGGAAGAACATAAAGTAAAAAAAAATAGATTTATATCAAGAATCTTGAGGAAGAAATGAAAGTTGCTCTATTATATACAAAGGGTGGGGACAAATTTGATGGTGAGACCTCATAGGCACATGTATCTATTCATTACAAATATTGGAAATACACTTCTAATGAGTGGATTGCATATTTAAGAGCAACAAGGGACATGATAAAGCACAAAAATATCCTACAAGGGTACAAAAATTACATATAGGGGAGAGTGTTATTACTAGGTATTAATTTTCTTTGTAGGTTTTAGGATTTGAAGAGATCTACATTAGATTTTATTTTTTGATTAGGTACTTGTTGGCCAAAATGACCACATATAGGAAAAGAAGGAAGAATCCCTCTGAATACTATTCTAAAGCAGAAAGTCGTGATGGCATGGCATTTTGATGGTCATGGAGCAGCCAAAGGTAGAAATTTGCGATGGTGTGACATTTTGATGGCCATGGAGAAGCTCAAGGCGTAAATTCATGATGGCATGATATTTTGATGGCCATGGAGAAATCTAAGGTGGAAATTCGTGATGGCGTGACATTTTGATGGCCATAGAGCAGCCAAAGGCAAAAGGTCATGATGGCACAAAATTTTGATGGCCATGGAGAAGCTCATGGCAGAAAGTCATGATGGTGCAATATTTTGATGGCCATGGAGCAGCTCAAGGTGAAAAGTCACGATGGTCTGACACTTTGATAAGTAAATAACAAAACAAAGATGAAAGTCATGATGACATGGTGTTTTGAATGCCACGGAGGCCACGAAGTTTGAAATATGTGATAAAAATATACGTAACAAGAATATCCTAACCTATTTCAGTTAGAGGTTCCATTACTCTTCAATTCTCCTTGTAAACAACTTTCAGTTTTTCTATTGCATAAAACTCTTATATATAGAATGAGCGACTGGAACAAATGGTCGGCTCTTAGGCATTTACAAGGTTATGTACTCAGACTTTTGAAAGATAAATAAATATCAAATAATTAGTTCTTTACTCACTGGTGTATAAAAAATCAAGTATGTATGTGTTGTTCATTGCTACTTAAATCTAGTTTGAATGTAATATGCATCGACTCTTAATTTGAATCTTCGCATCATCATTCTATTAAATATTTACAATCTAGCTTCACGAATTGAGTATTATTAAGAATTCACCAAGGGGTTTTAGTTTCTATGTTTGATCCTATTGTACTTTCTATAAAAGGTTGTAATAGTTGTTGTTGTTGCTTAATCTATACCATATTGATTCTCTAGCATTAGCTATATTTCCCTCTCTTTTTGCATTCTCCCTTTTCCCCCCTTTTTCTAAAAGAAACAAAGGAACCAACCTCCTCTGGAGATTGAGCCAGGAAGACTATGTTCTAACCTGTTCATTCAATGTTGAAAAAGTCTTAGGCACAAATATAACCAAAGTTATATTTTGCTCCAATAGTTTTTGGCACTCCTGGTGGGACCCAAATCCCACACATATATACAGTCAAAGCCCCAGTGAAGACTTTTCCCTGTTAACCATTATTTTCACCTAGCGACTCCATGCAGGAAAGGAACCTTGAAGAAAAAATCCTTACCCAATATCTGGTTATAAACCATCTTTATGATAACCATATTCGAAGCAAAAAACTCAAAAGAGCCCATAGAGTTTTTTGAATTACACCTTAGTAGCCTTCGAGCTAACCCAGTTTTGGTTTCTAGAACAGCTCTAGCTCATGAAGCAATCTAAGGTAAGCAAATACTCCTTGTATAATCTTCCCTAGCACTACTGCTATCGAGATCCCAACTCCAGGTACCAACACAACTACAATGGCTGAAAACTTGTTGGATCTACCCTACACTTTGTGGAATCATACAGGCCCTTTGAATCTTGGGATCCAATACCCAATACCAGTAGCAGATCTGAAAGCGCTCCACTAGTATGATGGTACTAGAAATATGGTGTATGAACATTGTTTGGATGTGGCTGCATTGGCACCAATATATGACATCGCAGAGGAACATGTGATGATCATGTTGCTGATTATTTCCTTAAAAGGAAAAATGCTCTACTGGTACAGAGCCCTAGAAAACCAATCAATATCTACCTGGGCTCAGCTCACCGGTAAATTGGTGAAAGAATTTAATGAGCATACAGATCCCTTTTCCTTGCTGAATCAATTTAATGCCATTTAGAAACACCCTCAAGAAGAGATCATGGATTTTAATATACAGTTCAGTCGAACCTGGAAGAGAGTCCCTGATGGTCTGAGACCAGTGTAAGAAGGAGCTATATACTACTATTTGATATCTTTCAGTTCAGAGATAAGTATGGCTATTAGGTAGTGGCGAGTAACAACTTTTCCTAAAATTTATTTAGAAGCACAGAAAGTGGAAAATGACTTGATCGCCATAGGGATATTCCCTTCCAATATAATTCCACCTATCTTTCCAAATTTCCCTTAGATTTCAAGTGTTGCTTCCCTAGTTCCCCTGCAAACCCTAACGTCAATCTTCACAAGTGGAATGGAAAACTGAATATCTTGCTCCTACCAGCACCCTCTCCTGTTCTGATGCTCCCTCCTATTCTTGGACTTCCCCTAGTAGCAAAAACGTCTACTCAAGACACATAACTGACAATATTGTAAGATTTTCAAGCCTCATACAAGAATCTATCAAATAAATTCATATCTATGGAGCGAAGAGAAGCAGGGAGAAACTCTCAACCAAGACGTTATCCACCAGAGATCAAACCTCTGCTAGTGGATGAAATTATGAAAAAACAAATCTAGTCTATGCTAATGAAGAAGGTGGACCCAACAATGCTTCACCAGAGTCGTCCTTCTGGTGCTCCACATGCAACGATCCTCACAATGAAATTGCTTGCATGATTCATCAACATCAGGTCTAGAAAGTAGCTACATAAAAGATATAAAGGTCTCTCAAAGGTCAAGTAAACATAATCAGAGAAGATCATAATTTTATGATGCCCTCTCTAGACCAAGTCTCAGTTCTGACCATATGAGGAAAGAAACCATTTTAGATTAATCCTAAGGACCTTAATCCTTTAAAGGTACCTATGCTTGCAAAGAGTCCTATTGAGAAGAGGCCCCCACAAAGTTCAGATCCAAAAGGAGGAGAGATCCGAAAAGAAACACTTTCGACTAAATATGCAAAAACTCAAGAGCAAGCCAGAGAAAATTTGAGGTACCCTTCATTAACTAAACTTCAGAGAGTTGATGCTACTAAGGGATACTGAAATAGGTTTGATACGATATTAAAATAAAATAGTGTTTATTCTCTTCCATTCAATATTATTGAAGAAATGAAGAAGACTCCTAAAGCCACTATGTATGAAGCCCTACAGATCCTGGGACAGATAGATTTGTTACAAGAATTATTGAAGTCTATGAAAACAAAGATAAAGATCCAGTTAAGTTAGGTACTGTCCAGGAAAGCCTTACTTCCACATCAAGAAAGAATAGAGCTTCCCCCTTCTATTTGTCCCTCCAAATTGAAGGATGGATAGTACATTACTGTATGATTGACTTTGGAGCCACAACCACTATTATGCCTAAAGCAGTATGTAAAATTATGGGAATGGATGTAATGTCCCCTTCTTAGTCGAACAACAGGAGATGAGTGAACTTGCCTACTCAAGGGTTCCCCTAGGTAGTGTCAGTTGGTTGGGAGCCCACCGAGTGACGTGGATTGTTGTTTGGACGAGCAAAATTTTTTGTTGCCATATTTTCAGGCCGTTTCGGACACTTGTGGGAGGAATTACTATTTTTAGTAAGTTAGTCAACTGAGGAATCAATGGAAACAGATAGTACGATTGAATACCTCGATGAAATGGGTATCCGTTTCCATAATTTTTTTGGGATTCCGGGGTTCAGGAGGCAGATATTTTAATGTGTAAAGTTAATTATATTAAATTAAATATTTAATATAGTTTAACTTTATAATATTTCATATGTGGGAGATATAAGGTTTATTAGTCACTTAAAAAACAAGTACAAATATAAAGGTGACTTATAATATTCAATTGTTAATATGGTCGACCAAGTTATGAGAATTAAAATTAAAATGTTTTATTTTAATGTTGCTTTGGAAAGAGGAAAAAAGAGGTTGACCCCTCTTGGAGAGTTATAAAAAGAGCAATGAAACTTCATTTTCATCATCTTTGGCTATTCATTCTCTTGGAGCAATTTTGAGGAGTTCTTGCAGAGTGTAAGAGTTTCGAATTCAGCTTGTTGTGTGACGAAAATCACCAACAGGGACAACATCCTCGGAGTTGAAAGATATTCTTAGGGTGTTCATGAGAAGCTCTACTTTAGGGGTTGCATTGGAGCTTTGTATCTATAGATTTACAGTAGTTTTCAAGGGGTTTGGAAGGGATTTCAAAGCATATTTTGCATACATTGTTGTAGCATTTTTTCCTCAGCATAGTCATACAAGTGGAGTCATTTATTGTATGTGATTCAATTATTTGAGTTGGGGTTTCAAGGTGACTTGGTTATTTTGCTTCTACAATTCCAGTCGTTCCATTTAGAGTGGATTTCTTATGGTTTTAGGGTAGATTTCAGATATTTCTTGCTGGCCGTAATTTCCTCTAGCCTGGTCATATCATATCTTGCCTGGCATTGAAGGTGGTTTTTAATATTTAGAGTTTGGGTGCCAATTAATGATTGTAATTGAGGCGTCTAAGGATTGGAAGTTTTCTTTGCATTGATATTGTAAAAAGACATCTTTTATTTATTGTTGGGAAAGAAATACATATATTCTTGTGTTGTTCAGCTATAAAGTCACCATTTTTAGTCTTGTATGGCTTTCGGATATTTTGATACTTTCCAAAGTCCTTTAGAGGGTTTATTGTTTTATATAAATATTATCTAAATTCCAAGTTTCATTGATTCCCGCCAAGTAGTTTGCTAGATATTATTTGTTCAAGTTGGCAGTTTAAATTTTTCTACATATTCTGTACTTCAAAAAAATACAAAAAAAATCAGAATATTGCACAAAAATCAAAAACCTTGCAAATTT